>CM070517.1:34479834-35170644 GCA_036346375.1 Guadua angustifolia | reverse complement strand
GGCTCATCTCTCTGAGACTTGTGAGTACTTGGCCCCTCTATCCAGAGGATTGGGAGCTGGAGACAACCTTTGACGGACGAGCCGGAGCGATCTTTGGAGCTACATGACCCAGACCCGGAGGAGCCACAGCGAGAGCCGCAGCGAGCGAGCTAGTGGAAGTGAAGTCGAGCCATGGAAGTGAAGCCCGAGCCTGTGGAGGTCAGCGAGAACGATGGAGGTTGAGCTCAGGCAGGAGGCGCATCCAATGGAGGATCGTTGGGATAGGTTTGTACCAAGCACCGGCAGACACCGGGTGTATCCACCGAGGAGTTCGGTGGGGTTGGCTCGAGTGGCGTTAGGGTTAGCATTGAGACTCCTACGACGAGTCGCGTCTTGGAATAAGAGTCACCCTTAGAGGCGTTTGACTCCAGAGTGTTAGTTCGATTTGCTTCTTTCATGCTTGTGAGTGATCGGTATGTGTTGCATGGCCCATAGGCATTGTGAGCAACCATACCTCGATATTAATAAAGTAATAAAGTTAGATTTTGTGTTATACCTTTGTCCCAGATAAGTACTCCATTACTTGTCTATTCTTATTTCCCTCTCGTCTCTAAACCATGGAGCAATCGGCAGATGGTGAACACTCGAGGAAACCAAGGAGGAAATGGGAGTGGTTCACGCTCAGCTGGAAATATCGAGGGTGAAGGACAAGGACCTCAACCAGCACCGCCAGTTGATGTGCAGAACTTTGGAGCCTTTATTGCTGCCTGCACCAATTAATGCATGCCATGATCAGCAGATCAGCAGAGTCATCGCCCAAGACGCCGCCGCCCAAGTTAACGAGTCAACCAAAGTCAGAGGCCACACTCGAGGCTGTCGGAATTCATGAGGACACGACCGCCTACATTTTCTGGGAATGCCAATCCATTGGAGGCAGATGATTGGTTGAGGACGATAGAGAGAAAGTTACACATTACCCAGTGTGAAGGAAATGAGAGGGTACTCTATGCCTCTCATCGACTTGAAGGAACCGCAATGAATGGTGGAAAACTCTCGCTACGCTCATGAGCAACCACAAGACATCGGTGGGAGGAGCTCACGATTGCTTTCGGCGATATCATGTGCTGAAGGCATCATGGAGTGAAAAAAGGAGTTTAGAACATCAAGCGGGGCAATCAATCGCTGTCTCGAGTATCTGAATAAGTAGGGTGAAAGCGGATAGTAATTCGGATATCAATTTTTGTCTTTGTTCTTCAATGGAAAACAAATAGGATATAGAATTTTCTATCCGAATTCATATTCTTGTTTGTGGTGTTGAGCTTATTCAAATTCATAAAAATGAACCTCAAATTCATTATATATTTATTTAAATGATAGAAACAAAATTAGGATATCAATCGGATATGGATTCGGATATTTTTCACCTTTTATTTATGGAAGCAAATAATGCGTAATTTTTTTATCTAATTTTATAATCTTATTTTTTATAATGAGCTTGCTAAAGTGTTAAAAAATGAAAACCAAAATCGTTATATATCTATTTAAAAATGTCGAATTTGTTCGAATAGGATATCCGTTTGACCCTATGAATAAGTTCACGCATGGCACGCCACGCTTTGAGGACGAGCAACGGATAAGGCCAGCGATCTCGATTCATGAAAGGATGAATTCAGGCTGCGGGGGACTCATAACCCACACCTTTCCCGATTTTCAGAGCTAGTGAACAAGGCGCCGATATTGGAGGACAAGCGCAGGAACCGGAGGACAACCGAAGCCAGGATGGCACGGCAGGAGCACGCCAGAGGCGCAGCGCTTGAGGGTTGCACCACACCGCTTCTTGATTTCAGCCAAGGAATGTGATGGCGACGCCACCACCAATACCAAGACTGCCGGACAAAATTTCCGCACACACCAACACCGATTGGGAATGCAGTGCGAGGAACCAAAGATCAGACGTTAGACGTTGTTTTATCGCCACGAGCAGGGCATTTTGCCAATTATTGTCCTAAGAAGGAGGAGGAGGACACAGTTCGCTTCAATCTTGGAACTACTCCAACGAAGACACCCGTCGAGAGCAAGCCGTGGAGTTTACACTGTCTGGAGCTGCCACACGCATCGTGGTAAGAGGCGAGTCAATCATGTCACCGCCGATGCACGGTCGAGAATACATCGGACGTCAGATTGGGTAAGTTCTTGGTCAACTCAAGACTGCAATAGATTTTATTTGATTACGGAGCTTCGCATTCGTTTATATCTCGGATTTTCTTTGTGAACAATGGGTTGAAAATGGTGAACCTTAGGCATGTATTGCTAGTACAATCCCCGGATCGTAACTCCGATCGATGTAGGATGTTCGGGGTAAAGTTGCTTATAGATGGAGCAGAGTTCCTAGCAAACTTAGTGGTGTTAGATACCCAGACCCTAGATGTTATTTTGGGAATGGACTAGTTGTCTAAACACAAGGTTGTATTAGACTGTGGGCGAAGAGTCATATCAGTCGAGAGTCCTTGTGGGAGAAAAATAGAGTTTCAGGCAACTGCCGTTCGGGATGGACAGTTGATGGTCAATAGTGTGAAGGTCGTTGGCATAGAAGATGTACCAGTTGTCGAGAATACCGGATGTATTTCGGAGGATTTACAGGATGCCACAGACGAGGGACATAGAGTTTATGTCGAGTTAGTCTGGAACGACCGATAGCTAAGAGACCTTATCGGATGTCAACCGATGAGTGGTCGAAATGAAGAAGCGATTGAGGAATTATTGGATAAAGGATTTATCGAGACCTAGTTAAATGCGACATGGGGAGCACGGTTACATTTGTCAAGAAGAAGGACGGAGTTCTGGGATGTGTGTGGATTACCGAGCTAGCTGAATGAAGTCACTATAAAGAATAAATATCCGCTACCCAGGATCGATGATCTGTTTGACCAGTTGAAAGGAGCCGGAGTTTTCTCCAAGATCGACCTACGATCAGGATATCACCAGCTGAAGATTCGATCGGAGGATGTCTAGAAAGACCGCTTTTCGTCAAGATATGGGCACTCTGAGTTCTGATTATGTCGTTTGGTTTGACAAATGCACCTGCATACTTCATGAACATGATGAACAAGGTTTTCATGGAATACCTGGACAAGTTCGTTGTTGTGTTCATAGATGACATTTTAGTCTACTCTAAGACGAGAGAAGAGCATGCCGAACATCTGAAGCTAGTTCTAGAGAAGTTAAGAGAGCAACAACTTTTCGCTAAGTTTAGTAAGTGTGACTTCTGGAAGAACAAGGTGGAATTTCTTGGACATGTGGTGACCGCCGAAGGAGTCGCAGTTGACCCAAGTAAGGTGGAAGCAGTGTTGCATTGGGAGCCACCCAAGACGGTGACTCAAATCCGTAGTTTCCTTGGAATGGCTGGTTATTACCGCCGATTTATTGAAGGATTCTCTACGATTGCGAGACCACTTACGCAATTGTTGAAGAAGGAGAAGAAGTTTGCATGGACGCCGGAATGTGAGCGGAGTTTTCAGGAGTTGAAGAAACGTTTGACAACGGCACCAGTGTTAGTTCTACCGGATTTAAGCCAGAGTTTCGATATATACTGTGACGCATCGCGCCAAGGGCTTGGTTGTGTGTTAATGCAAAACAGAAAGGTCGTCGCATATGCGTCAAGGCAGTTGAGGCCGCATGAGGAGAACTACCCAACACATGACTTGGAGTTAGCAGCCGTAGTGCATGCTTTGAAGTTATAGCGGCACTATCTAATTGGGAACAGATGTGAGGTGTACACGGACCATAAGAGTCTTAAATATATATTTACTCAATCGGACCTGAACATGAGGCAGAGGAGGTGGTTAGAACTAATTAAGGATTATAATCTGGGGATTCATTATCACCCTGGGAAAGCCAATGTGGTGGCCGATGCTTTGAGCCGAAAAAGCCATTCGGTGAATATGTTGGTGGAAGCAAGTCAGGTCGAGTTATGCAAGGAATTTGGAAATTTGAAGTTGGAAGTTGTACCTAAAGGATTCTTAGCCGCTTTAGAGGTGAAGCCTACCTGGAAGATCAGATTCATGAGGACGATGAAGGATGATGTCAAGATTCAGAGGATTAAGTCTAAAATGGAGGAAGGCAAGGCGAAGGAGTTCAAAATTTGGATGGGCAAGGTACATTGTGGATCAAGAATCGTATATGCGTCAAGACAAGAAGGAGCTGAAGCGGTGATTTTGGAGGAAGCCCATGATTCCAAGTACTCCATTCATCCGGAAGCGCTAAGATGTATCAAGACCAAGGAAGCGATTCGGTGGCCAAGCATGAAGCGTGAAGTTGCCGAGCATGTGGCGTTGTGCGACATATGCCAAAGAGTCAAAGCAATGCATCAAAGGCGGCGAGGCACTCTGACCATCGAAGATACTCGAGTGGAAATGGGAGGAAATCGGAATGGATTTCATTACGGTTTCTGAGGACCAGACAGGTATGACTCAGTATGGGTTATAGTGGACCGTTTGACAAAGGTCGCCCACTTCATCTGGTGAAGACTACCTATTCGAGGACCGCCTAGCAGATTTGTATATGTCAAGGATTGTGTGTCTCCATAGAGTCCTGAAGAAAATTGTATTAGACAGAGGAACCCAGTTTACCTCGAGATTTTAGGATAGGTTGCATGAGGCCCTAGGAACCCGTCTGAAGTTCAGTACCGCATATCACCCGCAGACGGACGGGCAAACAGAAAGAGTTAATCAGATACTAGAGGATATGTTGAGGGCATGTGCGTTGGCTTATACAACCTCATGGGACAAGTGCTTGCCGTACGCTGAGTTTAGCTATAACAACAGCTACCAGGCAAGTTTGCAGATGTCGCCATTTGAAGCACTATATGGAAGACCACGTCGACGCCGTTGAATTGGAATGAGGCAGGAGGCGTCATATGTTGGGCGGACATTCTTGAGAAGTCAAGAGCGGTAGGCATGATCGAGAACGGTTGAAAATTGCTAATCAAGACGGAAGAGTTATCCGATAATCGCCGCAGGATTTGAGCTTTGAGCTGAAGATTTTGTGTACCTCGAGTTACCCCACTCAAAGGAGTTAAGAGGTTTCACACTAAAGGGAAGTTAGCGCCAAGATATGTTGGCCCATTCAAGATCCTAAGTCGTAAAGGTGAGGTAGCGTGTCGCTTGAGCCGCCACAGTCCCTAGCAGTGTGCATGATGTGTTCCATGTGTCACAATTAAAGGAATGTCTCCGAGTGCGAAGAGCAGATCTTGGTTAGAGTCGGATCGATTGCGGAGGATTTGACCTATAAAGAGTACCCGGTGAAGATTTTGGACACGATAGATCGAAAAACGAAATAAATCGACCGCTTTTGCGAGTTCATTGGAGTAACCATTCAGAGAGCGAAGCAAACTGGGAATGAAGAAGATCTCGAAGAAGGAATTTCCACACCTATTCCTAGTCGACCTCGAATCTCTGGTCGAGATTCCGTTAAGGGGGAGGTTTGTAACACCCCAATTTTTGCTTTTCTTGCATGTAAATGGTATTTTGACTTTTGGGAATTTCTGGAATTTATTTGGATTTATTTAGAGTTATTTTGAATTAAGCCATTTATCAAATTAATTAAATAATAGAAAAGTTAAAATAAAATTTTCCTGAAAATATTTTATTTGAGTCGCAAATGTCCTAAAATATTTATGAGAATTTTTCCGAATTTTTACGATATTTTTAATGCCCCAAATAAATTATTTGATTTTAGGAATTATTTTTAATCGAAAAAGAATTAAAAGTCTGATGAACGATCTTGGCCGAATCTTTCAGGCGCCCGTTCTGAAAACCCTAGCTCGAGGCCGTCCGATTTTCATCCGACGGTCCACGTCGCGCCACGTCACCCCAAACTCGAGTCACCGCCGGACTCTCGCCCGCACCGTGTGGGCCTCGGTTTCCGCGCTTTTCACGGAAGTCGAGGGCGCTATTTATTGCGCCGCCACCCGTGATGTGATCTTCTCCTCACGCCGCACCCATCCGTACACTTCACGTCACCCGAGACGCCGCCGCCTCGCCCATGCGACTCGCGATAGAAGTCCGGCCGCCGCCGCACTTCTTCGCGTCGTTTAAATGCCGCCACGGCCACTCTCGCCGTCGCCGTACCACCCGAACTCACCTCGTCGCGCGCCGGGAGCATCACCGCCGACGCATTGGAGGACCACGGAACGCCAGCCAAGACGCGTCGTCGTCTTCATCTCCGGTGAAGCGAGCCGCCGCGTCGTCGCCGCCAAGTCGAGCTTCCACAGCCGTCCGATCACGCATCAACGACCCGGATTCCGCCACGTTGCCCCATAAACAGTAAACTCTATCTTCTAATCTCCGCCGTTAGATGTAAACCGAGGCGGTAGAGAGCCACGTCGCTATTCATCGGCGTGATGCCGATAACGCGGACCCACACTTCAGTCGCATCGCACCGTGCACTGTGCACACGAGACGCTGACAACACGGGCCCACTCGTCAGCCGCACGCACCGAGCGTGTGACGTCACCGTTGACGTCATCCGGCGTCACGGTGGGACCCACTTGTCGGCCGAGATAGCCGAAGTCGTCCGACGCCACGATGACGTCATGCCGGCGTCAAGACGGAGAGCCGGTCGGTGACATCGGCAAGGCCGCGTGTCGATTCGTGGTGGCGACACGTGTCACCGATGACGCAATAATTAATTTTCGAAAAAGAAAATACTTATTTAATTCGAGTTATTGAGTTTAAATGTATTTTGAAACTTCAAATGCTTATAACTTTTGCGTTTTAACTCCGATTTGAGTGATTCCAATTTCTATAAATTTGTAAAATTGTGATCTTTCTGTTTATGAATTTTAATTGAATTTTTGAGCACTGTTTGTCTACTGTTTATTTATTTTATTGTTTTGTGTATCGTACGCGTGAGACGTTGAAGTGCCGAAGGTTTCGAGGAGAAGTTCGACCGAGAGCAAGTTCAGAACCGAACCAGCACTTTTTGAAGGCAAGTTGTGTTTGATCATGTTGAAACTATTAGAGCAAATTATTTTGATTTAAACTATTGCATGCTAATTTGATAGAAATGATTTTGAATAAGTTTTGGGATTAGTTAAATGCCTAGTTGCTGTATGCCACCTTGTCATATATAATTGTAGGCCATGAACCCTTTGTCACCCTAGGATACGGATTAATAGTTGGACATTAATAGCCTTCGAGAGAGGATGCTTCAATGAGAGCCCCATACTTTCTTCCCTGGGACTAAGGTAAGAGGACCCACAGACATGCTTGATGAGTTATGTTTATGGAGGTATTATTCCTCCAATAGAGGTGTTTAATTAGAGACTCAACAGTTCATTTTACTTAAAAAAAAAAAAGCTGTGTTGATTGCGTGACTAAATTGGGCATGCACTCACACACCCGGCAGCAATACCCTTTGCACTGGCTCACCCTAGCCTAGCGACCGGTCTGTGTCTGCGTCCCAGCAGCTCCAAACAATATATATATATATATATATATATAGATTGCCTATCTTCCCTATCTTCCTATAATATCTTAAGTTTCCAGATGAACTGATCAGTGCATGAAACTCAACAACTATGGAACAAGGGAGAGAGCTAACTATAAAACATCAACTTATTACCTGTAACGAATATCACAAGAAAAACAGAAAAGAATATGCTTCCACCATCGTACTATCAATCTTTTACACCATACATAAGGACATTAATTATGGAACCAAAACAAAATTAATTATTTTTCAAGTCACAACCATTCTTGCAGTGCAAAGATAAGACAAAAAACGAATGACCAAACAAAGTAGAGAAGATAATAAAAATGTCATAAACTACCTCAGTTGCTATGCCCAATGATAACGATATAGCAGCAGCTACCATTTAGAATTAGAAGTATTAAATCCTGACAAGCTTCAAATACAAAACGCTGCAAACAAGAAATTCATAGGTATTAAATTCAAAGACATTAGGTTGTTGAATTTCATGCACTGAAGTGTCATAAAAGACAAAATTTCACATGATGTGCATGCTTTTGTAAGTATCACATATAAATTCATAGTTATTAAATTACTACTTGTTCCAGAAAAACATAGTTTATAGAACACACAACCTCCAGCCCTGGGAAAAAAAAAGGGAAATAAGACATGGCACACTAGAAAACTGAATTAGGAGTGATTATTTCAAAACTGTTAAAGTATAAGTAAATTATCTATCTTTTCTCATCAGGTTAAGCTTTTAGGTGAACTAGAGGAGTGTTGAAGTATAAGTGAATTGCCCACCTTGCCTCAGCAGCTTAAGCTTTTGGGTGAACTAACTGGTGCATTCAACTCAATATGGTATCAGGGCCAAGAAGTCTCGAGTTCAAGACCCGGCTGACGCAATTAAAAAAATAATTGCAGTCCACTTCTATTCCACGTCCTAAGTCTAAGGGAGCCTACACGTAAGGAGGAGTGTTGAAGTATAAGTGAATTGCCTACTTTTTCTCATAAGCTTAAGCTTTTAGGTGAATTGACTGATATATGCAACTTAATAAATTGTGTACCCATATACTGCTTCTTTTCTTGTGTGGCTATGTGTTTGCTGGCTTCATGATCTCTGTTCAACGTTATAAGCTTTTCCAGGTCAATTGGAAATCTCTGAGAGAGCGGCTCAAAATTTTATACCGGCGTAGGCTTTTGCTTAGAAAACATTAAGAACAGCATAACTATATCAACTATAATCCATGAAAAATAACAACAAAAACAAGAGATATATTCTAGCATGAAAAACTGGATAATGATGTAACAAATTGAGATAACGGAAGGTAGCCTACATCTTTCCTAAGCAAATACAAGCACAAGAACAAATATCACATGGGTGGCCAAATGATTAAAAAAAAAAACTGGAAGAGGAAGCAAGCTGATGCCTGATGGACATTAAGGTGGATGAGCTATAGCAAATTTGTCATATGAAACAAAAGATGAAAATTTATGATGGCATAACAATTGATATCAAAAAGACAGAAAAATTCATAAAAATGGTAAGGTATATTGTGATCTGTGTCCAATGTTGTGTCAGTGTTTATATGGATTTGTAGTCCTTGGTAAACCACCATTTTGTTAGAAGTGTTTGCAATCTTACAACCATTTAGTAACACGCTTGGAAGTTGGAAGTGGTACCTCCTAGCTCCGTTTGGCCATCCTCCTTGAAAAGAAATACTGCCTGAAGAATTCAGATTTAGAATGAACGAAAATTATACTTTGATGAGAAAAAAAAATGTTTATTGAACGAAAATGACTTGTTACCCGTATCACTTGTGCATGAGCTCGTATCATTCTTCTTAAGTTTTCTCTGTCTTCCTCCATTTGCAGATCTAGATTCTAGAGTATAATAACTCCTTTCCTAAACTTTGAAGGATTCGCGTGATGCGCTCGGTGCCACGTCCCGTCCGTACGTGAGAGCCAGCCTCGCTGGTTTCCCGTTTGCCTGGCCCAGCCTCGGCTCGCTCCCATCCATTTTTCCTTCTCGCTTGTAGGTATTGCAAACTTCACGAGCAACGGGACACGCCACGTCGCGCGCGGCTCGCGCGGCCGACTCGGCTCGCGCGGCTGGCTCGCTCCGCTGCCTCCTTGTTGGCTATCACGAGCAACGGGACACGCCACGTCGCGCGATTGCCTCGCTCTGCTGCCTCCTTGCCCACACGTGTGGGTGCTGCGTATCCATCCAATCCCCTTTTCCCAGCTCGCTTCCTTCTCGCTCCTTCCATTCCCTTCCCGTTCTTTCCCCTCTCCGAACTGCCCATCCGACGCTCACCCTCCTCTTCCTCGTCTTGGCACACTCCAAACTGCCGCCGCCTCCGCAGCTCCTCCTCGTGCGCTCACTCTGGCTGGTTGGTCGCGCGACGCGCTGCGCGGCCCTTGCTTCAGGTCGTCCTCTAAGGTCAGGTTCAGCGCCAACGAGGATTCCGCCGACCCGAATGCTCTCCCCGTCACTCACTCCACCAATGCATCCAAGTTTTCGGTGCTCCAGCGTAAGGTCACGGCCAGCGCCGACGAGGGTTCCGCCCGCCTTGTTTGCTACATTTTTTTGGTTCTAATTTTATCTTTGGTGGTGTTCTTGATATGCGGAGAGTCCAGGCAATTGACATTCTCTCGAAGGACGCCGTCAATATCGCCACCAAGGCCAACGAGCAGGAACGCTTCATCTTTGAGGTCCTTATTCCCTTATTCCTTCCCCTTCTTAAAATTCTTAGTTTCTTGCTATTGGGTTTGATTAGGCGGTCTCTTGCTCAAATTTTGCCGTGCCTATTCTCTGCTTACTGAAACTCAGGGGATTCTCGGTGCCTGTACTCGTAGTATATTCATCCGCTGTTTAATTTTGTTGCGCACTCTGTTACCTTCCGCTTCGGCTACTATTTTGAGGGTATTTTGACGGGATGATGAACTGCAGTTCCCAATTTGTCCAGATATTGTCATGCACTGCAGGTGTGTACTTGCAAAGGTTGTATGATAGTTTCATGCCTGAATGTGGGGGAATGCTCTAACATGGTGGTACTGACTTTCAATGAGCAGGTCGCACACTTGCTGGTTGTTCTTGGATTTGAGACATTTCGCTACCTCTTGGGTGCCAGCAAGTGCTGCAGCTTCTTAAGCTTCTGGTTGGTTCTTAAAGTGCTCTGATTCTCATCTCAGGACCGCAGGGTATGTCGTATGTGTATTACCTGTTCTATGTCATATTCGTTTTGCTCTGGTGGATCTACTACCGCTACAAGAAATGTTAGGAATGATGCAGCCTAAATTTGGACCGTAAGTAGTGAGAAATAGGATAATACCCTTTCTGATCTTATTGATGTACTGCAGCAGCTCAAGGATATGGCTCTCGATATGGGTTTAGAAATCAATAACTACATTCTTCGTGAGTTCGCCATTTTTTTATGGTCAAGTTCGCCATACCTTAGCTCATTGCCCAACAGAAGTGAAAATTTAGGCTAAAAGGTATTGCTAGATCCATCTATCGGTGTTCACTGTGCCGGCCCCCTGCGTCGGTCCCTTCGCTGTGCTGCCATGCGCCTGCGCCTGCTTCCATGCGTTCTGCAAAGTATGGAGAATGCACTGCAGGCATGCTGCAAAAGTATAAAGATTGGGAAGATTCTTATTCATAGGGAGGGAGATAATGGGCAACAGGTTTGGTTTAATGTACTAGCTATTTTTGCATTATGTGTTAAGGTGAGTCAAATTATTAAGCTCTAAATTTCTTTGCAGCTCATCTATCACAGCTTATTACCATTTTCTGGTTTCCTTCGCTAGCTTCCCAGCCGTATTCTTATCCAGGTGTGTTTTTTGCTGTTCAAGAATTTATTCTTTTATCAGCTTCTATACTGGTTTTCCTTTTGTTCTAAGATATACATGTGAAAATATTTGCACTCATGACAAAATACACTATGATTTGCAGTTATTTTGTGTCAGACCATTCTCTTCAGCGCATGGCTGTCTTCCGCTAATTGCTTGCTATCATCTGAGAACATCACATGATGATTTGTCAGAATACAATTGAGCTAATCCCAAGATCTAGCTGCTGGATCCTTTTTAGTGCTGCACTAACATGTGTGTAAGACTATAAGGTAACTGTGGCGTAATGCATTTCTTCTTTTTGCTACTTTCTTGTGCTGCCGTTGCAAGCAGCCTTCACAAAAAACAAATATTGATTGCTCATGTTGGTGCCTTCGAAAAGATAATAATTACACTGCATACAAAATATTAGTCTGCCTTTGTTTTTCCTCCTCAGGATGAACATATTGCTTCTCAAATAGAATCGATTAATTGAGTGAATGCAAAACAACCTTGTTGCAAATATGCTTGTTATGAGCTATGTTTTCTCAATCTTTTGAAATAAAAGCAATGGATTTAATCCCATTTCTTGTTTCTTATTTCTCCTTGCTTCCATTCGTTTCCTATGATATAAATGATCGAGACATTGCAGGTTTGCATGGATGAGGAGAGCATGAAGGAATACATTCTCTGCGACTATAGACGCGGCGCCGATTCCTATCGGTCAGCAAATCATAAATACCCCCATGATTTCCATTTTACTTATGTTTTCCATAACCGTAAGCACTGCGAGGACAAACCATCTTATGAAAAAAATATTGAAACAGTGACGAAGGAAAAGGCAAACGATGTGCGCATAGGATTACGTTGTTGGTATTTTGCGGTACACATTGCAACAGAAGTCCTATGTCGCTGCACTTCCTTGAAAAGGCTTCCTTACAATAGGATATCTTTCCATTATATTTCAAGGAAACTTTGATAGAATCCACTGTCTACGAATGCAATTTAATGACAGTGACAGCTAGCCTTGCCTAACATATCCAATGATACAATTGTTATGAATAGCACTTGTATTGAACATAAGGCCAGTGGGCCAATATATATACATATACCATGGTTATTAAAACGTCGTTAAAACGACGTTTTCACGTCGTTTTCACGTCGGAACGTGCTGGAGCTTTGGAACGTCCGGCGTTACGGCTTTGCGAGGTCAAATGTGGGGTTTTTCGGAAGCGGCGCGAATCGGGAGTTCGGGATGGAGAGGTTTTGGAGAGGGAGAAACAAGAGGCGGAGGCGAAGCTAACCCTAAAGACCACCGTCCGCCGCCGTCCGCCGTGAGAAGCCGCCTGCGGTGCCCGAGCTTCACCGCGCTGCCTCCCGCGCCGTCCGCCGCCGTCTTCTCCCGCAGAGTTGCTTCTTCGCCGCCGCCGCCGAGGGCAGGGGAGGAGGGCGACGGCGCAGGGAGGAGGCGCCTGTGGGAGGGGAGGCGACGTCATGAGGAGGAGCGCGGCACATGGGCAGGGAGGGCGCGACGGCGCTGGGAGGAGCTGCAAGCAGGGGAGGCAGTGGAGTTGCTAGGGTTTCTCAGGGTGTGGATGGGCTGAGTGGATGGGGTTTCTCAGGGTGTGGATTCGCTGAGTGGATGACTGGATGGGCTGAGTGGTGCTTCCTCTAGCTGGGCCAAGCCCATTTGCTTCCTCTAGCTAAGCCATTTGCTCCCTCTAGCTGAGTGTATTCTGCTGCTAATGCTCTACTCTCTCTAGCCATATTCCCTCTAGCTGACTGGGTCCTGGGCATCACAAATGGCCACATATGTGATATATCTTTGCCCCATATTCGTTTTGCAGTAGTGTCTAAAACTACGTTTCAACACTCGTTTAAACGTTTAAAAGTTAAAAAGGGGGTGGGTCGTTTCGTTCTCGTTTTACGTTTTAATAACCATGACATATACAGATGTATAAGAGCAAAACCTATATAAGACAATATCTATAGAAGCCTAGCAATCAGTACACAAGACAACTAGCAATCTCTATAAAAGCCAACTAGGATATTGTCTAGCAACAATAAGTAAATGCATCAAGAAAATTAGTGTAGAGAGCCCAAGATGAATTAATGAATTTGATTCCTATCACCATGAGTACTTAAATTGGGGGCAAACGTCAGAACTTAGGGGAAACCATTTTGTAGTTCTCATTCGTTGATTAAGAGATTGGCTTGCAGATCATCTTGATCTAACAAACACGAGCCTCCTTTGCAAGATGGAACAGTTCCCTCTGATGAGATGAAGAATCTTCAGATTGATGCAAATGAGTTTTTTTTTCTGTCTACCGTGATCAGTAAGATTTCATACTTCATTTTATTGCCTTTTTTCCCGTAGTGCGCACAGTCCAACATGAAAGAATGTTACTGGTTATAGTATAATGAGTCCACAATTTAGTATACAGATGATGATGTCTATTATGTGAATGCAAAGCGACTAATACGATCTTTTGTTGTTAATTAGGTATTACGAAGGTGGGATTTCATCTGTGTACATTTGGGAGGTTGAAGACGAGGGTTTCATTGCATGCTTCTTAATAAAGAATGGTCTGTAGGAATGCTTGATGTCATCTTGTTTATTCATCCGAATAGTCTAAAATTCACTTACAAGTATTTCTATTTTGTCAATGCAGATGGACAAGGAAAAAGAGGGTACATGCAAATAGGTTCATGGGACGCTATTCATGTTATCCAGGTGGCTCAATATAAAACTGTCCATAAAGTTATCAATCATTAGGCCCATTTTTTCCTCCCTGCTGTTGTTTCATGTTACTTTTTGGCTTAGCAATTGAAATTTTGTGTAATGCTAATAGGTTGGTCCTGAAGAGGAAGGATCAGCACATTACTGCTTGAACAACACTGTGATGCTGTCACTGACAACAAATAATAAACAATTTGGAACTTTCAACTTGTCAGGGTCAATTAAGCGGCAGATTATATCTCCTTTTCCTTACCCTCTTACTTTTTGTCATGTTAAAGTTCAAGGACATACGCTATTAATCAAGGTTCTATGCAAGGGATAAATCTATCTGGCATCCCTGTTTTCCACAACTATTGATGCCTCTTAATTAGAATTCAGGCAATGTGTGCAGAACAGCTGCCACCATCAGTATAAACTTTACACTTGTAGTGGATCAATTATTTGTTAATATGAGGATCTAGCTTTAAACCACTCTCTGATTGAAAGTATAGGTTTTGGACATTAACATGGTCTGCAAGGCACCGCTTTGATAGCTAATATCTATCACAGTATGTTCTTACAGATGATAATGGAAGTATTTTAATGATGAATCTAGCAATACCAGTTTCATGTGGGCCAATCTAGATACCTTTTTATGTATTCATGATCAAACCCTAGAAACATTTGGCTTACATGGATTATCAGATGAGAAATTATTCACACGAATAAACTTCTAAGTCAGTTACAGGTTTAATAGAGTGTAGAAAGATAAAGAAAAAAGAAAAAAAAGAAGATATGTGCTAAACAAAACAAGCAGTATGATATTTCTGGAACTGTTGTGTAGCAGTGTGTGAATTTGTTGCATGAGCAATATTTTATCTCAGGCAACTTTTCTTTGATCAAAAGGTCTAAACTACAAGAAATGCAGCCAGGCTAATCCTACATCTATCTGTTTCTCCTTCCAGATGAGTATGACTCTTGCTGTGGCAGATGGGCATCTGGTTAATATGGGGAAAATGATAGAAGAAATGAAGGGCAAGCTGAGAAATTTGCTGGATCAGGTATTAGTTTCACATTAAGATATTTCGAAATTGTCAACATTAGCGGCATCCTGTCGTTCGTTTGTGACCTTGTGAGGTTCGAAAAATGTACTGTTCGATTTTTCAAGTCAACTTAGCCAGTTGGAGTAAGACCGGTGCGTGAGCTGACTCTGGGGTCGAAATGGAATTTGCACGAATCATCGTTTCCGAGGCAGAGACGCCCGACCAAGAACTTTGACTTGCCAAGGTTAATTTCGAGACATACAAAGGTGTTGCTGGAAGCTGAAACCAGAAATCACCTTTGCAAGGCTGCATGTGGTTAATAGCAAGGGCTCATTTCCGCGAAACTGATACCTGGTCCAGCAAATTGTGACGGAAAAAATACGAAATTGTTTCCGCGAAAAAAATAATGCACGCGGCGTATACGCCGCGCAAACTATCCTAGTATCTTAAACGATGTGAAGCTTTGAGCACCAGGCAGATTGCTTAAACGAAGAGAGAAAATGCAAAATCATTACAAGTTATAACACATAAACATGGATCATTTTTACATGGTTGTTTTATACTTTATAAATAAATAATAATATAATAAAGAACACAGAGTGTTACATATCCACTCTATTAAGGGATGCCTTAAACGAAGAGAGAAAATGCAAAATCATTACAAGTTATAACACATAAACATGGGTCATTTTTACACGGTTCTTTTATACTTTATAAATAAATAATAACATAATAAGGAACACAGAGTTTATACTTTATAAATAAATAATAACATAATAAGGAACACAGAGTGATACATATCCACTCTATTAAGGGATGCATCAAACTTTCCAACTTTTATTTTCTTGAGAATCTCCATAGGTTGTTAGGACTTGGGAGGACCACCCATTGGGGTTTAAAATATATTAATATAGTTAAGGAATAATAAACTCCTTATACGCGGAAGATTTCAGCCAAAGCCAGCCCATCCACGCGTCACTGTGCACATTTGCGGAAAAGTCATTCCGTTTCTTTGAAATTACGGATAGGTCCCTGTGTAATTTTCTGTGAGACGAAGATATTTTTTTTCCTTCGCGTTTGGGTCCCTGGCGCGGTAATTTACGGAAAAGCCTCCCGTTAATTTCAAATCGCGAACAAACTCTTTTCTAATTTTTCAAGATAGCGAACAGGTCCAAAAAAATAACAAACAGGTCCCTGCTTCTTACGTTCAGGTCCTTTCTCCGTTTTTCCCAGAAAAAATATTTTCGTCACCAAAAAAACCCGAAAAAATGTTTTCACCACCCAAAAAACCCGGAAAAAATGTTTTAACCCGGAAAAAATGTTTTAAATCATAGAAAAACACGGAAAAAATGTTTTCGCCACCCAAAAACTCGAGAAAATGTTTTCACCACAAAAAAATCTGATTAAATCGAAGGTTTATAGCAGCTTATGGATTTGCCAACGGGTCCCTTTTTCCTCTAGCCTATTTTTCACCGATGGGTGGTTATGCGAACATGTATTATTACTCGGTGAACGCGTAGAGTATTAGGCTCAACAAAAGAAGGTTGTCATCTCTAATAATTTTTCGCTCTTTTTCCTCTAGATTATTTTTGCCGGTGGGTGGTTTTGCGATCTCTGATATTTTTTTAGACGAGTATTATTACTCGGTGAACGCGTATAGTGTTAGGCTCGATAGAAGAAGATTGTCGTCTCTAATAATTTTTTTCCCTTTTTCCGCTAGATTATTTTTGACCGGTAGGTGGTTTTGCGAAAATTAGAAAATGCATCCGGTCCCTTCGATCAGTGGTTTTGCAAAAAGGGCCCTATCGTTTCGTATATTCACGTACGGGTCATTCGCCTTTATTTTTCGTTTCCCAAAAAAATCCGTAGTTTTTGTATTCGCGGTTGGGTTCTATTTTTTGCCGATGGGTGGGTTTTGCGATCTCTGATATTTTTTTAGACGAGTATTATTACTCGGTGAACGCGTATAGTGTTAGGCTCGACAGAAGAAGATTGTCGTCTCTAATAATTTTTCGCCCTTTTTCCTCTGGACTATTTTTGACCGGTAGGTAGTTTTGCGAAAATTAAAAAATGCATCCGGTCCCTTCGATCGGTGGTTTTGCAAAAAGGGCCCTATCGTTTCGTATATTCGCGTACGGGTCATTCGCCTTTATTTTTCGTTTCCCAAAAAAATCCGTAGTTTTTGTATTCGCGGTTGGGTTCTCCGTTTTTCCCGGAAAAAAATGTTTTCATCACTAAAGATATGTGTGCAGCTCTATCTCTAGACTTTTTCCCCAACTCGATTTTCCATTTCGATCTCTGATATTTTTTTAGACGTGTATTATTACTCGGTGAACGCATAGAGTGTTAGACTCGACAAAAGAAGATTGTCGTCTCTAATAATTTTGTGCCCTTTTTCCTCTAGCCTATTTTTCACCGGTGGGTGGTTATGCGAACATGTATTATTACTCGGTGAACGCGTAGAGTATTAAGCTCAACAAAAGAAGGTTGTCATCTCTAATAATTTTCCGCTCTTTTTCCTCTAGACTTTTTTTTGCCGGTGGGTGGTTTTGCGAAAATAAAAAAATACATCCGGTCCCTTCGATCGGTGGTTTTGCAAAAAGATTTAAAATATTTTGAAATCGTAAATAGGTCGTTCCGCCGGTTATTTTGAAAAAAAGGAGTTGTAGTTTCGCAAATTCGATTTGCAAAAAACTCATACTAGATTTTTCTCTCGCGGCGCGGCATCGCGCGCAATTCTACCTAGTATTATATAACCCAACAAACTTTCCTGACTTTGAGCACTAAAATACATATAGGAGTATTTCGCATGGGGGACAGTAACCTTCTACTGAGACCAAAGTCTACTAATAAGCTTCATAGTGGTCTGTCTAATATTATGACCTCGCAGAAGATACCCTAAGACTTCTGAACTGCAACAAATGCAGAAGGGTGACAGGCAATGTAAAAAGGACGCTATAAACATAACTCACACATTAATATGAAGCAGCTGATATACCGTGCAATTGTACATACAGAGTCATCATCCTCTGGCTAAGTTTTTTGATGCATTAAGGTATAACTTATAAGTTCACTTGATGACGTTTCAAAAGAAAAATCAATTGATGCCTCCATCAGTATTCAGTACCCATCCATCAGAACTATCTAATTTAATGATGAACCGATGATATACAGAAGTAGAGGATATATCAAGCTCAAAACGTAACAACTCAAAGCAAACCTGTAAAACCCAGCGTATTAAGGGACCTCATGAAGAACAGAGCGAATTTCTAAGCCCCAACTCCTCACAAACACACACACACACATAAATCACCCCAACTAAAATTAACAATTAATAACAATTCGAATAAGCGGAAACAGTGAGGAGTTTAAGACGCCATATATACCCTCCACCGCCGCAGTCGATCATGCGTGGCGTTCTTACTGGGTATGTCGAACGCGTCCTCCTCCGCTCTCATCTCCACCTCTACCACCTCCTGATCCTCCTCGCCGATCTCCGGCGGCAGCGACCTCCCCGACGCCATTCCCTGCCGCATCCCGCGGACCGGAGCACCGTGCACGCCTTCGAAGGAGAGACGACACCGAGTCACCGACCTAACAACACACGGCTGATCAGCTGCAAATGCATTTCAACTGCAAGAAAACAAGGACATGTAAATCTGGATGTTTATTAGGGAAACAAAGAGAATATTTCACTAATTTGTATTAAAACATAAAATATACAATATATTTATGGACAATACCAAATGCTCCCCGTTAACTTGGACGAATAGAGTAATTTTGTTTGCAGTGTTGACTACCTGCCTTCGTAGTTATGTCATTGCTTATGCAATGCTCAAACTGGATAAGCCATAGAATTCCTAACCATTGATCACTCTTGCTCTCTTGCCTAGATGACCGATGGATGGACGAGTTCTGCGGAAAGTCAAGCAGCGAGATGCATAGTTTAATGATATAGATCAGATTCACTGCATCTGGAGGTTGCGTGTGCTTTAGGTGTGTCTAAGCATGTACCAGAATCAAAGTTTAGGAAGAGTAAATTAAAGCTTTGACCGTCTGATAGAGCTTCACGGTTTAAATTTCACCCTCTCTGGCTTTTTTTTTTTTCTTTTTTCGATTTTTTATTCATTTGTCATGTTGAGTCCTCAAAAATCAGTGATGACCTTGAATCACAAGTTGGCCTTTTCATGGCCGCAATAAAAAAAAAAGAAGAGTGGAAGTTGACTTCCTGTGACCATGGGCTAACATTTGCAACACGAAGCTGTATAAAATGTACAGCATCTTTGTGAGATTGAAGGTGAGCGAAACTAATAAAGGTTTTGACAAAGAGAACGTTTGTGAGGCAGGATCACTGTGTCTCCATTACTTAATATATACTTGCCTGTGGCAATATTTAGGCTCTGAACTCTAGGTTCCTACAGAATTAAACTATCTATCTATCTATCTATCTATCTATGTATTATAATATTAAAGTAAAGACAAAAAAGCCATCATATTCACTCTCAAGACTAGAAATTTCTGCATTAATCGGAGGAAAAAAAGAAAGATCTACACCGTTGATCATGGTGGATCCAGATTATAACGGTTTAGAATAAAAGAAAGAGTTTATATCATATACAATACAAGAGTTTGTATTATGTACATACAAAAGAAGCCACCACGTTCATACATTTCTAAAGGTTAGAAGTTTCTGCATTAATCGGAGGAAAAAAGAAAGATCTACACCGTTGATCATAGTGGATCCAGATTATAACGGTCTAAATTAAAAGAAAGAGTTTGTGTCATGTACAATGCAAGGGTTTGTATACTGTACAATAAAAAAATAACTGAAATTCGAAATAAAAATAAAACAAAATCATAATTTGATTTCCATACGATTAAAAGAAAGAGTCCAAGTACAATAAAAAATTTGAAACAAAAAATAAAAGATAATTAATAATCTAATTTCCATATGAACATCAAAATAAAATTGAAATTCATAATAAAAATTTAAACAATCAGAATAAAAAATAAAAGATAATTAGTAATCTGATTTTCATACAAACATCAAAATAAAACTAAAATTTAGAATAAAATTACTAGTTGGATTTGTATAAATTCCAACATAAAAATTTAAATTGAATGAAAAATAAAAATAGAAATTTGATTTCCATACGAATATCAAAATAAATAGCCCACTCCAAGTACAATAAACAACCAAAATTCCTATAAAAATAAAAGAAAAGTAGCAATTTGATTTTCATACGAACATCAAAATAAAAATAAAATTCAAAACAAAAATCAATTAAAAATTAGTAATTAGATTTGTATATGAATACCAATCTAAAATTAAAATTTAGAATAAAAACAAAATAAAATTAGCAATTTAATTTCCATACAAACTCTAAAGTAAAATCCCTAAATAGCTTAAATTCAGAATAAAAATAAAATAAAATAAAATAATACCAATTGGATTTGTTTATGATTCCAACCTAAAACTATGTTAAAAAATTCTATGTCATGTATGATCTAACAACACACAAATATAATTTGCAATACAAACAAACAAAAAAATGCTAATTTGTTTTTGACGAGGACTGGAAGATTTCTGACAAGTCAACGCATGGTCAAGGAGGGCCCCCAGCCTTTGACATTGCAGCGAAGGCCCACGACCACGGCCCAACGACGCTCGTCCCTGCACGACCTCGAGCTCAGGCAACGGGGCTCTGTCCCCGCTCGACCACGACCTTGGCTCAGGGAAGTGCGTTAACTCGGCGGTTACCAAGACCTGCACGGTGGCATTAAGGCGGACGTGGGCGGCATTTTCGGAGCAGTTGCAACCCACCTTCAATACACACGAAGCCACTACCCCGGGAATCTCTCCCGCCCGTTACAGGCAACGTCAGGGAGGATATAAGACCTCGCAAGGCATATGTGTAGGGCAGACTAGCTAGGGATATGCCAGCATACTCAAACAGAGCACTCAGGCTCGAGCTGTAATCATCTCATTGTACGCACAGTTAGTGAGTTACTCCACCTCCGGAGAAGACTGGACGTAGAGCTGTTACCCTCGCGGGGCTCGAACCAGTATAATTTGCTATTCCTTGCTTGCTGACGCCACACACATCGACCTACGTCTACGCCATTGTTGAGTGAAGCGCTTTCTGGGTCCCCCATTCACACCGGTCTCATTTTCACTCTTGCGGTCAGGCGATCCCGATCGTCGACAGTTTTGCACAAGAATTTTAGTTTAATTTCCATATGAATTTCTAAATAAAATCCCTAAATAAATATAATTCAGCATAAAAATTAAAGAAACATTAGCTATTGAATTTCTATATGAATTCAACAAAAAAATAAAATTTGAAATAAAAATAAAATAAAAAGAGAAAGGTCGAGGTCAAATGAGCCAAAAGCCGCGATGACATATAATTTTTTAATATAGTTTGCTTCACTGCTAAGGGATATGACATTATATACAATGGTGGTAAAATTATCTATATTGTTAGATAACGACTAAAGTAAATATGATAGCATCGTAGAAGATGGGAGGTCGTCACGTTAGTGAAGAAGCAACATCGTTGAGTTGGCAAATATCAAATGAGAGAAGCGGCTGGTCTGGGACAAGTGTAAATCAAGTATGTATAATAACTTGCATGTGTATATGCATGCATAAATTTGTTTGAATCAAAGTAAGTTACAAAAAACTCATAGTAGAGATAGCGCTATTCTATGGAATAAGCCCATGAGTCCACTGGTGAGAGTATGACAGGTGTCCCTAATAGGGATTAGCAATAATTTATATGCATGCATTGCATACTGATGTCATAATGTTCAATATTAAGTAATAATTGAAAAGAAATAGAAGATAACTATACGATAGGGTATTGCATTAAAAGGGTAGCAATTGAGAGGGATCGATAAAAAATTAGGCTTACTATTGGTGGTTGAAGTAGGAAAGATGTGGGGCGATCTATAAGAGATATAGACATATGGTTGTTCTTCGGGGCAGCTAGTGTGTGAGGAAGATACGTTCAAAATAAATCGTCCATGATGTATCAGTGTATATATAAGTAATGTACTCTAATACCATGTAAAATAATCAGCATATTATTTGAGATTAAATAGAGGTACAAGTGTTATATATATTTCGAAAAAAGAGTTACTAATGGAGAAGGAGCAGGGGTATATAGTTATATGATCTATACAAGATGAAGAGTTGCTACGTTTCTAAGAATCCCTAACAACTTATTATTTTCAATGATTTTCTTCCATCAAAACTTTTACTTCAATTACATTCATTAAGTTGAATTTTTCTTTAAGTTTCTATTGTCATTTCCAATATTTATGATGTCTTAAAAATCTAAATAGTCTACAAAATACATTAATATATTCTCAAGCATATAAGTTATATCATTTGATACTACAAACTATTAAAAAAATATAGCTGCACAAATACGCGGATTGCCAGCTAGTTTCATGTAAAGTTCCTACACAATTCGCGTGTTCCAAATTGTCCCTTAAACGGCTCTAAGGTCCCGTTCGGGACAGTTTATGCACAACTTCTGTTTAAAAGAAAAGCAGATTGTCTGCTGAACGAGAGGATTCTAGACAGCTTTTTCTACAATCAGAATCTGATTTGTACACAGAATCAGAAGTTGTCACCCACCTGATCCTACGGATTCTGACTTAGATTCTGCGAGTTCCGCCTCTCATAAGCCGTCGCAGGTACAAAGGCTTCCGCCGTCATCCCTAGGCCCCTCCACTACCCTCATCCGCTCACCTGTCACCGATGCCGATCAACAATCAGTACAAACAATCAGGATTGCCGAACGACCAGATTCTCTAGTCGGCGGATTCTTCAGACAGCCGTTTCTCCAGACAGCTAACTACAATATAGAATCTGTACAATCAGAAGCTGTTCCGAAGGGGCCTAACTCCCCCCTCCTTTTTCCAATTCAAGATCTTCTTCGAGCATCTGCTGACAATTGTGATGACAGGGCAAAAATGCTATGCACATGAAGCTGTGCAATGCAGCGCGGGTGTGATCTGATCTGCCTGCTCACGGTAGTGCGGTAGTGCCTACCCCTTTTCCACTCGGCAACAAAAAGATGAACAACTGAAACGCAGGCAATGAACGTGCATCTTGTCAGAGGTATACGTTAGCTTCAGTAGTACCAACACGAATCTGCTCAGCAGCCAGCTAAGCTTTTGTCAGTGCTCTGGCTCAAAGACCCCAATTTGAGTTGGAGACGGCAGCTCTCTTCGTGCAGTAATCAAGTCGTTTTCCGTCAGATAGTTACCCATTGCACGCGATTCTTTAGGTTAATCAAATACAGAGATTTACAAACCGCCTGTTTGGTTCCCCTGCCGCGCGTGGCCTGGCTCCCTCCGTGTATTGACCGCGTCTAAAGTGAAATTGGAGGTGGAAGTAATTGGGTATGCATATGCGACTGTTAATTGAAAATGCGAAGACTTCTGAAACGGCGGCCTTTCAGATGGCCAATGCTGCAATATTTTGACACGGAAGCATGCGGTGCCCTCTCAAGGCTCGGCTTAAATGGTCTCGTTGTATTTTTTTTTCCAAAGCTAGCCCTCATATATATAAAATTATAATAATAGTCTTCTTCCCAACTACAGAAAGTGACACATATTGCGGCAGGTGTCTGACCCTGCGGCACCCCAGTAGACTGCGATAGTAGTGGGTGGACCCATGACAAAAATAGAAATGCTGTGCACCCCGACTCAGCAGGCAGCTACTGAGGTTGGTGTGCTCAGTAGCAACCGGCGTAGTGGCATGACAACAAGACTTATTGCAGTGCCCTAACATGACAACGACCCGCGTACTTGCTATGTTGCATATATATGACAAGTGGTATATGTTACCTGTTGTTGTTTTCATGGCCAAAGAGGATACTATTTTAGTAATTTTATTCATAAGGGATTAGATTAAAATATATATATTGTTAGGGTTTGTAGATCAAACACACACGCACAAAAGGGAGACAATATTTACGTGGAAAACCCCTGCGGAAAAAAACCACGGGAGACACAAGATTCACTATTTTGGTTCAAGGATTACAAGTACATGGGGTGGCATTATATAGCCGGTTAGGAATCCGAGATTAGGAAGGAGTCCAAGTCTAGGAAGAGTTAGAATCTAATATGATTTTAAGGAATCCGATTTTATCTCTAACAAACCTCCTCTTGACTCAAAATCCATAATAGAGTGTCTCCATAAACCCCGAAGGGCAATTAAGCACCTTGAATGCCAACTAAGTCAAGGCAATGCTTGAACTTGGTATTTGAAAGTGTCTTGGTCAGCATGTCTGCAGGATTATCATCTGTATGTACCTTTCCCACAATAATTTATCCTTCAGCAACAACATTGCAAATAAAGTGGTACTTGATATCAATATGCTTGGTCTTGGCATGATACATATCATTCTTGGTCAAACAAATAGCACTCTGGCTATCACAATAAACAGTTAGAGTATCCTGTTTAATGCCAAGTTCAGAAACCAGACCTCGCAACCAAATAGCTTCCTTAACATCTTCAGTAGCTGAAATATATTCCGCTTCAGTAGTAGAAAGAGCGGCAATAGGCTGTAAGGATGCTTTCCAACTGACTGCAGAACCACATAATGAGGAGATATATCCAGAAATTGACCTTCTTTTATCAAGATCACCAGCATAATCAGAATCGACAAACCCAAGAACATCATTTGTCTTCACTTTATTCTTATCAAACATCAAGCCAAAATCAGAAGTGTCTTTCAAATAATGAAGAATCCACTTAACTGCATTCCAATGCTCTTTGCCAGGATTGTGCATAAATCTGCTAACAACACTAACAGAATGAGCTAAATCTGGTCTGGTGCAAATCATAGCATACATGAGATTACCAACTGCATTAGAGTAAGGAATATGAGACATATAGTCTTTGTCTTCTTCATTAATAGGACACTGACTTGAAGATAACTTGAAGTGTGAGGCAAAAGGTGTAGAAACAGGTTTGCAATTACTGAGATTAAATCTGTCAAGTACCTTCTCAATGTAACTTTTTTGAGATAGAAATAATGTACCAGCTTTGCGATCACGTTGAATTTCCATCCCAAGAATTTTCTTAGCTGGACCAAAATCTTTCATCTCAAACTCATGACTAAGTTGAGCCTTCAATTATTTAATCAGTGACTTGTCATGAGAAACAATGAGTATATCATCAACATAGAGCAGCAAATAAACAAATGAACCATTTGGAAATTGTTTGAAGTAAACACAGTTATCATAATTGCTGCGAGAATACTGTTGTGTAATCATAAAGGAATCAAACCTTTTATACCACTGCCTAGGAGCTTGTTTAAGGCCATAGAGAGATTTTTTCAAATGACAAACTAAATCCTCTTTTCCAGGAGTAGCAAAACCCTCAGGTTGTGTCATAAAAATCTCTTCTTCTAAATCTCCATGTAAGAAGGCAGTTTTAACATCAAGTTGCTCTAATTCTAAGTCAAATAAAGCAACAAAAGCAAGCATAACCCGAATGAAAGAGTGGTGCACAACAGGAGAAAAAACTTCAGTGAAGTCAATACCTTCTCATTGTTCAAAACCTTTTACCACTAAACGGGCTTTCCATCTTGCAGGTTCAATTCCAGAAATACCATCCTTCTTCTTATAAATCCATTTGCACTTTAAAGGTTTCTTGTCTTTTGGAAGCTTAACCAAATCCCATGTATTGTTTTTATGAAGGCTCAAAATTTCTTCATTCATAGCTGTCAACCATTTAGAAGAATTTTCACATGAGATAGCTTCAGAATAAGAAGAAGGTTCAAAAATATCACAAATATCTTATGCAGCAAGAAGAGCATAACAGGCCATATCATCGGTGTCACGATATCTAGCAGGTAATTGAATATTTCTTCTTGGTCTATCTCGAGCAATACAATGATCATTAGTACTATGAGATGCAGAAACTGGTTGTGACGAAGAACCACTAGATGCTGAAATTGGTTGTGAACAAGAACCACTAGAAGAATCATTATCAATAGTGGGTAAAACTACCTCAAATTCTGTATTTCTTTCAGCAGTTTCAGAAGTTTCAGATTCATTTTTGGATGAACAACCATTACTGTCACTACCAGGTGAAAGTAAAGCATCTTCATGAAAAGTAACATCACGACTAATGATTAATTTGCGAGAATCAGAACACCATAAACGATATCCTTTGACACCAGACCCATATCCAACAAATATGCATTTTCTTGCTCTAGACTCTAATTTTCCATCATTGACATGGGTATAAGCAGGACAACCAAAAATTCTCAAATTAGAGTAATCAACTGGTTTACCAGACCAAACCTCTTCTGGAATTTTAAAGTCAATGGCTGAATTTGGAGAGCGATTAATCAAATAAGATTGTAGAAACAGTCTCAGCCCACAAAGCACGCTTATTCCATAAACCTGCATTTGAAAGCATGCAACGGGCTCTTTCCAGAAGAGTGCGATTCATTCGCTCTGCCACACCATTCTGCTGAGGTTTACCTAGAACAGTGAAATGTCTTGCAATACCATGATTAGCACAAAAATTATCAAACTCACCACTGCAAAATTCCAATCCATTGTCAGCTCTAAGTTTCTTGATTTTTCTGCCAGTTTGATTTTCAACCAAGACTTTCCACTTCTTGAAAACGGAAAAAGCTTCATGCTTATGCTTCAGGAAATAAACCCAAACTTTGCGAGAAAAATCATCAATGAAGGTAATCATGTACTCACAACCTCCAATAGAAGGAAATCTAGAACGACCCTAAAGATCAGAATGAGCATAATCAAGAATTCCTTTAGTACGATGAGTTGAAACAGAAAAACTGACCCTCTTTTGTTTGCCAAAAACACAATGTTCACAGAAATCAAGTTTGTCAATGTCATGTAAAAGTCCTTTCTTGCATAAAAGGTGCATACCTTTCTCACTCATATGACCCAAGCGCATATGCCAAAGCTTGGTGATGTGAGGATTTGATGCAATTGTAGAAACAGCTGCAGAACCTGTAACTGTAGAACCTTGCAAATAATAAAGACTGTTGATTCTATTGGCCTTCATAACGACAAGGTTGCCTTTAGAAATCTTAAGAACACCATTTTCACAGGTATATTTATAACCCAAAGATTCTATGGTGCCCAAAGAAATAAGATTTCTTTTCATTCTGGGAACATGGCGAACATTTGAAAGAGTTCTAACAGTTCCATCATGGGTTTTGATTTGAATAGAGCCGATGCCAACAATTTCAAGTGGAGACTCATCAGTAATCATAACTTCACCACAACCAACAGAATCATATGTAGAAAACCACTCTTTATATGGACAAATATGAAAAGTGCAAGCTGAATCAATAATCCATGCAGTTTGATTCTTCAAGTTGGAAGTGATAATTAGAGCCTCCCTATCGGATTCATTTTCAACAAGACTAGCCTCAGCAGGTTTATCAAAATGTGTCTTTTTATCTTTATCAGCTTTATTTTTCAACTTATAACACTGAGCAATAACATGACCAGGTGTCTTGCAATAACGGCAAAAATTGTTGGGTTTACGTCCTCTTAACTTAGATCTAAACTGTAATCTATGAGAATTGCCTTTATGTGGAGATCTACCTCTAACAATTAACCCCTCAGCCTTAACTTCTGAACGAGAATCAATATCAAATTTCTCCTTAGACAATAAATTTGATTTAACATTCTCAAAACTAAGGGTATCATGATTGCCATAAAGCATAATTTCCTTGAAATGCTTAAAGGTAGCAGGCAAAGAGACGACCAACAGAATAGCCTTATCTTCATCATCAATTTTCACCTCTAATTTCTCAAGATCAATTATGAGCAAATTAAACTCATTAAGATGAGACTGAATAGAGGTACCTTCCGCCATGCGAATTGTGTACAGACGTTCTTTAAGGCGCAACTTGTTGGCGAGACTTTTCTTCATGTACAAGTCCTCCAATTTCTGCCACAGCTTTGCGACGGTAGTCTCATGGATAACTTCATGCAGAATATCTGTAGACAAACTGAGCTGTATGGCGGAGAGGGCTTTCTGGTCAAGTTCTTCCCATTGTTCATCTGTCATTGTCGCGGTTTCTTTGAAAGTGCTTTTCGGCGCCCTTTGTGTAAACGACTTTCATCCGAACTCGCCATATTAAAAAACTGATCTTGCCATCGAACTTCTCAATATCAAATTTAGTGGATAACATAGTGGAGAATAAAATTGCAGATCAAAAAAATATGATAGGTTCTAAAAAAAACTTCCTGGTGCATTGTTGCAAATGCGGTCAGGAAAACAGAAGCTGGAGTTGGCTGATCTGAAGCTGAAGCCAGATGAAAAACCGGAGCTGCGATGATCTGGGGAACTGAGCCGGAACCGAAGCCAGAATATCAAATGAAGTTCTCGGTTTCTTTGAAGACCGATCGGCTCTTGTCGGTTCTGATGGCTTCACGTGCAAAAAACCAAGTGCTGCTAGTAGCTATGCAAGAGAGCACTTCGAGATTGAAGAACTTCTAGTCACAAGTTCAACTAGAAGTCCTTCGGTGATGTCTTCGGCTTGCAAAGCTTCTTCACGGGCGCTCGGGCGAGGATGGCGACCGAGCGACACCGGCCGGAGGGGATGACGGCTGGTGCCGCGGCCGGCTGAGCAGCAGCGCCGAGGACCCGCGCAGAAGCGCACGACGATCTGGCGTCGGCGGAACGGCGAGGCCGACGCTGCGGCGCGGAAGCCGAAGAACCGCGCGCGCGGAAGGCGCGACGACGCCGAAGAACTGCGCGCGGAAGCGCCGGAACCGAAGGCGCGATGAAGATCCGGACCCAGGTGCGTAGATGCTGCTCTGATACCACTTGTTAGGGTTTATAGATTAAACACGCGTACAAAAGGAGACAATATTTACGTGGAAAACTCTTGAGGTAAAAAAACCACAGGAGACACAAGATTTACTATTTTAATTTAAGGATTATAAGTACATAGGATGGTATTATATAGTCGATTAGGAATCTGAAATTAAGAAGGAGTCCAAGTCTAAGAAGAGTTAGAATCTGATATGATTTTGAGGAATCCGATTTTATCTCTAACATATATAAAGGTAAAAAAAAGCTAAGTACTCGTGCCTCTGTACTGTGCGCCTGTGACCTCCCTCTTTAAATAGAGACCTGTCCTCGGCTTCTCTCTTCGTCCTCGCACCGTCGCACGGTCGCTCCCGTCTCACCTCCAGACCCAGATACCCCAAACGCAGGGCTAGCAAGCTCGGTAGCGCCATGGAGGCGTCCAACGGCGAGAGCGTCTGGTTCGACGTGATAGTGGTGGGCGCGGGGATCATGGGCAGCTGCGCGGCGTACGAGGCGGCGTCCCGGGGCGCGCGCGTGCTGCTCCTGGAGCAGTTCGACCTGCTGCACCATCGCGGCTCGTCGCACGGCGAGTCCCGCACCATCCGCGCCACCTACCCGCAGGCGCACTACCCGCCCATGGTCCGCCTCGCGCGACGCCTCTGGGACGACGCCCAGCGCGACGCCGGTTACACCGTGCTCACGCCCACGCCGCACCTCGACATGGGCCCGAGGGCCGAGCCCGCGTTCCTCGCCGCCGTCAAGAACGGTGGCGCCACCGAGGTCGTCTCGGGCGCGGGCGCGTGGCCGTGGGCGAAGGTGTTCAGGGTGCCTGACGGGTGGACGGCGGCGGCGAGCTCGCTCGGCGGGGTGATGAAGGCGACCAAGGCGGTGGCCATGTTCCAGGCGCTCGCCGGCAAGAAGGGCGCCGTCGTGAGGGACAGGACAGAGGTGGTCGACGTCACGAAGCGAGGTGAGCGCATCGTCTTCTCCCCCCGAACTAATTTTGTTTTGGAAGTATCCGGCTCTTGCGTGTCAGCCACTGGCAAGCATGCAACAGCTGCGTGAGCTCTTTGCTGGCAACCGAGGTTAGGTGTAGTCCCACGGACCGTCCGATTCAAAATTGATGGTTTTACGTTGATTCAAAAACTGCATAGATCTTCCTTACAGACAAATTTGCGTCCGCCACTTTACTCGCGAGCGTGATGTCCTAGGTCCATCCTCGCATTCACGCAAGGGTGAATTAAAATGCCCTAGGTTAGAAAAAACATTACTCGCACGAGCCCATTCGATCGAAAATTAGATATGGAATGCACACAAGAGTGAGATTTTAGATGTCACAATTTCTTATTAGTCTATCTTTGCGAAAATACGTCCAAGATGTAAAAGAGTTAATCGTGCAAAATTCCAGTGGATGTCTTCTTTACCCATACGGCCACACAAAATGGACTGCCAGTGTGCTCCATGGTTCTTCGTAGAATGAAAACAAAACTAGAAGCATCCGTCTGTCTTTTTAGACGAATTGGCATCTTGACTGTCGGTTAATCTATCTTTTTGCCAACTTTGTGAGTACCACCATGACTAATTAGTTGTACCTAGCAATTCTGTGTCATTACATGCAAATGGCACTTTAAATATTGCTAATTTCTTTCACTTTTAATTGGAACCTAATTTCTCGATTCAAACAGTACTATTACTTTTGAACAGTGTACTTCATTTTGTTTGGCACGCATAGTGGAACCAGCCAATGGAGTACCTATCAAAGATTAAGTAATTAAGATCCAACAATATTTTAAACTAAAGCACACAAGTGCTTCCATGCTCATCGAAAAAAAAAACAAAGTGCCTTGATGCTCTCTAAAAAAAAAGTGAGAACATAAATTTTAAAGTTTGTCTAGGATCTAATTAATTAGCAACCACTACTTCACCAAAAACAAATATTGTTCATGATTTTTTGCAATTCAGTTTTTATCTAAACACCAAATTCAAAATCATCATACACACGAAGTGAAATCCATTGACTAACGAAAACTCTGAAACTTTTTATACATTTTTGTCCAGGAGAAGGCTCGATCTTGGTGAAGACATCAAGTGGTGAGGAGTTCCATGGAGCCAAGTGCATCATAACGGTCGGCGCCTGGACCAGCAAGTTAGTTAAGTCGGTTAGCGGCACGGACCTGCCGGTGCAGCCGGTGCACATCCTCGTCTGCTACTGGAAGGTGAAACCCGGCCGCGAGCGCGAGCTCACCCCTGAGGCCGGCTTCCCGACGTTCGCCAGCTATGGCGACCCCTACATCTACAGCACGCCGTCGATGGAGTTCCCGGGCCTGATCAAGATTGCCATGCATGGCGGCCCGCCGTGTGACCCGGACAGCAGGGACTGGTGCACCGGCGGCGCCGACCTGGTCGAGCCCGTGGCTAGGTGGATCGACGAGGTCATGCCGGGCTACGTCGAGACCACCGGCGGGCCGGTCATCCGGCAGTCGTGCATGTACTCCATGACCCCCGACGACGACTACGTGATTGATTTCTTGGGCGGGGAGTTTGGGAAGGATGTCGTCGTCGGCGCTGGGTTCTCCGGCCACGGGTTCAAGATGGGGCCGGCCGTCGGGAGGATCCTAGCCGAGATGGCCATGGACGGGGAGGCAAGAACGGCGGCGGAGGTCGGAGTGGAGCTCCGGCACTTCAGGATCGGTCGGTTTGTGGGCAATCCAAAGGGAAATGTTAAGGATTTTGGAAATCAATGGTGATCAGGCCAACCTTTTCTTGTAAGGACCGTCCATGCTGCGTGAGGATATGATCTCCAACCGTCTTTCTCGACCACTTGTTCCCGACAAGCTGGGAAGAAGGCCCTAATTCAATGAGACTTTTTATCCTCCTTAGAAGATATATACCACAATTATTTACATTGAACGTGAGGACGGTCACCATGTGTAAGCTTTTTCGTGATGATGTCCAACCATGTGACTTGTCACAGTTGGTTTGTTTGGGGTAATCTATTGAACATTATGTTGTAAAACTTTCATAATTCATGCGTGTTTTTATATTCTTGATTTTGGAACACTCAGTTGGCATTTCCTCTGCATATGTACCAAAGCTGGCTGCTTGCATTCAGTTGTGGATGCATGTTCAATATTCTGCATAGGTTTTCATATTGTTGTGATCTTTTGCTAACAAACACGTCCCCTGTGCAGATTTTTTTTCTCCTGATTTCATTTTGGCTATAATGAATCGTATCGTAGCATCGTCTCTAGTGCTATCTCAAGTCCTATTCATGGTATCAAGGTTGAAAGAGACGCGAATCTTGTCCATTGTCGGATACAGGTAGTGCAATGCAAGGTTGCTTGAGGAATATGCTACAATTTACGTACCTCCAAAAGGATTTGTCTTTCTGACCTCAAATCTTGCTAATATGGCCATCCTGATCTGTGCATATGGTACAGAAAAGATCGGTTAGAACAAACGAGAGCATGCAGCATGAGCTACAAGATATACCTCATGACTCATGCATGAGTCAGCTAGCTAGCCACTAACACACTATTAAAAGAGATCGATCTTCTAGTGATGCAATGCCATGTTCATCCTCAGCCCCAAGTGTGCGAGTCTGCATAAATTAGTGTGAATTGATAGCGCCTTGCTTGTCCCGTTAGGTGGCAGCGCTATCTCAGAAACGACAACTTATCTGCACACTACTGCTTGAGAGACGTCTCTTGTGCAAGTCATGTTTTGATCTTATCATTGTGTGCATGGCATTGTCATGGCTGATATACCTCCCATCCATATCAGGAGCATTATTCCTTGTCCTTATTAGGAATTTAGGAGCAGTAAAAACACGTGTGAAGAGGATAAGACATGCACTCTTCCCCGTATGAGGTAAGAAGGAAGGATTTGAACCCGGGCCGGTTTTACAACGACGGTGCTACTAGTCGGCAGCTCCGGATTTTCCTCCCTTTGCCATATTATTAACACCAGACTTTTTAACATTTTTTAGAGCTACCATCTCCAAGGATCGTAAGAAGTCTATTAATAACATAATTTCTAAGATTTTTTTACCATTTTTTAGAGGTACCACCTCAAGGATAGTAAAAACTAAAAAGTCTCTTAATTACATAATTTCTGATGAGATGCTGCAGCTTTCACTGTACAAGCCTTCTCTAGAAGGACCTGTCCACTTCTGGTAACTGGTGTATTCAGGACTTGAGAATATTGATGGAGATGAGAACGATGGTACTGTCATTTTCAGAGGGGAAATCAGCCTGGACTTTTGTACAGTGGGCATGCATCGTTGACTTGACCTGGACTGGGCCTTGCTAAGTCATCATAAGTCAATGGACGGCTGCCGTCACGATTACACGTGCCCCGTACAAACACTTGCTCAAATGAAGTTTCCTGAGAAATTTCGTAGAGTTGGTGATGGATGAGTACTTGTGTTTTGTTGAAGATAGAGTTCGAGTCATGCACAACTCGGAGTCGTGTTAGAGATAGAATTTAAGTTAGAGTCAAATTAGAGATAGAGTACGGTTGTTATTTTGTTGTAATCAACGCTACAAATAAAGGATGTAGGGACCCAATAAGATAGAAGAACACAATATTTGCAAATAACTAACCCTAGAGCGAAAAAAAACTCACCTCAATCGATCCGCCGGCTATCGCCTTCCCATAGTGTGTGGTCCGCCATGGCCGTGTCACAAGGGAGTAGGCCGCAACCAGCTAGGTTGTGTGCGGGCGCCGCCGTCTCCATGTGTGGTCGTAGTTGTTGGTTGGTTGCGGGATCGGGACCATGCTGGATTTCTCCTTACCGCCAAATTAGGAGGAGGATGGAGCTTCTGCTGCAGGAGGAGGAAAAGCTGGCTGAGGACAAGGATGAGGAGGAAAAGAGGCACCGGATTCAGGAGCGGGAGGAGGAGCTATGGCTGAAGGAAAAAAGGAGGAGAAAAAAGAAAGAAAATAGAGGATAAGGAAGAGAGAGAGAGAGAGGAAAATGGTACATAGAGGCTAGAGGTGTTGTTGCTATGGAGGTGATGTTGAGGAGGCATCGGTCTTAGCGGTTTTAGGGTAAGATAGAGAGGTTATGAAAAAGAGAGAGAATATTGCTTAGGATGTGGCTTTCAAGAGTCAAGAACTTTGATGGAGATGAGAACGATGGTGCTGTCATTTTCAGAGGGGGAAATTAGGCTGGACTTATTCACAGTGGGCATCGTTGACTTGACCTGGATTGGGCCTTGCCGAGTCATCATAAGTCAATGGATGGCTGCCGTCACGAGTACACGTGCCCCATACAAACACTTGCTCAAATGAAGTTTCCTAAGAAATTTCGTAGAGCTAACTAATGGATGAGTACTTGTGTTTTGTTGAAGATAGAGTTCGAGTCATGCACAACTCGGAGTCATGTTAGAGATAGAATTTAAGTTAGAGTCAAATTAGAGATAGAGTACAGTTGTTATTCTGTTGTAATCAACGCTACAAATAAAGGATGTAGGAACCCAATAAGATAGAAGAAAACAATATTTGCAAATAACTAACCCTAGAGCGAAAGAAACTCACCTCAATCAATCCGTCGGCTGTCGCCTTCCCATAGCGTGTGGTCAAAACCACTGTGTGTTGCAAGGAAGCGGTGCAACCAAGCTGGGTTGTGTCTTGAGGGGCGCCATCATGTGTGGTCGTAGCTGTTGGTTGGTTGCGGGACCGAGACCATGCTAGATTTCTCCTTGCCGCCAAATTAGGAGGAGGAGCTTTTGCTGCAGGAGGAGGAAAAGAGGAGGATGAGAAGGCACACGAGGAATAGAGGCACCGGATTTAGGAACGAGAGGAGGAGCTATGGCTGAAGGAAAAAAGGAGGAGAAAAAAGAAAGAAAATAGAGGATAAGAAAGAGAGAGAGAGGAAAATGGTACATAGAGGCTAGAGGTGTTGTTGCTATGGAGATGATGTTGAGGAGGCATCGGTCTTAGTGGTTTTAGGTTAAGATAGGGAGGTTATAAAAAAGAGAGAGAAGATTGCTCAGGATGTGGCTTTCATGATGTTAAACGTTGGTATTGGCAACACGAGGGATGTTAGGTGGCAAGCCCATAGGCGCGTTGGGTGTGTGCTGATGGTGATATATTGGTAGCGAGAGTAGGAGCTGATGGTAGCTCTAATGGAGACTATGGCTATGGTTTTAGAGTCGATGGCAGTTATTGAGGTGTTGGTGTTGCTGTAAGAGGTAGCTGAGGTGGTTGCTATTGAGGTGTTGGTGCTGGTGCAAGAAGCAGCATTGGTGGAGAAGTGCGGAGATCAGTAAGGTAGAAGGTGAAGGTCAAGTTGGTTGGGGTATCTTAGGAGAGAGGTGGTGGAAATTGAGATGATAGGGGGGGTGGTTGAGATGATGGAGGCTAGGGTGCCCGGGAGCTATACCAAGGCTTAGCCAAGATGGTCAGGAGAATGTTGGGAGAGATGGTGGAGGCTAGGGTTGCCAAGGGACTAGAGAACAAGACGTTGGAGACTAAGGCTTGAGGCATATGGCTAGAGGTGGAGAAAACCAAGACTACATGTGTGACGAAGAAGGCAAATGACTTGATGTTAGTTGAGGCTGCATTGGAGGTAGTCAAGATGATGAACCGTGGTAGTAATTATGGTCAGTGGTGTAGGTGATGGCAATCAAAGGTTGCATCTATGTGATAGTATTGGATATGACGTGAGTGGTGTGAACGGCAAAAATGAGGAAAGGACAAAAGTTGCAAAGGTTTTGTCAATCATGACATTGTAGGTAGCTTTGTAGAGGTGGACACCATGGTGGTGGTATTCGTCATCGTGCTAGCGGTTCGGTAAAAAGTAGATATCTTGAGGGGAAGTGTTTTATTATGTAACAAGATGGCTATAGGTGTATTTTATGTCCATCTTGAGAGGGAGTGTTAGAGATAGAGTCCAAACAGTATTAGAGATATAACTCAAGTTAGAGTTAAATTAGATATAGAGTTTGGTTGCTATTTAGTTATAATTAATGCTATAAAATAAAAAGTATGGGGATCCGATTGACACACAAACACAATATTGCGCAAATAACTATGGGTTTCACCTTTCAACTCTCACCGATGGCATTTCTATAATTCTGTCCACGATTGATTGGTGTCCTTACAACGCCCAACCGCTATCAATGTTGACGGACCTTTGTCAAGTACATTTTTTGGATGAACAGAACGCCGCTACAGGTACTTGTTTTTAATCTTTGTTGCTGAAAAGTGTGATGGACCGCCCTTCTCAAGGGGTGTATATAAATACCTTCACAACTACCAGGAATTTAAATGTAGGTAACCAAGTGTATATTGCCAGACAAAAGAGCGAAATTGAACACTTTTAGAGATAAATTAAGGGCCTAGCGGACAGAGTTTTACAAAAGGTGCGGCTGGCACCAATACATTACAAAAGACCCACAAGAAAGCCTGAGCAGATAGATCAAGGCCTTCAAAACCAGACGCTATCGCCATCGACGTTCTCCAGATAGTCGTCTTCTTCTTGAAAGTCTAAGGGAGGGATATGAGACAAGGGTGAGTACACAACGGTACTCAACAAACCGCACGAAAAATTCTGAATACTACATGCACGGAGTTACAAGGAATTGGCACTAGTAAGTATTTGGTGGATGCATGAGTTAAAATCTAGTTTTATATTACATTTGAAATACAAACCATCAACCAGCATTACCATGGGGTTGTTTGCAAAGTTCAGATTACGACAAGTTCATAATTAAAACTACTTGAGCTCAGTTGCAGGAATCACCCTAAATTAACTCAGCTTCATTAACTAGAAGCACGGCGTATTTGAATACCATTTAGATCACTCTGCAGAGCTACTCAACTTTACCCACAAGATATATACGGTCATTAGCTCCACGCGATTGACATGCAACTTAAATGCATGCGGCCAGACCGAGATTAACATAACCTTTCATTGGATTTTCCCTCTTTAGCTCCTACCCAGTAGGTTACGAGAATCCATAGTCTCTAGGACCCACTGACCACGGCGGGAGACGCGATCTGGTCGTTGCAGATACCTACTGTTGCGAGAATCGGCGAATGGCCATCCCATTCCCGTTCCACCCCGATCGCTAGACGATCCATTCTTCCAAACGAGAATGGTAGCTACCACCCATAGGTATTCCAAGGGGAAGTACAATATACCGGGCCACGTTGGATCAGGTCAATAGAGCTGACCAGCCCAACTTGTGATTGAGAGAGAACTAAAGTTACTTACTTGGCCCAAGAGGGTTAATCCTTACATGCCGGAGACACAGCCTAATCCCTACCGCAGACCGTGGTACCACTGTACCTACCACCAAACCAATACTTGGGCTTGTCATCGGTTGGGGGTCGATGGTATCCACCTTCCGTGGCAGCCCAACGATGTTCCCCTAACCGTAGCAGGTTTTTGAAAAGCGCCCGAGTCATGACTCGAGGGGTTTTGAGTAATAGTTTTAATGTGAAAGATTATTATAGCTAATCTATGGTGGTTCATTAATGATAACCTAGGGTTAACAATTGAATATGGCATAATCAACAGGCTTAACAAGGGGGTAGGTTTTAATTAATCAAGTCATTCCAAATTAACTCCTTTTTAGTTTTCTACTATCAGACAATAATGCAATAGCAAAAATATATAGTATTTATATGGAAAATGAGATCAATATGTTCAAGGGGTGCGACTTGCTTTGTGGGGTCGAAGGCTTTCCGAGGTGGAAGTCACTGTAGTCGTGGTCGGTTCCAGATAGCTCCTGCTCCTGCGGTGGCTCCACGTACGGCTCCTGCTCTATGTAATGCTCCAGGGACTGCTTTGACGTCGGATCTAGCGCAAAAAAGCAAATCCAGTAAATAAACGAATAAAAACAATCAAAGAAAGAAAAAAATAGAAAAAGAAAATCAGAGAGAAAAAATGGCCGAAACAGGGCTAAGGCGTATTTTGAGAATTTTCTAGACTTGGTATGGTGAAATAGGTATGATTTTTGGACTCAGCGGCTCGAACGGGTCAAGAATATGTATTTTTGACTATTTTTGTATTTTTGGAAATTTTTAAGATTTTTGGGGATTTTTCTGGAATTTTATTTGATTTTTGGATTTTAAATAATATTAAAATCCGAGAAAATCAAAAATCAAATTGGGGCTTGGCCGCACAGTATTTCAGTCCGCTCTTCTTGCGGCTTCTGGCGCCCCACCTGAGCACATAGTGTCATAGCCTGTATGGCGGGTTTGTGGTAAACCAGCAGCAGCGTCTGTGGCGAGGAGGCTGACGGGTGGGTCCCGGCCAACACCGAGAGGGAGAGAGAGAGTTGACAAGCGGGGCCCAACGCACAGCGAGAGAGAGAGAGAGGCTGTGGCGGGTGGACCTTGGGGAGGAAAGACTACTCCCGTGCAGGTGGAGGAAGTCTTGTGAGGAGAAAAAGTAGCGGGGAGGAGGGCTCACCGTGGTGGGTTCGGGGCGGGGGAAAATGAGGGGGGGGCGGCTTTTATAGCGGCAGGGTGAGGGAAGAGAGGATGGTGGGCGGTGAGGCCATAGCGGCGAGGTACGCGTGGGCGACGCTGCTACAGTGCCGGGCAGGCGGCGGTGAAGACGAGGCATGACGCGGCGCGTTCGGTGGTGGAGGGGACTGGGTGGGGCAGGTGGCGGAGCGGTTGGCAGAGGGGACGCAACGGGCGAGGTGGCGACGTCGGTGTCGAGAAGATGAGTGTCCGGGCGAGGCGACGGACGGATCGGCAAGCGAGTGAGCTAGGCATGGGCAAGCGGGCAGTGAGGATGGGGTCGGCCGAAGCAGCATGGGAAACAGTAGAGGAGCGAGCGGGAAGCGGGCCGGCATGGGGACGGGGAGCTAGGCCAGGGCGAGGGCGAGGCCTAGCGGGGGAGAGGAGGCGGACGGGCCGGGGTGCCAGTCGCAGGAGAAGGCAGGAAGGCCAAAAAGGAAAGCGGGTTTGCACGGGAATTTCCAAAAATAGAAAGACTTCGAAAAACAGCCGAATAAAACGAAATAAAATCCAGAAAAATTCAAATAAAATCCAAATAAATCCAATAAATCCATTTTGAATTTTTGGGGTATTTCAAAAAGTTTCTAATTATTCAGAAAAAAAAAAGAACAATCAGATGAGAGAACTATAAGCCCGCAACAGTTCAAGTAGTTGCTAGAATTCTAGATATTTTGCACTATCTATTTGCTACCGTATTCAATATAAATGAATTAAATCTTTACGGATCCCTTTAAATTCCATCTTCTGGTTATACAGAGAAAGGGAAAAAGACACGGACAGGAAAACTATAAAAACATGTACAACAGAAAGGTTTCACGGAATGATTTAGAATGCATGTACTGCCTGCTTATTACTTCAGTCATCAGCGCAAATGAATCCAATCTTTACAACGCCACTCCTCCTTTTCTCTGATTAGTTATCATCCAGTCACTAATTTTTAGGAGATACCGTTCGGAAGTTTCATAAGCTCAAATTTTTCCATAAATCATCAAGAAAAGTTACATATTAGTTTGCCAAGCAAAATTATGCAATAAGCTGTCATTTATAAGCTCGAGTTTTATCAGATATACAGGTATTATTAATACACTACGAAAATAGACATGAAATCTTCCTTGCTATATCTGTTTCCATTGGAACGTCCTCGTGCTGCTGACATATTGACATAGGCTACAAGCTCGTGTATATGCCTGAATGCTTACCGAAGCTTATCTGAACCGACAAGCTCTTCACGCTTCCACATATCTGTCTGAATAATCACTTCGAGTGCCCAATGCGCCGCTCGCCAGATGCAGCAGCAGTGCCTTCTCCACCGACCTGTGGTGCGGCGCAGACGTCGGGACTCGGGGTCACCTTGCCGGAGCTGTTCCTGTACGTGCAGACCGAGCGAGCAGAGAATGGAGAGAGATGGAGATGAAGAAAGAGCAAGGGAATGAGATGGTTGCACTGATCAGGTGTGCCAGCCAGCGGCGAAGCCAGAAAAAAATAGAGAGTGTGCTCAAAGAAATGAGCTAAATCGAGATAAACATATTAAACAGTTTGTGTTGTATATACCAGCCTACGGCGAAGCCAGAAAAACATAGAGGGTGGGCTCAAAGAATTAGGCTAAGTCGAGGTAAACATATTAAACAATTTGTATTATATATTTATCGGTTCAAAGGTTACTGATAATACTTTATTATTTGAGAAATACTTGTACAATGTTTACTCATCAAACTTGTAAAAATCTATAAACAAGTTAATACCAATCAATCAAACAAATCGGCTATGTCTTTATTCAACCCATTTAAACTAACAAAAAAAATCGAAAGAGAGGCTCACATTGCCCATTGTTGTTTTGGTCGCCCACTTAGTTGGTTAAGCATTCGCCGACTCACGTTACGCTGCCTTCCCTACACACTCACTATCATCACGGTGGGTTGTCCATCGTCCGCACGCCCTTGTATCACTGGCTCCTGGCATCCACTCTCCGTGATGCGCGTCGAGCGCCCTTAACTCGGTGAGCTACCATGTCCTTGTGAAGGAGAGATGTTCAACCACGCCCTCTCTCTCATTCTATAGTCTTTGCATGCATCTAGGGTTTGAGTCTAGTTGTGTAAGTAATAGGCGAAGTCACTAATTGCCAAATTAGGTTTCCAATAAGTAGCAGTCCACCAAGGCATATGGTACATGAAGCAGCTTATGCACATAGCAAAGCTTTTTTTCCTTTTTTTAAGCCACATCCGAGCGAGTGTGCATTCGTTGTCGTCTATACCAAAAATTAAACACCAATGCTAAAAAAGTACTTAAGGTCCAACAGCCGGAGGGGGCTCCAGCCTAACAGAGCCCGCCCCACGCTGGCTGCGCCCCTGGCGCCGGCTAAGCATGAGAATGTGAAGTTACTCTGAGTTATATCTGCCCAATCCATTTACTTCATTGAAATACTATTTCATTCTGCTTAACCAAATAGCCCAACACGAGTCTGCAGAGCACCAAGAAGAGCGAAGTTTCTACTATTCTTATCAAAACCCTCAAGCCAACTTCCAAACATATGAGCTACATTCGTTGGGCTAGATACACCAAAAGCCAAAAATATTAAGAACCAAACCATTCTGGCGAAACGACAATCAAAAAACAAATGCTTAATTGACTCAGATTCGGTACAAAAGCAACATGTTCTACTCCCTTGCCAATTCCGCTTTGCTAAATTATCTTTGGTAAGAATCACTCCACTTCTAAGGTACCAAAGGAACACATTGATTTTTAATGGAACTTTAAGCTTCCATAAACGTTTATTTACATTTGGCACTTGACGTTTAATCAAAGCATGATAATGGGATTTCACCGAGAATTGACCATTTTGGCACAGATTCCAGTAGAATTCATCATCATTCTGCGTCAGATTAATATTAGCGATTCGTGATGATAGCTCCTGCCACGCCACTAACTTAGGTCCAATCAGCGACCTTCTCCATGAAATGTTTGGTTGTGGAGATACTAAAACTTCAGCATTGGTTGTATCCTTCCTTCTAACTATACTATACAATCCAGGATATTGATCTTTAAGAGGGCGATTTCCAAGCCAAGCATCCTCCCAGAACCTCACCTGTGATCCATTATTAATTTTGAAAGTACCAAAGCGAAGGAATTCTTGCTTGACCTTCATTAAGCTGGATCAGAAATGTGAATCTCCTGGTTTCCACTCAACTTGCCCTATTGACTTGGACTCAAAATATTTATTCCGAAGCATCTGTTGCCAGGTACCCTCTGATGTTAAAAGTTTAAACAGCCATTTACTTAAAAGAGCAGTATTCTTAATATGCAAATCATGAATCCCCAAACCCCCTTGATCTTTGGGCTGACATAAGGTAGTCCACCTAGCCAGACGATATTTTCTCTTATGCTCGTCCCCTTGCCAGTAAAACCGCAATCTAAAAAAATCCAGTTTTTTAAGAACACCCTTCGGAATCCCAAAAAAAGACGTCATATACAATGGCAAGCTACTTAGAACTGAATTAATCATAGTCAGTCTACCTCCCACCGACAGATTTTTCCCTTTCCAACTACTAAGCCGCTTCTCCAGACGTTCCTGAACCTGATTCCAGTCGGATTTGTGTAACTTTCGAAAATGAATAGGAATACCAAGGTACTTAAGCGGAAGAGTTCCATGTTTACAACCAAACAAATCCTTATATTGTTCTAGAGAACCTTGGGCCTCTCCAAAGCAGAATACCTCACTTTTGTGGAAATTAATTTTGAGACTTGAAGCTTGCTCAAAAGCACAAAGCAATAGCTTCATGTTGCGCGCTTTTTCAAGGTCATCTTCCATTAAAAGAATGGTATCGTCGGCGTATTGAAGGATAGATAAACCGTCATCAATCAAATGAGGCACTACCCCACCCACCTGACCCTGCTCCTTAGCCCTATTGATCAAGATAGCCAACATATCTGCAACAATATTAAACAAGATGGGCGATAAAGGATCTCCCTAACGAAGGCCCTTTCTTGTTTGAAAGAAGCTACCAATCTCCCCATTAACATTTACCGCCACACTACCTCCCGAAATAAAAGACAGTACCCAAGATATCCACTTAGGTGAGAAACCTTTCATTCGTAAGGCTTGTAACAAGAAAGGCCACTTAACTTTATCATAAGCCTTCTCGAAATCGATTTTAAATATAACTCCACTTAATTTTTTTCGATGTAACTCATGCAAAGTTTCATGCAATATGACGACCCCTCAAGGATATTTCGACCACGCATGAAAGCAGTTTGAGTTGGACTTACAACTTTGTCCGCAACCAAATTTAATCTATTTGTGGCAACTTTCGTGAATATTTTAAAACTCACATTCAGAAGACAAACAGGCCTGAATTGCTGAATAATATTAGCTTCATGAACTTTTGGCACTAGGGTGATGACACCAAAGTTCAGACTAAAGAGAGGAATACCCCCGACATGAAGATCGAGAAACATTGAAAGAAAATCCCCTTTGATAACCTCCTAGAATTTTTTATAAAATTAAACTGGGAAACCATCAGGACCAGGTGCCTTGTTATTTTCCATCTGAAAAATAGCATCTTTAACTTCGCTCTTAGAGAACTGTGTCGTTAACAATTCGTTTTCTGACAACGAAACTCTCATAATATCATGAACTACTTCCTCATCTAGACTCAACAGATTCTCCTCAGGTTCACCAAATAATTCTTTGTAAAACTTGGTTATATAGGTTTTGAGGTTAGCCTGTCCTTCGATTTTCCTATTGTCATGATCAAGCGAAAAAATCTTTTTCTTCCTGTGCTTACCATTGGCAATCAAATGAAAGAATCTGGTATTATTGTCTCCTAATTGGACATTTTTCACTTTAGCCCGCTGGAAATATTTGATTTCCTCTTCCCGAAGAAGACTGGCAAGATTTTCCCGAGCCTGAGCCAGACATTCTCGCTCGCTCTCAGTCAAATCCCTACCCTCAGCAGCTATGTCCATCTCACTGATAATCGTCACGAGATTGGATTTCTTTTGTTTGTAGCACCATTAGAATGGGACGCCCATCCACGAAGGAACCTTCGCAAAGCACCCAATTTGCGGTTCCATCGCTGAACAGAATTCTTCCCTCTAACAGGTTTATTCCAGATTTCGACCACCTTATCATAAAAATCCTCTCGTTCAAACCAGAGCAACTCAAACCTGAATGGTCTAGAGTTCCCTAAAAAAGCCGATGTACCGGTATCTAACAGAAGAGGAGTATGATCCGAAATACCCCTGTCCAAAGCTTGAACAGAGACAAGCGGGAATTTAAACTCCCAATCAGTAGACAGGAGAACCCTATCTAATTTCTCATATGTAGGGTTAGGTAAGGAGTTTGCCCATGTGAATTGACGACCAGTGAGATCAAGCTCCCTTAAGTCAAAATTATCAATCACAGCATTAAATAAGAAAGGCCAACGCTCATTGAACCTATCATTATTTTTCTCCTTACTAAAACGCATTATGTTGAAATCTCCCCCAATCAGAGTTGGAAGATAATTAAGTTGGCAAATTCTAACAAGCTCCGCCAAAAAAGCTGGTTTGAAGTCTTCCTGTGCCGGACCATAAACTGCCATAAGGATCCATTTAAATTTATCCGACCTATTGCTTAGATGGAATTTAATAAAAAATTCCCCTTCAACAACTGATGATAAATCAAATGATGCTGCTTTAATACCTAGAAGTATGCCACCCGACCTCCCTCGGGGAGGTACACAATGCCAAACGAAATCCACACCTCCAGAAAGCCGTGTTAAATTCGCTTTTGACATATCCTGTTTTCCGGTTTCCATTATAGCTAGAAAATCTAAATTGTTTTATTTGACAGCTTCCGAAATATAGCGAAATTTAGCCAAGTCTGAAAGACCTCTGCTATTCCAAAAAAAGCCTTTCATAAATAACTAAGTATTAAATTAATTTTTTCTTCCTCTCCTGATCCTACGAGATTTTCGAGAGGGAACCAAGAAATCAGCAATGCGCATATCTAGATCCCCCGTCTCATAATCAACTTCAGAAACATCTTTGATCAAGTGTTCAAATAAATCACTATTTGCATCCGCGATTTCGGCATCGCATGACTCAACATGATTTATCTCATCATCCTTAGGTACTACATATCCTGGTTCCCTTCCAACTTGTTTATTCAAAATAACTCTATCACTTTCAACCCTCTTGAGAGATTGAATGGATAAGTTCTCTCCTGCACTACTCATAATCATTTTGAATCCTAAATTGTGAAGATTTGTAGCACATCTATCATCAGACATCGCTGAAATGGTTAAAGGGTTATCAACGGAACACATACCAGGCTGTGGCGGCAGGGAAGGCGCAGACGAAAATGATGTCCCTGTAGAGTAAACCACCGTCTTGGTGCCAAACATCGGATCCAGATTACGCGCTGCAGTACGGCACATCGCCTTATGCAACATGGTTCCATCTGCCAACGATGTTCCATCCACCGCAAAGACATTAGATCGTATACTACGGCGAAAACCAACACCCGAATTGAAATGTTTATGAGACATACAAGAAGCAATAAAGTTTGAACCTGACAGTTCACAATGCTGTACCTCCTTCTCCATCTCCTGAACCGAAACCTCATCACTGCTGGATGACTGACTAACTGCCGCAACCGTCATCCCACACCCCATGCTCGGCTCCATGATCTGCGAGGACATCAATTCCTCATCCGAAGTCAGAGCAGCGACAGCCGGCTTCACAATATCCTCAACCGCAGACAGAGCAACAACAGCCGGCTGCACAATATCCTCATCCGAAGACAGAGCAACAACAGCCGGCTTCACACTATCACGCATCTGGCACTTATCCCCAGAAGAATCAAACACGGCGGCCATCCTTCCCACCGGTAACAAACCTTCTTTACCAGTTTCAAGACGCGCTGGCAAAGAGAGTTGCGACCCAAAGGAGTAACAGCAATCACACCAGACAAGGAAGAGCAATGATAATTAACCTCTCCTGTTTCAACAAGCAATGAATCAGTGTCAAGCTTTTAGCCATAGCCCTGTGACAATGCAACCTCTGATCCCAATTTGAGCCACCTATTTGACTGTTCAACATCCCCTTCTTTAGAGATTTTAACATCACCAGACCATGGAGAGCAAAGAACATTAGCCGCAACATCATCAACTTGCATCGGACCTGAATCAATTCTATCACCAGTACCCTGAGACTTGACATCCTCAGAACCATTCTTGAGCTTCTTATTCGATCGACAGCCGCTTCTTTAAGTACATTCACATCCTTAGTTTCCCCATCTTCTCCTCCACTAGCAACCAAAACAGACTGAGGATGGACAGCAGGTTCGAAATCAAGGGGTTCGGGAGTGAATGTAATATCGTAACCCACTTTGTGAAAAACAATATCAGCTGTCAACGGTAACAAGTCAGCATCCAGCACCCCTATCAACAATCTAATGACTCCTTTTCTCCTGTATGTTAACATATCAACTTCAAGGGTGGTGCCCACCATAGAACCTAGAGCCCAGAAACCCAAATAATGACGCCAAGCGTGGGGGACACCAGTGACATGCACCCAAATCTCATTCAGATAATAAGCTGGATTCACATCCCCATTCATTTCCCATTGACAGATTTTAATTCATCTTCCGAAGGAAAAACCACCAGATAAGCATCCACACCATGACGCAAAGCCTCCCAGTTCCACTCTACCCTTGATAACTTAGCCAATTCCAATTTGAATGACCCACAAGATCAATAGTTCCCCAATAACGATAACCAATCTTTGTTGGGGTGATCAGAACCTCTAGCTTAAAGTCAAATTCCGGTATTTGAAAGAAACACAATTCAGTTTTTGCACAACCAGACATGGAAACTAGAGGCTTTGGCATCTTGAGAATCGGACATTTTGCAGCTAAATGAGAGTTGCGCTTATTGCAAATGTAACAGTCTAGGTCCTCAACACAATTCTCTTGAATGTGACCAACACACTTACATCGAAAACAAAAAGGTGGCCGGGGTTTCTTCACCTTAACCGGATCCAGACGAGCTTCTTGATCCCTTACCGGAGCCGCTCCCTCTAAGCCATCCAGCTGCTGCTCCCAGTTAATCGGGCGCTGAGGAGCAGGCCGATCGAGAGCAGCATCCGCTTGATCACCGCTCCTCACGCGGCCACGCCCAGCAAACGAGCCCCGGCCAGCCTCTCTCCAAACACCCCGCCCACCACGGCCCCGCCCCTCACCAAACACACCGCGACCAGGGGTTGGAGCATGACCGCGAGAAAAGCGCGGACCGAACTCCCTTCCCCGGCGAGCACCCATTGCATCTCCCCTCGCTTGAAAAGGCGTAGGGCGCCGCTGCACTCCCACTGGAGGCCGAGCAGCCATATCTGCGTATGAGGGGTTTCTGGCGGCGAAAAAACGATGAGAGACAGACGGAAGAGAGGTTCTCCTGACCCTAGGAAGAGGTCGACAGAGAATCGCTCGGTTAAGGCCATAAACTTTGGCCCGTTGGATCAGAGCCCGCGTGTCCAAATTAGGCCCATTAGTATTTGAAATACTACGATCCCTAATTACCTCCGTGACTTTCTCCGAAACTGAATGATTTCCCGCATGCACCGACGACAAAAGCGGGAAATGCCGTTGCACCTCCAACACCGAGCTCTTGTGCCCATGATCGACCGCAATGGCTTTCGCCAGGTACATCTGATCGGCAGCAATGGCTTCCGCCCCTTCCGTCTGGCTCTCATCGGCCCGATCACCAACCGGAAGCAACAAAGGCGGACAAAACGCAACAAGCGTAACCACTTGTGTTCTTCGAGGAGGCGGAAGAGGACCACACCAAGGTCTAATCCTCACCCCGCGATTCTTAGGTTTGAGTTTTGTCGATTGAGCACCTGCGAGAGATCTTTTACTATGATCCGCGGTAACTCCCAAACACAAACCCTTATCATTCACAAATCGGGTCGAATCATCGAGCAGACTAGCAACTCGATCCGAAACACCAGAAATCGGCAAACAAAGATCTCCAAACTGCTCAGCAAAACATACCTGAGAATCAGACCCAAACTTACTTACAGAGGATGACGCAGAAAAATCCCTCGGCGAACCAACCCCATCCGCCATCGATCGCTTTCATGGACCTAGTCTCTCGCCGATGGGTCATGCATGCGAAGTTGATGTTAGTCTTGGATTCCTAGTTCAAATTACTAATTATTTTATCAAACAAGGTCATCTCATAACTCATAAGGTTACTGAAGTATTCATAGTAATCCTACATAATCAGCATAAATGAATCCACTGAATGAATTTTATAACTTCTATACACAAAGAATAGGAACAAACAATGTCTGGAAAGTTTTCTTGATCTATCTCTTCTTTGCTGCAGGTTTTGATAGGCATTTTATTTCCTCCAATTAACGCAATTCCACTTTGCTCAAAACTTCCAATTCTTCGTTCTACGCTTCGCGGCGCTTCAATGTCAGCATTACCTTGCTACGCACTGGGCAGGAATCATGCATAGAGCAACGAAGAATTACGGTCACAAAAAGAAGAAGAGCAGAAGCAGAAGCCATGGCTGGATGTATCTTGTGCTCGCCGATGATGCTGTGATCGCTGGTTCACGAGTTCCTCCACCACCATTGTTATAAGTCGGCGGTTCATGGGCGCCTACACCACCGTTGCTGTACGTCGGCGGCACATTGCCATCACCGGTGCTCTGGCCGTCGATCTGTGCTCCGAGAAACATGGCGTCAGACTTTTTTTCCCTAGTTCTAGACACTTCGATGTATGCCATGACACATTTGATTTTGGCACTGACAGTTTGAGATCAACTACCCGGAGGTTGGGAGGCAGAAAGCAATTGTATAGTCGTAGGCCTTGCAGGTGAAGGTGCTGGTGCTGTCGTCGTAGGCGTAGCTGTACGCACGCGGGCACGCTGACTTGAAGATGGAGGAGTACACCGTCGGGTGGCACGCCGCCGGCGTGTCCTAGGTCCCGCTGCAGCAGTACCTGTCCTGCCCGAACGCCTCGCACCGCTCCGGCGCGCGATCGCGCCGCCGCCGCAGTCCATCATCAGCTCCCTGAGACACGCTGATCGATCGAGACAGAGCCACCATCAGAGTCGGCAATGGCAAGCCGAATTCACAAGCAGCTAGCTGAACAGTACAAAATCACTATTTAGACTGAATTTGACTTTTTAATATCTTTTAAATACGATGGAATTTGGTTTTCAAATTTTATAGAGTTATAAAAGTTAACCTCTCTTACATATGATAATTTTTTGAGAATTTTTAAAACTAGTACATATAGTTCACACTATAAGGGTGTTTTGCACCTAATATGTGCCCAACATGTTTTTGGACGAGCTACAGTAACGTTTACTTCGCCGGCACAACTTACAGCGGTCGAGGTCGGCCATGCAGCCGGCGGTGTTGGACGCTCCCTGCTGCGCGCGGGATCGCGAGGACGGGTAGGTTGTAGCCGTCGACGAGGCTCACGTCGTAGAAGTCCTCGCCGCCGCCCTTCCCCAGCGTGACCTCGAAGAGCGTGGCCGGCGGCATCGCGCCCGTGCCGCTGCTCCATCCGGCCGCCGCAGTCGCCCGTCTGGCACACGCACCCCGTCCGGGCCCATATCCGCCCCGACCTCCCCACCGGCGCGGCGAGCTGCACGGTCTACTGTCCCGGGTCGAGCTTGAACTCCGTCGTGGACAGCTGCGATGTGCCAGCGCCGCCCAGGGTCCCCGGCCATATGGGGTGGAAGCAGTAAGTAGTTCGATATGGTGAGAACGTCATGCCCATTCGAGTGTAGAACCATGAAGCCAATGCCAGCACTAGGAGTCATAGCTTGCAAGTTCTTGCTTCTTCCATGTTGTTGCTTGGCTATGGCAAATTGGGCAACTGATGTTGATAGGGAGATCGAGAGGGAAAGGGGAAGGCATTGGAAGGATGCCTGCAAGATTTAAAGTACTGTAACCATGCATGCAAAGAAAGCTTTCCTTGGTGAGCTTGGTTTAGCATGTTTCATGGATGGGGTGGCCTAGGAAAGAAGAAATACCTTTGGGATTATGCACGCCAAAAGTGATAATGCTTCTGCTAGTGCAGATACTTTAATTCCTGGTCAACATGCTTTTGTTTTGTGAGTTTTAAGTCTTAACCAATATTTGATGTCTGTAGCCTGAACATTACTGAACTTTTGCAAGGTTCATGCAAATTGTGACTTCGACAGAGTGCATGTTTCACCTGTTGGACAAGCAGGACAACTTTTTTCTCAGTCGGATGCAGAACCAAGATCTTGAGTTGAATCGTATCGTTCGCATCCGAAATGTCAAGATTACAGCATGAAGATTCTGAATTTCCTACCTGTCCGCTGCAATTCAGATGGACCACACTGAACTTTATGTTGGAGCAGCTGTTTTTGTCAAACTAAACATCTAATTTGTTTCATGCAGTTCTGAACATTTCGACTCGCTGGTTTGTTTGTAAATCATAACAGGTAATCTAGTTTGTTTTATGCATCAGATCTTCGCTCTTACTTTCAATTATTGGAATCAAAGTACAAGCCTTAAAAAACCAATGAGATGCGGTATAATTTCCCACATATGGAGATGCCCATCAACTAAATACTTTCATATTTTTTGGGCAAAGCCTATGACCCATTTTTGAGAAGATGCTTTCAGAAGGTAAACATGCCTCTGTGGCAGTAAGAACTACAAGGAATCACACAAAGCATCAGCACGAACAAACGGCACAAGTATCCATGAGGATGCTAAAAGATGCACCTTTTGTAGTTCCACAAATCAAATATACTTATCACCTTTGCAACCAGATCAAATAAAGCATCAGTTCTGATTGGATCTCACAAAATGAATAAACATACAGGAATTATGAAGCATACGTTTGTTCTCCACAAAGTGTTATTATGTCCACTGTATAACATTGTGCCTACCTTTCTAGTTACCATTTCACTGAACAAATAGCATGTACGTGAATGAGCGTACGCCAGTTTAACATGAATAATGTACATGTTGGTTTTCTGTCAACTTCAGCATCCATAAAGGAGTCACAAAAAATCATTGATGTGCAATTTATAACACGCATATCCATTCCACAGGAAACATATTAGGAGATAACGTAGTAGAGTCTGGAGACGGCCAACTCATGGTGCCTAAAGATGCACAGTAGTAACCAAAGACAACATTGAAAATTCCTAAAAAGTAAAGGAAGGTAACATGACTAAAATGATGCCATATTGTACAGCACGTACTCATAAATCTTATCAGAAGCACAAAAAACAAGTTATTTCTTCTTGCAGCACGACTCCATATGCCAAAACAGAAAATCTATCATGCCTCCAACGTAGGTTCTTCAGCATCACCTTCAGGAGCAATGGAATCATCAACAATCGTGACACCCTCAAGATCCAAGGGACGCCCGGTCATTGGATGAATGGGGCGCCTATCACGAGGCCCACCCTTCCGGGCCATAGCTAGCATTGGAGGCGGAGGCAGGATCCCGGCACGAAAGAGAATGCGCTGCACAGGATCTGATGGTTGTGCCCCAACTGACAGCCAGTACCTACAACAGAAGTATAGTTGTTTGCTGTTACATGGCCTTGCAAGGCAGGGGGAAACACCATAGCATGCTTCTAGCAAGTACTTATTAGCTGTGCTGTGGATGAAATCAAGCACTTCTCATGCGCTTCAAACGTCTGAATCCGTAAATTTTCTTCCCTAAGGGAAGGAGGGCAGCGAGGGTAGAATGATGCTTGGCAATTTGCATTACAATCAACTAGCAGAGTGCAGCACCACAAAATTTCACTTGTAATTCTCCCATATTTTTTTTTTCTTTCACCTTCTCAACATCTCCAATGATTCGACCTACCGCCTCAAGCAAATCATGAAACCACAATGGTCATATGTCTTAATCAGCCCCCATTTAGCCCTTGAAATCCCCAACCATCCTTCAAAGATTAAGGGCTGATAAAGCATTTTTAACTCTAGACTAGCTGCAATCGAATGTTGCAATATGCAAAATTTTGTCCAAAAGGGAATAAAGTAGAACAAAAGCACACTGCATCAAGAGCAAGCAAGACTCACTTGACCCGGTCGAATTTCAGCCCCATCCTCTTGCCACCATCCTTCCCTGAAAACAGCAACAGAAGGCACATATTTCTTCGTCAGCGATTCAGCCATCACCACAAAATCGCATTACATATCCTTGTCACATCTGATCAGAGAAACGGAGCTAAACGGAACCTATTCGTCGAAACCAAGAAGCAGGAGCAACGCGGGCGCTCGAACGGATCGATCCAAAAGGGCTTTCAAGGGGAGGTGCAAGAGAAAGGAGGACTTGCCGGGGAGCGGGTTGTAGTAGCCGAGGACCTCGAGGTGCTTGCCGTCGCGCGGGGAGCGGCTGTCGGCGGCCATGACCCGGTAGAACGGCCGGTTCCGGCAGCCGAACCGCGCGAGCCGGATCCGCACCACCATGCTTTCTTGGTTCCTTCCTCGCCGCCGCGCCTTCCCCTTCTCCGGATGAGGTCGTGTGGGAATTGAAGGGTTTTAGCGTGCGCTTTCCCAAATCCCATCCAATGTGGGCTTTCTAATTTGCTCTCGTTGCCAGGCAAGTTGGGCCGAACAAGGTATTTGCTAAGTGGGCCTTAGTCTTAGTCTGAATTTGGCCTCTCTTCATTGTAAATTTAATCCCCATTTGATCATTTTGCGTTGCCAAAAATAATTTCCAGATCTGACAGTGGGTAAAACCGTAAAAGGGGAGGGAGCTTGTCGGTAACATATCCATGTGAAAAGAGATGTAATTTGTCAGAAATATGTACACAAAAACTAAAATACTACAAAAAAATGCGCTTAAAAAGGTACATATGCTGGTCGGGTTGCTTAACAAAGGAATCATTTCCAGCTCTCTGGCACATAGAAGATCAGCAAGCTCGTAGATACACTCTGTTCTCTGGCACTGAAAGCTGAAGAACATAGCTTACTGCTCACTCAGTCACTCCCATGGATCTTGTCATGGTTGGTACAGAGAAGCTTTTTCCTGCCCAAAAGAAGTACACATGCAGGATAAACTTTGTCCAAGTATGAATGCGGTAGTGAGCATGCGGTGGGGGGAAAGAAAAGAACAAGAGACAAGAAATGAACAGACAATAGGCTTTCTTGTTTGCACCAACTGACATTATTCTCTAACGAGCGGCGATGACACTCGTGTTGCTGTCTAACAAACATCACAGATCCATACTGGCATGCTTTTTCTTACCTAAGAACACCTAAAAGTGAAACAACCAGCAAGTAAAGAGATTTCTTGCTATGATAAACAACTGAATATTCGATCTAAAAAATAAACAACTGAATAATCTGTGTCAAATCTAAATACTCCTGCGGGTATTAGCTTCACTGAAACCGTGAGAGAGCAGAATGTTGTCTTGCATGCAATTGCTGTGCATCGAGGAATTTGCATCAGTAAGAACCTTCAGATTATACTGTTCCCTGTTATAAGACGCGAATAGTGATTTAGTCACACAAATACAGTCATTATACATCTTAAACAAAGCAGCAGCCTTCCATCACATAACTCTGCCTAGTATGAGTAAGAACAATTGTTGCCAATAATCAAGAAAATACCTGAGGATGCCTAGTATGAGTAAGAACAATTGTTGTCAACAATCAAGAAAATACCGGAGGATGCCTAAATTTTCTTCAATTATTAAAAAATTTTAAAAATGCTTTCCAGATAAAATTTGAGTTATTTGTTCCTTCAACCTTCCCTAGGAATCCTAGTGGTGGATAAAAATTCTAATTTCTAAATGCATGTTAGGCAGAGAGGAATTCCTCCAAATCCAAGTGATTGCAACAACAGGCTATATTCAATTAACACATTCCAAAGAAGCTGTATGTAAAATGTGCATGCATTAATGAAGGTATAGTAAAAGAGGGGAGATATGATGAGACAAACTTTAAAGATATCAGATATGAACTAAGCAAAAAAATAAAAATAGTAATGCTAGCAATTTGATTCAAGTTATGATGAAAAATATTTTGGCTATGCCTGAAGACATCCACTCATCCATGATCAATTCAATTCAAGGTATTGATTACTAGGTATTTTCTTTAGTCTTTTCTTCCTTTCCTCCTACTCTCCATGTCAGTAAAGATAGTCTATCTTCCATAGTTCCAAAAACATCCATTGCTACCCACCATTGAATAACAAGAGAAATGATTGACTTCTGTCCCCCAGCAGTACTGGATTGCAATTTTTTTTTTTGAGAATGTACCGGATTGCATTATTGCTGCGAGTAATACACAGGACATATACATCACTTATGCTGCTACTAATATCCATATTAGCGGGCTGTGCCATCACAGCCTTCTAGCTATGGTTCTCACTGCTAGGGCCTCTCTGTTGTTGCTTCTCCTTCAAAAAATATCCATATTGAGTAAGTACTCCCTACTATGCTACTAGTCAGATGTGAAAAATATATATATATATATTCCATGTTTTCCTTGAATGTTTAAAAGCAATGTGAAAGGATGAAAACAATGCACAGTGCATATGGATAGAAAGAGATGTCATACATAATATACATAAAAATTGCTTTCTTCTATAATAATGAGAAGATAATAAGTTCAGTATCTGTCTTTTATGATCATGAAAGCTACTCCTGTGGAATGCATTCATCTAGTAGAAATCTAGATACGCCACATTTCAAACCTCCAAGTGGATGGCCAACGTGAAAGATGTAATTGTATATTTCTTCTAGTTTCGCTACGAAATATGAAAGCTTAACTTGGCAATGGAGGATGTCGACAACAAGCAATTGCGTGTCAAAGTTTCTTACAAACAACTTCGATGTGAATGGTTACTTTGATTTGGTTGTTGTTTGGACAATGACGTTGAATGATTTTACAAGTTTATCAGTAAGGCTCCGTTTGGCATTGACGTGATTCTATCAATGAGTCACCAAGAGTAGTTATGGGTCAACCTCTCTCGCATATCAATGACGGAGGATTGATCTATTCAGCTTCAAAAAGCACAACCAAAGCCCGTTCCTACTTTGTGTTTCACTCCATCGATGACTTGAGCACTCAATTCAATAACAATGTGGTCACAAACATAACCACCATGGAATTTCATAATATGAAGTGCTTCACAAAAAAACTTACAAATTTTCAAGTGCCAACTCAGAATTCATGGTCATTTCCCCACCATTTGCATATATAGTATTGAAATCAGGTGCAATGAAACTTTTGAAGCACTTCCATAGTTATTTCTCGCGCTATCCCTCTCCCACAACTCTAGGTATGAAGCTTATACCATGATTTTCCCCTTACCATGCAACTGAAGTGTTATATTTAACCCCATAGTTGTTAGTTTAACTCTATAGTTGTGAGTTTCATTTTCTCTTTACATTCTTAGAAATAGCATTCCTTTTTTTTCCATCAGTAAGCTTCACAACAATTTAGTTTTCATTCATACATATTACGCTAGGATAGTTCATATTCTTTTATTTGTAAAATAACAGTCAACATTAACAAATGCACATGTGACATAAAAGGCATTAGTCACAAAGTGCTTCTTCAGGGCAAGTTTTTTAGGGTGCTGTATCCTGTCAAACCAACAGCATTTTGCCTTAGACCTGACAACATTTGAATGAAATGGAATTGTTTATTTATTCTAAACACACCGCAGAATCAGATTATGTCCAACCAAGGCAGCATTCTAATGCACCTGTCAGAAGTTTGAATCCGACAGCAATCAAGATTATAGGTGAATTATCACATTATGAGCATTTTCTTGTCTGAAACTGAGAGTCTGGTTCTTGATCCAAGCAATTTGACTTCCTATCTTGGTGCTACAAAAACATCAAAATTTTATTTCAGTAAAAATGTGACCAACTAACATACTTGCACTGTTGCACATAGGACCTAGAAAAGCAAACTCTGCTCTCAAGAAATGTCCATAACTCCATATCCAGCTTTAGTTAAAAATTCAACCCACCAACCCCTTGTTAAGTGTTAACCTAATTGTTTTCTTTTAGTACTCATTTAAATTTAGATAAGCATTATATTGTCATGAAAGAACACAGGTTGTTACTTCATTGACATTAGCATAAATCAATAGTGCATATAAAAACTAACTCAGTCAACAGGAGTAAACATTGATACGTTACCTTATTAGGAAGTGAATCTCACTGTATGTTTGTACCTCACCCTCTAGACAAGCCAAATTGCTGCCTTCGGAATACCCAACTGTCCATAACTAGTTAGCAATCAGTATTCATGAAGCTGAAGATAGAATAGTGATTTAGTTGGCTAATCAATTATTAGACCACCAACGTGAACAAACTTAAAAGGAGTATACCAACCATCACTAGTATTTAAGGCAAGTAATAAATGAGCGAATTAAGTAATCAGTATGTGACACCTCAAATTAGTACTCATATGTAACCTACCTTTTATTAGTGTATCACATCCAAACTTTGTCTTTCGAAAAAAAAAATCAACAATCCAGTATCTGGTGTGGCAACTCAAATATGGAATTTGCAATCTCCGTACACCTATTGTAACAAGGTTTTTGTTGGTTCAACTGCACAGTGCACACTACTGAGGGTCTACCACACGTTCACAGATAATTCAAGTAACATTCATGAGCTCTAAAACACAACCGACGAGTTCCTAGAAACCATACCTAAAATGTCATCACAGGAGGAAGTTGTAAGCAACCTTCAACATATCACTACAGCAGCATCTCTGAGAAGCAGCAGCAGTAGAATTAAAAATGAGGTTATATACTTGTATGCTTTCCCAGATAATAGGATTGATCAGCCTGACATTTCATATTAATTAGCATGTAAAACCTCAAACATTTATCCTTGTCAATTGCAGGAGGGCTGTTTTCAACCTGTTTATCCTTGTCGATTGCGGGAGGGCCATTTCCTCCTTGTTTAAACAAAAGATAAAACCATTGATTAGCTGGAAATAGCTCAATATGCCAAACTTGGGCATTGATGGAAAAGAAAGCCAATAATGATATTTCTATCTCTTTACTGTATTATGTACCAGTAATGGGATGTATAGGATATTTCGGCAAATGCCATAGGAGGTTGGAAGCATTGGAGACAAGCAAGGTAGCGCTATATTACAGTGATATGTGTTAATACACACAAATTACACCCCTACAACTCTACTTGTTATGTGCTCCATTTTAGATAAGACCAAAGAAGAAATATTACGATTGGTTACCTATCGTGATATCTTCTTGTTTTCCATCCACAAATGAAAATTTCCTTCTTCATGACAGCATCACGTTGGATTGAGTAAAAGGATTATACATGAAGCTTCCAGCTATAATATAATACAGTGCCTGCGTTCATCACGTAACTCTACAAAGACAGTGCTGATTAATATGGATACGGCAATGTGAACATGATATTTGAAGTATGCAACCTGTTAGCAGTCTTACAGAAAAATATAAATTACATGAGGGAGGTAGAAGCTACCTTTCACAAGTCATTAGCATGTTTTCATCACTAGCGACAAATAATTGTTCCAGTTCGATATCAATGCATCTTCACTGTGCTAATTAAATTTTTTTTCTTGTACCCAACCACCATTAAGTTCCCATGATCAAGCAAAAGGCAAAGTACAATAACCTCCAGCATCCAGAAATTTCAAATAACTTGGTAAAAGCACTCATAATGCTGAATGAGATAGGAATAATATGAAGATTAACATGCTTATTGGCTTATTGCAACTGCCATCAGACACCTTTTTGAAACATTTAAATGAAATTCTGAGAAAATCCAATCAATCGTTCTTATCCTATCAAGGTTTTTGCTATATCAAAGTTTGAACCAGCTCCATAAGTATTCCTATCATGCAAAGCAGTCAAAACTAAAATGTAACATCCTGGCCCCCTTTTAGGTGCGCAAATTCAAAGAATTGTAAATTTTGGCTGTGGAAGGATTGAGGGCGATAGAAAGCTTCCGCGTACTTTCTTCCAGAAAGTGAAGTGCTTCACAAGTAATGGGTGATTCACTGAAGCCAATCTAACTAATGTCAAATGGTTGGTTTGCCAGATACAACCTTTCGCTAACGACAATTGTGTTAGCAATGGCATCATAGTCATAGGATGTTGTTCAAAAGAATTACTCGACCAGACTAACATTTGTGCTTCATACATTTTCCTGAACTAAAATACTTGAGCAATTTGAGGGCCATTTAACTGTCCATTTAGAAACCTGAATCCTACATTAATCTTACACAAAGAATTACAACACAAATCTTTCCCTCACCGGTCTACGTATCTTCATATGATGCAGCGAGAATCAAATTATCAGTCGTATGAAAGGCGCAACTTTTCCCCTTTTATCAAGAAAAATGGAAGTTTTGTGATCTGACCACCACGAACAATAGCAGCAGCCACACAAGACACACCTTCCCGCCGTTGCTATCGACGACGCGGCGGAGCCGCTCTCGCGGCCTTCACCACTGCGCGCAGGCCACGGGCGCGCTCACCGGCGAGTCGCTCCGCCCGACCGACGCGCGAGCCCGACGAGCATCCGCGGCTCCACGCCGAGTCCATGTGCAGGGTACGGTGCGGTTTGGGCCAACGGAGGTGTGTGTGTACGAGTTGGTCCAACCGGACCAAGTCTGGTCACGGACCCTGTAGGAATTTTTTTACTGAAGTAGGCCCCTGCCTTTTTTTTCCTTTTTTCTTTTGTGAAAATGGCCGTTGTCACGGTCAAATTGTGGAACTGGAGTCAAATCAAGCGGTCGGCTTCTGTTGTATTTTTTTCATTTATTTTCAGCAGTCTTAATCTGCTAAAATTTTTTCGATGATTTTTTTTCCAACAGTCAGATTTCGTTGGATATTTTTTCCATTGATTTTCGGCGGTACCAAACCGGCGAAATCTTTTGCTAGCTAGCGAGCGCACTTAGCCAAAAGAAAGTTGTATATACTCCGTCTGTATGCATGCAAGTGCAACTAGCTAGCAAATCCCTCTACACTGCGGATGCCACATCAGCCAGCCAACGTGTTGGTCATTGCTGAAATATATAAAAAAAACAGCGGTTTGATACCGCTGAAAATCAATGAAAAAAAATATCCAGCGGAATTCAGCCGCTAGAAAAAAATCGTCGAGTACTGAAAAACAAAAAAAATTCCAACGGACTAGGACCGTTGAAAATGAATGAAAAAAATTCAGTAGAAACCGACCACTAGATTTGGCTAAGGGGGCCAATTCCACAATTTCGTTGTGATAACAGCCATTTTTGAAAAAAAAAATAACCAGGGTCTAGTAATTAAAAAAATTCACCATGTAGGTTACTCCATGGTTTAACGGTCCAGAGGGTACAATTGGCACTTCTATTAAATCCAATTTCTTAAAAATAAGACCGTTTTGAATGCATGAATTCTTTTTTATTTAGAAAAAAAATAAATTTTCAGTGAAATCTACGCATTCTCATACTAGCCAAGAACACTGTCAAATAGTTGAGTGATAAGATAATAACATTCTAATACTACCAGTGGCATCTATGAATGTTATTTTGGATGATAGTCAGATTCATCAATAATTTGCTTAAGTACCTCCCTCGTAAAATAATAATAACTAGCCAAGTGCATGCGACTTGCTATGAATAAAAAAAAATCTTATTATCTAGAACATCAAGTCATCATCTAGCAGGCTCAGCCTACTTCTCTGCACCGCTTGCCTGAGGTCTATTTAGTGTTGTGTTCATCACCATATATAGTCTACACCACGTCCTTGGATTTGTGCCACATCTGGTCAAAATTTTTAGAGGAGGGGATGTTATTAGGAAAAATTAATTTGTTTGTTAGAGACAATTTTTTCTATTTTTTGTTAAAGATTTTTTAAGGTTGTCGAAGGAGAGATGGCGAACCATCACCACCACAGTTATATTCTTTTTAAATAGTAAAGATGATGATGATGATAATATGTAGATTGCTATTTGTTTCACTGAGTACGAGGTTTAGACCATACTTTCACTTTGCACCAAGGTGTTGCATTATGAGTTCCACTTAGCACTAACACAACTTACTTTAACCCTAACTGGCTCGCACCCAAACGTGTGTTTCATCCACGCCGACTCGCCCACGTGTGTCACTTGGTCCACGTCATGCCATCTCGACTCAACTCCAAATCCAACTCCTCTTGTCACCATGTTGTACGGGAAGCGACAACCCAAGGTGACTTTGTTGCGTGGAAAGAGCAAACCGGCGGTGCAGCAAGGACAACAAGTAGGAGTACAGAGTAGAGGTGTAAACAGAGCGAAAACGAACGGATTTTGCTTATCTCAAATCCTATTTTAATTTTTTTCTCAGATATAGAGTCAGATACGGACAGTGTCGGATTTGAATATGAATATGGATTATTTCGGTCACGAATACGGAGCGAATACAGGTCGTTCCGAATACGGTTAGTCTTGATCACGAATAGTTTGTCGAATAATGCGTGAGAACAGAAATCATATATGTCGCGCATATTAGGATTAACCAACCATACACAAAACTTAACGAGAACCTTCAAAACATGTAAGTGTTTCAAATTCAATAATAACTGTCTTCCCTACATAAGAATAATATGCAGCCATGTACAATTTCAATCAGCATCAAGGACGTACATCCAAAATAGTAAGGCAAAATCAATATTCTAAGATGTGATCCGTGATAATTATAAATGTTCACTAAATAGGAATACATGCTTGCTGATGGAAAACACAGTGACAGTAAAAATGAAAATCAGGATGACAGTATTTGGCTAAAGGAAACTGGGCAATTGGAGAGGTGTGGAATACTTACCTCTTACTCTTTTAGGCATCTTTATGATATTCTTTTTTCAAAAAGTTTGCTCATAGATAATTGTTATTCCTGATATGGTATAGTCTAGTACTGACTACTAGTAGGCAAATGCACACAAGACATCACAAACTACAAATTTTTTGAGAACAGTTGCATTGCACACAGACAAATCACACGATTTCTAAATAGACGTAGCCGCACACAGAGGACTGTGTTTATCTTTTGTCGATACTGAGCACATATACATTTCTCATGTCCAGATGCTTAGGCATTTTTCCACATTGATCAAAACAATTGATCAACACAATCTAACATATGTTTCCATACAGATCACCAAAGGCACTAAGCAGAGACAAGGTATCTATGTCCAAGCCAATGTGACCCCGAAACAATCAGCATTCAGCACCAAGAATAGTCACACACTCGTGCAATTCAAGATAAATGGTGTACGGTATGATACAGAGAAAACCTCACCTTAGAAAATGAAGAGCCACCGAGATGACAAGAACCAACAGCAATGCGATGCCTACTCCGCTAACCCTTAAACCGATCTGAAAAGGAACAGTAAAGTAGGTAAGTGAAGGACCAAAGGGAATTAGGGAGGTAGCAACATACGAATTGAAATACAGTTGAAAGAAGAAATGCAAGAGATCTATCAAAGGCACAACAATTATGATGGACAAAGTGGAACATATCCCCATCAAACCTAGAAGAAACCAAGAAACAAAAACCAATAATACAATGTCTCCAACTTTAGAAGAACAAACAAGAAGTCCCTTTTTTCTTGCCATAGAAAAGGAGCAAGAACTAACAAGGCGCATCCCAATGTACAATGTGCAAGATCTGCAATTTTTCTTTCAGACAAGAAGCCCAAAATCACAAACTCACGAACAAAGATTTCTTTCTAACCTCCAAAAAAAACCAAAAATGAGCGAGCGAAGAATTAGCAAAGGGGGAAGTGCGGCTTTTTTTTCAAGAAAGAAGAGTAGCAGAAGGGAGATAAACACACAATAAGAACGCTCGCTCCATCCTTCTGAAAAATATCACCTTCAACCTTCCAACAAAAATAGACATCGAAATATCCAAGAAACACGACATGTGGAAAATCTTGACCCTCTAGAAATGGGCTACCTAGTGAAAGAACTCTGAATTTAGAAAGCACAAAAGAATCGAAGCCTGACTGGGATGGTTTGGTCATCTCCAAGACTCCAAACAACAAGAATAGTCAAACACTTGCAGAAAATAACTGTGACATTGAGGGGGTCGATAACGAAGGGCTCCCGACCGCTAGTGCTAGCCTCCTGAAGTGGTAGTGGCTAGCTAGGGCATGGAGATTTGAGCACACTAGCGAGGGGCACGGGATCGAGAGCGCCGGTGAGAAGTGGGGAACGAGTGCGGCGTGGAGGGGACCGGCGACGAAGGGCTCCCGACCGCCGGTGCTAGCCTCCCAAAGCGACGGCGGCTGGTTAGGGCATGGAGATGGAAACCATGTGCGGCGAGAGAGGAGTCCAGGACTAGGACTAACGAGCGAGTGAGAGTTGGGCCTTAGGGCTTGGGCGGTTGGACTCTTGAGTCTTGACCTCAGCAAGGATGCACATAGACAAACAAATAGTATACAGATTGCTCCAAATTTATTTCTAAATATATCCAAACTCGACAGATACTTTAATTCCATATCTGTTTCCATATCTGAAAAAACTATCTAAATCTGAATTCGATATCCAAAAAAACTCAGATATCCAAATTTACGCTTTGAATACTATTCAAATTTATTCAGACGGACAAACGGTCAGGAACTATTCACTCCGTTTGCACCCCTAGTACAGAGCGACGCACAAGCCTCGGTCTCACCTCGTCATCTCCTCTCTACCCTATTGTAATATCCCAGCACTTCACGTGCTCAAGATATTACAACATCCTACTTTTTTCATTATTTTAACTATAATTTTAACAACAGTTTCAACAAGCATCCTAAACAATTATCATCTCAATTAAACCAATAATACAATAATTTACATGATCATATAAATGACAACAAAACAAAAATAAACATTGGAACCATGTGTCCAAGCACCCCAAACCTATGCATTTGGGTATACCCGAATCACATATTTTCGGGAGCAATCTTTACCTTTTCGACAACGAGAAAGAATAAGGGTTAATAAATAATAGATAAACAACCAAACTTCTCATTTGGAACATTAAATCAAACAAATCCATAAGAATAAAAGATGACGTGAAAGTTCAATGCTAAACAGTCTAAATAATTAATTATTCCCAGAAATGATTATTGATATTAAGTACTAGTTATGAGTGACGGTGTGTCAAGTGAATTGAAGGCGCTACTCTCATCCTATGCATATCACCTTTGACGTTCATCTAAAACATTAAATAAGCTAGGGTGAATCAACAACTCAACAAGTACATAATAAAATAATAAGCAATAAAAAATTCTATTATCGCTAACTCATTTATATCATTCTCCATACTGCTCAATGTAATTTTACCTTTCTTTAAAATGTAAATGCTCACGCACGACTCTTTTTCTTTACTTTATATTAGTATAGCGGTGTTGGAGATCTCCTCCTAGCCCGCCAGGCCTCTAGAGAAGGAACATAGCGTGGGGTGCCATGGGAGATCCCCTCATAGCCTACCGAGCCTCTAGGGAGGGTATGTGACGGAGGGTGCCATGGGAGATCCCCTCCTACCCTACCGAGCCTCTAGAGAGGGTACTGTAACATCCTAATTTTTGCATTTTTTGAATTTAATTTGCATTTTATGTTTTTATGATTTTTTTGGAATTAATTTAATTTATTTTGCATTTATGGATTTAAGCCTCTTGTCATCTTTTATTTATTTATTGAAAAAATTCTAATAACCTTTTGTTGGAAATACTTTATTTGAGTTTCAAATGCCTTAAAATATTTTCTAGAATTTTTTGGATTTTTTCTAATATTTTTGCTATTTATTTGGGCTTAATTTATTTAGTTAATTTATTTTTTATTCAAAAATGTTTTAAAAATCAGTTGCATAGTGTTTTGGGCTGAAACCTGTCGGTCCAGCCTGTTTCCCTCACACCATCAGCCCAGTCAACCAGCCCATCTCCCGCACATTGGCCCAATCAGCCCGCTTCGCTGAAACCCTAACCACTGTGACTGTTGGATTTTGATCCAACAGCTGGGATCTCCTCGCGCTGTCGCTCGCTAGCAGCCGCCCGATCTGATCTACGTGGATGCTTCGAATGTTGCCATGTCAGCTTCATCAGATCTCTTCGAATACGTTGTGTCGTTGTAATCCCGTGGGAATTGGGATTGGTTTCCGCCTCGTACACGCTCGACGAGGGGGCTATTTAATGCGCCGCCTTATGCATCGTGTAGCCCACCTCGAGCCGCACCTGTTGCCCTAGTGCACGCCTGTCGAGACACCATCTTGTGCCCAACCAAGCTCGCCGAAGTTTAGAGATAGCGTCACTGCTATTTTTGTGTGTTTCCGCCATCGTTGAGCCGTCTCCGCCGTCGCCATTGGTGCCCACGTGTTCGCCGCATCAAGACGCGTCAAACATGCCAGTTAACATCACTGGAGATCCTTTGGAACACCGTCAGCTTCGTCGTCTTCTTCATCTCCGGTGAACCAGCACCCTCGTGCCATCACTGCCGTTGCAAGCTCCGTCGATCGTCGGATTCTGGTGAGGACCATCAGATCTCTTCCACGCGTCGCACGCCAGGGTAACCGCGTCACTGCTCTGTGTCAGGTCATGTCCATCGTTCGATCATCTGTGCATGGCCTAGATTTAGCCATATAGCCCTATCCGTGCCCGCCGCGTGTCGCCTGGGTTCCCAAACCATCGTGCTATCTCGGCCATCAGAACTGCATTGTGCGTTCTTAATCATGCCACGTCATGTTGCCATTTGTTCGCACGGCTGAGCCGTTGGATCAGATCTAGAGAAACAGGACGTAGCCATGTGTCGTGTCCACAGTAAGCTGCCGTTTCAAGTCCCGTGCAGATCTTGGCCGTCCGTTTAGAACTGGACAGACGGGATCGCATTGAGCCTTGCGCCAGCAGCATCCCGATGTGTGTTGCACCCCGTGCTTCGCCCGTGTCCACTATCGCCAGCGCTTGTGTCAATCGGTGCACACGCACAGTGTGCCGAGTCCACCGTGAACTCGAGCTAAGCCATGAACCCAGTCCATGCGTCACACACGTGTTGCCCTCTGTTTGTGCCACGTGTCACACAGTGATGTTGTCACGTGTCTCGTGACGTCATAATTCGATTTTTTCATAGAAAAAATTTTGGTTAAAAATAATTTCTTTGCTAACGTCAGCATGACATCATATATGCTATTTTTAGTACAAAAATAATTCATTTAATTCGTTTTTTTTATTTTCTGGTTTTTCTTTTATTTCAAACTTTAACTAGCTCATTCTCCCTCATGCGAACTTTGATTGAGGTGATTCTAGCTTCTAAAAATTTATAAAATTGAGCTCTATTTAATAATAAAATTTATTTAATTTTTGACATTGATCATACTCTCTGTTTTTAGTATTTATTGCTTTCTCACTCGTTTCACGTAGACATCGAACAAGGTCCAAAGCAGGATGCAGCACACGTACAAGGTCCAGAGCAGGATCCAAAGCTTTTCGAAGGCAAGTTGTACTTTGATCATGTTGAACACATGTTTTAAAATATTATATGGGTTTAAAGTATTGCATGTTAATTCAATTATCACTTGTTTCAATTATGTTAGAAATTGTTAATTGTCCACTTTGTATTGCATCCACCTTATCAGGCCGTATGTTATATTTTGTTTATCACCCTAGGATGGTTACTTATTAGTTGATAGCTATAATTGCCAATATGGGTAGTTAGAATACAAGTAGTATGCTTAGCCATACGAGTCATCATTTTATGTGAAAATGATTAATTGCTTAATGATTATAGAACATGTTTTATTAACTTGTATGTCGGGTGTAGTCACGCAATGTTGTTGTTGTTGATGGCACATGGTGCATGGTAAATCAACCAGGGTTTAGACTGAGGCAAGTGGCAAGAATCTGTGATGGGCTAATGTGGCAATTGGGCGATCGCATTGCATTTTAAGGTATTTTCTGGTTCATGGTTATGATGATTTTTAGTTAGTCTTGCTTTAGTCAATTAAGGACTTAACGTTGCAAGAATTTGAACTGAGTCATTCATACAATCACAAATCTGGTATGGCACAGACCCAGCTGATTAATTTTTTATGTTTAAGCTTTGGTACTATTAGTAGTAGTGTGAGACTCGGGTTGTGGTAACCAATCCTCGCACTGGTAGGCTCACATGGCGCAAGAGGGGGGTCCTGAATGTGATAACCAGTCCCACCAGTATTGAAATCTTAGTGGGTAGTACCAGGTTTAGACAAGTATTAGAAATGCTTTGTTATAATCACTCGTCTTTGTGGTGTATAATTGTACTTTGTGGGTAAAGTGCATAACCTCTGTAGAGTATCAAACCTATTCGAATAGCGTGCTTGCTGTATTGAGTATTGCTCGATGATTACAGTCAAGGTTTAGATTTATCAAACAAATGTGGGTATGGAAGTTGAATTGTGGTTTAAGGTTGTGAGTTGGTTATTCAGAAATAAATGAGGAATTTATTATTGTTATTATTTGTTTTACTGTCTTTCAATCTAATTATGCTATTTCCTTATAAATGTTGTTTTATGCAAATTAACCATGTCAGCTAATCCTTTATAATAAGCTATGCATATAGTATATTAGACTTGCATTCTGTGCACAACTTGTTGAGTACTTTAAATACTCACCCCTTACAACAAAACATCCCCAGTTAGAGAAGAAGCTATGCCTGCTTTTGAGGAGTTTCAAGAAGAGGCGAATAACTAGGGTGCGAATCTTTTCAGTTGCCTGTGGCAAATTGAAAGGTTTTCTACGAATAAGTTTACTTTTCAATACAATTTATTTATTCAGTCTTAGCCCAGTGAGGCGTATTCATGTAAGGTGGACCATAATGTCGTCTAATAGTTATATTTAATTTGATGAAGTTTTTATTATTATTATATCATTGAGTATGATTGTGATATTTATTTATGTTGAGTCTGTGTGCACTAGCGTGATTCTGGACTAGTGCAGAATATACAGAGGGTCCAGATTTGCATATTCGGGTTCCAATAGGTACATGGAACAGGGTGTCACAGGAGATCCCCTCATACCCCGCTAAGCCTTTAGAGAGGGTACATGATACTGGGTGTCACGGGAGATGCCCTCATATCCCGCCAGGTTTTTTAAGAGTCTACATGGGGTGGGATGTTACGGGGACCCCCTCCTACCCCGCTGAGCCTTTTGAGAGGCTACATGACGCAGAGTGCCATGGGAGATCCCCTCATACCCCGATGTGAGGTATCACGAGAGATCTTCTCATACCTTGCTGAGCCTCTAGAGAGGCTACATGGGGCAGGATGTTATGGGAGATCCCTTCTTACTCTACTAGGCCTCTAGAGAGGCTATATCAGATGGAGTGTTAGAGAGATCCCTTCATACCCCGTCGGGTCTCTCCTAAGCCTTTAGAGAGGGTGTGTGGAGTAATGCCCAATCCTTTGGGTTGCTTGCCTCGTTCCCATCCATAGGGCGTGAGGCTCTACTCCCGGTTCATGATAGCATCCTGGTAAGCACCCATTTAGACATAGAGGTCCCCTTACCTTGCTTGGCATTGACTGGCAAGGAGGGCCCAAGCTAAGGCCTACCCCTAGAAAACAATAACGTGGAATCCACTAACACCTCCTTGGAGTGACGAGGGTGCCCACGTTTGAGCCGCCTTTCTAGGGGTAGCATAGTATTTGTATACTAGGCTGAACATATATAAAAGCTCATTGTAACCACCACTTGTAACTTGGACTCTATTGGAATACAAAACATACACAAACTGGTGTGCCCTCGGGGTCACTCCTGGACAAGGAGGCACCACCCCCTTCACCCCGAGCCTGAGGGCACACTGACAGGAGTAGGATGTCTACATTAGAGTTCGAACCTATATAAATTATCATGTCTCCAATACTCTCGTTGGACAACCGACGTTCGCCTCTCTCTTATGTCTTGTTTTTCAACATACGACAAGCGGAATGTCCACTCGTCAATGAACCACTCATGCCTCGTCCTTTTTTATATAGGGTCCAACTTCACTCCTGTGGGATCACCTATACACGGTACGTTATAGATGCCACTCAGGCCATCTATCTCTTTCTCATTATGCATATGATGCCACTTTTTTTTCCTTTCAATGTGTTATTCTACATTCTTCATGTTGTACCAATCAATTTAGAGGCTAAATCACCAATAATAGTTCAACAATATGAAAGTATTTAGAAATCAGCCATCATAAATCATCCATAAACATTGAACAACAATTTTACCAACCATCTACCATTTTACCATGTTGAAAGATCGATAAAGTCGCCTAGAGGGGGGGTGAATAGGCGTTTACAAAATTTAAATCTAATAAGCAGCGGAAAACACCGGACTATCCGATATTGATATCGATCGTCGATTTGTATCGGACTATCCGATATGCAAAGTCGGACTATCCGATCAGAGCGCAGAAAACCCTAAAAAGTAGATCTGAGAAATTAGAGAGGCTAGATTTCTACCAAAAGAAATTTATGAGCTAAGGCAACTATCAAGGTGTTAGATCAACCAATTTCTACCACGAGTAGCTACCAAGAACTTGAATCCCCAAAAGATTTAACCCAATCACAAAAGGGACAAGAGAAAACTCACAAACCAAAGAGAGGCAGTGATTTTTTCCCGAAGTTCGGATCTTTGGGGAGATCCTACGTCTCCGTTGAGGAGGCACAAAGCCTGGGTCCCTCTCGACCACGATCCTCCCGGTGTTGCACAAAGCACTCGCCGGTTTCACTTCTTGATTCCTTTCCTTGCGGAGGAGGAATCGGACCTTCTCAAACTCCGGCAGCTTCCCACACTTAGATCGGGAGCTCACCGGTGACTCCTAGCCGTCTAGGAGACCCCAATCTCCAAGAGTAATAAATGGAGTGTAGATCCGCTCTTGAAAATCACCCTAGTGCTCACAAGAACTTTAACGGTTTGCAACAAAGCACTAGAAGGTACTTGCTCAACTCTCTCAACAAATTTCACAAAGACAAACTCAAGAGAGAGCAAGATTTGACCAAGAAAATAGCAAGAGGAGAGTTAATGCACAGTACACTGGGTTGGTAAGAGTAAATGAGGGAGAGAAGGGGGTATTTATAGCCAAGACACAAAATATAGCCGTTCTGCCTTGTGTCAGACCCCCACATCGGACTATCCGATGTCCAACATCGGACTATCCGATCAGAGCAAATCTCCAGATCAACTCCACTCGAAAATTCAAACTTTCTTCGAGAAAAAGCATACATCGGACTATCCGATTTCACACATCGGATGTTCCGATGTTTCAGAGATTTTCAACAGACTCAAAGAATAATGGAAAAATTCTAAGTGTATATCGGACTATCCGATATTGACATCGGACATTCCGATAATTCCAGAGCGAAAAACAAACTTCAAAAATATTTCTAAGTCCACATCGGACTATCCGATATAATCCGAGAGTTCCAGTCCAAGGACTTAGAAAAATTTTCATTTTACATCGGACATTCCGATTTCAACATCGGACTATCCGATGTTTCCCGAGAGATCCAGGGAAAAGACTTAGAAAATTTTTCAAACAACATCGGACATTCCGATATGAGGCATCGGACTATCCGACTTTTCCCGAGAGTTCTCAGACAGGCACCCACACTCACACCGGAGAGTCCGATACTATCGGACTATCCGATATATACATCGGATGTTCCGATATTATCAGAACGAAATGAAAACAAGGTGAGCGTCGTGCTAGATGACTTCGAAAACTTGTTTTGTAAAAGATGTTCTTCTGAGCACTAGAATCATTCCTAGACATCTACATCCCATCCCTCTTAATAGTTACGGCGTTCCTATTGACTCAATAAAATGAAAAAATCTACGCTTAGTCGACGCCGTTCTTCTTTTCACTTTTGAGGGTCACCATTGTCCGTAGATGCATTCCTTTTGGGACCAATACCTGCTCATTCACTTATTTAAGCCATTAGTCCCTTAATCGTTTGTCATTAATCATCCAAAACATAATTAGGGGCCTAGATGCACTTTCAATCTCCCCCTTTTTGGTGATTGATGACAACACGATTAAGACAAGGTTAAAATAATTGAATAATTGAGTAATGATATTGAGAATGCCCAAGATATGTTGAGCTCCCCCTAAATGTGTGCATTAGAGTTTCGAAATAGAGTTAAATGCACAATTTAGAGGTGAAATTCATGAGGAGCTCCCCCAACATCTTGACATTCAAGTGAGCGGTCAACAAGGAATTAAAGCATTAAAACTGAGGTATATGATATATTAACGCAAAAGTAATACTAACATCCATAACATCCATAGAGTTTAATACGACCAAACATAGCCAAGTAAACTTTAGCACAACCAAAAACACAACCAAAAGCAAAGCAATAGTGTTCAAGAGGCATATATCTTGAGACTCTTGAGACAAATATCTTTTCTCTCCCCCTTTGGCATCAAGGCACCAAAAAGGGAGAAAAGAACAGCAGAAGGATCAATCTTCCTCGCTTTCGGAGTCCGCCTCGGACGCGACGGATCATCATCGGAAGAGTCATCAACGGTAGGTGAGCGAAGGATCCATGATGGAGTCCTCGCGCCATCGAACAAGGAAGGCCGAGATGACGTTGGATGGACTTGAGCCGCCGCATTCTTCTTCGCCATCTTCACAAGATATTTCAACACTCGATGCGTGGTGGAGGGAGATGATCGAGAAGAAAGCAGAGCGGTGAGCAGAGCGAGTCGACATTGCAGACCGATGGGTGGAGGAGCTTGAGGAGGAGCAGTCTTAATGGGCCTGATCTGCAGTCCAAGGTGCTTAACATCACATTCAAACTTCGCCTTGGAGACGCCCAAAATTGCCCTCATGATGTAAGGAGCAAAACCACAGCTGCGCATGGGATCCAAAGAGTTTGCATGAATCTCGTTCCACAAGTAAAGCGACACCATAAAAGGTCGACCACCTGGCAGCATGCGATGCAGGATGTCACGAGTGTAAGACAAGATGTGGGATGCGTCACCTTCCTTGGGAGCAATGGTCTTGCGAAGAAGTCATTGGCGGCGGCAATCATAGGCTTCAAGTTCTTGGTATTGCGAGCTCAAAGACAGAATCTTCAATGTATAGATCATTAAGATTCTCTGCAATCAGGGAACGCTTATTATGAAGATCATCCTTGTCCATAGCGTCTTCGGCTCTAAATCCCAGAAGTGTACCAAAACGACCAACGGACATCCTGTATTGCTCTCCTTCGGTCATCCAAGTCATAGTGTCATTGGTGACATGGAGGGTGGCATAGAATTGGGCAATAACTTCAGTATTCCAATCTTGCTTCATGCCCATGATTCTCTTGATCCCAAGCCTCTCACAGGCTTCAATAACTTCATCAAAGATAGGATCTTGACAAGACTCCATATACTCCCAATCCACCCACTGCATACTTACGACTGGATTCTTGCGGGGGAGAATAACAGTTTCATAAAAATCCTGCTGGAAGAAAGTCCAAAAACGCAAATCAGAGGAAAAACGCTTTCGGCTGATATAAGGGTCAGATGCCCTAGCTTTGACGACCATCCCTGACTTGCCCTTGTAATTGACAACTGTCCGTTGATGATCAGAATTGCGAGTAGGCTTGGACATCAATGGATAAAGAACATCTTCTTCTTCTTCCGGAGCCGGACCTTTACCCTTGTCATCAGCGGTGGGAGCACTAGATGAAGAACCTTTGCCTTTGCCAGATGGAGTAGGAGGAGGACGGGAAGGAGGGGCAGCACCGTGTCCACGCCGAAGCAGTAATTCCTTTTGCTTTGAAACTTTGGATACAACTACCTTTTTATTGTTCCACCACGGGGATAGGAACTTCAAGAAGAAGCCTACGGTGAGGCACGGCCTCCTCGAGCAAAGGTGATGAAGAAAGCGGAGGGTTGCCACGGCTAACCATCGCCTTTGTCCGCTCACGGCCGAGTCTTCCTCTTGAATTGCCCTTGATCATCGGTGTGAAGAGCCTCTTCAATTTTTTCCCTTTGTCGCCGCATGGCCATTGATCTGAGGTAATCGAGATAGAAGTTGAAGCGACGATTGAGGGAATGAAAACGAATCACCCACCTTTGTAGTTTTCTGGAAATATCGGATAGTCCGATATTTTGGGTCGGACAGTCCGATGTTAAGGTCGGACAGTCCGATGCCCTCGATCGGATAATCCGATATTTGCGGGGAAAAAAATGCAAAAGCAGATTTCACAAAGATTGACCACGCATTTCGCAACAAATTCGTGGGATATGATCCTAAGGACAAAAGGGATGCATCTACCGAAGAAGATTGACAAAAAAATCCAAAGGAGATGAGAAACCCTAGATCTATGAGGGGTTAGGGTTACCTTAAGATCAAAACCGAGAGGGAAGGTGAATGGGGATGAAGATCTCCACCAAGAGAGATGAGATCCGCGAAGGGAGACCCTTGGAAGTGGAGGATGATCTCCAGACCCCAAATTCGCCGGAGAGGAGGAGAACACGATGAGTTTGGAGAGAATGACCGAATGGGAGAGGAAAAACCCTTCGGGCTTCTTTTAAACCTCCCCACATCGGATAGTCCGATAATGACATCGGACAGTCCGATGTGTGCAATCATTCAGATATCGGACAGTCCGATCTACAACATCGGATAATCCGATATGTGCATATTTACAGAAATCGGATAGTCCGATCAGGAAACCGGATAGTCCGATCTGTGTAAAAATTCCAGCACAATGAGAGTTGAGATTGAGGAACAAGATGGAATGACTTGAACACTTTTGCCGTCGCCCTACTTATGATCGGCGAACACAGAGGCAGTAGGAGCTATGATCACGAGTGGTTTGACAAAAACCAAGAATTAAAGTTTTAAAGAAGTAAATAAGCTTTTTGAAAAAGATTTTGGTTAAGACTAGCAAGCAAGGCAAGTATGCAATCTTTTAAGCCAAGTTCCGAGAATCTAAAATGTTTAGCCCACTTCTTAATTCGCAGAATCTCTTTTCATTAAGAGGCTTGGTGAAAATATCGGCTAATTGGTCATTTGTGCTCACATGTTGAATTTCAATATCGCCTTTAGTGGAATGATCTCTTAGGAAATGATGGCGAATATCGATATGTTTTGTTCGGGAGTGTTGGACAGGATTATTGGCAATTTTTATGGCACTCTCATTGTCACACAAAAGTGGAACATGGTTATAGGTTAGGCCATAGTCATTTAGTGTTTGTCTCATCCAAAGCAATTGGGCGCAACAACTTCCTGCGGCAATGTATTCGCTTTGTGGGCGGAGACTTACGGAGTTTTGTTTCTTGGAGGACCAAGAAACAAGGGATCTACCTAGGAATTGACAAGTACCCGAGGTACTTTTCCTATCCACCTTACAACCGGCATAATCCGCATCGGAATAGCCGACGAGCCCAAAGGACGAACCTTTAGGATACCAAAGGCCGAAGTGAGGAGTGTGCACTAAATATCTTAGGATTCTTTTTATGGCCACCATGTGGCACTCTTTGGGAGCGGCTTGAAATCTTGCACACATGCAAACACTAAGCATGATATCGGGCCTAGATGCACAAAGGTAAAGTAGGGAACCGATCATCGAACGATATACCTTTTGGATGACCGGTTTACCTTCTTTGTCGAGGTCTAGATGCCCGTTAGCTTGCATCGGCGTCTTGATCGGCTTGGCGTTCTCCATTCCGAATTTCTTGAGCATGTCCTTGATGTACTTTGTTTGGCATATGAAAGTTCCTTCCTTGAGTTGTTTGACTTGAAAACCGAGGAAGAACTTCAACTCTCCCATCATGGACATCTCGAACCTTTTAGTCATGATTCTACTAAAATCCTTGCATAAGTGTTCATTAGTAGATCCAAATATAATATCATCGACATAAATTTGACAAACAAATAAATCATTATCAATATTTTTAGTAAAGAGTGTGGGATCGGCCTTTCCGACTACAAACCCTTGACCGAGAAGGAAATCTCGGAGACATTCAAACCATGCTCTCGGTGCTTGCTTGAGTCCGTAGAGAGCTTTGTGTAGGAAGTAGACGTGGTCGGGATGACTTGGATCTTCGAAGCCAGGTGGTTGCTCAACATAGACCATCTCGGAGAGGGGTCCATTTAGAAAGGCGCTTTTCACGTCCATTTGGTACAACTTAAAATCATGGTGAGTAGCAAAGGCAAGTAAAATTCGAATTGATTCAAGCCTAGCTACTAGAGCATAAGTTTCATCGAAATCCAAACCTTCGATTTGAGTGTACCCTTGAGCAACCAACCGAGCTTTGTTCCTAGTCACGATCCCGTTCTCATCTTGCTTGTTCCGAAATACCCACTTGGTTCCAATAACATTTTGCTTGGGTCTTTCGACGAGCTTCCACACTTGGTTTCTCTCAAAGTTATTTAGCTCTTCTTGCATTGCCATCACCCAATCCGGGTCTTGAAGAGCTTCCTCCACCTTTAGAGGTTCAAGAGACGAAACAAAGGAATAAAATTCACAAAAATTAGCAACACGTGATCTAGTGGTTACTCCCTTGTTGATATCACCAAGAATGTTGTCGACGGGGTGGTCTCGTTGAATATTCTGATGAACTCTTGGATGAGGAACAGTTGCGTTTGACTTCTGAATTGGTTCCTCATTGTCTCGGGCAGTGTTTAATCCATCTTGAGCTTGAATCGAAGATGATGAAGCTTCATCCAACAATGCGTCTCGAGTTGGAGTCCTAGAGGCTTCTTCTTGCTCAAGAGGTCTTACCTCTCCAATCGCCAACCTCTTGATGGCTTCGCATGGAGGTTCCTCACTGTCAAACACAGCACGATCAACTTGCTCTACTTGAGAGCCGTTAGTTTCATCGAAAGTTACATCACGCAAATTTCAACTACACCGGTGGTGTTGTTGAAGACTCGGTATGCATATGCATTGGATCCATAACCGAGTAAGAAACCCTCATCTACTTTAGGAGCAAATTTAGAAGACTTAGCCTTTTTGTTAAGGATATAGCATTTGCTACCAAAGACTCGAAAGTAGGAGACATTTGGTTTCTTGTCGGTGAGGAGCTCGTATGCCGTCTTTTTCAACAATTTGTGAAGATAAAGACGGTTGGAGCTGTGGCACGCAGTGTTGATGGCCTCCGCCCAAAAGATGTCGGAGACTTTGTATTCGTCGAGCATCGTGCGCGCCATCTCGATGAGAGTTCGATTCTTCCGTTCGGCTACCCCATTCTGTTGAGGAGAATAGGGAGCCGAAAACTCATGCTTGATGCCTTCTTCATCGAGAAACTCTTCTACACCGGTATTCTTGAATTCGGTGCCATTGTCGCTCCGAATTTTCTTGATCTTTACTTCAAACTCATTTTGAGCTCTTCTCATAAATTTCTTTAGGGATCCTTGAGCTTCACTTTTATCATGCAAAAAGAACACCCAAGTAAATCGAGAAAAATCATCTACAATAACTAAGCCATACTTATTTCCTCCGATGCTTATGTAGGTGACTGGGCCGAATAAATCCATGTGTAACATCTCCAATAGCCTTGTGGTGGTCATCACGTTCTTTGCGGGATGAGATGCTCCAACTTGCTTCCCGGTTTGACATGCGCTGCAAATCCTATCTTTCTCGAAAATAATATCAGTTAGACCAAGGATGTGATTGCCTTTAATGAGTTTGTGGAGGTTCCTCATACCAACATGGGCGAGCCGGCGATGCCATAGCCAACCCATGCTAGATTTAGCCATTAAGCATGTTTCAAGGTTAACTCTATCCGTAGAAAAATCTATAAGATAGAGATTTCCCTTCAAACGACCCTTGACGGCTATTGAATCATCATCCCTCTTAATGACATCCACACCCTTATCGCTAAACACACAATTGTAGCCCGCTTCACACAATTGAGAAACGGATAATAAATTGTAGCTTAGCGACTCGACAAGTAAAACATTATTAATATGGAAGTCATTGGTAATTAGGATTTTACCTAACCCTACCACTTCGCCTTTTCCATTATCGCCAAAGATAATACTCTCGCTATTTGATCCATTGGCTTCTAAATACGCGAACATTGCCCTTTCTCCGGTCATGTGATGCGTGCATCCGCTATCCAAAATCCAACTTGTTCCACCGGAGATGTAGGCCTACAAAAAGAAATTTAGTTTTTGCCTTTTGGTACCCAAACTTGTTTAGGTCCGCGCAAGTTAGCAACAAGAGATTTGGGAACCCAAATAGATCGCACATTAGAAGCGTTTTTGGGTTTACCCCCAATATGATGAGCAACTACACGACCGAAGTTAGTCTTCTTAAGTACATATGATGCAAAGAATGTAGAATGAGTTTTGTATTTAGAGTTTTCATTGCTCTTAACAAATTGTATGGGCTTATTTAAGGGAGCAACTACAATATTGCTCTTTTTCCCTTTAGGTGGAATATATCCAAGCCCATACTTCATATTGTTACCTTGTCGCTTACCTAGGAACTCCTCTAGTCCCTTACTTGCCTTGTAGGACTTTTGAAGTCCATCTTCGAGCATTCCCTTGAACTTCTCATTCTCATATGCTAACACTTGCAATGTCTCAAGGTTAGTGGCATAAGTATCAACATTAACGTCATAGCATCTAGCGCATCCATTGCTCGAAGACGGCAAAGAAGAATTGGAGCTAATGGTTGAGGTAATCGGAGGGCTATTCTTGAGATCAACAAGCGTCAACTCAAGAGCCTTGCAAGCATCCTTTGCCTTTGCAAGTTCCTCTTCAAGTGAAGCCTTGGTGATCTCGAGACTAGTCACCTCGGATTTTGTTGAATTTAGATTTTCAACTAACTCTTCATTTTTCTTCTTTTCAAAAGACAAGCTCTTCTCTAGCTCACGATTCTTCTCCTTTTCGAGGATGAGCAAATCCTCTTGAGCCTCAAGAATAGCTTCCTTTTGTTCAACCACTTCCTCCAATTTTTCAATATCTTTTAGAAGCAAATTTAGTTTTTGAATGTCAAGGTTCTTCATAGACTTAAGCACGGTGTCTATATCATCATCATCGCTATCGCTATTATGCTCATCTAGACAATCATTAGCAATAGAGGGAGTGGTGGCAAATGATGATACCTTGTGCCCCTTAGCCATAAGGCATATTGGAGCAACTTCATCGTCATCGCTTAAATTGTCGAAGAGGCCCTTCGACGTTGTTGAAGTAGATGGTACGGCGATGGCGGCGGCGATTCCACCTTCATTGTCGAATTTGACTCGAGTCGGAGTCGAGTCGAGTCGGTGTCGGAGTTCCACTCCTTTCCAATGTAAGCACGACCCTTGCCCTTATACTTCTTGCTCCTCTCCTTGTCCTTGCCCCGATACTTGTCTTTCTTGTGCGACTTGCCTTCCTTGTCTTCTTTATGCGGGCACTCGGCAATGAAATGGCCGGTTTCGCCGCATTCATAGCACCTTCTTGAGGAGTGCCTCCCCTTTGATTTTCTTCTAAAGTTCTTTGACTGTCCGCCTTGATTGAAATTCTTCTTCTTGAAGAACTTGTTGAACCTTCTCACAAATAGAGCCATATCTTCATTTGTCAATGGATCACAAGACTCTTCGTCTTCGCTCGTGCTTTCCTCAACTTGGCGCACAACTTTGGCAGCCTTCAAAGCAATACCCTTCTTCTTCCCGGACTTAAGTTCTTCTACCACTTCAGCCTCTTTTACCATCATCTCATCCATCATGAGCCGGCCAATTACATCATGAGGTGTCATTGTGTCAAAGTTTGGCCGGTCTCGGATTAGTTGCACAAGGTTGCGGTTGGTAGGGGTGATCACACGAAGAATGATCTTTACCACCGCCTTGTCAGACAGATCAGTGCAACCAAGACCCTTTGCTTGATTCACAAGCACCATCAAGCGGTCGAACATCTTGGTGTATGATTCACCATCTTCCAAGGTGAATCGGCTTAGCTCACCGATAATGAGCTCAATCTTAGATTCCTTCACACTTGATATTCCTTCGTGGGAAACCATCAATCTATCCCAAATTGCCTTGGCTTCCTCGAGACCATCTACTCGGTTGAATTCAGAGTCACTTAGAGCATTGAACAAAGCATTGACTGCTAGGTCATTGAAATGTTGGTCTTTATCTTCTGCAGGCGTGAGGTTGTCCGGATCCACGGGTGTGAAACCTGTTTGCACAATCTTCCAAATAGACGGGTGAAGTGACCTCAAGTGCATTTTCATCTTATGTTTCCACGCCGCGTAGTGAGTGCCATCGAAGTGAGGCGCCCGACCGGAAGGCACGGAAACATACGATGAAGAGCTGAGGGAATTATAATTAAGTGGAATACCCACCCTAATGTCGTCGCCCGTACCCGAGGTGCGAGTAAGGTCTTCGACATTTGTCCCTGTACGCGACATATTGATTCTCCAAGCGGTTAAGCCCAACTAAGGAGATTAGGCTCTGATACCAATTGAAAGATCGATAAAGTCGCCTAGAGGGGGGGTGAATAGGCGTTTACAAAATTTAAATCTAATAAGCAGCGGAAAACACCGGACTATCCGATAATGACATCGGACAGTCCGATGTGTGCAATCATTCAGATATCGGACAGTCCGATCTACAACATCGGATAATCCGATATGTGCATATTTACAGAAATCGGATAGTCCGATCAGGAAACCGGATAGTCCGACTTTGCATATCGGATAGTCCGATACAAATCGGACAGTCCGATATCAATATCGGATAGTCCGGTGTTTTCCGCTGCTTATTAGATTTAAATTTTGTAAACGCCTATTCACCCCCCCTCTAGGTGACTTTATCGATCTTTCACCATGCACTTGCCTTTTAACCACGTGAAATGGAGTGATGACAGATGAAGCCAAACCCAAAGTTACACCTCTTAAAGTAGGTAAACCATCTCAAAAATATGCCATAAACAGTAATAACATTCAACATAACAATATCACTCTTACGCACACCTCTAGACTTAACTTTCTCCCTTGCCAAACAATTTACCCTTTGTTGTTGGGGTAGTCAGAAGGTTATAACTTTTAACTCAAGAGCCCAAAAATAGCAAACCATATGTTTTTTGAAAACTACAGGAGATTATCTACAATTTTTTAGTTATCTATATTTTTCAATTAATTGACTTCAACCCTCGTTTCTAGCCTCGAAGACTGATATGTTGTTTTACTAGACAGCAAGATTCACAATTTTGTAACTATTTTTATACAACTTCAAATACAAAAAAACATGTCATCTCTAAAATCTAGGGAAAGTTGCTAAGCTTTCTATAGTTACGGTTATAATTTAATTTGGCCTTTATCCAGCCAGCAGCGATCGATTTATAGATGATAAACTTCTACAAGTTATAACTTTCAAACCGTTTAACCAAATTTTACGTTCCTATATTGTAATGAAACTTTATATAGTAATCTACATTTTTCATAACTTTCGTAGGCCATGAAACTTACCGTAGATATCCCAAAACTTGACTGTAAAGACAAAAACCACTAACGAATGAATACTGATCTCTCCCATAATTCATCTCAGTGCTCTCCAATCACCACATCTAATAATGAAATAACTATAACATTGCTCCACTACAGCGCCAACATAACCAAGATCAATCTATGGTTTATACCTGTGTCCCTAATATCAGCCAAAAACAACGATGTCGGTGATCCTCCTCGGTCCTTGTGAATTTCTCGCTCCTTCACGCTTCTCGAAATTCCCACATCATATCCTCCAAGATCCTCATCACCTCCTGCATACGGTGACATGAACAGATTTTAAATCGGGTTCACAGATTGATAGGGAATACAAAAATGAGAAGAGGGTGTCGCGGGGGTGTAGCTTATGCATCTAGTGCCTAGCCAGCACGGCTAGGGCACGTACAGCTGTACGAGCAACAACGCGCAATAGGGTTGGGGACCACCCTGCTCACCTCGCCTCCTCTTTATAGCCAGTTGGGCCAAGTCAAGCTCAACATGCACATTGAGGCCGACTTGGCCGATGGCCCGGCCCACGAGGACTCTTTTTTTTTAATTTTGGAATATCACACCTCCCTCTTCTTCTTCTCAGCCCAAGAAGGAGTGCAAAGATGTCGCTGTCATTGCCTCTGAGCTCCATCGAGCTCAAATTTTGTATCCGGTGAGCTTCTCCAAAAACCGTCTGCATCACATCATGTTCCACCATTTCCTCCTGCACACCCCAAAATTAATTTGAGTTTTGTGTATGTAGATGCTCGTAGTTAGGGTTCTTCCTCTGTAGATCTGTCGAGCTTCTTCGCTATGGTTTGTCACGGCCGGTGAGACTCCGTTCATTACTTCTTACCAGAGCATTATCTCTTCCTACTCTATCTTTTGACACCCTCTTTTTCCTCAACACACGTAGCTCCGCTGCCACCAACACCCATTCTCTACAACTGCTCTTCGTCACTATCAGCATGTCTCCAACGCATCTCAACACAAACCACCACAACCACTAGCTTTCTCTCACTTCCTGCATTTCATTTTTCCCAACCCTCGAGCTTGGTTGCCTCTCCGTCATCGATGATGTGTCAGGAGATGCACGGATTTAGACCCAAAGATGGTTGGCTAGTGTTAAGTGAAAGTTGTTTTGAAACACCCTAGTGCAAAGTGAAATTATTAAATAAACATAGTGTAAGTGAAACATCAAGCAATTTATCAGGTGCAAACTGCAACAACAATAACAACAACAACAATCATTGAAGTAGCAGACTTCATTGATGATCCTAATTTTTCACTGAATCGCACATATACCACATGATGGATTACCAATGTACCATTAGACAGAAGGCATTACTCGAAATTAAGGACTTGTTTGGGGAGCTGTAACTTTTCTGAAAAACTACCTTTTGGCTTTCTAGACTAAAATATGGATGTAGCTTTTTATAAGGGACTGTTTGACAAATAGCTAATTTCCTTCAGTAAAAAACTGCAAAAGCAGGTCCAGCCTAACTTTCAGCTTTTGGCTTTTACTAATTATATATAGATTCTAGTTTATACCAAAAGTCACTTAAAAACTAAGTTGTTTGGGAGCTTGCTGGCTTTTCAAAAGCTGAAGTTGGCTTAAAGTCCGCCAGACAAGGCATAAGATAGAAGATTCAGCGAATGTACTTGAACCACTTCTTCAAGAATAAGCTGCAAAAACAGGTCCAACCCAGCTTTCAGCTTTTGGCTTTTACTAATTATATATGGTTTCTAATTTATGCCAAAAACCACTTAAAAGCTAAGTTGTTTGGGGAGTTTACTGACTTTTCAAAAGCTGAAGTTAGCTTAAAGTCCCCCAAACAAAGCCTAAGATAGTAGATTCAGCGAAGGTGCTTAACCACTTCTTCGAGACAATACACTGAGCACATTCCTCGTTTGATTACAGCTTGGACTTGATCATGGCCAAGAACCTAAAGAATTCTGATCAACATAATGAACCAAAAAGCGGCAAAAGCACAGTGATATATCCCGGCCCAGTTTGGTGGTCATTAAACAATAATAGTAGCATTCTGCAATTTAGAAGTTCATTAATGTGACACTTGACCCAGCACTAGTTCTCACATATCCCATACTTTCTGAAACAGTTAGCGTTTTGTCTTATAGTGCATGAAGCATACATATAAGGATGGGGCTTCTCCCATATTCTACTTGCAAACAAGTCTCATCATTGGGAGCAAAAGCAAATCACAAGCCACTGATACGACAATGAGGTTACAGCACAGGACAGCTCAAGAGAGGAAAATTAACCCACAATAAACCAACCCTAAACTTGTGGAATTAAACAAAACCACAAACTTGTCAATCGAACCTCAACAACAACCACAATCCCCCTCAAGTCTTTTGAACTATCAATTCCTGAACTTTTCGTATAGCAATTCCAAACCTTACCTGCAAAACAATCAATCACCCTGCGCGCATTGGCACGAACAACCACTCGTCTCAAATCACATCAGCATTTCTTGATCCCATTATTTGAACTGTCAGTTCTTGTCACAAGAAATTGAAGAAACTTCAAACACAACCAAAATTGGTATCTATCAGTTAACCTAGATTGAATCATTGGGCAAATACTCACCTTTACTCAAAATGTCGGTCTCTCTCCCCAGACAAAGAACACAGTAAAGAAAGGCTCCAAATATGACAAAAATTATCAGTAGCAAGAGCCAACTATCATGGCAATTTGGATGGTCAACATGAACAAGAGCCCTAGATTTAGGCAAGAATATTAAAGAAGAACTGTTTTTAGGGAATAATTTGAGTTGTGACCTGTAAGTGACGACGAAGAATAAGATTTGAACTTTTGCTTTGGCCACAGCCGCATAAATTGTTGTCCTCCTATCACTTTAGTCAAGATTGCATCCTACTGTCATTGTCTTAATATTCACAAGACCTGGCTGAATATGGACTACATCACAAGGAAAATAAGTTATTGCAAATATGTGAGCTGGCAATGTGATATCATCCTCTATTTTAATAATTAAGAAGTTTTACGGTGTATTATATTAGTAGTATATAATGGGTAGTACTAGAAATAAAAAAAGCTCTAATGATTATGTTGTGTACTGGTGTTTGTCAGTGTGCCCCTTTTATTTTGGAACAAAAAAGATAAGAGAGGTGTTTACATATTTTTCTTTTTGATAGTTACATAAATATTGAAGCATGAATGAAAAGTAGATGGTGATTACTTACCCTTTCACTTGCTTTAAAATTTATACGATTTGTATTAGGAGAGAAAGCATTAAAATACTGTTCAAAAGGTAATTAACACATATACACACATATTACCAGCATTAATTTCTCTTAAGAAAATGCACTCGAGAATTTGCCCGAATGCCATCTCTCTTCGAATCGACGCACCAGTTTCTCACTCCCTTACCCCCAAATTTATGATCACCAGCATCTATTTTCAGCTCAAATTGCTCGATCGGATCCTGAGGAAACTAGCACAGACAAAACAAAAAGGACGGCATGCATTTGGGATCATACGCACAGCATGTTATATGTATCAAGGATTTTAAAAGAACAAGCCAAATTAAACACAAAAATTTTGCAAAGCTGTCAATAGAGACTAAAGATATTATCCTTGTATGATCTAGGGTTCTAGATAACTATTGCTGTTCGTTCCTGATTATTCTACGAGTTGGTTGGGATTAGAGGAGACCCAGCGCCGGTGCCCCGGTCCTCCCTCCCCCCGGGTCAGAGGGGTCGATGGGCCCTTCCACGTGGCCGTATCCGAGCGTCTGGGCCCACCTGCACGTGTTCTGTCGCTGAGTCATGAACTCATATGGTTAAGACGATTAACTCAATTCGATAGTTGTGATTAAGCCAGAGCAGAAAGAAAATTTCTTCAGTGATCACGCGTACGTACGCTTTTTTTAAAAATAAATAAATAAATTTCACGGAACTATAGTTTTCTTTTACAAACTAACAAAAAATTACAGATTTTAGTTTCTGTTTCACAAAACTACTGATTTACTCTAAGATAATAAAATAACAAGAGCTCTACCATACATTAGAGAATGAGAGAAAATGATACACCAGCAGTTTTAGCAAAGCCGCTGCCAACTGTTTGAGCAACTAATGCAACATGAATTATAAAATTAAGCTACTGAACTGTCATATTACTAATTCGACAACTCACAGCGTAAACTCACAGCGTACGTACGTTGTTGTGTATGTTCGTCGTTATCGTGTCGGTGTCCATTTGATCAGTATAATAATACTTGCTTTCGCATTGTGTACTTGTTTGCTGTGTGAGATCGCCCATAGAAACATACATGGTTTCTTACGTTAGACTTCAGAACTTTGCTAGTGTCAGGCCTTCGTCCGAATGTTTTGTTTTTTAAAACATCTAAATTTTGGACTTTTAGATCAAAGTGTTAAACCTTCCATCAAAACACAATTCCACCTCCCTTCACGGCTTACGGATCTCAAACAGGGACGAATCCAGGATAAAAATAGAGGAAAGACTCCTATGTAGAAGTCCTAACTTAAAATAAGTATACTAATGATATATCTACGATATATTGCTAACCAAATTCCAAATTCATACATAAAGAGAAAGAAAACAAAGTGAATAATCAAAATATGATAAGGGTGTTATCCTGCTAATGGATAGAATGACATAAATATTAAAATATGTGCGGACGGATCATCAACCATTTGAACCGTAGACAAATATATAAAACTAAGTGATGCAATTTCAATTTGTGAATACAAAAATCAGACATCAGTTACCAGAAAGAGGGCATTCGGCATTGCATTGGGATCTGGAGTAATTTTTTTTATATCGAGCAATGAGTGGCGCTGGCGAATCTCTGGCTCTAGCGTCCTCGTCCTGACAATCAATCCGAGGCTGAGAGGCTCCTCGGTCGCTCCTCCTTGCCGATTGCCTCGATTCCTCTCTTATGATGCGCGTTCGCCCGCCGACTGGACGGCGCTCTGAGCGGATGATTCTTTTCCTCTGGCGATGTGCCCTCTACTCTGGGTCTCCGGTGACCGTCGGTACCGGCGTGCCGCGGCAAGTTCTCACAAATCAGCCACTTGCCGCATGGTCACGCCCGTCCGTGCATCTGCCGCCCACGATCGCCCGTGCGTCGATCTGCCACTTGCGAGATGACACCGTTCATCTCTCCGACTCCCGGTATTGCGCTACAGTAACGGAGGCTGAATACTGTACCAGGTGAAAGCTTACGAGAGTAAAGGAGCTTATGACTAATTTTGATGGCCCACTTATCTGGCAGTATTGTTTTCTTCTTACATCTTATTCCCAGTTCTTAAACCTGCCGATTTGCCACTATAGCGCCATATCTCTGTTTCTTTCTGGCGTTAGGGATACTGAGAGAAGGGGGATTTGACTGGCCGGAGGTGGGGCTGGCGCCTCAACCAGCCCCAATAGTAGATTCGCCCATGATCTCAAAGTATATCTAACGCTTCATAATTTGAATGTTTTTTATCTAAGAAAACATCCGGATGATGTTTATCAAAACCCTTGCTAGAAATGCAGGCGTATATATACGCACATACATGTACGTGTGCTTCGTAGTAACTTTTTCTTTCGATGGTGTAGCCATTTTACTATGAATAACTCCTCACGATACTCAATCTTGTACTTATCTGAACAAGAGACTAAACAGATTGATCGACCATTCTCTCTCTCACACACGCACAGAGGAATCCACAAGCAGATGCAACGACAAGCTTGGATGCGACTAAGCATGCACTGACGCTGCATGCATGGGGTACAGCTTGATCATGTGATTAATCAATCAATCATCGATCAAATTAACAACACAAGGCCATGGAAGGACAAGCTAGCTAGCTAGCTAGGTATCAGAGGCAAACACGGAGTAGTAGCAGCGCGATCATCCTTGGCACTGTTGCGATGACGACCCGGCCGGGTTTGAAAGATACAGCCAGCTGCGAACCGCGTGTGGACGAAGAAGACACGCGCAGCCTGCAACATCCTTGTTGCTCACGACCCCCGGTTGGTACAAGCGTCACCAACACACATTTCCGCACTAATACCACCTTATATCTTTGCCCTCTACATGAAAAAACACCCCAAAAAGATTCAGAGACAAAAGGCTTCTTAGGAGAGGCATTTAGCTGCCATGTGTTGTGTTCTTCCTCGCTCGTCGCCTAGTCGTGATTAACCTAGCTAATATCGCCTTTTTTGACAAATCATTTCGTTCTTGAATTCGTTAGCTACCCATCTAATACACTCCATCGCGTCCTTCCATCTATCTTCCTCCTAGTGCAACAAGAAACCTTGATATTGCAGCTTGCTAGCTAGCTAGGCATAGCTAGTTCTTGCAGGCTAGGGTTAGGGTTTTTGTTGTTCTTGGTAAGGTGAATACATACATAGCTGTGCTGCGTTGAGATCGATTTGTATGGAAGGATCAGCAGGAGGAGGAGGGTCGAAGAAGGAGGAGAGCTTGCCGCCGGGGTTCAGGTTTCACCCGACGGACGAGGAGCTCATCACATACTACCTGCGGCAGAAGCTCGCCGACGGCAACTTCACGGCCAGGGCCATCGCCGAGGTTGACCTCAACAAGTGCGAGCCATGGGATCTCCCTGGTAATTAATTAAACATGCATGTATTGTACATATATGTACGCATCGATCAGTGCATATGCATGCATGCATGATCAAAATTCATTTGTGAAATTTGATCTATATTTCGGTACTTGATATGTATTGGTTTAATTTTTTCCGCCCTATATGCATAACAGCTCGTGCATAATTTTTTTGAAGAAGATACATAATTTGTGCATCATCATAGTATGTTATTGTTAACTACCTATATGCATAGGTATAGGAGTTTTAAAGCTTATTTCAAGCATCTTACCTATGCTGGGAGGTAAGTTTGTCTAAATTCCACACGTACATGGTGCATGTTTTTCAAAAGCTAAAGCCTAAGCTTAGCTAGAACTTCTACGTCCGAATATATCCTACCTAAATTATGGGGGATCATGAATTTCAAGCTTTCTTAATATGATAGTCTTTATTTTTATTTGTTGCTGTTGAGTCCTTGCTTTAGTAGCTAGGTATATGTCATGATGGTATCATCCCATGATAATACATGAATATGTATCCTCTCTTTTTTTTTTAGATTGCATATATATCTTCTTTAATTTGTCTTTTTTATGTAGTGTGCGTATTTATATCCTCAATTGCGCTTCTCTGCCTTCTAGTTCGTATCTTTTCTACAAGAGTTGGTGATTAATTGGAAAATGAAAACTTCTAATTTTAATATGTTATGCACTTATGCTCTTCTGCCTATATGTACAACTGTCTCAGATATCTCTTCCTCTGTCCTAACTATCTAATTAGAAATTATTACTAGTAAATAATAAGATGTTCTATTATCTTTGTGCATAGATGTAGATTATGAATATCTCTGTTTGTTATCAATAATTTCCACGAAAGATGTGAAAAAAGCTGTCAAAAATGTTTGAAAGTGCTTTTAACTTTTCAGATCAAGGCATGGACATAGATAGAATATACTCCTATGTACCGCAAGTTAATTTTCAATCTCATATATACTCTATTAAAAAAAGACACGGAATAGAAATGACAAATCATTTCTGTAACTTATGTTGTGTACTTGATTGCGTGCCTATGCCTTGCGCTCTCCACAGAAAAAAACTTTTACAACCTTTCGAAAGTTCAAATGTTTAATATTTTAGGCACCGATGCCCTCGAAGCCATGTGCAAGTGCAGTACATACCCTGTATGCCTACTACTAGTCACATACCCAGCGATAACAAACAAATCCAAAAGCATTTTATTGGGACAAATAGCGGGTTAGCTAGCTTTAGTCTTGCTTGTAATAGAACCCCAATCGCATCTTTAATTGGTTAGTTTGTGTTCTAGATCTTAGGTAGAGAAATAGTGGCGTAACAATAGGTATGTATAAGAGCTCAAATCAACTCTAGCGTGTTGTAAATTAAGTTGTGCATATGTGAAGTGCAAGACAAGTTAGTACAAACTTAACTGTATGTATTCTCTCTATTGATTGAATTACAGAGAAGGCAAAGATGGGAGAAAAGGAGTGGTATTTCTTCAGCCTAAGAGATCGAAAGTATCCAACGGGTGTGCGTACAAACCGTGCAACTAATGCTGGTTACTGGAAGACGACAGGAAAGGATAAGGAAATCTTCACTGGACAACTACCGGCAACACCAGAACTTGTAGGAATGAAGAAAACCCTAGTTTTCTACAAGGGAAGGGCTCCAAGAGGTGAAAAAACTAATTGGGTCATGCATGAGTATCGACTCCACTCCAAGTCGACCTCCAAATCAAACAAGGTATATGTCTATTTATATACATATATTTTTTTGGAGTAGATGTATATATGATTCATTGAATTTCCCTAAGTTAATGTTATGGTAATACAATCTCTTTTGTATTCATCATATGATAGGATGAGTGGGTTGTCTGTCGTGTCTTTGCCAAAAGTGCTGGTGTCAAGAAATATCCTTCCAACAATGCTCATTCCCGGCCCCACCACCCTTACACGCTAGACATGGTCCCACCCCTCCTCCCTACTCTACTGCAACACGACCCATTCGCTCGTGGGCACCACCCTTACATGATCCCTGCCGACTTGGCGGAACTCTCACGCTTTGCTAAGGGTACGCCAGGGTTGCACCCACACATCCAGCCACATCCAGGGTACATCAACTCAACAGTACCATTTACACTTTCCAGTCTTAATCTCAATCTTGGAACCCCATCGCCAGCTATGCCACCACCACCACAACCTATTCTCCATGCGATATCAATGCCAATGAACCAAACATGTGCTACTAATCAGGTAATGACAACTGAGCAGATGGCTCCAGGGCTCAGCAACTATGTTATCCCACATGGAGGGGATGGAGGTTTTAGTACAGATTCCACTACAGGAGGTGCTGAAATTAGGTACCAGAATTTGGATGTAGATCAACTGGTGGAGAGGTACTGGCCTGGTAGTTACCAAATGTAGTCCTGAAATGCTTGGGAATGTCAAGCAATCGATGTTCTCCATAGGAACAGGCAATTTGAGTGATCTTAATGTAGTCCTGTGCTGTATCATTAGCTAAAGCTCTCTCTTCTTTGTCAGCTTTACTTGTACCCTTTAGATTAGTTTTGGTTGTCTGCCTTGTAGAAATTAGAGGACTGTTTGCTTGACCTAATCGCATGTACACCTAAAGGCTTTAGTGAGCTCCCAAATTTATAGTGCTCCATGATGACATTGTGAGGTGTATACCATGAACTCAATTTAAACGCGCATGCTGCCTTTAGCCCAACTTTGTGGATTTCTGAAGCCACGTACATATGATTCACGTACTGTTTCGTATCCACGACGGATAGGTCGACGTTGACCGGCCAGACGGCGTGATCTACTGATCTGCCGGCCGGATGGCACCCGGCAATCGTCGGCGGCGTAGAACCGTACCGCCGGGTGCATCATCCGCAGAGCACGGAGTTACGAGGTGGAATCGCATCGATCGAGCGGGTGCAGAACGTAGATTTGGTGCTTACGCACAGAATGGCAGAAGCTAGCTAGCAGATCGTATCAAACGTGCCGGAAGTTTACATGAGCAGGTGAACTCTATCTGAATTACTACGAAAGAAGTGACTGTATAGCAGGTACATAGTACAGCCCCTTATCAAGAAAAAGGTACACAGTACAGCGACGCGGAATACTTTTTTAAGTTTCAATAACCACCACACGGTTAGGAAAAAGCTGTAAGCATGAATTACACAAAGCTCTAACACATGAACAAGACTACAATAAATGACAAATATGACGAATACCCACGGATTTAACCTCGTAATCCCTACGTGCTGATACAAAACAGCCACTACAATACATGGGGCAAAAAAAAACAGTTTTTGTGCGTAGTGTAACTCGCAGGTAATACACAAGGTTTAGCGATGACCCCAGATCTCCTAACTCTGTATGACATCCAATAGACTCATCAGAGAAAACTACATAATCCTACTTCAAGATCTGCACAGCACAAAAATCAAAATATAATGTCAAGCGCAGATGCCATAGAATAAGGCCCGGGTGACTGACTGAAATACGAATCCCTTGGGACACGACACATACAGACAGCCAGCTCTTACTTCGAAGTCGACGAATCCCTTGGTACACGACACATACAGACAGCCAGCTCTTACTTCGAAGTCGTACGATTTAACATTCATATTATTCAAGGCTCAAGCAACGGCTTTTTTTCTGTATGAACTAAAAACCTAACTTCTATGATTTTAGGGAAAACAACCAAATTGTTCCATTGACAAAAAAAATTTTATGCCAACGAAGAGAAAGTCTATATATAGCATGGGCCATGAATCTGATTTTACTGCTAGCATAGGAACAAAGCGGTACACTACCTTCAACTACAGTGGCAGACAAACACACAATGTTTTTGTGTGGTCTATTTGTCAACATGCCGGCGCTTGTGTCGCCGATGGACATGGTTGGCATTACCATGGCGTGGGGATTTCTTCTGCTTCTTGGAGCTACATGAAAATGAGAAGATTGAAATCAAACAAATACAGTCAATTCACCTAAAGCTATGTCAAGCAACCATTAGCTGAAAAGTGAAAAATGAAACACTAACCAGAAGGTTTCCACTAGGAGTATGTATAAAACATAAGCGGGCATAACCAGCAAGGCAGAAGTCTATCAAGAGAGAAAAGATATTACGACATTTCATACTTTAAACCAGTAGAAGCACAAGTTCTAACTGACATTCAATTAATGCTTACCAGAAACCACACCAACTCTTCAGTCGCAAATTGTTTTGCTAATTCATGTTGGTGCATGTAATCCAATATAGTTGCCTGAGCCTGAAAAAGAAAATTGGTGAGATTCTCAGATCTATGCTGTGAATCTTGAGAAATAAATGTAAAATAGTTTATGATAAGTAGGAAGGTTAATTAAATGTAATGCAGTTTCATCCAGCCTCCTGACTCCTGAGCACTAACTGGGTGCAATTTAGCAAGTTTTAAGATATATACTAGTATATAAAAAAAATTACATAATAAGGTCTGAAGATCAAGACAGCATTTGATCCAACCAATCACCTAAAGTGCAGAAAGAAACACTACTTGAAATTTCACTGTAACCACTAACCACTAGACGAGTGGGTGGGTCACATGGCATTGTATCTCCAAAAACTTATGGTAGGTCCGTAATATTACAAAATAACCATACATAAGGCCACAGACCAACAGTATCAAACTATAAGTTATTGAGTGGGACATTCCATTATATCAATGGCAATATACATTCTATTAGAGGGCTGCAATGAGGAGGAAGCCTCCATGAGAGCATAAGAACTATAGGAGATCCCTGAATTTTGAAGAAGCCTATACTGGGGATGAATGGAAATATAGATCTCTGAATTTTTAAGAAATTATATAAGCACGCTGCTCTTATTAGAGTTTGTTTTTGTTGCATGCCAAGATCAAAAATTAAGAGCTTCTTAAAAAGCTCCAATACCTCAGAAATCATTTGGCAAAATAGATGGAGTCACTGACCATTACACCATTACAAAAGGTGTATGATACAGTGTGCTATTCCAGCAGAGAAAAACCAGTGGAAGCTACATAATACAGTGCTGAATGAATATACAAGAACCTACGAATTAAAATCAGCTAAAAACTACCCATAATTCAAAAGCAGTATAATTAAGGGTAACAGAGGCATAAAAATGTCTAAAACAATCAAGCATCAACATTTAAGAGGAACCACAAAGCTGGAATATGTAGAAAAGATAGAAGGGGAAAAAAGAAAGAGTAAATACCTGCTGATGATAATAAGTAGCTGTCTCAAGAAGTCTTTCATATGCATGATCTGCTCTTTTAGTGTAAGGCTTCAAGGTAGTTCTAATTTTCTCAACATGTGGTTTACCGGCCTTAGCAACTTGATCAATATAAGGTTTGGATAACTTCTTGGCTTCCTGAAAGACATATAATCAAACAACATAGATGAATGACTTCACAGGGCTTCACTACCAAAAAAAAAAAGGTGGCCTACATGTAAAGGACAAGTGGTACTGTGAATTCTTGAACTAGCGGGATCTAATGTACCTGGAAATAGGGATCAGCAAACTCATGTGCTTTCACAATATGAGGTATGATAGCATCTTTTGATGTTTGATAAACTTCTATTGATTTTGCTGAGGCCATTTGCACATAAGGCTCCATGTTTGTCTTCGCGATAACCCATTTTTCTTTAATAACCGGAATCCATTTCTTCACTAAGAAAAATGTCATTATTAGTGAAAAATGAATAAAGATGCCAAAAATTCACAACATGAAGATACTATATCACATGACATCCATATATACCGAGAATTGGCCATAAATGCATACATATATGATGCATTTTTAACATTTCAAATAAATTTTATGCTTCTACAAATTTCTTGAATTACAGTTTCAGGAACAAGTAAGAGCATTACCGCCTTAGCAGTTTCTATATGGGGCTTTGCCCACTCCTTTGCCTGCACCGATTTTTCTAATGCCTGCAGTGATTTAATATACAGACGATAAATAAATGCACAAATGATGTGCTTAATTTGGCATTTTCATATATAAATAAAAGAGACGTAAGTAAGTTAGGGCCTAGGAGGCACCTTCTGAAATAAACTGTTGACAGCAGGTTTCCCATGTTCATTCCAGTGACTTGACATCACCTCCTACATGACAACACGATGACTGCGATGAGAGAAAGTAAACTAAGAGGAGACATAGTTTTTAGGTCCACTTGTACCATAGAGCGAACTGCATGCGTCACTAACCAAGGTGGCAACCATGCTCCATGAACCTGACACAGAGTAACAATCAGTACGATACTCACCACAATAATCACAAGAAAAACATTTAACAAGGAAGGATTATACTCATGAGTCATGACAGGCATAGTCACCATCATCAGGATTCAGGAGTTCTCAATGCACAACAACTTTTGCCAGACAACAAAAATGTGCACAGGTACTCCATCAGTGATTAGAAGAGAATAATGCTATTATTATGTAAAACTTCATCAAAATTAGACCAACTGAGCTGGCCAACTAAGTAGTATTTGGAATGTGATGTCAAAAAGTCCTTGACATGCTGCACCAAGATTGCAAAGCAAATAGCAAATCCAGTCTAAATTCATGTCATGTTACCTTACTGGACATTAATCAAATATTCAAATCACATCAAGCCAACAAGTGAACCATTGATAGGACAGCAGCTACAGTGATAGAAATACATATTTACCTCTCTGAGCTCTCTTGATTTTGTTGTTGTTTCTAGCTGCACCATCATCAGCTCCTCCTACAAACATGAGAAACAAAAGATTGAAGAGAATGCATCCTGGAATCATGGTTATTAAAGCGTCCTTGAAGCGTCGCTTTGTCATCGTTTAAGTGGTAAGGTGATCAGGGGGATTTGCCACGGCCTCACCTTGCCGGACATGTCTATAGCTTCCACCTTATGGGCAAGGCGTCACCACGGCATCGCTTAGGCGGCATATGTCATCGGGGATGGCTGAGGTGGGCGCCATAGGTAGGTGCTGAGCAAGAAAACCAAATCTGAGCAGGTGTGGGAGCAATAGAGAGCTGGCCAGTGAATCATTGGAGAGAGTCAATTGAAGAGAGAGGGAGACATGGATCGGTCGCTAGAACCCTAGTGCTGCCAGGCTCGCTGCCTCGTCCCCATCTGCTCCAGGGTGGTGGTGATAGTCACGAGCCGCCTCCCCTGCTGTGTTCTACACACGGCGTTGCCCTCGCTCTCTAGTTACAGGCCTCCACACCTCCATCCCCATTGCAGTGTCACCAGTCACCCTCTCCAATCCTCCGCGCCACCTCTCCAGTCTTCAGATCCAAGCATGCTACCATGCTCTCTCCTCCTCTCCCCTCGTCTTCCTCCCGGCCGTACCCTCTTTCCTTCCCCCCGCCATCCTCTGATCTGCTCTTGTTCTCCCATCCCCCCTCTCTTCTTCTCCCGGCCCTCCTCTGCTCTGCTCTCTCTGCTCTTGTTCTCCCATTCCCCTCTACTCTGTTAATGCTTGCCATGTATGATACTATTGCAACTGTTAAGTACTTAATGCTTGCTTGCTGTTAAATGTCAATGGCTGATGGCTTGATGCTACTATTAAATGCTAATTTTGATGTGTGTATGGCATCACCTTGCCGTGCGCCTTAAGCACTTTGGCGGTAAAAAGATGGTAAGTATCCTCGCCTCACTTTATTGCTTTAATAACCACGCTTGGAACTACATCAACAAATTGTATCATGGTAGTTACATATATCACAAACCTCAGCAATTTTAAGAGCCTGTTCAGTCTTCTGGATCCTACGCTTTTGCTCATCACTTGTCTTTTGGAGCTATTAAAAATTTGCAAACAGCAAAACATTAAGGACAGTATTGGCCAGGTTTCAAAAAAAAGGGGAACAGTATTGGCTGAATGATAAAAGTGGTACATTTACCTTTTTCAATCCAAGGGATCTACTACTGTTTCCAGTTTTCCACAGAAAGTCGGAAACTTTTTACAGGAGATGAGCATCATCCCATTTTTGGTTTCACAACTATATTGTAGTTCAACAGGACATGAGGCTCAACCCTCCCTAAGGTTAAAAAAAGTGATGATATATCATGCAGCCAATTCTATCAGAGCATCATACCATGAAACTTCCCACTAATGTTGATACTTTTTTCTCAAATAGTGCCATCATCGAATACAGAGAATCATGCTCAAGATTCTTGTTGAATTTCTTCATAAAGAATACCCTTACTTTTGACAGAACTTTTACTGGATCAATTCCATCTCATATTTTTGCGAATTTTATATATCATAGATACACGCTTACACTTAAATTACCATGGACAAAGAAAAATTTTCAACAATCTACCAGTCTGAATCACATACAATTAAAAAAGAGCAGCATGAACAATTAAACCTACTATGACAAAGCATTTATCAGTTTTTAACCATAAGAAATTCATCATGTGACAATTCTAGAGATAGCAAAGGATATGACCACTTAATAAGTGACGAAGTCAGAGCCTCGAAGGAGTGTATCAAATTGTTAAGCAAATGCAAGCTTGTCCAAAAATTGTTACTCAAAAAAGGAAAAATAAAAGTAGTGCACTAGCACAAAAGACCACGGTAGCCAACTTACTCTCTCCAACTTTGCATTCAGCTCTTGCACCTTTTTCTCTGCATCGCCAGCCCTAGCCTCCAGAGTCACTTTTTTGTTGTTTTGTGCTGCGATATCCTTCTTGAGCTTCTCAGTCTGGAAGAGGAAAGATCAGGAACCACAATTTCCTAATAGTTACACCCAAGTTCATGAAATTACACGTATCCACTACCTGCTTCTCAAGCTCGATAGCCCAGGCATTGGCCTTGCCTGCCTGCTCCTCTGCAGCTATAGATCCCTTTGCCTGTATATGCAGCAGTAAATGAGCATAATTACTTCAATGGGGTACAAAATAATATGCTAAAAAGTATTGTCTTTGTTAATAGATCACCTGGAGGGAAGTTATCTCACTCTGCAGAGTAGCAATCTTCTGTGACTTCTCCCCAATAACCTTTTTCAGCTTTTCAATGCCGTCATCCTTGCTCTTCAACTCTTGGGTCTGCTCCTCAATGCTCGACTCTGCAGGATACAGATAATCAAGCTCCTCTCTAGTCAATTGATATGCTCGACTCTGCAGGATGAAATTGGTTTGAATTGCACATAGCTGATCAAGTGGTTTGACATAATTTGCTTCACTTTGTCACTAAAATTGTTTCTACCAAGGATATGCTCAGAGCAAACCTATTCAAACTTATCAGGTCATTAATGCTAAAACTTATGCATTTTGGGGTGTGTTTAGCTTGTGCCCAAACCAAACACACCCACATCCAAGCCAAGCACTGATTACACGCGAGTTCCAGTAAGAATGAAAATTATGGCACTTCTCAAGAAAACACTTAGAACTTCCACAAATCAAATCAGCGAAATGTAGGAACAATGAGAAGGGAACAACCCGCTTCCATCCAACGGTTCCAGATCAGCATCAAACCTTAACATTAACTCAGTAAGCCACTGAAAACACCGACCAATGCATCCCCCAATCACCAAATCCACGCTCACATAGCACGCCAAATCGCGCAAACCCCCCCAATTCCTCAGATCGAATCACCTCCAAAACCCTAACAGGTTCACTAAAACCCCATCGAACCCAGCAAAACCAAACCAGGCAGCATCAGAAACCAACCACACCCTCACCCCGACCCGAATCGAGCGGAGCCATGTGGGCACGCACTTAAGGTGGAGATCTTCGCCCTGAGCTGCCCCAGCTCGGCCGCGAGCACGGCCTCCTCCTTGGCCTTCGCCTTGGCCGCGATCTCCCCCGGTACTACGCCCTCCACCGCCACCTCCTGCGCCCCCGCCCCGGCTGCGACGAGCAGCAGGACCGCCGCGAGGAGCCTCGGGATCCGCATGCCGAGATCAGAAGCACACGAAGTTTCTCGGCGAGCGAGGGGAGTGGCGTGGAGATGGGAATGAGAGGGAGTGCTCGCCTAGTCGCTTTTATGGGAAGTTCAAGAGGGAGCACGTGGTGCGTGGCTGGCCGGCGGGGCAAGCGGACGTGGCGGGCGTGCAGCGTGTGTGCTCGTGGTGTTTGGTTCACTGACAGGTGGGGCCAGGGATCGTGCGCCGGCCATTTGGTGGTCGCCGGCGATCGTTGAGCAGTGCGGTAACTCCGCGGCGGATCTAGAATTAAGGCATGTTGTTTTGGCTTTACATTCTCTACAAACTTGTTCTGAATTATAGTCGTAGAGGAGCTAATTCTTAAAAAGCTAAAATTTAAAAGCACATATAAAATAGATTGTGAATTTTAATGTATATAGGTGACTTAAATTATGAGAATAGAATGTTAAAATTGGATGGTTTGTTTTTTATTTTGTTTTAAAGATAGTATCTAGAATAAAAAAGTAAAGACAAACAGCGCTTAAAATGAGAGGCCTCGGAGTGAAGAATGCATCATTTGTGCCCTTTAATTACTTATCTTATTTATTCCACTAACACGTAGTCCGCACGTGTAATCGAGGGCAATCGATCAATTCTGCCGTAGTAGTAAGCCGTCTGTATTTGTTCGCGAGCCATTAAAACCTATCGACGGACGGCCCATATGAACGGCAGGCTGATGGTCCGTTAACAGAGACAGTAGGAGTTTGGGCCGGGAAACAAACAACGGTACGCGCCCCAGGAAGCTACACGGGGAAGATGTGACGACTGACGAGATGGCCAGGCTACGCGCCCCCGGTTAAGGTACACGAGGAGGCAGCAAAAGCTGAGCCGTCAATGTCTTGCTCCTCTGTTCTTCCTCCTCCGCCCGACTCGACGAACTGTGTTCCTCCGTCTGTGCCGTCTTTCCAGAGGCTGGGAGGCTCCAGGGAGCGGCGCCTCCCTCCCAGGTACTTGCAGGATGCCCGGTTCTTATAGTTCCGGTGGTGTGATTTACTTCAGCTGCCTAGTTCAGGTTTGGGTCTTGTACTTTGGGTGTGCTATCCCTCGATTGCCGTGCTCTCGTCATCTCGTGCCGGCCTGGGAGGGAATCTCGATAGGACATGCTTTGGTTTGCTGGGAGTTGTATCAATTTGTGTCCCAAGATAAGTTTCTTGCAGTTCTTGTTGGTTGGTTGGTTGGTCGGCTCGGTTGGTTCCTTGTAACTTATGCTCTTCAGTTCATCGTAGGGATAGGTAGTTCTTGATCATGTTTTTGCTCGTTTCCATTGTGCCTACTGCCTTCTTTCAACCTATGACCAAGATAGTTTTCTTGGCTAGTCCGTGTAGTGGGTCTTCTCCTGTTGACGAGTGTAATTAGCAGCATGCACACAAGTGCAATTTCTTTCGAATTTGTTCGGTTTGATAGTTTGATTTGATTGATAGTACATAAGATTGTTTTTGCCCCGATGTGTTCATTTGATTGGCCAGTGTAACAGTGTTTGTAGTGCACGCCGCACAAGCACCATATGTGTTTAGGCTCACCGTGCTTTCTAAAATGATAAGGGAGTTCTGATCTGTAAGAGCAGGTGGGCCTATTTCTGGCCTAATTGGACGTAGATTTGGCGAGCAAATTGGCACATTTAATTTTTTATAAATTCGTTGTCTAAGGTTACCACTATGAGAAGGAGAGCTAAATGATCGATCTTTTTTCTGAGATGGAACGCAGAGAGCATTTCTGTTTGTAAGCAAGACCTGTAGCTAGTAGGAAACATTAACATACCTTCATTTGGGCTCTTTTGCAAAGGGGATTCAGAAGAAAATACTTTTGTCTGCCGTTGATCTGAACATTCCCTTTTTTGTCATATAGACTACACAAGTGGTCAGTTTGCTCTGGACTGTGAAGAATCTGTTTCTCTCTCTGATTCCATTGTCTTCAATGCCATTGGCACTTGGCGGTCAATATATTATTGCTATCAATCAAAATTTTGTTGTTAGTTTGTATTTATGCATGTATGTGGGTAATTTATCAGAATCTCACTGTTCAGGACTCTTTAAGGTCATTGCACTGATTTCTTGGTACTGGACTAGACATAAAAACATATGCACTTAGTTTTTATTCTCTGTTTGTTAGCCTTATGACAGACAGAAGTGATGGACCAATTGGTAGGCTCCCTGAACATCTCCTTGTAGAAATATTCATTCGGTTACCAATCTGCGAGTGGGTTCAAATATCATGTGTCAGCAAGCACTGGACAAGCATATTTCAAGGAGAATGCTTGTGGCAAACCGCTATTGCAAGGAACTGGCCATCAGCTGGTTTCCAGAAACGCTGGCCTGGGCCAATTCCCAGAGGTTCTGCTAGGAGGTTAGTTTTGTAATGTAATGTTGTTCTGTCTTCTCCATCATATGATGATGTAGAAAATTTCAAATATTGCCAACTGCTACTCTATCTGCAGTATTCCTAATTCCTTGCACTTTTATCTACTGAAAAAATCGCACAAATGTGAAACAAGAATAAAAGTCTCAATTATCAAATTGTCTGCATTATCCTTATAGTCTTAGATTCCTGCTTCTTGCAAACCACATGCTTGTTAGATTTACTTTAGGCAATTTCACTTTGAATTGAACTTCGTTTGAAGAAGTGCAAAGAACTGGTTTCTGCTATACTCACTATATCAGAACTGGGGAGTTGTAGCTCTCTTTGGATATCATCTAGCATTTCAACATCCAGTGAAAAATATTTTTTGGACCATTTATAGGAGATTCCAAGCATTATATGTCAGTGAGAACCTTGTCCCATCTGGTGGGGGGATTGATGAGCTTGTTGGGCACACATATCTCTATTTAAAAGAACAGCTTGAGCGCCCTGCCATTCCTCCTTCCAGCATACTGCATGGCACCATCATTGGTGAGGTTTTCTGTTCCAACTTGTCCAAGCATGGAGTTTTATTACTAGCTTCTGTGACGGCATACTTTTACTGTTGAATGATCATGTTCAAAATCATTTTTCAATGATAAGACAATTGGAATGGTGCTACTAAATCTTGCCAAGTAAAATTTTGATAGCACATGGCGGCACCTATGAATCACCGATCCTTCACGAAGGTGCCGTACCGGTATCGGATACTTATTGGATACCCCAATCCTTTGCAATCCTCCCCGATCCCGGATTGACAAGGATCGGTGAAATTTGTTATGAATAGCACTTGTATTGATCATGGGGCCAATGGGCCAATATATATACATGTGCACAAGGGCATACAAGGAAAGCCTATACAAGGCAACATCTATACAAGGTATTAGCAATCTCATATATTAGGAAACCAGGATATTGTCTTACACCCCCCCTCAAACTCATGGTGGATCTACAACACTGAGTTTGGAGAGATAAAAACTATGATAGGCTCTAGTTTGTGGCCGTGAAGAAATCGCTAACCGGAGCTCAAGGCACTATCTTGAAGAGCCACAACACGATCTCTGCACAGTGACCTCATGTAAGAAGCATCAACACCAATATGCTTGGTGAGTTCATGCTTCATCTGGATCTCGAGCAATCTTGATGATAGCACTGTCTTTGTCGAGATAAAAGAGGAGTCGGTGTAGAAACAGAAACACCAAAATCCTCAAGTAACCACCGTAGCCAAGTAACCTCTGCTGTCAAAAGAGCCATAGCCCGCAACTCAGCCTCAGCACTCGAACGAGAAACTGCTGTCTGCTTCTTAGTCTTCCAAGCAATGAGAGAACCACCAAGAAAAACACAATAAGCAGAAAGGGACCGACGATCAGAGTGATCACTAGCCCATGTAGCATCAGAGTATGCCTGGAGCTGTAAAGAGCTGGAGCGTGGAAAGAAAAGACGGCGAGAGATAGTTCCACGAAGATATCGTAGAACACGAAGAAGATGACTATAGTGGAGTGAGTGGGGAGTAAAACGAATCGACTCAAGATATGGATGGATCTGAAATGTCGGACGAGTGACACCAAGGTAAACAAGACTCCCAACAAGATGGCGATAGTAGTAGGATCTCAAGAGGTTCACCATCGAGATCGAAGGTGAACATTGAGTTCCATGGGAGTCTCAGCTGTACGCTCATCAGTGAGAGAAGCACGATCAAGAAGATCCTGGATATACTTCTCTTGGGAGAGAAAGAAGCCCTCAAATGTAGAAAAAACCTCAATCCCAAGAAAATAGCGAAGAGGACCTAGATCGGACATGAGAAACTGCTCACTGAGACGAGCTTTTACAAAGGCAATATACTGAGAATCATCTCCAGTAATGATCATGTCATCAACATATAGAAGGAGAAGAGTCCGACCTCGAGAAGAAGTGTGAACAAAGAGCGCAGGATCATGAGCACTTGTAGAAAAGCCAGCTGCAGTGATCACAGAAGAAAAACGCTCAAACCAAGCACGAGAGGCTTGCTTGAACCCATAAAGAGAGCGACGAAGCCGACAAACCATGCCCTCGAGAGCAGAATACCCGGTGGTGGTTGCATATAGACCTCCTCATGCAGCTCACCATTAAGAAAGGCATTCTTGACATCAAGTTGAGAAATAGACCACTCACGGACAGAGGCCACAGCAAGGAGAGTACGAACAGTGGTCATGTGAGCCACAGGTGCAAAAGTCTCATCATAATCACGACCATGCTCCTGCTGAAAACCACGTGCCATAAGACGAGCCTTGTAGCGCTCAAGAGAACCATCAGAGCGAGTCTTAATCTTATAGACCCACTTGCATGTAATGGGACGGACACGTGGAGGAAGAGGTACAAGATCCCACGTGCCAGTGCGCTCAAGGATGTAGGAGAGGAAGAAGAACGAGGGTAGAAGGGACGAGACTCATCAAAAGTGACATCCCGTGAGATCCGCATGCGTCGACCAACAGGATCCCAACAACGATATCCCTTATGCTCAGCACTGTATCCCAAAAAGACACATTCAACAGACTGAGCAGTCAGCTTGGTGCGTTCACGAGGTGCAAGAAGAACATAGCACACACACCCAAAAAGACGAAGTCCAGAATAATCAGGAGGCATGCCACAAAGACGCTCCACTGGAATCCCACCCTTTAGAGCAGAAGAAGGTTGGATATTGGTCAAGTAGGTGGCAGTGGAAAGCGACCTCGGCCAGTGGGCGGCAGCAGAAGCAAGCATAAGAGCACGAGCATCTCAAGAAGATGCCGATGCTTGCGCCACCACACCATTTTGAGCATGAGCACCAGGACAAGAAAACTGAGAAAGAGTGCCCTGTGTAGTAAGAAAACCTCGAAGAGCTCTTGTGAGATACTCTCGCCGAAGTCGGACGAAGAACACGAATGGGAGAATCAAACCGAGTCTGCGAATCATAGTGGTAAAAGTCTTATAGATGGATAGAACCTCACTCTGAGAGGACATAAAATATATCCAAGTGTGGCGAGAGAAATCATCTATAAAAAGAATATAATATTTATGACCCTTTGGAAACAAAAAGGGCCGGGACCCCAAACATCGAATGAACAAGATCAAAAGGATTTGGGATATAGACTCACTAGAATGGTAGGGGAGTTGTAGTGTTTGCCAAGCTTACAACCCATACAATGTAAAGAGACATCACCGGACACGAGCCTAAAAGACCACGACGAACTAAAGAAGACAGACGCGAACCACAAAGATGACCCAAACGGTGATGCCATCGAGCAAAAGTCCCTTAGAAGAAGCAGCGGATCTTTGAAGCGAGAGAGAAACAGAGAGATCGGCAGAGGCAATGGAAGGAAGATGAAGCGATCAAGCTCCCAAAGACGCCGAGAATCATGGCGGCGAGGGCGATCCCAACTAGAGCCCGTGCGGCGATCACGAACACAACAAGAGTCGAATCGAGAATAACTCGACAACCATGATCGATAAGTTGACCCGGCAGATATGAGTGCATGGTCGGTTTAGGGAACATAAGAAACAAAGAGAACATGAAAAGAGGACTGACGAAAGAGTGCCTCGCCCGCAACGAAAGAGAAGTACCATCTGCGATGCGCACGGTGGTAGGAACAGGGAGGACTAATGGAATGTAGACTCGTGGGATCGGATGTCATATGAAAAGAAGCTCCAGAGTCAAGAATCCATGGTGTGTTACGATGAGGAGGTGGACTCTCCTTTGGAAAAGCGAGTAGCAGAACCGGTAGAACTTGCTCGTGTAGAGGCGACCATGTGGCGCTGAGCATAAGAATCTCTGAGTGGAGTCGGAACCAGCAAGTTTCTTTGAGGAGGAGCTTCTTGAGGAGAAGTCCGCCGAGAGGAGACGCCAGAGCCTCCAGATTACTTTTAGGAGGACGGTTACTTGACGAGCAAGATCCTTCTTCTTCGGTGAGTGTAAGCGCTCCACATGGCCATCTTTGTCGATGGGTGCAGTGAAGACCTCCGCCTGAAGAGGTTAAATGGAGTAGGCGCCATCGACGGAGGAGTAGAGCGAGGCGCCGCCAAGGCCGAGGGAGACACCAAGAAACTCCGCACCACGAAGACGAAGTTTCCTCGCATGCGAATAGCGAAGAGCCTCCAACAAGGTCACATGAGGATGACGAGCAAGCAATTGGGCACGAATCCGCTCAAATTCAGCAGAAGGCGTGTCAAGAAGTCGTGATCTGACGAAGCTCCAAATGAGAGTCTTCGCGATTGACAACACCGGCAAGTCGCGGCAAACCTCCGGACCCAGAGAATCAAGCTAACGCCATACCGAAGATAGCTGTGCATAGAATTCATCCACAGTAGAATCACCTCTCAGAAGCGATCGCTCTGCCGCACAACAAAGAAGGTAAAGAGAGTCACCAATAGGTTCATAACGATCACGAAGATGCGCCCACATCAACTGTGCCGAAGATAAAGCAACAATATCACCAGTAAGATGCACCTCCATGCTAGCAACCAGAATAACAGAGGCACGAGCATCTTCATCAATCCATGTCTTGTGAGCGATGGCGAGTGCGAAAAGACTCCACAGCATCAGCATAATCATCAGAGACGTTCTGGCGAGCAGCATCATCGGCCTCCTTGGGAATAACAGGCATGGTAGGAGGAGCAGGACGAGACGGACATGATAGCTCACCAGGAAGAAACTCCCAAAGACGCTGACCACGTATGTGAAGGCGCATATGAAGAACCCAATCTCGATAATTAAGCCCATCGAAGATGACCAAGGCGGCGAGGAATGTAAATCCCGAAGAAAAACACGAAGATGACGGCATTTTTTTACGGACTGGCGGTTTATATAAACCGATTCAAGCAAGAGCCCCAAATCCCAGCGAGTCGGCGAAAAAGGTGGCGCGGAAGGACTCGAAGCGTTAGCTAGGGCGGCGAGCAGCGGCATTGGCGAAGTCCGTGGCGGGCGCTGGCGATCTTTACCGCACACCGGCCCACGGCGGCTCAAGTTCGCCGTGTAGGCCGACCAGAGCTACCGAGCCGCGACGACAGCGGCGAAGTTAACTCGAGTCGTCGAAGCAAAGATCGGCGGAGGTGGCCGACAGCTCGGATCTGGAGGTCGGGAAGATGAACCGACGATCGGCCACAGATCCAAGCGGACGCGTGAGGAGGGCCGGCGCTGAAGTTGAGTGGAGGCAGCACGCGGGGAAGACAAGCCCGGCGTGTGTGGAGGACAATGCCGTCGTGATGAAGCCGCAGAAGTCAGATCGGAAAACTGGCGACGAGAAAAGCCGCCGTGAACAAAGCCGACGAATGCACGTCCGGACGGAGGAACGAACGGTGCAAGTGCAACACCAAAGGTAAACCTAACCTAGGCTCTGATAACATGTTATGAATAGCACTTGTATTGATCATGGGACCAATGGGCCAATATATATACATGTGCACAAGGGCATACAAGGAAAGCCTATACAAGGCAACATCTATACAAGGTATTAGCAATCTCATATATTAGGAAACCAGGATATTGTCTAACAAAATTGAGCATAAAAAATTAATTAAAAAAGTTTCGATCCTTCTTCGATGCCCCGCGATCCTCCCCGATACCTCTAAGCCCATAACACAAAGCTCAAACAAAGGAAAAGCCCATTCTAACCCATCAATCCTAACCCTAAAAATCTATCTCTCCCTCCTATTCCCCTTCTCTCGTCGCGCAGCACGAACTCTCGCACAACATCCAGCTCCTGGCACCACAAATCACCTAATTATTGGCCTATTTACATTTTTTAATTTTAAATACATATATACTCGCCATATTGCCGGATTCATTTTTTGGAAAATTGCGTATCACCATATCGCCGTACTGGTATCGCCTTACCGATATCGCGTATCGGTGATACATAGGCTGGTACTATAAGAAGTAATATTAGATACTGTAGGATTGGTAATGAAAAGTAATGATGATCCAATTGCATGGAACGTTGAGGTGCTGTATGACTGCTATGTGTTCTTAAGAAAGTATTTATGTGCTCCATTAAAAGGAAATCTGGGCAGATTCTCAAGCAAATGAGTTGACAGGTTATATTTTCAACAACTCATTAGCAAATGCGTGTGTTTTAGGATCGCCCAATTCCCTTCTGGGGAGAATAGAAATATTACTTAAAATTATTGACCTTTCCGCCATTAGATTTGAGGCCCAATGAGAAACTTTAAAGCTGCCTCCAGTAGAAGGCTTGGAAAACTATGTGGTGTTGCTTTTATGTACCATAAGCTTCATGCTTCTATATACTAAGATTGATGTATGGCTTCATGACTGAGGATTGCTGATACTAATGTCTATACTCACACTGAATTAACATTGCTTTCTTATCTTCTGTTCAGATCAGTTCATTGCTTGTGGTAGGACAGGAGAAAAGGCCCATGAACTTGCTTCGAAGATATGGCTTGCAGTCATTGACAACTTGGAAGAAAACCAGAAAACTTTCTTGCTGTTAAAACACCTCGCACAAGAAGGAGAAGTAACAGCTGTTTCCTAATTTTATTTATATTCTTAAAACAGAAAAAAAAAAGTATCCTCACTTTTGGTGTGGCAATACAATGGGCACATTAATTCCATTTTATCCAAGTGTTGGTTTCAGAATGTCTGCATTTTTCATCAATACCTACTCTGATACAAGTTGATGTCTATGTTTTTGGTACTAGCATAATCATAAATAAGAGGAAATATAGATAACTTCATATTGACATTTTGATATGCTGATATGCATAGTACCATACTTGCTGAAAATTGGTCTTTCATCTTTTATTTGCAGTTTTTCCTTCCATTTCCATATTCCAGATCATATAAAGTACTGTGGAGGGTGTTTGACAAGCTTTTCACTGACTTCCGTGACTGTTTCTGTCGGGTGGATTACCATGATGCACTAGCGAGTGCCAAATCCAGGTTTCAGCCAGTACCTTCTACATGGCTTGGCCATTAGCGTACTGTTGTTGTTCCTGTTGTGCACTGCACACTGTCTTAGATATAGCAGCTGTACTTCCTAAGTGCAAAGGTGGATGCCAATGAATGGATATTCCAATGGATGATTTGTATACATTTAGCACCTTGACAACTTCAAGAACACCAAACTGTTGTTTTATTGGGAAAATTTGTGTTTTTGTAAGTTCTTAAAACTGATTCTATGCAATTCACTGTTTGTTCAGTTGCTTCAGTGTATGCTATACATTCAGCAGAACCCGGTTTCTCCATGTTGAGCTTATGATAGAAAAGGTGATTTGAACTTTGCTATACAGTTTTCTGGTGAACGATGAATCGGTGTACTGGCAGTATCTAATTGGAATAAGAGTTTGGAAATCTCTATTGATCTTTTGAACTCTGACCTGTGTTAAGTCGAACAAAACATTAGCTATTAGCACATAATATCTTCAGAAAATATGGTAAAAGCGTAAATGAGAACAACCATTTAAATTTATCATCCCCAACGAAAACCTTGTGCACTATTGCTCTTTCCAGCATAATTCACATGCAGACAAGCAGTTGGACATGCTTCCAGAACAGATCATCCCCAAATCACACACATTGCATGATAAAAAGCCCATAACGACTTGCTTATCTTACTATTCCTACCTTTTTGCAAATTATATGTGCCTACAATCATTACACCTCAGTGCAGCATTGCTGACCTGTCTCTGAAAAACCAAGCTCCCAAAATAGCGAAGTCGTCCATCCTCCTGCTTCTGCTCATCTTGATCTTTGAAGTTTTTGCTTGCGCTGATCCGATGCTGAAGAGGTTCGAGTAGTGGATGAGCAAGCAAGCGCCGATCCGGTTCGTGATTCGCTGGGGTTTACAGTGAACCTGACAACTATGGTTTAAGGTCTACCTTAGGAACGTTGAGCTCACTGAGAAGTTCGACTCCATGAGCAATGGCTACAACCTACAAGCTGACTGACAACAAGTTCGCCGTCCTGACGAACAAGGAGTTCAGGGCCAAGAAGCTGGGCTTCAGACCTCAGAGTAGAACTGGGTACACTTCGAACAGCTTGAATTTTGTTTGTTATCTCTTTCAAACTATGTGTTTGATAGTTAATTGCAATGGCAATGAAAGTTCTTTATGCTATTATGCTAATATTTGTATCTGACACAAATATATGTTTTGGTCTTGGGTAAATCATAGGTGACAATGCCTGAAGAGAATGGTGCCACTTTGTCAAAAAGCGTGGATTGGTGGAAAGGAGCAGTGCTGCCGGTGAAGAACCAAGGGAATTGTGGTATGTGACTACGTGAGACGCTGATAACATCAGTGCATGCATGATTACTCACGTGGATTCCTCTGTCAATTGATCGAATTGAGGCTTCTTCGAATGGAATTTTGCGTTGCGCAGGTTCTTGCTGGGCGTTCTCTGCCGTTGCGGCCATGGAGGGCATCAGCTAGATCAAGAACGGGAAGCTGGTGTCCCTGTCGGAGCAGGAGCTCGTCGGGTGCGCTGGCGGATACATGAGCTGTGTTCCGGCAATAGACAGTCTACTGCACTTCTTCCGACAATTACAGAACCTAAACTACTTCTCACAGAAAAAACAAGTGCAAGAATGTATATTGAGGAAGACAGAGGACCACTGAACTTCTTTTTGGCGTGGTACTGATCACCACATTTTCTGTCTCTTTTATAACTCAAATTAAGTTGAATACAAGGAAGTAAATAAAAGATATCAATCAGGCTGTGATTTGCGATCAACCCTTTCCATATCTTGGACTCATACCAAAGGAAAACGAAACTAGCCAAAAGCAAGAAACCAATAACGCCTCTGATCTATTCTAAGAAAGCAGTGAACAAATGATTCTAACTGATGCCTGAATTATATAATAATCTCCCCCTAATATTGGCGTCAGTTATTTTAGCTTGATGACACCGATTCTCTCTCGCAGCTTCAGGAATTTGATCCTTCCAAGTGGCTTTGTTAAGATATCTGCGAGTTGCTCCTGAGTACTTGTAAACTCCAGACTAATTTCCCCGCTATCAACACATTCCCGAATATAGTGAAATTTAGTGTCGATATGCTTACTCCGATCGTGTAGGACAGGATTTCTGCTGAGAGCAATTGCGGACATGTTGTCCATCTTCAGCAGTGGTGGAGATGACTTGATGCCGACTATGTTGCTGAGCAAACGCCTGAGCCAGACGCCTTGACAAGTTGCTGCTGCTCCTGCGATATATTCTGCCTCACATGACGACAAGGCAACTACCCGTTGCTTCTGTGATTGCCAAGTCACTGGGTTGCCGCCGAGGAAGTAGATGATCCTAGATGTGCTCTTTCGGTCATCTATGTCTCCCGCCATGTCGCTATCGCTGTAGCCCTCAAACTTGAGTTCACTCTCGGCATTTTTCGCGCGTACACCAGACCGTAGTCGATGGTGCCTGCGACATACCGGAGCAAGTGCTTCATTGCCGCCATGTGCTCATGCTTCGGATCTTCCATGAACCGGCTCAAGTACCCCACGGCAAAAGCAATATCAGGCCTAGTATGCATCAAGTACCTCAGGCTGCCAATGAAGCTGCGATACTCCGTCGCATCAAGCGATGGTGATGAAGCCTGTTTGGACAGCTTGAGGCGTGCCTCCATTGGCGTTGCGCATGGATTGCAGCTGCTCATTCCCCCTTTCCCGAGTAGCTTCTTGGCGTAGGCCGCTTGACACAGCTCGAAGCCGTGCCTTGTCTGCTTCACTTCAATGCCGAGGTAGTAGGAGAGCTTTCCCAGATCACTCATCCGGAAGAGCTTCTTCATTTCAGTCTTGAAGGAGTCAATTTCACTGGCAGCCTTCCCCGTGATGATGAGATCATCGACGTAGATTCCCACCACCAGCCGGGACTCCTTGATGCCCCGCGTGTATAGCCCATGTTCACATTCACTCCTGGCGAACCCCAGCTCATGCAGACTAGCATCCAACTTGACATTCCATGCCCGTGGTGCTTGACGGAGACCATATAGCGCCTTGTGCAGCTTGAGAACCTTCTCCTCATGTCCAATAGCAGTGAAACCCGGAGGCTGGGCCACGTAGACTTCTTCCGCCAGCTCGCCATTGAGAAAAGCGGACTTGAAGTCCATGTGGTGCACGGACCAGCCGTGGTGCGCCGCCACGGCCAGTACCACGCGCACCGACTCCATCCTTGCGATCGGGGCAAACACCTCTTCGAAATCAATTCCTTGCCTCTGCACATATCCTTTTGCAACAAGGCGGGCTTTGTGCTTGGCAACTTCGCCGTGCTCGTTGCGCTTAAGTTTAAAGACCCACTTTAAACCGATGGCGTGCTGACCTTTTGGCAGATCAACCAGAGACCATGTCTTGTTGTCTTCTATGGAAGCCATCTCCTCCAGCATGGCAATGCGCCATTCCTTGACTCCTTTTGCTTCATCAGCCGATACTGGTTCATCCCCAATTGCTGCTAGCAGTTCCTCGGTGAGCTCTCGGTCGGCGAAACCTGGTGGCGTCGTTGGACCAAGGATATTATCCATGGTCCGGAACCTCAGTGGCGCGTCGTCATGATCATTGTCAAGATCAAGCTCCCCCGTTGGTGGTGATGAGAACTCGATCACTGGAGCCGTCGGGGTTGCAGGTGTGCGAGGCTCCAACTCGCACATGGGTATCACTGCACTTCCTGATGCAAATGACGATGAAGGCTGAGCAGGTGATGCTGCTGGGGTGCCTGATACTTCCACGGCTTCAGCTTCACGTCGCTCAGTCACGAACTCAACGCAGAACGGCTCGACGTCGTTGTTCGGCCCAACTCCCTTGTCAGCACCCTAGTCCCAGGCCCGATCTTCTTCGAACACTGCGTCTCGTGACACGTGGACGCGTCGCGACACGGGGTTGTAGAACCTCCATGCCTTGGTCCCCTACTCATATCCAATGAACACCATGGGTGTGCTCCGATCCTCCAACTTGGTGAGGTATTTGCTGCCGAACTTCACATGTGCCACACAGCCAAATGTACGGAGAAAGTGCACTGGTGGCTTGAATCCATGCCATACCTCGAATGGAGTTTTTCCTTCGACACTTTGGGTGGGAGACCGGTTTAAGATGAATACGGCTGTGATTACCGCCTCCCCCCAGAACCAACCCGGCATGGACATGGCCTTCAGCATGCTCCTGGCCATTCCCATGACCGTTTGATTTCGCCTCTCCACGACGCCGTTTTGTTGAGGTGAGTACGGCGCAGTGTAGTGTCTCTGGATTCCTTCCTGTGCGCAGTGGTCGCAGAACGCGCGTGCTGTGAACTCGCCACCACGATCAGTGCGCAGAGTTCCCAGCTTTCTCCCTGCTTCAGCTTCAGCTCGCGTCTGGAATGTTGTGAACACCGTCGCCGCCTGGTCCTTGGTGCTCAACAAGATCAGCCACATGAAATGACTCAGATCATCCATGAGGAGGAAGAAGAACTTGTTCCCACTTGGCATCGCTGGCGTCACAGGCCCGCAGAGATCCCCGTGAACGAGCTCCAGTTTGTGCGCCGCACGGTATTTGGCTTCGCTCGGGAACGCTAGTCGCTGTTGCTTCCCTGCGAGGCAACTGTCGCAGACCTGATCAACATGATCAATCCGCGGCAGGCCTCGGACCATTTCCTCCTGAGCAAGCCGCCGCAGCCCACGGAAGTTGAGGTGGTCGTATCTGGCGTGCCAACGCCACGCCGTGCTTTCTCCTTGCGCCATCAAGCACACCGGCCTCCCGATGTCAAGCTTCAGCACGTAGAGGCGGTTTGCCGATCGTGCCACCTTGGCCAGCAGACGTCGGCGCTGGTCCCAGATCTTGAGGAAGCCGTATTCCAGAAGAATCTTGAAACCATCTTCCTCAAGTTGCCCCAGGCTGACGATGTTCGTGGTGAGGTGCGGGATGTGATACACCCCGGTGAGCGCCTGGTGTTCGCCGGACTTGAGCTTGAAGAGCACAGTCCCACATCCCTCGATTCCGACCACCGAGCCGTCGCCAAAACGAACGGTGCCGTGGACACCGGTGTCGAGCTCTGAGAACGCCGAGCGCTCCCCCGTCATGTGGTTGGTGGCGCCCGTGTCAAGGATCCAGCGCGCATGATCTCCTTGCTCCTTGTCGCCGAGCTGGACGAAGAGCTTGCTCTCGTCGAGGTGGGTCACCGGCGAATTTGAGGAAGAAGAAAAATTCGCAGCCGCTGTCTCTGAGAGGGGAATACTGGTGTTGACCGTAGCCGTGGCCACCATCAAAGTGGCCTCGCTTTCCTCCTCTACGTGGGCCGTATGGGCCTGCTCATCCTTCTTCCGCTTGCGACATTCTCGAGCCCAATGGCCTATTTTTCCGCAGTAACGGCACTCGTCGCTTGCAACCGGGGCATTCCCGCCATTGCCACCGGTCTTGGAGGGCTTGAAGCTGCCTCGTCCTCCGCCATCCTTCCCGCGGCCGCGCCCACGGCCTCTCCGTTGGCCCGAGCTTGAACCCTTTCCATGATCTGAAGAACCCTCACCGGAGAGCTGCAGCCGTGAGGTAATACGCGCAAGCAGCTCCTCTTCTGTGAGGTTCAGTCATGTGATGGACCCGCCGCTGGAGCCATTTCCACCGCCCAGATCATGACGTTCTTCCACCGCCTTGAGCCGCCCAATGAGCTCCTCAACGGAGAGCCCGTCAAGATCCATCAGAGTCTCGATCGCCATGGCAATTTGAGCATACTTCGGTGGAACAGCCTGCAAGAACTTGCGCACGATTTCTTCCTCGTCGCACCCATCTCCTAGGACCGCGAGCTGATTCGCGATCCCGGTGATCCTCATGCCGAACTCGTCCACAGTTTCACCGTCGCGAAACTTCAGGGAGTCGAACTCTCGACGGAGCGTATTCGCTTTTGCCTTACGAACACGCTCAACGCCAATGTTCATGGTCTTGATCGCCTCCCATGCGATTTTAGCCATGGCCTTCCCGGCGATGGTGCCAATCATCTCTGCCGGCATGGCTTTCGCGATGGCTTCGAGAGCCATCCGATCCTCGACATAGTCGTCGGTGCCTTCGCTCACCGCCACCCACAGGCCCCTTGCCTGCAGCATGACACGCATGAGCGCTGCCCAGTCAGAGTAGTTGGTCTTCGATAGCGTCGGGTACGATCCACCACCGCCGATCTCTTTTACGACGCGATGAATCACTAGCCCGCGCTCGGCAATGTTGCTGCTGCCGGTGTCACCGCCAGGCGGTGTCGCTCCCCGACGCCGCCGTGGCGATGAAGAGTTCCAGCGCTGCATTCTTCACTGCGCGATCTCTTGCCCAAGTCTGATACCTGGCAAGCTCTAATACCAATTGTTCCGGCAATAGACAGTCTACTGCACTTCTTCCGACAATTACAGAACCTACACTACTTCTCACAGAAAAAACAAGTGCAAGAATGTATATTGAGGAAGACAGAGGACCACTGAACTTCTTTTTGGCGTGGTACTGATCACCACATTTTCTGTCTCTTTTATAACTCAAATTAAGTTGAATACAAGGAAGTAAATAAAAGATATCAATCAGGCTGTGATTTGCGATCAGCCCTTTCCATATCTTGGACTCATACCAAAAAAAACGAAACTAGCCAAAAGCAAGAAACCAATCACGCTACTGACCTATTCTAAGAAAGCAGTAAACAAATGATTCTAACTGATGCCTGAATTATATAATAAGCTGGGCGTTCGAGTTCGTCATGAAGAAACCACGGCCTCGCATCCGAAGTGAGCTAGCCTTACCAAGGTACGCACGCATGTGTTCCGTCCATGGATTGCACTATCAAGAGACCAAGAATCTGTTTATGCTTGCTTGGCTTGTGCGCGCTTGGTCGACGTTGTCGGATTGCATGCAGTAGCGAACGGCGCTTGCCAGACGGCGAAGCTGAACGAGAGCACGGTGAGCATCTTGGTGTACCGGAACGTGGCGCCCAACAGCCAGCCGGACCTCCTGAGGGCGGCAGCGGCGCAGCCGGTGTCCGTGCCCATGGAAGCCGTCGGCTTCATGTTCCAGCTTTACGGCAGCGAGGTCTTCACACGGCGCCCTGCATCGCCGAGGTGAACCACGGCGTCACGGTGGTGGGCTAAGGCGAGACGGCCGGCGCGGTCGGTTGCACGGGGGAGGAGTACCGGATCGTGAAGAACTCGTGGGGGTTCGAGTGGGGCGACGCCGGCTACATCCTCATGCAGCGCGACTCCGGTGCGGCGTCCGGCCTGTGCGGCATCGCGCTGCTCCCGAGCTACCCGGCCATGTGAGCCTTGTGGCGCGCGCGGGTTAGGTGTTCTGGTGCGTTTACTTGGTGATGTAATTATTTATGAAACCACGGTGAAAGTGTAAAAACAAAAATATCTATGCTAGAAGAACGTAAAAAGTACTGGAGGCCAGAAGCAATACCTGGAAGAAAAAATTGTTCAGTCTGCATGGCAGCTTCAAGTTTGAGTTTGCCTTGTGACAAAGTTTACTCGAAAGTTGCACTGGGATTTCTTGAAGGAGATTCTAGTATTCTAGTTGGGCGACAGTTCTTCACTTGAATGGATCAAATCGTCATATGCTGGTAAAGTGGTAATCATTTTAGTAAAAACTGTATGCTTGTGGTTGAAGGGTGTTCCAAGATTTATCATTCGCATAGAAGCATAGCTCTTACCTGCTACCGATAGAAGCGTCTTTTTTTTATGGATATAAGGACACACACAACCCACGCGCTCACACGTCCTGTACACACATCATACTCATGCGCACACACGCGTGCACATCCTCTACACAAAGGAATTTATGATGTGTTTGGCAGGGCTCTAACTTCACTAAATCTATGGATCTGATGGAGCTGGGTATTCCTAGCTCCACCAGATCCGTGAAGCTGGAATTGTGAGTGCATTAAGAGTGTTTAGATTGATCATCTTGTTTGCATTTTAGACCAAAAATATAAAGTTAATTCACTTTATTTTAGCATACAAGTTTTAGATTTTAGATCTCGCAGACCCTTAATCTGGTGATCTAAGAGCTAGAATCTGGATGTGCATGCTATGTATGGCAACATATCAGGGCAACCCCTCAGTGAAACCAGTAGTGTTGGCAACTAAAAAGTTTCAAAAATTCTGAAAAAAATCTGGATGTACATCTCAACTTACCCCACCTACATATAAAATTTCATGATCAAATTGATCTAAGAGCGGTTACAAAAAAAACCAGCAAAATGAGCATGGGCATGCGCTGCCTTACTGGATGTGCGTGCATATGTATACCCACCTTTTAATTTTCCACCCGAGATTTCAACCCGGATGGAAATTTGAGAGCGCAGGCAGGCACTCGAGCGACCACGCGCTTAGCCAACTGGCCAAGCTACGCTCAGTTCTCAATTCCAAGTGTCTTCAAACCATATAAAGATGCGTTTAGGAAACAGTAATAATTTTACTCAGCAGCAAGTTTGAGCAGCACAAATATCCTCCATAACATCGGTCATCATTATACCATATCCATAACACGACAGATTTAATCAGCAGAACAAATTATAACAGGATTACCCAAAGCCGCCATACATAAATACATTATGGAGAAACATTTTGTGAAATACATATTTTTCTACCTAAGTGCTAAATACCAAAGTGCTTGTGAACCTAGACAGCGTCCAGCTTCTGATGGTATTATCGTAATCAGTAGCACTCATAAATAATTCAATTAGAAATGTATAACTGTCTGATCAATCAACAAGCTAAAACAAAACTTACAAGGCGTAGTAGCGCTTTGCAGCAACCAAGATGTTGTTCACATCATTTCTTCCATAGCTGCAGCCATGTTGTTGTTCAAATCATTTCTTCAATAGCTTCCTCAACATGTCTTCAGCATGATGCTCCATCTTTGGTAAAGCCCAGTCATGCTGGATGATATTCAGGCTGTCCTTCTCTGCGCCCAAACTCTGGAAATGGCCAATTGAAAAGGGTAAGATCTTTCTGTGCAAATCAAGCCCGTACAGATAAATCATAGAAACATGCATGCATATAGGCACTCAATGAAATCAATAATAAAAAACCACCGAAACACTATAAAACATCAAGAAGATTCAGATACTTTGGGCAAAAAATGACAAAAATCAATGAAGAATTAAAACAACCATGTGTATTGCTGAATTGATAATTCGCCTATATGAAAGAGCAAAAGGAAGATGCCAAAAGCTTTGCATAGGAACTGTACCAACCCTTGCAGTATCCTAAAGTAGGTGCAATTTGCATTGCACAACATAATTCTTGAAAAAACAACTGAAATCCTAAAGTAGCATTTAATCAACTTAAAAAAAGCCAAGCAAGTGGAACAACAGTCCATCTGAGGTCGTTAATTAACAACATAGTTACCAGATTCACTATAAACCCCGTGAATCGTGAACCAGATTCGTCGAATCTAAACCGGTTTAGGGCACGGGACTCCTGTTTGCAGCGGAAATTGGAAGAAAAAATAGCGAACCGCGAACCGGAATCCCGTATCATGACTTGGACAAACCACATTTGTGGTAACTATGATTAACAGTAATCACCCAAATCATCACTCTATACATCAATAAATGCAACACCAAATGCAATTCAACATCATTCATATAAGTTCCTTCAAAATATACTGCTTTTGTTTAAACTAAATCAACCTGACTTACGAGAAGGTTGGACTAAATGCAGTACATATGAAGAACAAAAGCAAAATTAGCTACAGGACACTACAATTTTTGTGGCATTTGCTCCAGGACACTGAAAATTCATGACTTTGCTAAAACACAGTACGATTTTGTAGCTCTTTGCTAGATGACACTAGAGCAATTAAAATATTATTTTCCTATATTTTGGAGAGAGAAAATCCGAAACATGCCCAAGCTGTCCCCTTCTCTTGCAGGTGGCAAAGATTGCAACCGATGTGTCAGTGACCGCTTGGAGCAAGCGGCAGCGTTCCTTGGTGGTGAAGCTCCATGGGCGATCTCTGAGAGAGAGAGAGAGAGAGAGAGAGATTTTGTGGTTCTCTGGAAACATTTTGCTGAACAACTCGTCTCAGTGCTCTTTCATATCCACGTCACTCATCTGTCATCTTCCCCAAATCCTTACTAAGCTTCCTCAGCTTGCTGCTCAAGACGACATGGAGCTTCTCTCATCAATAGTTCGCTACCTACACAACACGAAGCCACAAATCGTAAAACCTTGAGCCAAGCTATGCGTGCCAAGCCATTGTGGCTGCCAAACATGCCAAACAAATGCGCTGGTGGCCAAAGCGTGTTGGCATCAAAGCCTAGCCAGTCAAGGTCACACCGACTGGTGAGCAGCCAGACCAACACATCGGCGAAGCACATGACGGCAACGCACGTGTCCTTTGTCTCCCCGTAGCGGCCAAACATAGTTGTGTAGATCCAAACCGATGTGCGGTCCATCAAGTACACGCTCCTCGTGCTGCCCCTAGCGATCCTCGCCCTTTCGTTGCCATGATCCAGCTTCTCGATCCAAGGAAGGAAGGATAAATTGGATTTCGCGTGCTCTCTCCACCTGATTGGGACAATATTATGGAAAAAGTCCATTTGACACCCTGCGCTCCAAGAATATGGATGATTAGGCCCAGCAGGACGTCTTGCATTGCGTGTTCACGATGACCCGCCAAACAACCTCCGCCGTACTCATCTTATCCCTTCTCAAGACCTGGTTGAGTCATTGAGGACCTTCTACCAGAGCAACTAGCAATGAACACCAGCACAAAAGACACCATTGCAACAAAGGAACCAGTGCCGCTTTCATCATGTCAAACACCATGAGGCCACCAAACTCTAGCATTTGCACAACTGGTTATCCAAAATGGAAGAGATTGAGATTTTTATAGCTTTACATAAATCAAAGAAAAATAGAAAAAAATTCTAATTGCTTCATCCAATAGAGAGGGGGCATAAATCACTCCTAATGGGTTCATCCCAGAAACACGGAGGAAGAAATAAAAGAGAAAATGTGAGCAAGGCCGCGTGAAATCGCCAAAAAAAAGGAAAATAGGGGAAAGACCCAATGACTCCTATCATTGCTTGCTTCCTCCAGATCTGTGAGGACTATGCCGTCCACAACACCATGGGCATGCTCTCCTAGTCATCCTCTGTCCAGCGAGGTGGCTCAGAAATGGCCACAACAAGTAAGAAGGTGGGGGTGGTCACAGCTCAGCGAGTTAACTAGCTGCTGCGACAGCTTGATAGCCACGCAAATAGTAGACAGCGCTGGGGGTGCAGGACGTCCTAAGATGTGGAGGGGGCAACGTACTGCTGCAGCTCCAGCATGGGAGGCGTGGCGGACAGTGTGGAGGGGAAGGGGAGCAATGATCTGTAGAGAAAGAGGGGGTGAAAGCAACAATGGTGTTTGGAGAGGGGGAGAAGAGGAGATGATGGACGCTGATAGGTGGGCCCTTACCATTGTTTTCAACACTCCATCCAAGTTTATAAGGCATCTTTCTTCTTAGCACATAGACCAAGAAGATATTGAAAATGACTAGATTACCTCTAATAATTATCACTAAGCACTATATTTAATACAAGTATGTAGAGAATATCAAGTAAAGATAGCTATTTATTAGGGGTATAGAGGGGACATCACATTAATTTTGCATTGGAATATGAAATACCTATGTTACTTGAATACTTTAAAAAAACTGGCGTATTAGTATCGGATACGATCGGATACTGTATCCTGCCCGTATCGGTGAATTTCCTATTTTCAAAAAATAAAATAATTCCCAATACTTCTGTGATACTTGTCTAGTACTTCCACAATACCTCTCAACCATAATACCTCTACCAACTCAGAAGGGGGCGCTGGAATCATTTATTTCATCTCCCCTGCTCCTCTCTGCCCCTGGGCTCCCACAGCAACATTCTTCTCCCCCCATTTGCTTCTTTATTTTCTTTGTTATTATCTCTTTTATGTATATTTTGTGTATGATGTACCATATCTCATGTATATTTCTCTATTATTTTATTTTTATTACACACACACACACGTATCGCCATATTGGTGTTTTTGGGGAAATGGCATATTGCGTATCTGTATTGGTATCGGCATATCAGGGCATCCTAGTGAAATACACCCTATATTTATGGACAAGACCATTCAAAAAATATGCCTTATAAACTTGGATGGGGGGAGTAATTTGTTGAATGGGCTGCCAACTCAGTTACAAAACCACATCACATGTCAAAACCAATGCCACATGTACGCCATATCAGTTGAAAACATTTGGTCTTAGGGGGTAAAGTGAATGGTATTGATAGTTGAGGGGGGGTCTAATACCCAGTTTTGTAGTTCAGGGTTGATTTCCAAACTTTGGGAAGAGCTAGGGGGTGAGTGGGGGGTGGGGGGGGGGGGGTTCAAATGGACATTTTCCTAATATTATTATAATGGTCTCAGTGTCCTATAGCTTCTATAGCAAAGAGCAAAAAAATAGTAGTGTGTTTTAGCGAAGCCATGAATTTTCAGTGTCTTGGAGCAAACGCCACAAAATTGCGGTGTCTTGTAGCCAATTTTGCCAAAAACAAAATGGTAAGCAGGGTTGTTTTTATCTTATGCATGTGAAACTACAAGCACATGTATATATGTGTCGATTGGGGGTAAGCGGTCAGGAATTCCATTAACAGATGGGTTGTGTCATACCATTGTTGGATTAAAGCCAAATCCACCACCCATCTGCATCATCTTTTGTGCATCATCAGTAGCTGCATATCATGCAAAAATCATAAAACTTCGAGACAACAAACATCAATTAAGACAACCCATAGATATTACAAAGTTTTGTGTAGAAATGGACTAAAGCGTGCATCTTACCATTTTCTTCGCCAAGGATCAGACTGAAAAGACCCCTCAAGCCAAATAAATTGAGGAAGTACCTAATAATAACAGAAAACCATTAGGACACTTTAGACCTTGTAAGTTGTGATATAACCTAGATCATTCCTTAATTGACAAAAATACAATAATTTTATACGCACCACGAACGGCTGCTAACATAGCTCACGTCAACAGTACTTAGGTCTATCCCATTTTGCAGCATTCCCCTGAATCGTTGAGTCAATGGAAATGGAATTTTGGCTGAAAAGAGAATGGCAGGTATGTGAGTCCAAGGTGGCAAGCACATGCCATTGAAGCGTACACACAATATAAAAACAACAACAGAAGTGGATAATGCATGTGGCTGTACATTAGCTACCACTACGCTGAATCCACCAACCCTGTCAATCTTATCAGAAATTTCTAAATCTTAAACCTTCATGTTCCTTAGAACTTAATAGTCAAAAAGTCTGTCAATCACTGGCCAGAAGACAGTAAAAAGTGCATGATTGCAAAACTGATGTACCTGAACATTTTCAACTACAATTTTCCAAATAAAAATAGAAAAGAAGGGATAACTTCAGCTGATAGCTGAAGTGAACATAATATCTCCCAATTATCAGCGTGTCAGTTGATGGCATTGCAAAACATAGTTCTCAAAATTCCATATGCAAAGTTTGTCATTGAAGAGTCAGTAACAGGTTCACCATTGGAGAAGTATAAATTACAAATATGTTGTTTAACAGTTTTTTCCAGGCATTATTGGATATACTTTTCTTAACGTAAGCAATAACATGACTTGAAGCTTCAACACAAATACATGACAGAAGCATTTGTGGCATCTACTGATGCACTTCAGTCAAAGTGCTTGATGAACCTCATAAGTTTTCTTCAATGAGAACAAAATTATATACATAAGATATTAAGAAGTCAACAGACTTGAAAGTTGATGATCTTTTCTAATTAGCAGTGATGATCTTGCAACAGCATGAAAGAAATGTACAAACATGGAAATGGCATATGAAAAGAGCAAGTATCACAGCAGTATATACAGTAAAGCACATACCTGCAACAAAACCTGAAAAGAAGAAGTTCACCCAAGCAAATGTAAGTGTCTGCAAAAAAGGATTAAACAACCAGTTAACAGAAAATACAGTGGTGAATAGTGATTGTGATACAAATACGTCAATATGCATGCCACTGAACCTGTGGAACTATCATGGAGAGATTCTTCTTCATCATATCCATGGCCATGTTTGGATCTGAAAACATGGCTGCCTGAGCTTTCTGCGCCTCTTCTTTCGGAACATGAAGTAATCCGTTTTCCTACAATGCACTCAAGATTGTCACAACAGCATACGCTCAAAGACAATGTTCCAACAGTTCGAGGGGCAATGTGTCAAATCAGAATCAACGGCAATCGTCAAGTCCATCTCGGCAATGCTCTAACTTTGGACTTCCTACACAAGATTAGTATTGTGCACTCAGAGGCGGAGCTGCTGGTGGGGCTAGGTGGGGCTGGAGCCCACCCGGCCCCACCCAGTCAGATACCTAGCAAAAGAACTCTGTTAACAAACATCACTCCCCTCACAATCATATTTGTAATAACTAACCCAGCTAACAACATAATAAAAAGTAAAGCACATTAACCAGTTGAATTACTTATAACACTTAGATTGCAAATGGTGTTGCATTGCTCTTATTGTGCCTGACCATGGGTCACCAAGTACTCGACTAGCTTGAGCAGCTGCTTCGACTTACTATCTATTAATGAGGTGGCATTCAATTCTTCCTGAGTGAATTTCAACTCTGCATGTCTTTCTATGTGAAGAAGGTCTTCAATTTTGGCCTGCATCAACCTTGTCTTCTTGAGGATATATATATATATATATATGATTGGTTATTTGTAACGACGTCATAGCATGTTGTTTTTCATGCCATGATGGCCTTGTCTCACCGCAGTCACGTTTTCACGCAGACATGCAAAGCCTCCCTCTTTGAAAGTTTCTGGCTCCGCCACTGTGTGCACTCTCTTCTGACTACAAGGCTAAGCTTTTCACCGATCCCTCCTTAGATGGTCTTAGTAAACTTAGATGCTTCAAGCGGAATTACCTCGCTGGTGTAATACGACTTGCGAGCTTTGAAGGCCTTGGCTGGGATGAACTGCGCACCAGTCCTCAGGTTCCTCGCCCTGATGACCACCTGGCTGCAAAGAAGCAAAATCCTCACATCAGCTACAACATCAACAGCTAAACATGAACAGCAGCAGCAATACGCAACACGCTCGTACGCACTAAATCCCAGAGCAATCCCCGTGCGGTTGCTGATCTAGATCGCTCGGATCAAGCGAACAGGGAAATAGATCGGGATGGAATTGGAGCGGGGAGGTGCAGCGAGGGTGAGGTGGAAGAGAGCACGTACCCCTCCTTGACAAGTTTAGGATCGGGTGACGGCGAGGACGACGGGGAGCGCATGAGCTTGGAGACGAAGTAGCGGAGCACGCCGATGAGCACCATCACCACGGAGAGCGGGACGAGGACCCAGTCCCGGATGGCCGTGTCCAGCACCAGCTCCTCCGCCATCGGAGCCAGGAGGGGGGCTAGGTACGGCCTACGCGGGGCGGCGACCGGCGACGCAGCTGTGGCGTCACGAGGCGAGGCGAGGAGACGAAAAGACAGAGCTCGCCGGGCGGGTGGATGGGCCGAGGCAGAGGAGGTTACGACGAATAAGATATGGATGGTGATAAAGGCTGAGGAGTAGGGGTGAAAATGGATATAGAACGCATACAGATAGTTTAGATATGAATATAAATATAAATAATATTAAATATAGATATGAATTAAATATGAATTGAATTAGATACAATTTTGAATATTTATCGAAATATAATAACCCTTTAGGTTGTACATAAAAATCAACAATAACACATAACTAGTTGGTTTGATCAAAATATTATTGAAAATTGAACAAATATAAGTATTTTCATTCACTTAAACAATAGTTAAATATCATGTCGCAAAGAAAATTATGTAAGATTTAGTTCATCGCACACATACGTTAAATTCACCATATGTGTAGATCAAAATACAAAACTCAGATAATCCTTACTCAGAGATACAAATGGAAGCAAATACATAATACACTAAAATTTGATAATACTTAGATACCATGTCATTTAGAAAAGTATATAACACATACATGTAATGACCCAAGATTTATATTTCTTGTGTGGATTATGTTAAAAATAATAAATTATGTATTTATGAGTTTTTATATATTTTAGCTACTTATTTAAAATATTTTTCTATTAAGAAGAGTAGTGTTTGAATTTTTTAGAAAATTTAAAACCTGGTAAAAATCTTTAAAATATTTTTAAAAAGGTAGATTATGTCCTAAACTTTCTCAAAAAAATCATAATTTTTGAAATTGGTTTGCCAATTTTAATAATTGAAACTTGATTTATAGATTAATTAAATTAGAAAATAATTTTAAAATTAAGAAACTTTTTTAGGAAAAAATAGTAGGCTTAGTCCAGCCTACATGCATATCTGGATATTTGTCCCATCAATATTCGGATTATCCAAATCCGCATTCGTATATAACGTATAGTGAGTTACCGAATCCATATCTGTATCCGACAAAAAAAATATATCTATATTCGATCTACGAATCGTTTAAAAACTATCCGATCTATTTTTATCCTTAGTTTTGAGGGGTGTTCGTTGACAATTGAGAAACGAGTGATTGGTTCTATTAGCCAAACGCGCCGCTCAACGCGTGCTAGCCTATGTGCTAAGCCCAAGTCCGAAGCAAAAGTTCAAAAAACAAAAAAAAAATCAAAAATATTAGAAAATTTAGAAAATCGTAAAAGTTTTTAAAAAATCAAAAAATGGAAAAACTCTAGAATAATTAGATAAACTTTTTAAAAACTTATGTAAATTAGAAAAAGCTAAAAATATGAAATAAAATTCTAGAAGGAAATAAATAATGAATTTTATTAATGTTTGGTTGCCTCGTTCAAAACTTTGCCATATAAAAACTCAACATGAGAAAACCTTGATAAAAAAAAGTATAAACTATAGCTCAGTGATACAAAAAAGTGAAGATTACAATTATTCTTCCTGACTATCTAGATAAAGATTTTTAAATGTTGTCGCTAGCTCAATATTTTTTGTAGTGTGTTGAACAGTTTGATCAGCTTGTTTCCAATATTTTCACAGTGAGAAGTATTTTTACTATCTCACTTATCAAATTTGTTTTTCTCTCCTCGATTATTCTTCAAAATAGATTGAAAACAAACTTCAAAGAAATTGTGGAGATAGGAACTGTTAACACATCCTATACTAATATAAAAAACATCGAATATGTTATCCTATGCTCATATCACTATTATAAAATATTAAAGTTCTCTTACTGTTTTTAGTATTTGACAGTATTACTGTTGAGATAGACAGCTAACTCCCACCGCTTATTGTTATGTCAGCCTCATCACTGGCCGCCCATGACACCACTGCTTGTCTCTGGTACCTCGGCTTCCGCTCGTTGTCACCTTCGACAGCCATCCGCTGCTCGCAACCACCTCTTGCGACGCCGTTCTGCCTTCCTCTGGCTGGCATGACCGCGGCCTTTTTCGCCTCCGGCCTCCGCGCCGCTCCAGGCTGTCTCCGACGCCGATGCCCGCCTATTCGCGACGCCATTTTCGCTTCACCTCGCCGCCCGCGGCTTCTTCCTTCGCTGCCTCAGCTTCCTCCGCGGGATGGCATGGCGGCCGGGCGGCATCGGGTATTTCTCGATGCACCCAAGCTCCAGCTCGAACCGGCCTCCACACCAGCCACCGTTGCCTCCAGGAGCCTTCCGAGCCACCGGCTACCTCTGTGTCTACTGCCGTTCACCCGAGAGAGCTAGCTCCCAATCGGACTTCCCGCAACCAGTTTGAAATTCGGTTGGGCTCCGGTTCTTCGACTCATCCAGTGGACTCGGCTCTTCAGCATCTTAGCTTGCTGGCTCATCATTTTGGCTCTTCTCGCTATTGCTGCCGCTAGTATCTACTGCTAGTACTTCTAAGTATTTTTGAGTTTTTTTAGTATCATTGTTTCCGTTACGTCCATTAAAATTCTTAGCATCTTGGTTCTTTCGCCAGCTTAGCTCTTTTATCGGCTCTACTCATTCCATCGACTCCGATTTCTAACTCATTAACTCAGCTCGGCTCGACTTAGCTTATTTCATTGGCTTTTCTCCATCGGTTTCAGCTCAGTATGCCAGCCGATTCCAACTCAACTCTTTGTCAACTGAGCTCCTTCGTCAGCTTTTCTTTATCAGCTCGGTTTTTCAAGAGTTGGATGCTACGGCAACTACTTCAAGATCAGGATTTTGAATTTTCCTTATTTTAATGTCAACCCTTCAAAATGCACGCGTCACACATCTGTAGGCGCTTCAGCCGTCCAAGAAGAAGGCCCCCCCCCGTGGAGAACCTAACAGAACCCACGGACGGCGCTAGCTATCGACGATTCGGGAACCGGTCCCCCGCCGAGCTTACTTGTTGAATGAGGGATCAACCTAGAGCCCATTTTTCGTGGGGGGATAGCTTCCGAGGGTCTACCGAGCTACAGGACGAGGTGGCAATGACAATCGCAATGAACAGGGGGTCTCTTTTTGTCTGGTTCGGGCCTCTCGCATGGGAGATAATAACTCTACGTCCAGTGGTTATGCTATGGTGTAAAAGGGGATTACAATATGCTTGCTCGGGGAGCCCAGGGAGTTCTGGGAGTACCCCTCGAGGCTGAATGTAACAAGCACTAAGTACATGTGAGAATATAGCAAGTAAAGTTCAACCCTCAACCCTTCGTGTGAGAGGGTATTTATAGGGTAATACAGGCGACACCTTGCATTTGTTGGGAGGGGGTGTTAAGGGTGTAGATATTGTCCAATATAGAATCTCTCTATATATATAGTTTTTCCTTATATAGACTTTTATTTTGTACCCGCTTGTCCATCTATATATTCTCATATATTGACCCCATATTGAATACAAGTGATATTCCTAACAGTACTCACCATCTTGTTGGCTTCATCCTCTCCCATATTAGCAAGTACATGAATGAATCGCTAGATTAATGCTGCATGTGTGATTGAAATATGAGTATTTAGCATGTTTATTAATAATAACCTCACATATATTCAATTCTTTTTTGTTTTGATAATGATCATTTACTCCTACCTATTAGTGATAGCATGAGGATTGAGGCGAGGACGGGAAATGGTGGAACATCTCCGTCCCCATGATCCCCGATAGAGGTAACATTTTTCCCGATAAACCTCCCGCAGCCGCGGGGAAACGGGGCCATTGCCATCTCTAATGCTTGCTCTCGAGCTGGGACACTGCAGCTTGTTCTTAGTCCGCTTGGGTTTGCCACATGCTCCTCTAAAAAATAGCTCTTTTGAACGGCGAGAACGTTTGCAACAATGGACATGCAGAACCATGACTCGTTTCGACCTGCCTCGAGCCTTCTGAAACATGAACATCGCCTGTTGACAAAAGCATGGAATCACACACTCACCTTAATAAAAATGCGCACACATATACGTGTGCGTTCAACGGAAATTGCTTCCTTAGCATGTGTAGAGGATGCGCACGCATGTGTGCGTATGTTGCATGACTTGTGTGAGTCTGCATTGTACCCCTTCAAAAAAGTTAGCGAGGAGCAACAAATGCTCCCAGTAATCGGCCGAAAAAACAGCGTCTCCTTTTTATCTAACCATTCGCACAGGTGGAACTGGGATTCGAAAACTGAATGAGGATCAGAAACCCCACCCACGCAAGAACCTTATTCTCCGGCAAGGTCAACCATTGCTAACAACTCATTCGCTAAGCGCCGCGCTTGGCCTTGTCAACCAAAAGAATGTCCTTCCATGCCTCGTAGAACATCCACGTGATGCCGGAATTCGGCATCACCTTCAGGCAGCTCGCGCCCCATCCGCGGTAAAGCCCCCTGAGGCCCTCCTCCTGGATCACTTCGGACAAGGCGGCGATCATGTGGGGCGGGCACTTCCCTTCCAGGGCACCGACCATGAGCCGCTTCCTTGCCACTTCCAGCGGAAAGCTGATTGTACTCGCTGTGAGGCCTACAAATCCAACAGCGAGATGTGAACAATGCTAGCTGTTTACTCAAATTCCAAGTTATTATTGAGCAACAATTGGAATGCCCCCGATTTTGCTAATTCGTCTCAGATTTTCAGATACGATGTTCAACCGGTAACTGAAGGTGGTAAGATAAAGCAAGATATAGGCGATGCTGGATCCTTTACCTGACAGAGCTCCAATAACTAGTAGCTCAGGACGGCTCAAAGATGTCTTCTTATGTAGGCGGCAGTAAGAAGTCTTGATTGTTTCGTACATAAAATAGTAGCATGTGCTATAAGGAAGCATGCCAATTAGTGTCGGACAGAGGCCTGAATAGAGACCACCAATACCGTCAGTTCGGTATATCTTTCTGAAGGCAACACTAAGGCTAGGATAAGCCTCTCGATTGATTGTCAAGCGATCCTGTCACAGAACATAAAGAATGTGACATAGAAGTAGTATAATTTCAATAACTGAACATATATGGATGGTGTTTTGACTGTCACAAGGAATCAGATCAGCAATTACCTTAATAACTTCAAGAGGATGGCAAATCAATGTGCCAGCTATTCCAGCAGCTGCACCAGCAATAGCAACCGGAGATAAGAAGTGGAGTGGCAGCTCAATTTTCATATTACCAAGTTGTATCTTTGGGCATCCATCCTCTTTCCATTTCTCTTGTGCTGCTGTCATGCTCCTTTTGACATACTCGAATGTTCCGAGCTCAATTGCTTGAGTTGGAATAATGCGGATCATGTTGATTGTGTTACCCGCCCAAAGCCCTTTCCACCCATTTTGTTCCATGATCTCCACAAAACTACCACCGATATGTTTAGATCCTACTCCTACAACCATTCTTGTCCTGCAATTAATTACATATCAGTATACCACAATATTACGTGACCATTCCTTTGTTTTAATCTAGAGACGCATTATAAAACTTAATTGTAAGATATAGGAACAAATTAGACTTCAATATTCAATGAATTACATGTACGGATATAAAGCCTACATATTCTCCATTGGTATCAGAAAGGTATAAGAGCCTATAAAATACTAGCTCTCAGGCATTGATATTAATTTTGCTATGCACTAAACAAATTAATATGTTTATACAGGAGAATGTGATTATTAGAGTTTGGCAAGTTGAAGATTCCATTTTTAGTATCAAATGGTGAAAATTTGGTTAAACATTGGAATAATAAAGTGAGATATTGCATGGACAAACAAAGTTGTTTTCCTAACAGATACCTTAAAGGGCCAATTCAACAGTCCCGGTAGTTTATAGCATATCACTAAGGTGGTGTTTTCGATAAACTTGTTTGCGAAGGTTGTTACATGTCATCTTTTTGGGTTTTGAAATTCAGAACTCAGTTTCCGACAAATTTCTGAAACTAGGTTATTGAAGCAATTGTATTCTGACCACGCTCAAATGCTTTAACGGAAACTTAAAAACAAAAGAGAAAGCACAGTATGGTGTAAAACATATATCATGCAAGGCCAGTTAGCTAGAGCATTGACTTGACAGCACACATCTGATCTCTGAAATGCATGTCAGCCCCAGATCGGAAAGCAATGAAAACCAAGTTTACAGTGTGAAGGTTAAGCAAGTTAGGCGTAAAATTTACTCCAGACTTCATGATGACTAAATAAATGAAACTGCCTAAGTGACAAGATAAATATAGAGATCAAAGTTAGTGAATACCTGATAGTCTCAAGGGGCGCAAGAACAGCTTTAGCCATAGCACCAGCTAATGCCCCACTGGAAAATTCTCTAACCTCCCTACTGCCTAAAAATGTCTGCAGTGGATTGGGGAAAAAAAAGAATGCCTCAATACAATCACTCACACATCTATTACCAACTTCATAAAAGTTAAAATTCAAGGGCATTTATGAGAAAAATAAATGAAAACATTTTTTTTCTGGGGGAAAGCCTTCCTCCAAATGCTTTGACATAGTGTGGTTGCAGATGTAAAGAAGATGTTATTGTAAGATTCTACATTTAACATTGTACATATGACAATTCTTGTGTTTTGAGAAATTTTAGTGACAACAGTATCTAAGTCATCAAAATCATTAACAGTATTCATTAATGGAATTATTAAATCCTGCATATCTATGTGATAAGGACAGACTTTGAGCTATAACTTGTGTTTTATTATAGCCAAGCAGGTTCCAAAGAAGAATGTTTACTTTCTTGGCAGGAGGTTATCAGCGATATGACATCTAGAGCTCTACCAAAGGCTGGTTTCACAAACAATGGTTAAGAGTTTGCAGTGCTGTCAACAATAGAATACTCAAACAAAAGCAACATCAAGTCAATTTTGAATACTTTATCACACATGGCACAATCCAATTTGGTAGTTTGAACAAGGAATGAAATGCAAAAATCACATGTGAAGACGCCTTTCAGATATGTGGGAGGAGACCACAAAAAAACATAAAAGCACTGAAGGGCAAATATTATTCCATCTGTGAAAGTAACACCTTTGTCCAAACCTGTCATGGAGAGCATCCCTAACAGAACCAAAATTCCTTTTCAAAGTTAGCTAAGCGTATAAAACTAGTTGACTTAATCAAATATTAAAATAAAACTAAAGTCCTAAATGATAGTGCCTGATGAAGCTTGTTTACTCCATTTGACCTTTTGAAGCTTGTTCACTTTGTCCTCAGTTCCAGGTTCTCATTCTCCATAAACTAGCATGGATGCAAAGGGTGTATAAAAGGTACATTTTCTCGGCTGTTGAGTTTTGAATATTATTTCCACTTCTAGCCTACGTCAGACCCACACTCACTATTGAAAGTCGGATCTGATTTTTCCCGGACCAAATAGTACCAACCTAAGGTAAGAATATGCTTGGGCATATGACACCATGGCACGTGCACATTGATTGTATACATCAATATGGTCATAACAATAGTAAAGCCACGTCTGTATCTTACATACCAACAGAAATTAGACAAATAGGGCTCACAGACGAAGGAAAATAAGCTAGAAACGAAAAAGAAATAATGCAACTAGAGATGGATGAGCAACCTGGGGTGTGGGGGGTGGGGGGTGGGGGCTGGGGGTATAGTAACACGTCTCAATAGGAGCCAGCTTGCAGTTGACAAGATTTAGACATGTTTTCTGGGTTGGGCAATAAATTAAGCAAAGAAACAGCGCGGCTAAAATGAACAGCGAATCAACTTCACTGAAGGAAGCTACTCCGGCATGACGGCAAAAATCGCACAAATAAAATACAGTTCATATGTTCTGCAGCAAACAGCTAGTCAGCATGACGAAACGTAGAAATTCCAACCAATATTTCGAATCATTGCATCAACAATCCTAATCGGAAGCAAACGAACGCATCCACTGAGGGGAAAGCACCATTCACCCGTTCAATCGGATTAGAACATTAACCAAGCAATACTGCAAAGATTTCCCACCTTCACCGATCAGTAACCAAGAAACGGCCTAAACTCAGATGGGGCTAGAGTTCCTTACCCTCACGGCCCCTCCGACGTCTGGCAGCCTGACGCCGATGACCTCGGCGACTTTGGCGCCGTCGAGATCGTCGTCCTTGGGCAGCGCCATGACGAGCAGGTCCTTATAGCCGCCTCCGCTGTTCCCGTCGCCGCCGGCCCCGGGGCCGGCGAAGCCCACGCTGGCGAGCGACAGCTTCCTGCCGCCGCCGCTCGGCGCGTCGTCAAAACCCATGGCGGCGCGTGACCGCTTCCCTCGCGGTCCTGCTTTTGGATTTGGAAAGGCGGAGTATCAATAGGAAGAAACGCAAGGGGGGCGAGTGCAAAAGATGTCGCTGCTGCTCTACGCGCCTTGCGGTCCCGGAAGTGCGGGTGACGTTTGAAATACTAAAGAATGTAGGGGATCGAGTGTAAACTAGGTAGTGGGACAGGACTATGAATTTGGCCGTATGGTGCGGTAGTTTGGCGGTACGGCCATTTGGTTTATATGCTGAAGTTATTATGTTAGGGAAAATATCCGGTGTAATTAAAATTTTGGTGAAACTATCGTACAACTCTACTAAAAAAGGTTTCAAAAAATTCTAAAAAAAATCATGGATGTACATCTCAGCTTACCCCATCTACATATAAAATTTCATGATCAAATTCGTCCTATGCTAGGAGTTAAAAAAAAAGACAAATTTCATGAAATTTTATATGTATGACGAATTTAATCATAAAATTTTATATGTATATAGGGTAAGCTGAGATGTACATCCATGATTTTTTTCAGAATTTTTTGAAACTTTTTTTAGTAGGGTTGCACAATAGTTTCACCAAAACTTTAATTGCACCGGATATTTTCCCATTATGTTTAGGCCATGTTTGGATCCTAGGGCTAATTGTTAGCTTGCTGAAAATTAGTCCTAGTCTATCTAAACAGAAAGACTAATAGGTGGGCTAATTTTCAGCCAACCCCTCAGCTAACAATTAGCCCATTAGCTGGTGGGTTGAAGCTAATTTAGGCTAATAGCAGGTAACACGCTGGGAAAAGTCTGAAATACCCTCGCGCTGGCCTTATTAGTCTGCGCGCGAAAAGATGTGAATCACCAGCTGTTATGAGGGGTAGACATGACTTTTCTAAGAAATTAGCTCAACCATTAGCCATATATCCAAACAGCCCTAGGCTAATTTTAGATGAGCTAATTATTAGCTGTCTAACAATTAGCTCTAACCATTAGCCAGCTAACAATTAGCTTTAACCCATCCAAATATGACCTTAGTTATAGTTTTTTTATCAAATTTGTCTAAGGTTAAGTTATCAAAATTAAAGTTACATTTTAGTTAGGAAAATAAATTTTGCTACACTTTTTGAAACAATGACACGTGGATCCTGATAGCAAGAAGGATGCCACAGATGTGGCTATAATCAAACGAAGGGTTAACTCAATTAAAATTGTCTAACTTGAGACGTGGCAAAATATGATAGAGTTTAGCTATGAACCAAACGGATCCTACGTTTTACGGGAAGCACATACGTATCGTAGGCAGAGTGGTGTATTTTAGTTGTATGGGAAGCACTACATTGCTACAGTATCACTGTATGGTACTGTAGCACGATATTTTTTATGCATCGAGTGGAGGCTAGTTCTAGAAAAAATATATTATAATTTTATTAGGTTTTTATGAATATATTATAATAGAAAATTAATTACATGGCGGCTAGTTTTGGAAAAAATAATTTTTTAGGACTGCAACAGTGAAGAGTTCTACTCTATATAAAAAAGCATGAAATGCCCTCATAAAATATGGACCAGAAAACAGCTGTGACTATTAGTTTCTATTATAATATATTTATAAAACCTAATAAAATTATAATATTATAAAAATACTTTTCAAGACAAAGCTATATATATGATTTTATACACCTAATTAAATATTTAAAAGATGTTGGCAATCAAAGTTTCAAAAGTTTGATCACACTTATATCTAAAATGATAACTATTTATGATCGGAGGGAATATATTCTATGCCACTTGATATGATATCATATTTTAGGTTTAGTTGTTCTTTTTTGCCTTGTACAATTTTTCTTAGTTTCTAGTTTTATAATTTATAATTCAATGAAAGAACTTTTCATTATTGTAGCCCAAAAAAATGGTTTATAATTTATACTTCAATGAAAAAACTTTTCACTATTGTAGCCCCAAAAAAGTATTTATTTTTTCTAGAACTAACCCTTATGCGATTTTTTTCAAATATGACCTCTTAGTCTGCAAATCTCGCGCACTTCTCTGTGCGCGGTGTTTGCGGACCCAGAGGCCAAATTTAAAAAAAACTGGCAGGAACTAGTTTTTTTTTAGAGTATAGCAGTGAAAAAGTTCTGCAGTGTACTCGATTGTTTGCACATAAAATTTAAGGACTTATCCTAATGTCTTGTGAGATATTGGCAATTGTTTGTGTGAACTCACATTCCTTTGTCATTCTTTCTTTTCCTCTGTTGATGTACATTCTGTGCAAGTATCTTTACTAACTTCTAATTAGGAGTTGGTGATGATCGTTCGTTTTTTTTTCAGAGTACATGATCTATTAGATCTAACATGTACAGTTGAGATGGAAGAGGATTTAACTCGTTCCACTTTTTCCGCCGCTGCTTTCTCTTGAGTCTCCACGTATTAAGTTATAGAAATCCTAAACCCTCTCTCATCTCTTTTCTCCTAGATTTTAGGGTTTTGCGGTGACAACCGCCTCACCGAGGACAAAACGCGATGCAGCTACCAATGAACGAGTAACATGCCCCAACGCTACAGGTACTACCAGAGGCCGTTGTAGACTTGTAGTACTACCAACCGGATCCCCTACGCACTTCTCCGCCGGCGATGTGGAGTCAGCCGCAGTAGCACTTTCCTCCGCAATACATGCCCTTGCCCTTCTTGTTGTACACGCTTCCCCTCCTCACCGGTCTGGCGCTTCCATTGCAGAAGACGCACCATCGCCGTCATGAAAGACAGGCGTAGGTAGTGGGTAAGCTCGCGCCCAAAAGCGAGGAGATCAGGTCCCTATGGATTGGAGATCTCTGGTATTGGATGGATGACGCCTACCTTTTCAACGTCTTTGCGCTCATAGGACAGTAGGTAATGCCTCTCTCAGTCGATCGATTGATCTCAAATTATGGCGTTACAAATTTACAATTCCGAGTGCTATGATGTTATTATTTAAAATTGTGAAATTAAAGATAATTTTAAGTTTGAGTTTGTAAATAGGTGTTTGGAATTTGTATGTTTCTATGAATTGATTTAAACATACAACAATTGCATATTCAAAGTGAATAGTATCATTCAGATAAAGTTAATACTCTTCGTAAATACATTTTTTTATCGTAAATTGAGTTTTCGTTACAACGTATGGAGCACATGACTAGTCGTTAGTTATTTTCAAGTTTTGCATCGTAAAACACGTGATCTTACTTGTCTGCGCCATGCGTTTCAATGGTTCGACACCTGCATCACCCCCTTTTGGTTTTGCTATAGAGAGGGAATCAAAAACCGTGAAACCCTATTTTTCAAAAAAGAAAAGGAAGGAAGGAAAATCAAGGCGCTGCAATACATTATGGTCTATTGCTATTTGTACATTTTGGCTAAATGCGATTGGTGTGGCGATTCGTATCTTTTTTTAAGTTTATTGATGTTTTTAAACGAAACAAGATCGCACCAATCATCAGTACAATTGTGCAGGCTACTAAGGGCATTTTTAATGGGGTTTCTTAGATGATGTCTTAGATATTAATTACTATGCCACATAGGCACTATACTGAGTTGGCATGTTATTTATTGATGAAAGAGATTGAAGTGATGTCTTATATAAGAAATCATTCTTGTAGAGAATCAATGCAGTTAGAAACTACTGAAAACAGCATTGGGATGGTCTGGATGTCTCCCCTACATATTTTGTGAGCCCCACATTGATTTGTTGTGGCATTTGGATCGTCCTGCGCACAAAATGTTTGTCATTGTGGCTTGCTAGATCAAATGTTTATTAATCCCGTGACATGCTTAATTGTGTGTTCAAATGTTTGTCATTGTGGCTTGCTAGATCAACCAATATCCTATATATCTCTTTCCATATGCGTACAAAATAAAATACACAACACAATTGAGGTTGCATTGGATCAAAATATCTAGATAATTAATGCTCTTGGATTACTAGTAGACACCACCCATTGTAATATCTCACTAGAGACACCACATATTTAATGCATTTACTCATCTGTAGATACCACCTAAGAAACTACCCATTGAAAATACCCTAAATACCCTCTCTACTCGAAATTTGTGTCTACTCTTTCGTTTAAATAAAAAACCAAGGGTCTTTTCCCCATTTCGCGTTCGAAATTTCAAACCCGACGCACGAGGCACGATACCGAGCGGAGATCCAGTGTAGCGAAGTCGTACGTTGCATATGAACCGTTGATAAAAAATAATCGTCTATATTTTTTAAAAAATATTTAAAAATACTGTACCGATTTTTCATTTAACAGACACGGTAGTAAATTACTATAATAACTCACTGTTGAACAATTCAAACCATTTTTTACTATAATAAGGCCCTGTTTGGGAGAGCTCCAGATCCCAACTCCAGCTCAGAGCTTAAACTTATAGGTTAAAATAAAGTGAATTAAATTTATATTTTTAGTCTAAAATATAAACAAGATGATCTACCTACCCACAGCTCCAGCTCCACAAATTTCTGGAGCTAGAAATACTCTGCTCCACCAACTCCACAGATTTTAGTGGAGCTAGAGCTGTCCCAAACACCCCCTAACTATAATGGCTGCAGGAGCTTGTCCCACGGTATGGCCATACAAATTCAGTTACTGCACCGTCTGTCGTAAGAATGGTCACTGTCTCCCAGATTTTCGCCCAAATTGGAGCGGTGAAAAATTTCAGAAGTCCGCGAGGCGCACCGCTGACCACCCCAGCCATGGATCAAAATCCCACCAAAATTCAGTGAAATCTCGGATTTCGGTCCCTCATGAGATTCATAATCACGTCAAAATAAAAAAATTAAATTGCTATAGTAATTTCAAAAACTCTTAACAAAATTTCGGCCGATTTCACCACTCTGGACTGAAATTGCCACATATTTAGTATTTATATGACCGGATTTCAAGCGCGGTCATAGCTTGGGTGGTAGAGCGTCTTCATCGCATATGAATACTGCAGGGTTCGTTCCCAGCCGAACGCACCATTTTACACTATTTTTTCGTTAAGGTTTAAGGGCATGTACAATGCTATAGACAGTTACTGTCTATAGCAAATTGCCATGTCACCTATAGACAATCTTATACAATGGTACATACAATCACTTTTTTGGTTCCCGTGCTACAATCAATTCATCTCTACACACAACCAACTTGGTTCCCGTGCTACAATCGACTGCAAATGTATAGACAGCTTTTTTCTCTTTCCTCTTTCTCTTTCATCCACATCAACAAATAGGTGATATGGCAGCTCTTATAGACAGCTGATGTCAACCCATTGTACATGCTCTAAGGCCAGGATTCGATCCCACGACAGACCATTCACGGCAAATACAGCGCTTTAACCTCTGGATCAGCTCCACTTTAATTTGTAAAGGAGTTACATTTCTTTTCTAGTTTCACGTTTGAAAAGAATATATGTTAGTCTTTTATAAAATTGTATAACCTTGATCACGATCTAAAAAATTTACGATACTATTTTTAACAGTGTAGGATTATAAAGAAAAATTTTAAAAATAATTGAACTTCATTTTTTATCTTTAAAAAATCATAACAAAATGAAAGACAGTAACGTTGTCAGAATTTTATAAATTTTCTCGAGTGTGATTATAATCCAAAATTTTTATGAGAGCTTAAGAGTTGTCTCATTAAAATTCTATAAAATTTTCAAAATTTTATAACATGTTTGGACCATTTTCCATTCGGTTGAAATTTATCGGTCAGCCTTCAGTAGCATTGTCTGAATTTTTGCAAATTTCTCAAGCATGATTATCATCTAAAAATTTTATGAGAATATTATGGATGTGTCAGTACTATCCAATTTTTTTTTCAAAAGTTTCTAACGTGCTTTGCACCATTTTCCATTCGGTTGAAATTTGCTAGTCAGCCTTTTATCAGAACAGTAGCACTTTCAGAATTTTTAAAAATTCTTCAAATTTGATCATAATCTGAAATTTTTATGAGAATATTATTAATGTGTCAGAACTATTCATAAAAAATTTTAAAATTTTTTAACATCATTTGAACCCTTTGTTCAGTTGAAATTTGCCGAGATTTCGGTAATTTTAGACAAAATTTTGGATTTTTGGCCAAAATTTTGAAAACCTCAGTCCAAAAAATTCCAGGTTTGAATTTTGATTTTTGTTTGGATTTCATACGAAATAACAAGATTGTGCCGAAATTTCAGATTTTGATGGGTGCTAAGACGTGAAGCGAAAACGAAATTTGGAATCCTGCCCCAGCAACATCTGTAAACTTCTAGCCTTCTTTTTTTTTTTACAAAACTAGTATTTGTAGAGTTTTTTTAGCAATATCCTCGTTCTGTGTAGGAAAGCGTATAATTTACTGGACCACCACATATGGCAAATCCAATTGCCACCTGTCCCCCATCATAGAAAATCCAAATACCACGCCTCTATCCCGTGGAAAATACAAAATTGCGTTTTTTGCGCCCCTGTACCTTAGAAATTGCACTTTCGCGTTTCAATTCCGTGGCAATTGCATTGAATCCAGTGAATTCCGCGCCATCAATTTCCCACGTTCTCATTTTGCGGCAAATCAAATTCCCTTGTCCACATCCCGACAAATAAATTTTCTATGCTATAGTACTGCATACTGTAGCAATTCAACATTGTAGGATTACTCCTTGTGGTACGTAGCATAGAGAGAGCTATTTTTATAATTTTTTTTAAAAGAGCTGTATTTGAAAAAAAAAAAAGAGTATGGGCCAAATATGCTATTCATTCGTAAACTTCTCGCGGCAGCTTTACCTTCCTCATTTTTTTCCATCCCATTTTCCATTTCGAAGCCCCCAGTCCTAGGGTTTTAAAAACCAAAATTTAAAAATCGGTTCATTTTTCGCAGCCTCGAAAAACGTCAGAAACCGAAGGGTTAAGAAATAAAAAAGATTTGAAAAAAAAAAACGAAAACCGCTCGGCTTTCACCGAAAAATGATCCGGCCAGTTGAATGTTCTTTAAAAATGGTTTTTGAGCGGTTTTCAACGAAAACCTAGGTTTTTCACGAAAAAACGTGGTTTCTTGGTGGTTTTTGAACACACAATATTTTTCAAATTTTTTATTTTTTATTTTTTTAATTAGACCAGTTTACCAAGCAGTTTTAGATCTCAGACCGAAATAGTAAGGTCGAAAACCGAGGTTTTCGCCAGTTTTGTTAACCCTACCTAGTCCCACTCCCCTCCCTCTCGCCCCTCCCGCGCGCGCGACATCGCCGCCTCCGTCTCGTCGGAACCCTAGAACCCTCGACATCCCTGCACCGATCATGGCCTCCGCCGCCTGCAGCGATGGCTAGGGCGGCGCGGCGGGGCGAGGCGGGGCCAGCTGCTCGACTAGTGGCAGCGCGGGATCCAGGAGGATGAGGACGACGGCGAGCCCTTCGCCGCCAAGCATTGCCGCCTCATCCAGGCCACGGTAGATCACTTCGCGAAAGATGCGGCTGTTGGTACGACGTGGAATCGCGCGGGTTTAGTGATGTCGGGGCGGGTTCGGGATTCCGCTGTGAACGAGTAATATGCTTGCGCTCATGAGGAATCGGGCAGCTTAGCTGCATGGCAGTAAGCTTGGGATTTTTTGGTTGGTTGGATTAGGTAATGCGAGTATAGTTGGCTATGGGCTTATGCCGTATGATCCCTCGGCCTCCTCTTCACACAACCATTTTTGCGATGCGGGTGGATCGAGATATTGGGAGGAACTCTGCAGAATTTAGGTTTATTAACAATATGATCGCGAGCATGGATATTGTGTAATGCGTGCTGTTTCATGTCCAGAGGTACAGTTTTTAGTTGATAGGAATTGGGTTTGTAAGCACATTTAGGCTCTGTTTAGGGAGTTGCGGCTGGGCTGAAAAGCTACTTTTGATTTGTTGGGTTGTAAAGCAGCTGCAGTTGGTGACTGTGGTTTTTCTTATTATGCTGTTTGGTAAATTGGCTGTTGCAGCTATAACTTTTGAGGGCCAACCGAGCGGGGAGGTAACAACATAGCGAAGTACAGCGGCGTTCGAGTGAGGAGGTGACGTGGAGGCGACGAGACGGGGTGGCGGAGGTCAAGAAGGCAAAACGACCGAGGTGGGAGGTGGTCAAGCAAAGCCACAACTGAAAAACTCCTCCTCAACAGCTCAGCTTTTAGGGGTGTTTTTACTGTGGCTTAGCTTCCAAACTGCTTTGTAGCCATGCTGTTTAGGGGAGCTTTTGGCACAAAGTTGAAACAAAGCTGAAGCACAACTCCCCCAAACAGACTCTTATAACGTGCATAAAAGTACTGAACACCAAGTTTAGGGTTTAAGGATACTAGTCATCAACCCGTGCATCTCCACGGGCTACTTGTTTTCGATTCTTATTTAAATTTATTTTCATATTTAATATAATCAACATTAACTTTTAACTTAGAATTTAAATTGCTTCAAATTTGAATGTAGACATTGATTCTCAATGAAATTTGAAATTTAAAACCTCTTTTGACATCAAACAGGCAAAACACATATTACATACTGTTTGGAAAGGAAAGTTAAGAAAAAGGAAAGCATATATTTATTTTCCTTTGTGAAGTGCAAATAGGACAAAACATGACTTTTGCACGTGGAATTAGCCTTTGGCCTTGCATGTTAGACATAAGATTGAAGTAGGAGTAATATTTGCATTATTATTTTATTCTATCTTTCCATATTTAGGGTATAACTTTCTACTTGTTTTAAATATATTAGACTTTATTTTTGTAGTCTTAGCACTATGGGCTTCTATGATCCGGTATAACACTATACAATATTTAAACTTTTTATTTAGTTAGATGACCCCTTCGAACACAATGCCATTCACAATCTAAAAAGCGAGATGATTTGAAATTTTGGTCTTATTCACAATCTATGACTCAACTTTTTAAATTTATTTAATTTTATTAGTGTATAGACTCTTGTGCTAGCCAATGCCTAAAATAGTGAAGCTCAAATTCTATCTGTGATTGCGTGATGTATAGTTTGGCTAAGATTTCATCTTAGACGGATTTGTTTTTTTGTGTATGATAATCGCATGCTTCAGTTTGTTGCTTCTTTTTTCATCTTTAGCTTTAACGTGTACCAGCTCATATAAGGCATGTTAGTTTTTTTTTCTTTTTCTTAATCAGGTACATGTAGCCATGCATACAAAAGTGGTACTCGGACTCACATTTTCTTACTTGCTATGGACTCCTACATTTATGTGTATGAATCATGGCCATGAGTGATCTAAGGCATGGATAAAAATGATTAAGGAGATTGGACGATCAAGATTTTCTCCTTTTTTATAATAATATGAGATTTTCTAGCAATTTTTTTAGATTATCATGGGAATTTCTAGTATTTTATAATTAATGTAGGGGCTTCTAGGAGGGTATGCATGTTTTTTAATCTGTAGAATATTCTCTGTGTTGATGGCAAATTTGGGATTCGAATGGTTAGCATAACGAGTTAGCAGTGTGAATTTAATTGAGTATTAGGGGATTAATGAAAGTTCGGGAATTACTGAAGGGGATTTAGTTATTTTTGTAGCATTGCATTGACAGGCCGGCCGTGCTTGACCTTTTGTTGGAAATTAATTTATGTAACACTAGAAGTGTTTTGGCATTTTCATGGTACGAAAAATAATGACCATTCGAGTTTAAACCGATGTTTTTGGGACGACATCGTAAGTCCCAAGAAAATTCTTGCTGATCATGGTATGAGTTATGTAGTTGATTCGACTCCGCCGAGTCGTCGGCCATCTATCGGCTGATAGATGATTTAAAAGTCAAGTGCTTATAAGCTGATTTAAGCTAGAAGTCAAAAAAAAAACCCCTAAGATCAAACAAATGGGAGCTAAATCTCCCTGTGTTTTTCCTGGGGTTATGTCATTTTAGCCTAACTATTCACCTACTTCCAACATTAACTAAGTCGCGAGTAGTACCCAGTAGCCTGCAATACGCAAATTGATCAGACTGGTTAATTAACAACGCTTTTACATCACAGGTCTGGCCGAATTGCTGCGCAATGACCGCCCACTGGCCGCTAGGAGCCTAGAGTAGTACTTACTACAATCATTTATTTTCCACGGTAATTTGCAATGGCTCGTTAGTAGAAAAAATATCACCTGTCGTTACGGCAGAGAGGGCAGTTCCTCGTCAATGAGGGACGGCCGGCGACCCGGAAATGCTTCGTGTAGTCCAGCACCAAATAGGCGGGGTGTCACCTAGCGTCTGTCTTTATACGCCTCATCTGCCTAAACATTTGCAGTTCCTAAAAATGCAGATAAGCAGGGTGCATCACAAAGGCCCAGCTAAAAATTCCAACCTCGTGTACAATGCTACAATATGCTCGGTCATTTGTAACAGGGCTGCCCAGCTCACCTCCTATCCTATAAGCCCATCAAGGCCCATGGCAATGAACTGAATGTATCATGCAATGGAAGAGCTGATACATTAGGAAAAATATCTTGTGCAATCAGACAGACTAGTGAAACCACGGTACAATCCAACTAGAAAAAGTTTCAAAAAATTCTGAAAAAAATCATGGATGTACATCTCAGCTTACCCCATCTACATATAAAATTTCATGATCAAATTCGTCCTGTGCTAAGAGTAATAAAAAAGACAAACTTGATCATGAACAGTAACAATTACTGTTCATGATCAACTTTGTCTTTTTTGTAACTTCTAGCACAGGACGAATTTGATCATGAAATTTTATATGTAGATGGGGTAAGCTGAGATGTACATCCATGATTTTTTTTCAAAATTTTTTGAAACTTTTTCTAGTTGGGTTGCACCGTGGTTTCACCAACTCTCTGATTGCACAGGATATGTTCCCGATACATTATCCCTTATTACTACCGCAAAACATATTCAGCAAGCATAAGAGTATGACAGAGAAGCCTAGCACAGCAGTTTCTGATTCTTCCTTCCAGAAAGAAAACAGTGTCCGGTTCACTTCTCTGCAGCCAGATGAAAAAGATGGGGAAGTCGGCAAGGGTGCCCCACATCATCCTTCGGAAGGCCTGCCTTTTCATAGTACTCAACGCTATCTGAGAGCGTCTCCTACAGTTTCCTGGGTTTCCAGGCTTTTAACTCATCAGCTTCTGCGGACGTAATTGGAGCTATAGGATCCGCATCAGCAATGCTGCAGAAGCAAGGGAATTGTTCTGATGATGCAAAGAAGCACTATCCCATTGGAAGTTTCAGCATGACTCGAATGACAGAAGAGCATTATTATTATTATTATTATTATTATTATATACTAATTGGAGCCTCTCCTAGAAGCCCCACGTTAATAAGAAAATATTAGAAATTTCCAAGTTAATCTAAAAAAGAAAAATTGCTAGAAAATCCTATATTATTCTAAAAAGAGAAAATCTTGGTTGTCCAATTTCCTTAATCATTTTCATCTACGGTTTAGATCTATTTATCTATTCATAAGAGATATATGGTAAATCAGAGGAGTACCATATAAAAAGGAAGCTTTGCTTATTTACTCGCTATAATTGGAGGCCCTTCTAGAAGCCCTCACATTAATCATAAAATGCTAAAAATTCCTACGTTAATCTTAAAAAATCACTAGAAAATCCTACATTATTCTAAAAAAAGAGAAAATCTTGGTCGTCCAATCTCCTTAATCATGAAAATTCACGGTTTAGATTTATTTATCTATTCATAAAAGATATATGATAAATCAGAGAAGTGCCATATGGAAAGGCATCTTTGCTTTCCTTATGTACTCGCCAAACCTGGAAATAGAAAGAAAGATGAAAAAATATTATTGCATACGTTACGAAATAAATCTATTTATAGAAATTACTAGCGCAGGAGCACGGGGCGACGACTAGTTTACATAGCTGTAACCAGGGAACATCTTCAACAAGTCCACCAAATCCCTTGTGCTGATATGATGCGGCGCGCAGATGTATCTCCCAGATGATTCAGCCTTCTCGTACGCCAGAAGCAAAGCATCAGCCACATCGCGGACATCTGCAACGTGCCGGAGTCTGTTGTTCATTTTATCAGGACCTCCTGTGGAGTCATAGTATTGTTAGGGACAAAAATAATGTACCCAGTTGCATTCTTTAAACACAAGAAACTATCAGTGTTTTTCAGTACTAAACATGTTTTGAAATATCTAGCAACACATTAAAAAAAATGAACTAGTCGCTCTCGAGAAACAAACACTGTAAGCATGCAACATCAAAAATAAATCAAGCATTAAACTTGGTGTACATGGCATTGTCGTTTCTAATTCATTTCTAAGCATGCAACATCAAAAATAAATAAGCCGCGTATGGAAGCACATGTAATGACTAAAGAATCTGCTTGTCGACGAAAATTCTTTATCTTATAGCTGTAGAGCATCATAAAAGGGCATAGCAGCTGTTTTTGAAAAATAAATAAATAGCGTATAAAGGACAAACGCGTGATCATCAATTCATCATAAAGGGCATAGCAGCTATTTTTGAAAAAAATAAAAAGCGTATAAAGGACAAACGTTTGATGGGAAAGGAAACTGGTGATCATTTGCAGATAGCAGATTCTATTTAATGATCGCTACCACATTATTAGGAACTCCCCTTAATTGGAATTACTAGATCAATGTTTGTACGTTGCTACGAAAAATAAAATTAGTAACGACACATAAATATCAAGCAATAAAAGAAAATTGTGCTACAAGATCAAACATCTATTTCTCCCGATTACAAAAGTTTTTATGGTTTCTTCTCCTGTATGAATTAAAACCAAATATATTGTACGTAGCAATATATATTACCAATCTCAAAAATCAATCAATCATTTTTATCACTTTTTGCAATTTATATTACCAGCTCGTGTTCCTCTTTCTCTTGCCATGCCTACAGCGCGCGATTCTTGGCGCCGTCGACCTCGTCTTCCTCGTCGCCTCGCTCGTTCTCGTCATCCACCGCCTTCGTCAGGGCGACACGGGGGCTTCACTCGAGTATGAGATGCTGCTGCCGAAGCCATCGTCATTCTGAACCACTGGCCGCTACGGGGTCGCACTCGGGGCGTTCGCCGTCCTCCTCGCGCTCGCGTTCTTCTTCCTGCCAAGCACGCCATGGCACGCTGTGGAGTCCACCTTCCTCGCTGCCCACTTCGTCGCGCACACCATGGCCACGTGGTCAGTCGCCTCGAAGAAAGGGCCCACTGCTGCCACCCAGCCTTTGCGCCTTCGCGTCTTCTGGATCGCCACCGCTCTCGGCGCCGCGCTCTTCTCCGCTTCGACGGTGATCCGCTGCGCTGATGGTTCGCTGCTCTTCTCAGATGATCCTCTGGCCTTTGCCAGCCTACTCGTCTCTATGCCTCTGACATACCTAGCCATCACTGGCTTCACCGGCCATGACACCAGAGCCTATGAAGGTGAACCAGAAAACACCAGCGCTGAGGCGCCCGCCACGCCGTGCGTCGCCGCGTCGTTCCTCTCTCTCGCGACGTTCAGCTGGATCAACCCGTTTATCTCCAAGGGGTATGCTAATGACTCTCACCGCTGACGACGTCCCACTGGTGTCGCCGGGCAACCGCGTCGAAGCGTCGTACACTTTGTTCACGTCCAATTGGCCGGCGCTGGGATCACGACACCCGGTGGGCGTCGCGCTCTGGCTATCCTTCTGGCCGTAGTTACTACTGACCGCGACGCTCGGCCTCCTGCGCCTCGCGGCCATGTACGTCGGTCCGTCACTTATTGATCAGTTCGTCGAGTTCATTCGCCGCGACGGCACGACATAGGAGATCTTGAATGAATTTCCTTGATTGATTTTGTGAAAACTGTACAACATATATAGAGTACAAAAGGAATGATTGGCCGGCTATTAATTACCAGCAATAATCAAGAATTTTGCTATAATAATCAGCCATATTTAAAGAGATATGGCTGGCTGTAAATTAGGAAAGAATAATTAGCTATAATGACCGGTCATTATTGGAGATATGGCGGGAGGGGGCTAGGAAGAACAGACCGCTGCCATCAACTGCAAATTTATATTAGTAGAGATGTACAGTATATATAGAGTACAAAAAGAATGATTGGCCGACTATTAATTACCAGCAATAATTAGGGATTTTGCTATAATAATCAGCCATATTTAAAGACATATGGCTGGCTGTAAATCAGAAAAGAATAATTAGCTATAATGATCGGTCATTATTGGAGATATGGCCTGGGGAGGCTGAGAAGAACGGATCGCTGCCACCAACTGCAAATTTATATTAGTAGAGATAAGAAAAATAAACCTAACAACCATAACTATTAATGTGATCCTGTCCAAAGGCCTTGGACCACAACCACGCAAATATATTCATTCAACAGCTCATCTATGACTATAAGACTTGAATCAGAACACAACTTGACTAGTGGTTAGCTAAACCAACCAACTAACCTAGTTAGACACAGGAAGTTCATCAGAAAAGTGACAATCCTGGTAACATGGGAGAATTGGAAGATCAGGCACATGAGACTTGAGAGTTGAGAGGGAACCTTTTACCACATAGATGAGGAATTTGGTGCTAGTATTGACCACAGGCTGCAAGAGTGGACCTAAGACCAAAGAAGGACAAAACTGTAACTACATCCAATCCATTTTTCTCCGAATATTCCAAGGTCATCTCTTCAGACAAAATCTTGGCAACAGCATACCAGTCCTGGAAGCACAGGAGTAAAGATCACACCATCTTTAATAAAGGCTAGCCATAGTTCTATACTAGTAACTATAAAAAGGACTGCATCAATTCCCATAGTCTATAGATTGCCTGTTAAAAAAGATATTCATCTGCCAGCTTGTGCAACATGATGACATTACTAGCATTTCTACCTTATCCTCCTTTTGTCTGACCAGCCACTCTCGTCTTTGGGTGTATCTTGAGGCCAGTTTGGGTTGAAATTAACAGCAGAAGTAGACGAGAGACCACAACAAGTTTCTTAACCTTTATAACTGAGCAGGCCTAGAGTACAATCACGGTACCTTTCACAGCAGGAGTCATTACTTCTGACCGCACCATCGTATATAGTATAAGATGAATAAAGGATCCAAATTGTACTTGGCACATTAAACAAGATTTTCTACAGCTCTGGTGACAAAAATGCTGAAATGCATCTCTACAACAGTGACTTATAGCACTGTAATGATCTAAAGGAAGTGATCAGCTCACACGAAACATCTTAATCACTCTTTGAACCATTTCCTTCCAATGTGTGTCAGTATTCTTTGGAGCTAATACTATTGCTGTCAGTATTCTTTGGAGCTAATACTATGGCTGAAATTCTAAATTTCATAGCCCAGCTAACCGAAAGGCGTAAAGCTGAAATACACTTGTAAATTAAGGGAGTTTGCAAATGAATGTACTGAGACAGCATGACTAAAGGGGGCACATGTTAGTCGGCAAAAGTTATTGAAATACCTAGTTCGCAAATCGCGATCAACGCAGGTCAGATTTTTGTGGCAAACAGAAAGACTGGATATGGCAATTAAGTTTCATACCACAGAGTGCAGCCGCAGGAGCGAGCTCCACACCAGTGCAACACAGTGAAGCATTAGCAACAACAAGACAACAAGTGAATAAATACACACTTGCCTCAGGATCGGCAATCTTATCTCCGGGCACCGGAGTGGCGGCATGGAAGACCGCCTCGCACCCCGCAGTTGCGGCTGTTAGTGTGTCGTAGTCGAGCACGTCGGCCGTGAACAGGCGCAGATTCTCCGGGGCCTTATCCAGCTGCTGCTGCTGCTCCAAATGGGCGTTCTTGAGATCACCTGAAAGAGCATCATCCGCCATTAATTACTAGCACAGTGCAGTGGAGCCTTTACGCTTCATATGCAATTTCCTTTTCATTATTGCTTTTTGGCATCAAGAAGCATTTGATTTTATTTGCACAGCTGTTCTTTTTACAGGGGCATTATCACTATGATTCCAAAGTACATCACTGTTGGGTTTAACCTAGATCACAAACACACACACAAACACGAAGAAGAATGAATAAATTTTGCGGCAATTTTCTCTTGTGTTATACTGTGTTATGCTTAAACTCATGGATACATGCTTTTTTATTGTGGACTGGCTACTTAACCAAGACAGTTACTAAATATGGAAAGTCTAACTAAGAAAACAAACTAACTGATTCTATTTGTTTGCAGATTATATCATGATCTTTACTTGCCTTTCATGATAAGGCAAATCAACAATTTTGGCAAGTTTTAATTATGGTTCCAACAATCACAAATAAGCTGTTTGATCCACAAGAATTCAACCAGAGCAAAAGCAGAATGAGAGCAGCTTTGTAAGGAACACGGGTAAGTACATACATGGGAGAGGAGGAGATTGACGAGACACGAGGTGATGCACCCGCCGCCTCCGGTCACGCACAATCGCGGCGCCCGTCGTCGTCGCCATCCCGCTCGCCTCCGTTGTTATCCCGGCGTCGTCTTCCCACCTCCAAATCCAATTCCACCACTGCCCTTACCGCTTTCTATCCCAAAAATGTGAGGTCATCGTCTCACCGAACTATCCGACTGTGAGGCAGCTAAATTAAGTTCACTATTTAATCCTAGTTAGCAACAACCCAACGCATTTCTGATGTGAACAGCAACACATTAGGCCCAAGCAAATATCCTGTAGAACCTGTATACACGACTACTCAAACATGAATAACACAGGCTGCCAATCGCAAGAACAATAGGCTCAATGGCTCATCACAAACAACCCATAAAAGAAAAAATAGTTGTTAGGGATAGGGCTGTGATATACCACTTGTTAGAGTTAAATTAGTGGATTGTTTTCTATGATTTTTTTCTGTAAGAGTTTTTTCACGTTAAATCTTTATCTTTGTCATTTTACCGTGCTAACCCTAACAATGGAGTATACAAGCACAGCCTTCATGGCATCAACAAGTTCATGATCATGATCAACCGCACGAAAACCACAGGTTCAGCTGAAAGACATGCAAGCTGCAGCTTCTGAAGAGATGAGAGTTGGAGCACGATCTGTTATTGTTGCGAGACGGGCTCGGTAGCATTTACAATCGTGAGACCATAACAAAGAAGCACTGTAACCACAGTTGATTCACTAATCAGCTGCCAGACGGAAGAGGATGGGTAAGCCGGCAAGGATGCCCAGCAACATCCAGCAGGAGGTCAGCCCTTTCATAAACGCGAGCGTTTCCTCCAGTTTCCTCGGCTTCCAGCCTAGATCCCTAAGCTTCTATGATGTTAACAAAATTTTATTGAAAGGTCATGTGGAGATTTATCCATATTATGATGGGTTATTGACAGTATTTGAGTTTGTGGTATTCAAGTTTGAGTTTGATTTGAATTCAAATTTGAATTTAGAGCAATTTGAGCTGCTGCCAACTTTGACAGTACTACCGGTCTTGAGGGAGCAGTAGTAGTACTACCGGCCTAGGACAGCAGTAGTACCGGCCCTGTGGTGCTACCAATCGAGGAGGCGGTAGCTTTTTCATAGAGAGGTGATTTTTCTCTAAGGTAAGGCAAGTGCGAGTACTATTGGCCGTTTGGGAGTGATAGTACCGGGGGTACGACACTACCAGCCTTCAGTGGCGGTAGCTATTTTCTAGAGAGTGTCTCTCGAGATTTCTGAGGGCGAGCGGTACTACTGACCAACCAAGAGTGGTAGTACTGGACTTGTGGTACTACCGACCTCTAGTTGGCAGTACTACCGATTTTCCAGCGACTTTGTTCTTAATATTTGCATTATTGATGATTAATGCATATTATTGTGAACAATATTATATGATGTGTTTATTGTCTATGTTGGTTGCAGAACTCCGGGGTTAGTTCTAGTGAGGCGAAGGAGAGACGGGACTAGGCTAGGAGTGTTGAGGTCCAGAACGGTTAAGGGACGCCAGAAGATGATTGAGGTCGGGAAGTGGTTGTAAACCGGGAAGACAATGGGCCAAAGCATGAAGCATTGGTAATGAATATGGCGGTCAACAGCATGGACCGGGATTAGGCTCAGGGAAGAGTTGAGGTCTAGAATGCTTAAAGAAGCCGATGCTGTTATGGTGAAGCTAATAAGGACACGTGGCGCATCAAGTGATTTAGATTTGCTTGCAAGAGAAAACGGTTCGAGAGAGTTTGGATGCATGAGAGGTTTAGCGGCAAGTCATTGGGGCTACGTGGAAAGCGTGAAATATGGCAATGCTTCAAGGAAAAGGAAGGCCAATCATTGGGGCAAATTGGTAATTTATCAAATACCGGCGATCGATGTGGTTTGCAAAACCACAACGGTATCCTAAGTGGTTTAGGACATACCAAAGTGGAGTTAGATGCAAATTAGAGCTTATGGAGCTGGTTTGGCATTAGTGTAATAGCCGCTTTGAGAAGCGTACTTATGTAAGTGTAAAACTCGTTAAGAGTGTTGGGTTTCGGGTTAGCCCATGTAAACATAGATAGTATTCACTTGTAATGTCTAGGTTTAGGGTTAGAGTTGCCTTCACTATATAAGGAGATGTAGTGGGAAGTAAGGACTTGAGTTCTTAGACTTAGTCACTAGGAGTTTTAGGTTTCTCATAAGATTTTGGTTTTCTTGTATGTGAAAGCGTTCCTTGGGAACTTTCGCTTGCAAAATTTGATGAAATGAGAAAGAAATAACTCGGGAGAAGAGGCAAAATGAGTTGTTCACGACGAGAGGCACCCGTGCTCCCTTTTATAGGGTGGGAGGAGGACCAAGGAGGGAGCAATCGTGGTGAGAACGACGGTGGCCAAAATAGAAGTTTTTCACGAAATTTTGGGCAAAATGAAGGGGATTTGATGTTAAAAAATGCTTTGGAAGGTTGAGGATGCGACGGAGATTGATTTGCCCAAATTGTTGGAAAGAATTGTTGCGGAAATCGCGAGTATTTGGAGCTCAAAATCCTTGTTAATGGAGGGGAGAGAGAGACACAGTTCTCTGGTTTTAGCTAGAGGTAGAAGACAGCTCTGACAGTGGGGGCCATTTTGGGGGTTTTTTTAAGTTAAGAGAAAAGCGCGATGGTAAAAATAGATAAAAAACTCTAAAAATCCTGAAAAAAATTTCAAAAATAGTTTAGAATATTTGGAACTCAATAAAATTATTTTTGGAATGTTTCAACTTTTATATTTTACGCAGAAATTCTTTTTATTAAAACTAAAATTACAACAAAAAGACTTTATAAAATCAATAAGGTTCCAAATAAATTTCAGATTAAATAAATTAAATGAAGAAGCAAATTTTTGGATGTCACAAAACCCCACAAGCAAGCTTAGGGCAAAGTTTTGGATTTTGACCCGGTTTTGATGCAACCTATAGTAAATTTGAAAAAGGTCAGAATTTTGACATCAAACTCTGCGATTGGAAGTTGGAATAAGTTGCTAACATCCTTAGGAAGGTGTATACAAAGTTTTACAGGGTTCAGATCAGCCTATCAAAAGTTACACGAATTTCTGATTTTGAACTTGTGACGATTTTCCTGTTCACACATTTGTTTATTGTTCACCGGTACTACCGTGCTACAATACCCCAGTACTACTGGGGTTACTATTTCATCCCGGTGCTACCGGTAGCATATGAGTGGTAGTACTGCCCCTGTGCTGATTTTCAGAAGATTTGAGGTCTTGGTTGGATTCTTTGAGAGAAAAATTGGATTGTGATCATTCACCCTCTGATCACCATTTCTGGTCCTTGATTTATGATCCACAATGAGGATGTTGTAAAAGCAAAAGGGTTGTTCAAATCATGTCAAGACTAAAGGAGCAAATATGCACTCCAAGTTGTAACAGAGCAGACAGGACGAAACCTACTTATTCACATAGTTGTTCTTCGGGTACATCTTCTTCATCAAGTCCACCAAGTCCTTTGTGCAAATGTGGTTTGGTGAGCAAATGTATCTCCCAGATGATTCTGCCTTCTCGTACGACAGAATTAAGGCATCGACCACATCACGGGCATCTACTATGTGCCACTGTTTGTTGTTCATCACATCAGGGCCTCCTGTAATCAAACTAATGGAGTTATATTACAGTAAGGCAAACAAATTGGACCCAGTAGTAGCATGCTGTAGTGCGCAACAGCAAGAACACAGGAGTGCTATCATTTCTCTCAGGGCTAATTATTTTCCGAAAGCTTCACTAACATAACAAATGTGTTGCTTCTAAGACCCAACGATTCTAGCATGAATTTGGTGTACATGGTTTTGTCGTTTGCTATTCATATTCAAGCGTGTAATATCAACAGTCAATGGGTCCAGTGTGGAACCACATGCAACAGATTGTTAAGAATCTGCTTCTGGATGAATGTTCTCATCTCAGAGCTCTAGCGCATCAGAAAAAGGCATAGCAGCTATTTTTGAAAAGGAACATAAAGGACAAACATGGGACAGGAAAGGAAACTAGTGATCATTTGCCGACAATAGATCCTAAACAATGAACAGTACCACAGTATCTGGACTTTTCCGTTAATTGAATTTGAAGCAAATGCATCTAACAGAAGAAACTATCAATACGATCCTGTCTAAAAGTCTTGGGTTGGACCACGTAAATGCATTCCACAACTGATAGATAGGGCTTGGATTAAAACACAACTTGACTAGTTGTTAGGGAGCACAACCAACTTGCCTAATCAGAAACAGGATATTCATAAGAAAAGTGACAATTCTTATAATAAAGGAGAATAAACGGATAGAATAGGCACAAATTAAGATACCTTTTATAAAATAGATGAGGAATTTGCTGCCGGTATTCACCGTAGGCTGCAATAGCGGGCCAAAAACCAAAGGAGGGCAAAGTGTAACAAAATTTAGTCCAATTTTATCTGCATATTCGAAGGTTGCCTGTTCAGCCACAATCTTGGCAACAGAGTACCAGTCCTGCCAGCACAAAGCAGTAAAGGTCGCAATTTAGTCCCCCCTCATAGAAATTATCTCTTAAAAGGACTCGCTTGTGTTAATGATATTACTAGACGCCTTTCAAAAGAGATATCACTACAAAGAACCTGAAAAAGGATCAGACATCTCTATGTATAAAAAGATAGCCATGTGCCCGCCTGTGCATTGTGATGTATACTTATTGCTCTAGCAATTTTCAGTACTAAAAAGCATTTCTAACCTCATTCTCCTTGCAAAACTCTTTGTCCGACCAGTAATTCTCATCTTTGAGTCTAGGCCAGTTCGGGTTAAAAATCAACAGCAGCATTGAAGGACATCACAACAACCTTCAAAGCTGAGCAAACTTTTAGCACATTTGAAGTGTTTTTCACAGCAGGAGCCATTACTTCTGACTGCATGGATGAATTTAGAACGTGGTGAGTAAAGCACTAGTGATTTTACACTTTTCAAGACTTTCGATATGAATCACAATGCCAACAAGAACTGCATCCTAACAGCGAGCACTTCTTGCACTCAAATAATCTAAACCATGTAATCTCACACAGGCCAAAGCACATAATAGTCTACTTTACACTTATGCTATAGTAAGCTGTGCCAATATTCTCAAGGTGTTAATATTGCAAACATACATCTACGATAAGCCTAGTTTTGCAAGCACAACCAACTGCAGATCTAAAGTCAAAATTAACTTATGCGAGTCCTTTGATTCTAGTATAATTAGAGCATATGTAAAGACACGGACAAAATTATAGGAATTTGCAAATGCATTAACTGATGTAATTTTAGAACAATGCATACCAATCGGAGTGCTTCATAATCGAGAATTTTTACTGTGCACTACCATGGTAGTATATAGTGGTAGTAGAAATTAAATCGACGTTGATTTGTCGAGGCATTCGGTCTTTGGCTTGGGGGGTGCTGAATGCCATTTTGCTCAATTACCATTATACCTCCACGAGACACAAGGTTGAGTCTTGCTCGAGAAAATTATTTACCATTATACCTCTATGGGTTATACTACCCATACTACACATGGTAGTATAGTCAAATCTAATCTAATCTCAACCTTTGGATCTAAAGAAATGGATGGCCCATATTCATTCTTGTGTATTGTAAAAGAGCTCTCATAATCCCAGTTCACTGTCAATACAAGCCTAGTTTTGTACCGAACTAGTATTTAGCTATAGAAGCATATGAGCTAATTGAAGACATAGAAGAATTAGCATCAAGTGGGCAAAAACTTGCCTCAGGATCAACAATCTTATCTTCAGGCACATCCCTCGACCGCATGTGTTAGCGTGTTTTCGTGCAGCGTCTGCCTTGAACTGATGCAGATTCTCCGGGGCCTTGTCCAGCTGCCTAAGATGGGCATTCCTTGGATCACCTGAAAGAGCATTCAGCCATTAGTCAGAACACTATACAATGCCCACATTTGTCTATGGCACCATGAATGAAGCACTTCGTTTTATTGCACAGCTCGGTGATTCGCCCTGTACCGGATTCAAACTTTCTTTTTCTTTTTCAAGTGGACATCATCAGATATTCAGATTACAACTACGATTGCAAAGAATGTAGCAACACAGAACGTCGAATCGATAGAAAGGGCGCAGCAGCTTGACGACCCACGAGGCGATGAACCCGCCGCCTCTGGTCACGCACACGCGCGGCCGCGGCGGCGATGCCATCTCTCCTCCTCGCCTCTTCCACCGCCTACCGCTCTTACCCCACAATGTAAGATCACCGAGATGCAGCTAATGGATTACGTAATCGCAACTAGGAAGTTGTAGCATCCAAGGAGCAAAACGATAAAGAAATCCACACCGAACAAAAGTTGTAGCATCTTGGTTTCAGTTCCGTTGACGAGACTGGATTTCGGCAATTCTAACTTCCTCTTCCTCCATAGTTCTTCTTAACGGTGTATCTGGTCCACCGATACAGCACAGAAGAGGGCTGCGGCAGGGAGACCCTCTCTCACCCATGCTCTTCATTCTTGCCATGGAGCCGCTGCGGGGTCTCTTCTCCAAGGCGGTGGTGGACAATTTTTTCTCGCAGTTGCCCTCCGCGCCTCCTAGGATGAGGAGGGATCCCTCTACGCCGACGATGTTGTCGTCTTTGTCAGGCCAATCCGGGAGGAGCTATCTTTAATGCAGGAGCTTCTAAGCTTATTTGGAGGGGCGACAAGGCTACACACCAACATCCACAAGAGCGAGGTCTACGCCATCAGATGTGGCTCAATAGACATGGCGGTTGTCTTACAGGACTTCCCAGCGTTATCCAAACCTTTCCTTTGTAGGTATCTAGGTTTACCTCTTCGACCTACCAAGCTGAGGCGCTCCGACCTGCAACCTCTCATTGATAAAGTGAGAAAGCGGCTTGCGGGATGGAAAGAAAAGCTTCTCTCTAGGGTGGGCAGGATGGTGCTAACAAACTCCGTGCTCACGTCTCTCGTGGTATACCACTTGACTATGTTCTCGCTCCCCGCCTGGGCCGCAAAGAAAATTGACAGAATTCGCAGAAGTTTCATTTGGAAAGACAAACAGGACTGCGCTGGAGGGTACTGCCTAGTCAATTGGAAGTCGGTTTGCAGACCTAAGGCCTTGGGAGGGCTCGGAATTAAGGATCTCACCTCCTTCGGGCGAGCGCTCCATCTCCGATGGCTATGGTATACCTGGACAGACCGTAATAGGCCGTGGGTAGGGATGATGGTCCCTTGTGATGAATCTGATCGCAGTTTTTTCCGTGTTAGCACAAAGATCTCCTTAGGGAATGGTGAAACTGCGAATTTTTGGGACTCCAACTAGCTTCATGGGATTTCGCCACGGGATATAGCGCCAAATTACTATCGTCTTGTCCGGAGAAAAGGGCGATCGGTCAAAGATGAGCTACTCTCCAGGAACTGGCTGCGGCCGCTGCGGTGGATATCCTCGCCCACGCAGATCCAAGAGTTTATGCAGCTTTGGCAGGCACTTTTACAGGTTCACCTTTTACCGGGCACACATGACAGCATCTCTTGGAAATGGATATAGCATGGCAACTACACAGCAGGGACAACTTATAGGGCTCAGTTCATCGGCGCCATTCCAGACCCTAACTACAAGATGATTTGGCAAGCAGACGCTGAAGCGAAATGCAGATTCTTCACTTGGCTATTCCTGCAGGATAGGATTTTCACAGCTGATAGACTGGCTCTCCGAGGAATGAGGATGGCCGCATACCACGCTTTGTGCGATGTGCGGACTAGAGCCAGAGTCAACTAGACACCTCATCCTGTTTTGTTCGTTCGCAAAACAGGTCTGGAGAAAGGTCTTCCTCTGCATGAACATAAGCTTTGTCACCAACCGACCAACTATGGTATAGCCAGACATAGTAGCCTGGTGGAGATCAATCCGTGCCACGATCAGCCACCAATATCGCAGGCAGGCGGACGGCGCCTTTATGTATGTAGCGTGGAACCTTTGGAAGGAGAGGAACGGCAGGATTTTCAATAACCACTACAGATCTGTGGACTCCGTCACCGACGCCGCGAATGATGATATTCGTAGTCAAAGGGTGGTTGTAAGTATCCAATATTCATAGATGGGCCCAGGCGCTTGCTGCATCGCCTTACGTGCGATCGGCTAAAAGGAGAGCTCTTCAAGGATGACACATAGGGCTCCGTTTTGGCGGATTAGGAGTTTCATCTACCCCAGAGGATGTTAACCGATTTATTAATTAACTTTCTGCTGAACTCATGACTATCTTCCTTTAATGCAAGGCAGAGCTCCTGCCATTCCTTTAAAAAAAAAGAATCTGACTCTTCTTGGACCAATGCAGAAATGAATAAAAACACATGGAGTAGAGACGCACACAGTCAGCCACCGATGCCCTCCGCCGGCGCTGTTCTTGTGGGATCAAGAATACCATCTCCATCGGAAAAATTCGCAGTGTCGCCGCTGCGCTTCAGCGCGGCAACGAGAAGCAAGGAAGGAGACGGCTAATGCTGGGGCCGGTGAAGTGTAGACTCTGCCGCTAGGTGCTCATCTTATCCGTTCATTTTAGATCTAACGTTCTTGTATAAGACAGTTTGATTTTTATTTTCCCTTTTTAAAGATGGTTTTTTTTTTAGAAAGTACAACCTACAGGTGGTTAATATGGCAATGGCAGGAGGGCATCCAGTCGAATTCATCCCTTTGTAGCCTCCTCCCGTGTTTTACAAATCTAACCCCTCACTTTATTGTTTAAAATTTAGCCCCTTTCTCACCGTGACAGTCACTTTCGTGTTTGAGAACACGGTAACCAACGAGCCGTGAAAGTAGCAGCTCCCACAGTCGGGCAATGTGGTAGCCTGATCGGTTCCGCAGCAACTCGGCTGCCGTGATGGCGGAGCGCGGGAGGCAGGCTTCCGTGGATGGGGAGTACGTAACGAGTTATGGTAAGAAGGAGACCAAATTAGAAAAAGAAAAAAAGATAAAAGGCTAGATTTGCTATAAAGAAATGGGCTAGAAAATGGACGATGAGTACATACGAATATAATTATCTCGGTGTCATCTGATAACGAACGTCGGATACAGTGAACGCGCACAAAAATTTTAAATGCTCGAATTAATATGCGCTGCCAAGAATATCATGACAGTGCTAGTATCTTTGTGATCGATGCTTTCAGTGCGCTAATCTAGATGGACTAGCTAGCTAGCTACTGTTAGACAGCATCGTCGACCTTGTCTCGATCGCTCACCGTCACCGAACGCATGCAGCATAGGCAGATCGCCAGCCTGCCATGATTGAGATCCCGATCGATTTTAATCGCGCAGAACAACGGTCCCTCTGGTCCCAAATACATACTATCATTTTAGATATTGATATGTTTTCAAAATAAAACTTTAATCACTAATTCCTATTATAATATATTTATAAAACCTAACAAAACTATAATATTATGAATGTACTTTCGAAATAAATTTGCATGTATAATTTTCATGTATTAAATTTAAATATTTTTAAAAATTGTGATTAAAATTTTGAAAGTTTGATTATACTTGTGACCGCAGGGAGTATTAGGATGTTGTTATTGTAAAGTTTGCAACCGTCGTTATTGTACCATTGTATATATATATGATCAAGATCGAAATGACCCAACAGAATGCACATACGAACCACACAAGCTCCACCTGCGCGTGCCGGTGCACGGGCAGGAGGGACATTCGTCACCGATGGCGCCAATGCTCCTCGCCTCGCGGCACGCGTAGTACTAAACAAAAGTACACCTATGCGAAATCGTTCGTAATGCCAGTGAGACGTACAGGTGACTCATGCAGAGAACGGCACGCGTGGTTCTTCCTACGCATTCCGCGCGCGTCCGTTTGTGCACGTACCGTTCGGGGACGAGAGGCGCCTGCGCACGACGACGCACGGTGGAGCTGAAAGCCACGTAAAGCAGGGGGGGTGTTTACGTAGCAGAACGCGCCGCCGTGCCGTGCGCATGCGTGACAGCCGAACACCGCAGCCAGCGCGGGACGAAACACGAAGAAGCGGCCGACCTCTAGTTAGTGGTAGTAGGTTCGCGTTGCGTCCCGGCTGAGTTAGGCGCAACGCAAGTGGCGTCCACGTCTCCGCGCGCGCCATTTAATTTGCGCGTCGCGGGACGGCTCGCTCGACCGATCGACCGTCGCCCCAACCGCCGCAGCCGTCGCGTCGCGTTTAGTGGCGGCCACATGCGTGCGTGCGCCGGTCGCGCTCGCGGCCACTGTCCGCGCGTCGATCTGAACCCGCTTCCGAAGGCGACACGGCCAATGGCATTCGTGGTTTGTCGCTACTGATAGCGGTAAGAGTGGTAGTGTTCTTGTAGGAAATCCTACAATGCTGATCCGACCTGTATATGCTACGGTACTGCATACGGCTGGTATGGGCGATGGAGACAGACCATGCATGTCACACCATATGCCACACCACACACAGCCTTTGTTCAGTTCAATCCAGTGCAGCACCATTGGTCATGCCAAAGTGGTTGCGTGAAATGGATAGCGCAAATAAATTTTAGAGCGCCTGATACGTTTAGTCCATAGTATTACTAATAGCACTTCTTTTAGACGCTTAAGGATAGTGCTGAGCTCTGTAAATTTGTACAATCTGATCGGCAAATTTAGGATGAAGTCATGTTTCGGAGCATTGGAATTTAATTAAGTTATCCTTTTTAAAGGCATGAAAACTTACAGACAGTGCCAAACCTACGAAATTAAACTTAGAAATCAATTCTTTACATACAACGACATGGCAAAACCGACAAGGGCAAAAGAGCGTCGTCTATCGTTCGACATTTCGGCGACGCGGATCGTGATACACGTACATCATCGCCATACTGATCGACAGATTTTTTTTAATAATACATTTTTATTCAAATTACAAAAATATACCTCGATTTAAAAAATCGCAAAATTATACCTCTGTCGCCGTTTAAAATGACAAAAGCTAAATATCGCCGTATCATCGGGCGACAGAAACACTTGTCACTATTTCAACCTACAACAAAGATCCACGTCGGCGTTATGTAAGCGAAAAAACGGTTTGAGCTCCCTATCGCCAAATCATACAGCGACAAGTCAAAAATCGACTATGGTTTGACGACAAAGATGTTTATATAAGCGCATCATGTTTACTGTGCGCATATGAACTCTGTTGTTTATTCGCGTTCAGGGAAAGAGAAGAGAGGAGAGGGAGAGAGAGGAGAGAAAGGAAAAGGAGAGAGGGAGAGAAGAGGAAGGGGGAGAAGAAAACTAGATTTAAGGTTTCTGCTCGCTTTGCAAGTAAATTTTTTTATTTATTTTGTTTAGTAATATACCATAGTAGGATAGCAAAAAATAATAAATCTAGTTTAATTTAGAGGTTACGGATAGATTCAGTATATTTGTAGTAATTTAGTTGGTTTGTACAAATACATTTACGTAGATAGACATATATTTTTACAAATGTAGATAGTTTTTACAAATAGATCTAGATAGTTATATATCGTTAGAAATGTAGGTGTTTTTACATATAGATATGTATTTTTAGGAGTGTAGATTTTTTTAGATAGAAATAGAAAGATATATATTTTTAGGAGTGTAGATGTTTTTTACGAGATAGAAGTATATAGATATATTTTTACGAATGTAGATAGTTTTACGGATAGATTTAGATAGATGTATGTTTTAGGAGTATAGTTGTTTTTATAGATAGATGTAGATAAATATATATTTTAAGAGTATATTTTTTTGATAGAAGTGGATAGATATATATATTTAGAAGTGTGGATGTTTTTAGATAAAAGTGTATAGATATATATTTTTACGAATATAGATAGTTTTTACAGATATATCTAGATAGATATATATTTTAGGTATGTAGTTGTTTTTTACGGTAGATGTAAATAGATATGTATTTTTAGGAGTGTAGATTTTTACAGATAGAAGTAGATAGATATATATTTTTAGGAGTGTAGATGTTTTTACCGATAGAAGTATATAGATATATATTTTTACGAATGTAGATAGTTTTCTGAGATAGATATATATTTTTAAGAACGTAGATATGGATAGATTTAGATTTTTTTAACGTATAGATATAGTTATGTTAGGTGTTCACAGTATTTTTTACGAAAAGTAATTAATTCGTGGGTTAATGAATTGGTTCGCAGATATGTCAGAACGAGTTCCATTTAGAATCTATTATGGAGGAGAGGTTGTCATGTATGATTTAGAGGGTATGGATTTGAGTAACTTTTAGTATGTGGACAGAAATATGAGTAGGGTCGAAGAGCGTATAATTTTTCTATGTTGAATTGGTTGTATTATACTTTTCGGATGGAACCAGATCAGTGCCAATTGAAGTTATTTTGCCTTTGTAGTATGCGAAATAATCCTGTTTATTGTGAGTTAGTTGAGGTGAAGGGAACTGCATCGTGGAGGTCATATGTGAGGGGGGCGGAGCAAGCATATGATAGGGTTGTTGCCCTACAGTAGCAGTTGGACGCCGGTGAGTGTAGTGAGTCTCGAAATGAGTTTAGTTATTGTGACACCAAAATTGGAAAATCTAGTCATGAGCAGCATGTACAGGAATGCAACAAAGATATCATTTACCAGAGTGGTGAACAAGTTGAGATTGGAAAGAATGATAAAAACATTGGACACGAAACTGCATCGATATTCTATAATTATTATCTTGTAATGTCATCTAATAATGCTATATTTATTTCTTATCCGCAGTCAGACTAAGATGGGCATGCATGGGGCCACTCCCTGGCGCGTACGTATGGCTCCATGGGTCGAGGAGTGGGGAGGAGCTCTGGACGATGTCCATGCTAAGGATGCGGCATATGACCCGCAGACGTACCATGGCTACCAACAGTGGTACACTTCCTGTACCCGTCTACGTTTGGTCCGTGTCGACTCCGATCCTCCTAGACATATTCCCAGACTGAGGGATATGTATCCAACCCATACAGACTCGGTGCTGCACAGTGCAGTACGTCGCGTACAATCTACGATCTCATTTCCACTCAATTGGTAAACGTGCTAACTAATTCGTAATGTATTTTTCAGACTGATGTGATAGGCCAATACTACGAGGAGTTAGGGAGTTTCCTTTCTTGTCTGATCCGCGGGGTTGATATGACCAGAGAGGAGGTGACCTCTTTCTTCGCGAGATTTAGGGAGAGCTCGAGACGCGTGCTCAAGTTGGCAGGATGCCGCCAGCCTCCCGATGTGGCCACGGTGTGCTGCTTAGTGGAGGTAGGGGTGCTGCAAGTACATCTTCCCACACTATAGCCTCCCGTGCCATTGTCACGCTGCCGTCTGCGAGAGGGCAAGCTGCTGGACACGCTGGTCTGGCCGCTCACACCGAAGGTGAGTACTTTAATCGCACTTTGTATGTTTTGCAATCATTTTTAATGCTCTCAACAATTCTTTATTTGTTACAGACTCACAAGTACAGTGGTTCCCATCTACAGCTTCACCTACACCTGATGACTATGAGGGGCAGCCTGATGATCCAGCCCACGCGAACTACGATCTCGACGATGGTGGTGTGTTGAGGTACTTCGTTGATGCGAATGAACCTGAACCATCACAGTTGCAGGTAGCACCACCACCGATGTAGCCTTCTCAGCCAGAGTACGCTACACCTCCAACTAGACCACAGAAAGCTCACCGCGCGCCGACGTAGTTGACCTACTCGCACGAGCATATTTGCAGGAGAACTGCCCAGTTGTGAGGAGCTGCCTAGAAACGGGGCTGGCAGAAGTTTCTTATGTTTTGGATTGTTAGAACTTTTTATCTTATATATTTTGTTAATATGTTCCAGATATGTTGTACAACATATGGTTTTTATGATCACAAACTATTATATTTGGTTACGAAATATCCTAAACGGTGCAGTCGCAAACTTACAAAGAAAACTGGATCACAATCGTGTAAACTGCATGGTTACTTAGGCCTTTTCGGCAACCTGTAAAATAACATGTTTAAATAAAAAATTATAGAGGAATAGCGCAGAAATACCCTTTTCATATATGTACTACCATAATTTGGAAAAAAAATCTATTTAAAACTTTCTTTACATCTGAATCCTGCCAAAGCAAACACTCTAAATGATCACTACAGGAGCAGATTCTAAAACACCTAAGCCTTTTCGGCGGTTCACAAAACAACTTGTCTAAACACAAATTTTGGGGAATCAGTCCAGAAACACACTTTAGTATATGGACAACTATATTATAGAAAAATATCTTATTTATAACTTGCTTAGCATATATATTCTTTAACCCTAATACCCTAAATACTAAGGTTGCTGGAGCCACGTTGTATGAATAGTTGAGTTTAAAAGCCTTTAACTAAAGTACCCGCAACGTAAGAATCATCATGTAACCATGTAGTTTTAGCCTGTTGCGTTTTTTAATTTTTTGAAAATAGCTTCCGTAAAGATGAAATTGCATATTTGGCCCCCTCGCTCGTGTATTTTGCGGCCCCGGCGCGCTGCATATTTTTCTTTCTTTTTCTCACATCGGTCTGAAAAAGGCTTTGAGACTATGTGATTCTCGCACTTTCTCAGAGCAACGTAATAATACGATACTTGTTACTTTCTCAGACTGAATTGACAACTCCCGTGCAGTAGCTTTTTCAGCGTGATTAGGCAACTCACTGGCATGTAGCTCTATTAGGCCGATTACACAAGTCACAGGTAGCAGCTTTGTCAGGGTGAGTTGTTAAAAAAGAAAGTATCAATCATCTTTTACAGTGATAAGTTGCAACACTCTGCCTAATGTTTTAAACTTTTTCATGTCGATTTGACAACACTCTACCATCAACTGTCATTAATGGATATTATCTTCTTCTAATGGTCAATAGCTGCACTTTTAACTGCACACTGTACAGTTCGAAGTAACCACTCACTGCCTACTTTTAACTCTAAAGTGACCACTTATTGCATAGTATATTTACCAGTACTAACACCTTACATGCATGACTGCCTTTTCAGACCAACTTGACTATACACTCCAGCGTTTTGCTATCCGTCTGCACAATTGAATCTTACCTTCCAACACTTAGTTCATACACCACCCTTTCGAGACTATAAAAGGTCAAACCACAGGCACACATATACAGCTCTCACTCACACTTCACCATGGCTGGATCCTCTAGCAGAGCATTCTCGTGGGCACTTGATATGAGCAGCGTAGCACTTCATTACACGTTGAAGGTTACGCGTAATGGAAAGGATGATCCGTTCAAGGAGGATAATTTAAGTAAAGTGGTATCCAAATTGTAAGAGTGATATCCGACATTATTGAGGCATAACGTAATAACCTTTGGCCTGAACCTTGTGACCTCTGACGACCTCAAGGCGCACTTGCAAGGGTGGCATTAAAAGTATTTTAGGGTGTGTGAACTAGCCAACCACCATTCTGCTACAGGTTTCTTTACGAGATTTTATAGAGTACCGATGCTGCCCGATCAGTATGTAGAGCAAATTAAGATTAGTTATTTCCTATTTGTTCATCCTACTAATCATTTTAGCGTTATCCATAAGTTTACCAATTCGTATGCTCATCTTGTGTGTTAGTCGTTCTTGGAGGATAAAGAGTTGCTGAACAAAGATATCTCAGAATTTGTAGCGATGTATATGCTTTTCGGCGGAGTATGATGCCTAGTTCGTGTAGAAGATGTAGAAGTCCACCAATATTGTTGCAGCAGAAAGTTCAAAAGGACGTTCAACCACCACCGAGTGAGGGCTTACTCCTAACTTTACAAATGACGATGACGATTTCATGTCATCTAGACCTCAACATTCAAGCACTATTATAACAGGCCATTCAAATAACAATGCAAGAGGACGTTCAACCAGCACTGAAGGAGGGCTAGCTTCTGGTTATACAAATGACGACGATGATGATAGTTTCATGCCACTAGGCCATGAATCTTATGTCCTCGGAGTCCTCTTAATCCCGACGATGATATTACATTAAGCTCTATTAGGTATTCAAATGTAGTACCCCGTCAAGAACCAATAGATAACTATTATAATTTTTATAGTAGCGACCTATTCCGACACTATGGCCATAGAATGTACTATTATAATTTTTATAGTAGCACCCTAGTTTGAACTCTAAAATTCTATCAACTGTCAATATGATACTGAATTTTAATAATTAATACTCAAAAGTTATAGTAAATTTTTGAATGAAACCCGTGCAAAAAATATTCCTCATAAATTTAATTTTCTCAAAAAAAAATTCACGAATGGTTTGGCGACAGAGTTCTGTCACCCTTTTATTTGGCGATAGAGAATCTGCATCAGAACTGACTTAGCTTTTTCTGTGTTTTGCCGTTTTGTCGTCTAATTATATGACGACAGAGGTATAATTTTGTAATTTTTTTGAATTAAGGTATTTTTTTCAATTTAAATAAAAAGAATTATTTAAAAAATTCCTGGTCGAACCGCCACGCATGTTCATTGTATGTAACACATCTCATAAGCATATCCATCCATCCCGAGTTAAATTGGTTTCCCGTATAAGGGCATGTACAATGGTATAGATATCTGCTGTCTATAACAGGCTGATATGTCATTTATAGACAGCGTTAGAGACAACCCATGCAATGGTATAGACAGCACATTTATGAGTACGTAGATAGCTTCTTCCTACACACAACCTGTCTTGGTTCTCGTGCTAGAGTCGACTTTAGATTAAGAGACGGCTCAACTCTCTATATGCATCCTCTCTCATCCATATCATTTTTTATCATACGTGACAAAACTTAGAGACTGCTGTTATGTACCATTGTATATGCTCTAAGTCGGCGATGAGAACTACGAGCAAGATGAATGCTGGAGACGACGGTCATATCTCATACTGACGCGTGTCCGGGCGCCGTGATGATAGCTTGCATATATATAAGAGGGCAATTAACTAGCGATGGCGATGGTCAAATATTAGCGGCAATTAAGCTAGCCCATAGTCTTGCGCTGCTACTAGTGTGTAGTCGCGTACTGGTACCTACCTGCAATTAATTTGTACACTGTAGCACAAGCAGTCTAGGTGAAAACGGATATGATATTTCTCTTTTGATCTGACCTTGGATTCGGCTGGGATAGGATTTGGGAATATATTTTAGTACACAGTCTGTTCTGAGATTAGATGAGTCGATTCGAATTTAGGATCAGATTCAGAGAGCGTGATATATATCGGATTTGGATCGGGACCTGTATATCAAGCAAAATTCTATCTGGATGCCTGTTTTTGGTTAGGCTAAAAAATACCATTTTGTGCTTGCCTACGATCTAAAGGTAGTATGCAACATACTAGCGTGCATATTGTGATGTGAACTATGAATTCAAGGTAGTATAGAGTATATGCACTAAATTTGAACTGGCTACTTATTTCTTTATTATATTATGAAAATGATTATTAATTGAAAATAATTAAAAAAATTATTACCATTCCTTCACACCTTAAACTTTTTGGAATATATATATTGTTCTTGACTCAACTCATAAAAATTTAATTCGTGTAGGAGTTATACCATGGTGAAGTGATGATGGTATGTGTTTACGTGAAAATGATTACTATTAGATTATATATATTGTTTATGTTAAAGTGATGATGGTATGTATTTAACATATTTTTTCTATATGCATGTACTGTTCGCATATTTTATATGTTTCTGATCCGATATAGTCATGTATCTATCATATACTAATTCGTATCTTGAATACTGTAAATTTGTATCCGTATTCAACTTATTTGTATCTAACTTTGAATCTGCAGAGAAAATATGAATTAAATATAGGATAAGTAATATTTGCATCTATCCAACCCGTTCTGAGGCCTAGTTTCGAGTACGGAGAGTCGTATACTGCCACCAGCCAGCCACCAGTCAGCCGCCGATCGATGCAAGCAACGGTTGCCTCGACCGGGTCAATTGACGAAAAACTGGAGAAGTGCGACGAAGACAGGTGAAGAGAAAGATTGGGTAGTTCGTCGGCAAGCTTGGAATATACTTGAACGGCTAATTAATCTAGTCGTGGAGTGCAGCAGTGAGTACGGAGTACTACAATACTGACAGCAGGTGAAAATTGACCGGAGTAAGACAGCCAGACAGGGATATTGATGGCTCAAACTGTAGCTAGCTCATTCCAATTGCCTGCTGGCTGCTACTCGTGTTACCACGTGTGTCCACGTCCAACGTATGGATGCATGTATAAATATAATATATAGGTACCGTACGTGTATGCAACTATGAACTATAGAGTTGAGAGTGCTTGGGACTGGAAGGTGAACAATACCTTAAATAAAGATAGAAAGATACCAGCGTTCTCGGTATTTTGTGCCGAGCCGTGCGTAGCCGGCCGGCTAGATCGGCTCTTTCCCCCCCCCCGTATGGATCTCTTAAAAAATATATGATTATGTGTAGATCTTTTTCACGGTCTTTTACAAAAAGAATCTTTAGTTCAGAAAAACGTGAATCTTTCGTAAAAGGACTAAATAAATATCGACAAAAAATGTAGTTACGTTTGGATCATTCCAGCTATTTTTCACGAAAATGACCTTTCGATTTAGTGCAATCGCGGATCTTTTATGAGAGGATCCTAAATAAATGCAAAAAAAACATGGTTGCGTTCTTATCATTTCAACCGTTTTGCATGTTTTCTCGACGATTTAAAAAAAACACCGTCAAAAAAAATGAAATTATTTCTTAAAAAAAACAGCACACGCGACGTATTACGCCGCGAGAACATTTCTAGTATTGTACAAACTTGTAAGATGAGATAAGTCTATCAAATTAATTAGCATCATCTATCTAATTTATAGAGGTCAAATTTAGACCCGCTACGTAAATGCATGTGATTGATAGCCATCGGAAAAAAAAAACGGAACAGCGAACGGATAGGCAAGTATTGATTAGTTCAATGTTCGGTATTTTTATGTTGATGATCACTTGATCTCCATAGCTAGCTCAATGTTCGGTATTTTTATGTTGATGATCACTTGATCTCCATTATTTTTATGTTGATGATCACTTGATCTCCATAGCTAGCTAGCTACTACCTATGTGTGCATAAATCATAATAATACCTATATTAAAGATTACAACATTGGCGCTCCACAACGATTTGAGCCGAATCGGCCGGCATGCTCTGCTAATTTTTTTTTTGTGTTTGGATTCCTCGAAAAATCCTTAATTACATATAGGTTCTTCTAGTAGTTTTTTAAAAAAGGACCTTCTGGTTCAGAAAAATCACGAATCTTTCGTGAGAGGGCCCTAAATAGATACCGAAAAAAACATAGTGACGTTTGGATCATTCTGACTATTTTTCGCGAAAAGGACCATTCGATTTAGAGTCTAACTTTTTCCTTAGAAGACCCTCGAGGTTTCTTTCGTTTGTTTTTTGACGCCCTATTTTTTACGGAAAGGCATTCAAATGTTTGTGTAAACCCTCCGAAGCTTCCGAAGATTATTTTTAGCACATCGTTTCATACAGGGAGGCACTACGATTTTTGCATGGACCCTTCGGAGCTTCCGGAATTTATTTTTTACCGTGTCGTTTTTCTAGACATTTGCTCGAAACTTTTTGAAATTATATATTTATCTATTTTCCCTTATTAGTCTCCAAAACTCATGTGATTTTTTTACTTGGTTTGCAATGGTTGGCGCGGTATGGTGCGGCTAGGCCGCGTGAACGTGTCTAGTAATATATACGTACCGTAGGTGTATGCAACTGCAAACTATAGAATTGGGAGTGCTTGGGACTGGAATTAAGATGAAGGTTGTACAAACTTGTAAGATGAGATCAATCAATCAATTAATTAGCATCGGCTATCCAATTTAAGGAGGTCAAATTTAAACCTGCTACGTACGTACAGGCATGTGATTAATAGCCATCGGAGAAAATAAAACGGAATAGCGAATGGATAGGCAGTATTGATTAGTTTGATGTTTGGTATTTGTACATTGATGATCACTTGATCTCCCTAGCCTGCTAGCTACCTGCCCACGCATTGTTTTGTACTGTGGATGTGCGGGAGGTTCAATCAACTGTTTGACCCATTACGGATACATGTAAAAACGAAGTCGACGGTGCTAGGCTGACTTCAGGTCCAACTTAGTGTCATCTGTATGAACCTGACAATGAGCAATTCTACTTGCACGAAGATCTCATGGTAAAATTATGGTCAACTAAGTAGGTATCATGATAGGATTTGGAGCTAATGGTTTAGGCTCGATTGCTTATCCTGAACTTTGTGTATTTGGTGTTACTAAATAGACTGATTAGTTTGTAAGAGTTTGTATTGGATCTAGCAAATTCCCAACCGACGCTAACTCATGAGCCACGGCTTTAACGTTGTTTGCAATTATCATGAGAGTTGTCACTAAAGCCAATAATTAGTTAATCAAAGCATAGTACATAGATTGATTAATCATATCAGATAGCTCAGCTTGTGCAGGTATGTATTAACTTACGGCTAGTTGTCCAACGCAACTACATCCTCGGTGTTGTAGAAGAAATTGACCGTCGGCGGCACAGTTTTTTGAGTAACGCAAGCTCGAGTTTTCTAATAGTAGTTTAATATCATCTCCTCGAGCGCGGCCTTCCAATCTTCAATGTCCTTGCATTGTTCGGGCACTAAATCGTTCATTGTTGAGATGATTATAGCATCGAAGACAATACCAACAAGTGGAATCGACTTGTCTAAAGAAGATATCGTATCCCAACCGAACGTATCAAAAGTATGTTGGTGCCAAAAAAATATGACTAGGGATTGATCGGCTTAAACACACGCAAGCATCGGGTTTAATTTGGTTCGTGGCATACTAGCTGATGATCAAAATAAATATACTCAAAGTCGATTTGATGTAACAATCGGCATGATAGATCTAAACAACTTTTTAGCCGATTAAATGATGGGTAAAAATCTATTTTTTTCTAAAAGGCGATGTGCAATAAGATCAGTATAAAAACAAACCTAGATAACTTGGTGTAAATTGAAGATGATTAAAATTGACAATGCGTAACTTTATTGATAAAAAACAAAGTACAAAGAGATTTTAAATTACAAAAGCTACTTCTAGTTGATAGAAGGTAAATAAAAAGTAGATGCAAGTTAATTGATTGATTGTTGTTTTCTCGGCTAGCCTCAAGTCCCTTTTTATAGCGTGTAGACCGATTGTATCTTTCTCCAATGATCCAATCTATAAAAAACATGAGATGTATCGGCCTTTATCTATTATAGATAAAATTCTTCCTTGAACCGATATTGGTTAGATATCCAATTTTGACTTAGCCTTAAAATCGGTCATATGTCCTGCCAAATTTTAGTGCTAATAAGAGTTTAAGCTGAAATACATCATTTAAGGCTAAAATCCAAGTTAGGGTTACATAATTTGTACATTTTTTTTTGCAAACTTTCGCATATATTTCTCATAAAAAGCTTTACAATTCATCACAAAAAATTAGTACGAAATCCAGTTCAAAAACATGAAAACCAGTCAAAAAGGTGGAAATTTCGACGAAATTGACATAATACCGAAATCACTGTAGCAAACCATAATTTTCATATTTTTTATCACGCTGACTCTATTGTCTTGTATAATGATTTCATATCATTATAAATCTAACATATATATTTGAAATTTACTAAAAGTACAATATAAATAGTTTCGAGGTCTTAAAAATCCAAATTATTAAAATCGAAACCAATTTAATCAATAAAATTAATCTATTAAAGAAATGATTTTATAAAGTTTATTAAATTTTTTGGGGTCCGGTGCCCTAGGTCGGCCCCTGCTCATGGTTTAAAATAGCCATATCTCCAGCTAGCTTTACGACCACCGAGTACAAGCAGTGTTTAGGACAAGCATCGGTGCGGGCGTTGGAGTCAGTGGCACTGGCACCAACCTCACGCTATTTTCAGTGCATGCATGGTAACATATTCACTTAAGGTAGTTCTAACTCTCCATTTTAACTGGTGTTTTTAGAGTTAATTACGCTGCCAACTAAGCAAAAATCTGATGTGGCATAGGAATTAAGGAAGAGAGAGAAAGAAAAACAAAGAAACCGTGTCTCATGCAAGAAACTGGATCGGCGCGATCATCAAGATACAAGAAACGAGTAAAATCGGGGTTGGACGTTTCTGCGCGCTAACCAAGCTACGTTTGTGGTGCATGCATTGGTTTATTGCTTTCTCTCTCCTCTAGACACTGCTCATGGAAACCATGGGTTGGGAAACTATACATTGGTTTATTGCTCTCTCTCCTCTAGAGACTGTTCATCGAAACCATGGGTTAGGATTGCCCTTAGGCTATTCACAGTGCATTGTATCTTGTCACAATATTCAAAGTTACTATGTCATATGATATTATAGAAGATACAACTATCCCAATGCATGGTATGATGGATTGTTTCTTAGTTCCCACAAGATAATTAAATGCTAGGTGTGTATGAGAGTATGAATTGTGGGCCACTTAGATGATTCAAGTTTCAATGTCTATGATTTCGTGCCCAAGTGGTATCTTCCTCAAGATACAGCTTTCTTCTCTCCCCTCTTAACTCTCTTGCCACATCATCAAAAAATGATTATGTGGCATGCATTGAATATGTATGTTACCATGCATTGGGAATAGCCTTAATACATACCACACAAGCATTTTTGATGATGTGGCAAGAGAGTTAAGAGAGAGAGAAGAAAGCTTTATCTTGAAGAAGATACCATTTAGACACGAAATCATAGACATTGAAACTTGAATCATCTAAGTGGCCCATAATTCATACTCTCATACACATCTAGCATTTAATTATCTTGTGGGGACTAAGAAACAATCCATGATACTATACATTGGGACAGTTGTATCTTCTATAATATTATATGACATGGCAGTTTTGGATATTGTGACAAGATACAATGCACTGTGAATAGTCTCAAGAGGACGTGTGCAGTGCACAGAACACGACCCCTGCGAAGATACGTAAGAGCATCTCTAATGGTGACACTTCAGCTAGCTATAAAAGTGTTATTTCAGTATTTTATTAAGGTAGAAGAGAGAATGAAGAGAGAGATAAACTGGCTACTAATATATAGTCAGATTATAACTGATTCCAATGTACTTATTATTTATTATATATGAGCTAATATTTAATTTTATAGAAAATACTGTAACTAATTCATTAAAAATGTTATCTATATCTTATTTATAAATGACATAAATATTTTTTATAGTTAGTATCATTAAAGATGCTCTAACGTGCATACGCGACGCGCAACCGAAGCACTAGAAAAAACAAAAACAGGAACCATCAAACCAACGGCGCACTGTCCTGGGAACAGCAAAACAAAGCCACCAGACCAGGCGGGACGGTGGGGCCAGGCTGTCATAGAGGCGGCAGGGGAGCAGCGCCAGCACGGGGAAGCCGGGAAGCTATTAAAACGCCCGGCCCGATCGATACCTCCTCCCAATCCCCAAGCCAGGCCCGAGCCGGGGTCTCCTGCTCCCTCCCGTCCGCCCCCAAAGCCGAACGCCGGCGAGCCCAGCGCCGCCCCGATGGCTGTGGGGGTTCGCCGCAGGATGCCACCGCCGCGCCGGGAGAGGGAGAGGGTGCGGGTGCTGGCCGGGGACGCGCTGCCGCTACCGATCCGGCACACGAACCTCATCTTCTCGGCGCTGTTCGCGGCGTCGCTGGCGTACCTGATGCGGCGGTGGCGGGAGAAGATTCGCTCGTCCACGCCACTCCACGTGGTCGGGCTCGCCGAGATCCTCGCCGTCTGCGGCCTCGTCGCGTCACTCATCTACCTCCTCAGCTTCTTCGGCATCGCCTTCGTACAGTCCGTCGTATCCAACAGCGACGACGAGGAGGACTTCCTGATCGGCTCCGGCGGGGGAGCCCAGGCGCCCCCGCTGGCACCATGCGCGCTGCTGGGGAGCGCGGGCGCCGCGCCGGAGAAAATGCCGAAGGAGGACGAGGAGATCGTGTCCGCGGTGGTGGCTGGGAAGATCCCGTCCTACGTGCTGGAGACCAGACTGGGCGACTGCTGCCGGGCCGCAGGGATCCGCCGCGAGGCGCTGCGGCGGATCACGGGGAGGGAGATCGACGGGCTCCCGCTGGACGGGTTCGACTACGCTTCTATCCTTGGGCAATGCTGCGAGATGCCTGTGGGGTACGTGCAGCTGCCTGTGGGCGTCGCCGGGCCGCTCCTGCTCGACGGCCGCCGGCTCTACGTTCCGATGGCGACCACCGAGGGTTGCCTCGTCGCCAGCACGAACCGCGGATGCAAGGCCATTGCCGAGTCCGGCGGCGCCTTCAGCGTCGTATTCCGGGACGGGATGACCCGCGCCCCCGCCGTCCGGTGCCCGTCCGCCCGCCGCGCCGCCGAGCTTAAGGGCTTCTTGGAGGACTCGGAAAACTTCGGCACCCTGGCCATGGTCTTTAACAGGTACAAGACTAAATTCCAAACCATTGTCCCTTTCAGCTCATGCTCCATGTGCAGGCACAACAAATGGCGGTACTAGACCTAGTGCGGCTCTTGTGTTTGACGATACGTCTCTGTGCCATCAGTCCCCATCAAAGCAGCAAAATTTTTTCAACACAAAATTGCTTGTACAGTCGCAGGGATTCTGACCTTAACACTTCAAGGTAGGATAATGTGATGACCGAGTTTTTTGGGAAACATTTGTGCAGATCGAGCAGATTTGCAAGGCTGCAGGGGATACAGTGCGCGATGGCAGGGAGGAATTTGTACATGAGGTTCACCTGCAGCACGGGGGATGCCATGGGGATGAACATGGTCTCCAAGGGAGTCCAGAACGTGCTGGACTACCTACAGGATGACTTCCCTGACATGGATGTCATCAGCATCTCAGGTTTATCCCGCGTCAATTCGTACACTTGAAGTTTAATCTGCTGTTGTACGTTACGTTGGCTGGTTGTTGTCCTGTCGGCTACTGTCTTCTTCCAATTGTGGATAACCTTGTACCTTTGATAGTTGATGGCTAAGCATTAAGAGCCTTTAAAGTACTTTAGACTGATGATGTCTAACTTTGAGAACCTTCAAAGAATAATTAATATAGCTGATTGTCTCGTCATAAACCATGGAAAAGTTTCCTTAAAGTTCAGTCCAATTATGCAATTTTTTCAGTCCAGGTAGCCAGTGAACCAACTAGGCATGAATGCATGATACATGTTTAAGTTGCAAATTCAGAATCACCTTCTCATTACGCTCTAGAAAAATGACAGGTGAGCCATGAAAATGTTTTTAAATTGAAAAATATCTTCGATATCTCTCACTCGATCTGAACTGATGTTGACTTCAGTTGTTCTCATTTGTAGTAGTTGGGGCTACCTTTTCTATCCAATTCCTCCACCTATCTGCTGCTGATAGCTCAAGTCCTATCACTTGAAATAACGAAAATTCAAACAAAAGATGATTCGAAGAAGGCCATTGCAATCATCTTATTCCTATTATATTTACTCAACAGTTTGGCATGACACAAGCAATACAAATGTCCTGATTTCTAACAGTACAGGCATGACCTACCAACCTTTAAAATTTAAATTGATTCACTACTGGGCAACTGCACATCACAGACAGTTCACAAACCACATCACAGACGGTTTTCTGAACCGCCTGTATCGAATTGTCAGTGATAACATGTCATCATAGACGGTTTTAAAACCGTCAATGAAAATTAATATCACAGACATCACAGAAGGTTCTAGGCTAGAACCATCTGTGCTCATCACAGACTGTTCTAACCTAGAACCGTCTGTGATATGCCCTTGTCACACTAGATGATGTGCCCTCTGAAACAAAAGGATTACATAAAAATATAGAACAATATGCCTTATTATTCAGGATACTATCTAAAGTTGTATAATGTAATGAAAATACTATATTAAGATGTAATGAACAGAATACAATAAAAGATTTTAGTCAACGCACTTTAACATATGTGAGAAGCAGACTCGAATAGAAATGAACATCCATCAACTATATACACAACAAGCTACACCATAAGTATTTAGCTAAGTTTTCAAATTTACCATGATTTATCATGACTTGGATAGCCCAAATTTAGCTAAGTGTCTAATTTTACTATGACTTGGATGCCGAAATTTAGCTTGCAGTGGGGTAAAGTTTGAATCTCTAAGCAGCAAGACAGCAAGAATTACATAACAGAAAGTGGTCCTGTATTTTTTTACAAGAAAAGGTAGTCTTATATATGTAAGTTGAGGAATTAGAAATATCAAGAAACAAAGCTCTCCACAATAAGTCTAGGAATTCACACCGGAGAGTCAAGCCTTTAGTTATGTATCAACAGTCTAGCTAACTGTAATAGTCATTTAATTGGTTCTCACATCACTAACCTTGAAAATTTTAGTACCACACATTATCATACTAGTTTTTTATACTTTTTTACATGCCAAAACTTCACATGCACGGTGAAATTCTAACAAGAAAATATCACAAATAATTGGGAAAACAAATCTGTGGAATGATATTTTTCTCCATGGCGTCTTTGAAAAGAGGTGGAGGTGGCAGGTCAAGACCAAGTATTAAGAATGGGACCCTAGATGTTTCAATGACATGCAGATTCCTTCAAAATGTTAATGTGTTTTACAATCATTGGATATTTTGAGGCAGCCCCTGACAAGAACACTATGTCTATTTTGGAAGGAAGTTTTATGGAATCCTATGAAATCGAAGGGAAAACAAAAATCACAATTTGCAACTAACGAACAATAGTTTGCAGGTATATGAGAGCAGTTCTTGTAGTGACTCAAACAACAAATTACTAGAGAATCATAGTTAAAAGATCGTAGTCATACTCGAGGGAGGCGGAGGCGGAGGCGGAAGCGGCCCGAGGGAAGAGGAAGATGCTATCGGTCGGCGCGAGGAGGAGAAAGGAGAGCTGCGCTGCGACGACCAGGGCGCCAAGCAGCAGCCGGCGGGGGTGAGGTCGGGGGGACGCCGCGGGGTGGGGGCATCGGGGACACCGGGGAAGACGGCGCGTGTGGGGCTAGGCTAGGGTTTGGGCTAGGGAAAGACGATGCTAGCAGGTAAATATATATTGAGATCCAAATCACAGATGGTTTTTGACTAAAACCATCTAGCAGGTAAATATATATTGAGATCCAAATCACAGATGGTTTTTGACTAAAACCATCTGTGATGTGGCCCTTATTATAGACGGTTTTAGCCAAAAACCGTCTGTGATAAAGAGGCAATATCACAGATGGTTTTTAGCTAAAACCATCTGTGATGTTCCCCTTATCACAAACGGTTTTAGCAAAAAACCGTCTGTGATGTGCCTGAGACTCATCGCTGACTGTTTTTGCAAAAAAAAACGTCTGTGATGACACTTCATCACAAACGGTTTTTGATAACCGTCAGTGATAAGGAGTCTAATATAAGCTTTTTTGTAGTAGTGATTGATATTATGAGAAAATTAAAAAGGATGCTTACTACAGTGGTAGCTTTTGTCTTTGTCCTTTTAATTTACCATCTGTCGTAATTTTCGTTGAGTAGTTTTTCTGTGCTCTTCCAAAACTCAATTGTGCACATCCGAAAGCGGTATTGTTAGTCGTAGATTGGTGGGTGTTTCAAATCAGGCCCTTAATAGAGGGTGGGAGATTACCATAAAGACTATCTTACAGTTTGCTTTTTTAATTTTGATGTGGATTATTAATACCTGAACTGGGTTAGCATGTTAACAATGTGCTCGTGGTTAGAGCTAGATATGACCCCTGACTTTAGCAATGCTGTTATGCCTTGTATGCATCAAATAACATGTTAAATATATAAAAATCATTTTTTTGTCACATATCTTTCATGCTTTATATTTTGCCAACTAATCTTGTGTTAAAAAAAAAAACAGGTAACTTTTGTTCTGACAAGAAGTCAGCTGCTGTAAATTGGATTGAGGGACGTGGAAAGTCTGTGGTTTGTGAGGCGGTAATCAAAGAGGAAGTTGTGAAAAAAGTTCTCAAGACCAACGTTAAGGCACTTATAGAATTGAACGTGATCAAGAACCTTGCTGGCTCAGCTGTTGCTGGAGCTCTTGGGGGTTTCAATGCCCATGCAAGCAACGTTGTAACAGCCATCTTTATTGCCACTGGTCAGGATCCTGCACAGAACGTGGAGAGCTCTCAGTGCATCACAATGTTGGAGGCTGTAAATGATGGCAAAGACCTTCACATCTCTGTTACAATGCCATCTATTGAGGTATGAAACAATGTTATCTTCTGCGATGGAATCACACTCTTCATTATTTTTTTTAGATCAAAAAGGACATCAAAACTGATGCCCCAGTTCCATTGAAGAAACTAAGAGAGTCCAGTTTAAAGCTCATACAAAAAACTTGGAAACCACCACCACTGACATCATAGGGGGTAAAGACCAGCAGCACACAAACAGATTACATGACCACCCCATAAACTTCATCCTTGCCACAAAAACACATCAGACCAACTATCAACACATAGCAACAAACTACCAAAAAAACATCTGGAACACTACTTCAGTGCGTCACCACAAAATCCAGCGGGAGTGGCGCCTGGATGCTTGACTCCAAACTTTTGCAGAACAATTCCACCCTGGCTGCCAGCCCTTCCGTGAACAGAGGACTCCAATCTTTTAGGAACGCAAACATCCTTCTCCAAATGATTTTTACATTTGATAGTCTTTTGGAGTTTTTGTTGATCGCTTACTGTCCGTACCCAGTATTTGTTTTTAAACATTAATGTTTTTTTTGTTCTTTATTCAGTTGACGTGTGTCTTTTGTCGAGAACTATTGATTATTCTAAGGGCCTGTTTGGGGGAGCTGTAGCTTTTCTGAAAAGCTGCTTTTTGGCTCTCTGAGTTGAAAAGTGACTGTAACTTTTTATAAGAAACCGTTTAATAAATAGCTAATTTCCCTCGACAATAAACTGCAGAAGCAGGTCTAACCCAGTTTTCAGGTTTTGTTAGTTATATATGGCTTCTGTCTTATTTCTAAGCCGCTTAAAAGCTGTGCTGTTTTGTGTGTTGGAGGGGGGGGGGGGGGGGGTACTGGCTTTAAGCCCCCAAATAGAGCCTAAATAATTAGATGGCGGGTCCTTTGTAAAAAAGGTAAATATTATGATTATTTTTACTCAGCAAATATCCTCTCTTTTTAGTGTTATTGTAACTTATGTTGTCCCCATCAAAGAACAGGCATTCTCACAAAAATAATTGTTCTTCCATGTTAAGTTTGAATCTATATGGAACCTGCAAATATAAATATAAGACCACCATACATAGGACGTGATATTTTTTTCTCATTGAACACTATGCAGAGGAAGTACGTCAAGAACCCAATCAATTTGGGATATGTTTAACTATGCTTACGTGTCCTGTAGAATAAACTATTGTCTATGCCAATGCCAATTTATCCCTTTATTCTTCTTGGAACCAAGGATTCGAATTTCGTTTTGAACAAAATTTTGCCCACGGCCGAAATTTCGTCATTTCGGACGAAATCTGTTCAAAATTCAAATCTGGTTTTTTTGCTACCGAAATTTCGGCCAAAAATCCGAAATTTCGGCCGAAATTCGAAATTTCGGCGAAAGTGCACTGAACAAAAAATGGTTCAAACGATGTCGAAAAAATTTGAATTTTTTTTTGAAGGTTCCTGACACATTAGAGATGTTCTCATTAAATTTTCAGAAGATTATCAAATCTGAGGAATTTTTAAAAATTCAAACATTGCTACTATCCTGATAAAACGCTGACCGGCAAGTTTGAACCAAATGAAAATTAGAACAAACAAGGTTATAAAATTTTGAAATTTTTTGTGTATGGTCCAAACATATCTATAATATTCTCATAAAATTTTCAGATGATGATCAAATGTCATGAATTTTTAAAAATTTGAACAGTGCTACTGTCCTATTAAAAGGTTTATCGGCAAATTTGAACGAAATGAAAAATTGTCTAAACCATGTTATAAAATTGTGGATGGTCCTGATGTATCATTAATGGTTATATAAAAATTTTAGATGATTATCATGTTTAAATAATTTTTAAAAATTCTGACAGCGCTACGTACTAATAAAAGCCCGATGATCATCCTCCAGTGAATTTATAAAATTCTTAATATCTCATAAAAATTTTGAATCATGATCATCCTCGAGTGAATTTATAAAATTCTTACAAGGCACAATACCATTTATGTTCTTTCTTTGTTTGATTTTTGAAATATAATATAACAAATAAAGTTCAGTGCTTACATAGATTTGATTGAGCAAACAAAAAAAGTTAAATTTTTTTAAAAATTTTGTATAATGATACTAAGGCAATTAGTAATCTCTCGTAAAAATTTTAGATTATGATTACACTCAAGAAAATTTATAAAATTCTGACAAGGTAACTGTCTCAATTATGTTCATTCTGTTTTTGATTTTTTAAAGATAACAAATGAACTTAAATTATTCTGAAAATTTTTATGTATGATCCTACACTGCTCAAGATTGTATCATAAAATTTTCAGCTCATTATCAAACTTGTACAATTTTATAAAAATCTAACAGTGTTTCTGCCAAAAATTTAAAATGTCTCAAAAATTCAATTTTTCAACAAATTTTCATAGAAGATCACTTTTTTATGGGTTATTGGACCAAATCCGGCCCTAAAAGTTCAAAATTCGGTCAAAATTCACGAAATTTCGAAATTTCGTTTTTCTGTAGCAATTTTTTAAAAAATCGGCCGGTGATTTGGATTTTGTGGAGTCCCGAAATCCGAAATTTCGGCGAAATTTAATTCCCTGCTTGGAACATTAGTTTTTATAGCTTCATCAGGTAATTTTTATGAAAAGATTCCTTTCAGTTGTTCACTTGCTCTTGTTTTCATAACTAGCAAGATGGCCCGTGCATTTGCGCGTGCATCATATTTAAAGTATGTTTAAATAAATTGATAATATATACATGATTTTATATTTCAAAAATAGATAAATGCAAAACACAATTTGTGATATTTTGATATTATATATTATTGGAGAGAATGTATTCACTCCGTTTCTCGATACTTATCACATATGACCAAAACTTTCTTCTACGAATACTTGCATAGCAAAATAGTAAACATATCATAACATAGTATTTTCTATTTATATCATTATCTCTTAATATCATTATTGCAATGTTTGTCTCTTTCTTTCGGTACTTCTTTTATTGTACATTATATTGCTCATACCGGTGTAGCCGAATGAACAACTATCAATGTATCACCCTCTTAATCTCTTTGTTCTGTGAAGATCTACCAAATAAAGAGTCAGAATATTTTTCTAAGAATTTTTAGTATATTCTATATTTTTTTAGCGACTATAAAAAACATGTCATTGACTTTTATTACATAATAGTTTAAAATTTTTGTATATATATAAATCAAATTCCTTATCTTATTTTATTTTCCCCACTTAAATTAGCATATTTCTAGAATTTTAATTGTAAATAAAATGAAAATTTATATTTTTCACTTAGTATGGAATTAAAAATAATCCCTAATTTCCTTTTATTTTTATTATTTTGTTATTTATATTTAATTTCAAATTTCATGTTTTGATTTAAAGTTCATATGAAAATCAAATGGCTAATTTTATTTTGTTTTTTCTTCCAAATTTATGTTAATTTTCATTTGTTATTTTTATTTAATTTTGCATATCGGTTGTACTATAGAAATCGTATACAAATCCAACAACTAATTTTATATAATTTATATTCTATATTTTAGCTATGTACATGTTTAATTTGGACTTCATATGAAAGTTAAATGATTGGTTTTCATTTATTTTTATTCTGAATTTATGTTATTTTTATTGTTCTTAGTATGGGCTCTTTCTTTTAATCTAAGCCATTGGTTTTATTTTTATTTAGTTTTGAATATTAGTTTTGGGTTAGAATTGATAATACAAATCCAATTGCTAATTTCTACCTAATTTTTATTCCAAATTTTAGTAATGTACGTGTTTTAATCTGGAGTTCATATGAAAATCAAATGGCTAATTTCTTTTTATTTTTATTTTGAAATTTTGTTAATTTTTTGTTGTACTTAGAATAGACTCTTTCTTTTAATCTAAGTAGTTATAGCTCGGATCCACTAGATAGACGGTTAGATGTTTTTTGAAATAGTAACATCCAATCTAATGGCTATTATAGTTCAACTTAGTTAAGGTTCACCAAATTAAGAGCTATATATTTTGCTTTTTATGAGAATTTGTAGCATATTTCTATTTTTTTTAACAACTCTACATGATATGCTATTGAAGCACTGTAAGACCGGTCTTAACCACGTGACCTAGTATAGGATGAGCGTAATGGCTTCTGAAGTTCTGATGAAGCCCAGAACACTATTACCGCATCAATTGTAAACAAACCAAGAGATAAAAAAAGAACAAATATGAGGAATCTTGATTTCGTGGGAGTTAGATTGGAAGATCAAAAGGCGCACTTTTCCACATCAAGAAAGAAGCAGCGATTTCTGTTTTTGTTCTGGCCATGCAAGGAAAAGGATTCGAAGGGAGATCGAGCTCGTGCAATGTTGTTATTATTTTTCCGTTCTTTTCTTTCCTTGGGAGCACTTGGATGGGGAGCACCAGTAGACACCATGGCGTTCAGGAGAGAAGTCTATGTTCCGTAAACATCTTGATTTATTTGTTTCTCGACAAAACTGATCTAGTTTTAGGGAGTTCTTAGAAAAAACAAATCAAATACAAATTAGTTTTTAGGGTGCATGACTTTTGTGCTATGGCTGAACCAACATGAGGTCATTTGTATTTTCTTTAATTGCATGCATTGAGTCACATTGGTGTGTATGTCTATATAAGGCTAAGGTGCGTCCAATGTAATGTCAGAGTTCATGTGTTGATTTATTGGTTATGATTTACTAATCAAAATTATAATTAGGCTTAATCACACATGAGATCCAGATGTCTCGATCCGCCCCTACCATGTAAGTTTTGTCATTTATTTTAATTTTATACTACAAAGTAATATGTATCTCTACTCGATAGCATCTAATGGTCAATATGATGCATTTTTAATTAGGGTCCACAAGATTAAAGGCTAGATATTTTGCTTTTTTTTAAGAATTTTTAATCTATTTCTCAAAGATCCGATGGCAGATGTAAATAAGGCCTACCAGATTAAGGGCAAGATGTTTTGCTTTTTTGTGGGAATTTCTAGCCTATTTTTCTTTTTTCTTAGCAACTCTCACGAGCTTTTAATATATAATAGATCAGCAAGCACAGGCTATATCGGCTCTTATTTGTTTTATTAATGGCTTAATCTCGTCAACATTGCCTTCGCTATTGTCTAGAATGGCATCTATCTGCCTATACTGAACACTTGAATAGGTTGGTTTAATGTCATTTATCTTACATTCGCCAACTACATTTAAATTGATGAGGGGTGCTTCAATGACCGAAATGCAGGTGGGTACAGTTGGTGGAGGCACTCAGCTGGCCTCACAGTCAGCTTGTTTGGACCTACTTGGAGTGAAAGGTGCAAACAGGGAATCCCCAGGATCAAATGCGAGGCTCCTGGCCACAGTGGTTGCTGCTGCGGTCCTTGCTGGGGAGCTATCTCTAATCTCTGCTCAAGCTGCCGGCCATCTGGTCCAGAGCCACATGAAATACAACAGATCCAGCAAGGATATGTCCAAGGCCGCCTCTTGAGCTCAGTTTGGACCCTTGCAGAGGAAATAGACAAACCCGAAATGTTAACTACTGTATAACTATCTTTGTACCTTGGGAGAGTGGGGATGGAAGGGTTTTAGAGGTTTGATTCCTTGTGGCATGCTCATGAGGTAAAAAAAAAAAGAAAGAAAGAAAGAAAGAAGGTTTTAGAGGTTTGATTCCTTGTGGCATGCTCATGAGGTAAAAAGAAAAAGAAAGAAAGAAAGAAAGAAGGGAAACCCCCGTTAAGTGGTCATGGATACCAGCAGGAAGGGAGCCCTGTATTTACCACCTTGTGCGTCCTTGAGTACTACATATTTATTTGTTGGTGTTGTAGCTCATCCGCACTGCCACATGACTGCTGCTGCGTCTTGTTTTGCCCGTCTCCTGGGGTTTGAAGAATCTGACCCTGGGTTTTGTCCAAAGCTTACATTAGATTTACATCCGTCCACTGGATGCCTCCTCTGCTTTGCCGCGGTTCCATCGCACAAAACCGCGTCGGCAGCAGCGGCTGGATCTTTCCGTCTGTTTACTGCTTCAGGATGCTTGTACCGTTTTGACTTTGTTGTGGTAACCAATTCACCCTGTCTAAGCGATCTTTCAATCGTGCCTAGATCGGGCTGGTAGCGCAGACCAGAGTTCTTTATAGTTCCCTTTAATAAAGCTGATCTTTTAGGAACGGTTGTTCCTCTTTTCACCGGTCTTCAAGGCTTCAGATCCAAGACTGGCATATACTATGTAGCGATGCAATCGCATGCATATTTTTATCCATATGTTTGGTCCCATCCGATCCGAAAAGTCCCAATAGTTTGCCGTCGTTTAAGTGCATCGCGCTCTGTACTGTAGTCTGGACTGGTGATGCAGATGTGGTTTACAGGGCAAGCAAGTGCAGTGCATGAGCTGCTTGTCATGTGGATCCAGCATAGCACATGACCCCCGGGACTCTGAATTTAAGAGCGTAGCTGCTGTGCCGCCTCCTTTCCCCAACCTTCACGCTAATTAGGCCATTCCCAGTGCATAGTTTCATTTCTCAGTTTTCAAGAGTGTCACATCAGCTTTTATCTAGGTAACTGTGTATCTTGAGTTTCATTCAGACGAAACTCTCTCACCTCCTATGAAACTCTCTATATCTCTTTCTTCATAATTACCTTGTCATGTCACCAAATATGATGATGTGTCATATCATTTAATGAGAATGAAACTTCCATTGTGAATGACCTTGCAGGTGCATGTGGAAAGTACACCCATCGGGGATTTGGGAAAGTACCCATTGGAGAGATTGGCCGAAGCCTAGCCGACAAGCGCGAGTGCGAATTAAGGCCTCGCTTGTTGCTGTTGGGTGAGACACCGCTCGTGAAGCCTGAGCCGAGCTTCCCGGGGCCCGGAACGGCTGCTACCATGCGACCGAAACAATTCATAATAGCATGTCTACGGGCAGGGGTGTACAGAAAGCTTAAGTGCTCACGAGCTGTTCAAGCTTGCTTAAGTGAAGGCTCGCAAGCATAGCAAACTTGAGTTCGAATAGCTAGATATAACTTGAGTAAATACATAATAGGATTTCTATGTTCCTTTTTTACCATCACACCAAGCTCCTTACACCTTCTCTCCGTTGAATTTTTATTTTTTCTAAGACCCAAAGCCACCCTTAACCCAACCTATCCTTGAGCCAAGCTCTAGTCTGCTCAACCTTTTTGAAAGTTGCATATGAAAAGATACATGTCACTTCTTAATGAGCTTGCTCGAGTTTTGGGTTGAGCCGCTCGAGCCTATGTTTAAATTCGGACTCTAACTTAAGCTTGGCTCAAACTTGACTCCAATTTATACTGAGCTCGAGCCTAAGTAGACAGGCTTGCTTGTGCTCGGCTCCTTTGCAACCCTATTTACGAGTTGTGACTCACATAGCATGCCATGACGGCTAGCCCCAAGGGCAAATCCACCGTGGGGGTTCTTTAAGCTCTAGCCTACCCTCCGCCAACCGTAACCCCACCTTTCCTCCCCTGATTAGTGGCCATGGAAGTCAAGCTTACCTTGCCTGGCAGGTGCCAAGGGAAGAAGAAGAGATTAAAAGAAAATGGGCCCTTCTTAGACAGTTAGCCCACAAACCACCAATCCATAAGACCCAACGAGCAACTAACCCTCACATTTGATCCAATCCACCCAGCCCCACCGGCCATCAACGAGAAAGAGGAGTGGAGCAGGGTGCACCTGACCGAGCGGTGCCCGATGGTCCGAGATGAGAAACCCTAGCACAACAGAATAGTGACAGCCGGCGGCTGTGCAGGGAAGCCGAGGCGATGGACACGGTGGCGGGGAAGGTTGACCACAGGTGGGCCACGGGCAAATTTGCGACGGCAACGGTCGGGAAGCTCGACCACGGCAACCGTGGGTCGAGGACATATCTACGGTGGCAATGGAGAAGGTTGACCATAGGTGGCTGTGAGGCGAGCGCTCGCTGGTGAGAGCATCTCCAATAGTCAAGCCTTAAAATAGAGTTCTATACCTCAAAATAGGGTCTAAACTAAAAAAATTAGGACCCAAGATAGCTATTGACTCCAGCAATTAGACCCTAAATCTCCAATCCTTCATTCATCCCTTCTTTAGGGCCGGAGAGGAGCGTTGCTAAATATAGCAACAAGGCTCCGAGTTCTAAACCTATTTTGATAATTTTTCTCAAAATACAACCTCTGTTGGAGTACTTTTTTTCATCAAAGCCCTATAATTACAATTAGCAACCTATTTAGGGCTCCTTTTGAAGATGCTCTGACTGCGCATTGCGCCGCTGAGGCCAGGAGCCTAGTAGGCTGGTCGAGCGGTCGAGATGGTCAGGCAGAGGAGTGGGGAGGGAACTTACGGACCTAAAGCGGAGGTTGGGAGCTGGTCGATTGATGTGCGGCTATACCAAGGCTAGACCAGTAGTTCTTGAGGTATATAATTTTTTTTTGTTTTTTATAATCTTTATTGTATGAATTATTCAACTATTGCATAGACAACTAGACAATTTATTTTGAATGATCGTGATCATTTATAATTTACTATTGTATCTCTACTTTTTCTAATTTTGATATTCGGATGATAGACTGCTACTCACTGGAAGCATATTATTTCACGGGGATGCATTTTCCATTAACGAAGTGCTTTCGTGACATTTTGCTTATTTACTTTGCTTCGGTTCTATTCCTGTATGATTCTTGTTCCCGAAAGGGAAAGCGCTGAAACTCGAAGACCAACTCTTGAAACTTCAGGATCAAGTCATGAAATATAGTTGTGTTCTTCTGTTTCCTCGGTATTAGATTACGAGTATAAAACTATATTTATATTAATTTAGGTTAGTCTTTTAATCGCATTTTCATTCCGGTTGCACGACTGACTGGGCCTTGAGTCTTGAAGACTCAGCAGCTAAGAGATTTTGTGTGCGTGATACGGCTGCTATCGTTGGTACGGTTTTTCGATTCGTTTTTTTGTTTAAAAATATTTCAGTTTTTGAGAATTGCTAACCGAATTGAACAATTTTGAAAACTGAACCGAAAAACCGAATTTGTTCGGTTTGTTTATTGCGGTGTTTCGGTTCACCGAAAAAATCAAAGTAGTAGGTCCCCGACTCAATGACTCCCCCGTGCTCCCTGCTCGTGCGTTGCCTCGTGCTCACCGCCTGTACTCACAGTCGTTGTGCCCGCATCGGAGGGGGAAGGGGAGGGGGAAGCGGGGGGTGGCGGAGGGGGCGAGGGAGGGAGCCCGAGCTGTGCACGGAGAGAGGAGGCGGTCGGCCAACTGTGCGTGGAGAGAGGAGGTGACCGATTAGCCGAGAGGGCAAGGAAGGAAGGAATGGCGGAGGGTGGAGAGGACTAGGTGTGGGCCAAGGGGGCAGCAGAGGGAGGCGAGGGGGCTGCGAGGTCGAGGGAGACGGAGGGGGCACGACGGAGCCACGTGGAGAGAGGGAGGGAGGCAACGGCTGGCAGGTACGAGGGAGGGAGCCCGAGCCACGCACGGAGAGAGGAGGCGGTCGGCTAGCCATGCGCTGGTGCGCGGAGAGAGGAGGCGGCTGACCAGCCGAGAGGGCAAGGGTTGAAGGAGGACTGGAGAAGCCGAGGAATGCCAGCCATATGGGGAATTTTGATAGTCGGTGATTCGGTTTTTCGGTGTCTCATATTACAAAACCAAACCAAAAATAAAAGCCGAATAGTATCAAAATAAAAACTAAACCGAAAATTGAAAAAAACCAATTTTTTTGTTTATTCATTTACTTCGGTTCGGTTCGATTCAGTTTTTCGATTTCGGTTTAAAATTGTCAACCCCTAATCGTTGGGCAAGTTTGGAATTCCCTCCCGTGTCGCTGTGGTCGTCGACTCGTCGGTGGAAAGCGTCGGCTATGCGAAAAGGAGCCCGAGAATCGCGAGCATGCTCGTGCCATCTGTACAACGATTTGATCTCAATGCGTAGCCGTGATTCGGCAAACCGCATCGGGCGCACTGAGGACGGTCCAAACCGTCTTTTTGTCGCACCGTTAACGTTCATGTTCGTCGCGAAAAAGAAAAGCTGTTCATGTTGAAAAGCAACCGAACGACCTTGGGTTACTCTACTATGGATTGGTGGTTTGTAGTACTCGAATCGACCGACTTCTAGGCAGAAACATGAACATGCGTTCTAAGGAAAAATGTCAGAAGCACATGCTTGATACTTAGAAACTCGGGCCAGTTACCTACTCGGGCTCTTATTGGGCGTTGGGTGCTAAACTAGGCCCAGTTAGATCAGGCTGTGTTATATGCGACATCATGATAGTACGGATGATGGACCAGGCCACTTAACAAAAAACGGGCTAGCCCACCCAACATTGGAAAGACACAACTCGGTGTAATCCTCTCAAAGATGGTGGGGGCTTTGTCTACTTTACATTTAGGCTGTGTTTGGTATAGCTCGGTGGAGCTAGAGTTATGAATATATTAAGAGTATTTAGATAGATCATATTATTTACATTGTAGACTAAAAATACAAACTTAATTTACTTTATTTTAATTTACAAGTTTCAGATCTGAGGTGAAGTTATGATCTAGAGTTTTACCAAATATGGCCTTAGTTTCTAATGTTGAACATTTAGTTTGTTCGATATGTTATACACATAATTCTTTTCTCAAAGGACTTAGATGTCAAACTAGGCTCCGACTGCTGTGCAATCATGATTCTGGTGCAATCACCGTGCAATCCAACTAAGAAAAATTTCAAAAAATTCTGAAAAAAATCATGGATGTACATCTCATCTTACCCCGTCTACATATAAAATTTTATGATCAAATTTGTCCTATGATAGAAGTTACAAAAAAGACAAATTTCACCCCAAATTTGTCTTTTTTGTAACTTCTATCATAGGACGAATTTGATCATGAAATTTTATATGTAGATGGGGTAAGATGAGATGTACATCCATAATTTTTTCAAAATTTTTTGAAACTTTTCTTAGTTAGATTGCACGGTGATTGCACCAGAATCATAATTGCACAGCAGTCGGAGCCGTCAAACTATGGGTTTTATGTCTACTGCAACCTTAGCATTGATATTAGTTTTTTTTTACATTGCAATTCCGTGATGAGAGATATTAGTGAGAAAACAGTTTAGCCAAGTTGAGCCCGGTGATTAAAAAAAATCTTGCCATGTGCTTATTTTACATTAGCTGCAAGCATTCATATGATCAACTGCCACCACAAGATCTTGACCCTGTATCAACCAGTTTAGGTGCGAAGTTTATATGCGAGGCATAAATTAGCTCTTCGACTTTTTGTTAGGGATTACCTCTGACTTTGCGGGTGAGAAAAACAACACCTCAATTGTTGACATAGGATCGGGACAGACTTCCTTTTAGTTCTGATCGGGATATGCAGTGCTCTATTGTCCATCGCCTGACAAAAAAGGCGTTGGAACAGTTCTAAACTTCAACCATAGGTTGGGGGATCGTCTTGCTACCCTGTCGTAAACTCGGTCCAAAAGGATAGGGATCATTTTTTCTCTACGAGACAATGTTGAAGTGTTAGTTTGAACTTGATTTTGGTTTAGTTTGTCATCCTTTCAAAGGTAGGCAGGCTTGCAAAGCTTGGTCTTTCTTTCTTCATTTTTTTAGTAAATAAAAGTCAACTCTATTTTTCCTACCTTTTCTTAAGAAGCAAATCTTCAAACGATCCTTGGGGACTCACTGGGTTCATGAGGTAATTGCAAGTCTATAGATACCAAATGCTGTTATGCGCGATTTTCTGTTGACAAGCTGAGACACTGATCTGAGATATAAGCTTTACTGCAAGCAACGAGCCAAATGACAGCTAGTCTTGGTGTTCAACGTAGAAATTTTGTAAGCACAAAAATTGGCTTGACTTCACTGCCGAGTTAACGAGCTATGCAAGCATGATAGTAAGTCAGTAATGCATCGGAGCTAGCTATTCGTACAAGCTCTTCTTCAGTGCTTTTCATGGTTTCTTGCTTTGCTCGGTGCAGTGTACTTCAAGTTGATTTTGACATGAACATTTCAAGCATAATTTGTCCGAGTTAGCATGCCCCATTACTCAGAAAACTGCCCTACATCCTTAGATGCTTCATGCTTAGCAATTACCGGCCATTTCAGCATTTGTATTGTGGTATTGACATTGTAGGCAGTTCAGCTGTCACCAAGAATCGGAAGGATATGTCACGAGTTCTTGTGGCGAATGTTGAAATTTTGCCATCTGTGCCAATATGTTGTACTTTTCTTGTTATATACTCCATTGAGGCTGATTCCAACCCAAGTTATTTTGCTGTTCCTCCTAGTTACCTTTTATCTCTAGCCACTGTCCGGTCGATCATCCATCCGCCCTCGTATAAATGCACTCTCCGTCTCAGATCTCCATGCTTTTCTCAGAGATGATTCAGCCATGGATAAAAAGACGGTGTATTTTTGCCCACATGACAGCATAATGCTGAAGGGTAGAATATGCCAAACGGAGATGGCAGTTTTAGGGGCTTAAATCGGTCCATGTAAGTCCAGACTTTTAATGAACACAGTTTTTTTTAAACAATATTCTGAGAGATCTAAACTATCATTTTTTATCCAACAATCCAAATACAACGCATAAAGTTACAAGGGTTACTTCTGCATTAGATTTCTTTCCACACTATCAACGTTAAAGGATTAGATTAGATCTGCGTGCCGTACGTCATATCTAGTTGAAGCATTTATATGCTGTGTCTTTTCCTAGACTGTTCCTACGGCGATCGTTCCGTAGAACGGCCCATGAAAGGGTACAGGTGTACGCATAATTGTTGCGAATGATGCAACGGACTCAGGCTCTCTTCGGGACAGCTTCTGATTATGTAGATTCTGGATTATAGTCAGTTGTCTAGAGAAGCGGCTGTTTGAAGAATCTGCTGACTGGAGAACCTGGTCGTTTGGTAATCCTGATTGTCTGTGTTGATTGTTGATCGGCGTTGGTGATGGATGAGCGGATGAGGGTGGTGGAGGAGCCTAGAGACGACGGCGGAAGCCCTTGTGAATGCGACAAACTCGTGGGAGGTGAAACTCACAGAATCTAAGTCAGAATCTACAGAATCAGGTGGGTGACAGCTTCTGATTCTATGTACAAATCAGATTCTGATTCTTGGAGAAGCTGTTTAGAATCCTACTGTTCGGCGCACAATCCACTTTTATTTTAACCAGAAGCTGTATTTAAGCTGAAACGAAGGGCCCCAATCCGCTGGTAGGTGGATCGATCGGGAACTTTTTTTTTTAATAATAATTTTTTTTTCAAAATTTCAAAAATATACTACGGAAAAAAATAATTACATAAATATACCTCTGTGTCGCCCAACCAACGGGTGACAGGAGGCCACGTCGCACGATCAACGCGTTTTACAGCGCGGGGACAAGTAGGCATGACGTTTTTGTCGCTTATTGATCGTGCGATATGGCCTCCTGTCGCTCGTTGGTTAGACGACATTTAAATGTTTATTTAATTGTTTTTTTTCGTGGTATATTTTTGAAATTTTGAAAAAAAAAAGTATTATTAAAAAAAAAGTTCGATCGATCGGTGCGTTCTGCATGTGTAGATGCAGTACGCACCCTGTGACGCCCTAGGTCGGCGCCCGGTTGCATCTTTGCATCCGAGAGATGGATGGGGGGATGCCGCAAGGAAACCGTGGGCCCTGCCCATATGCATGGCGTTTTCTTGGAAACTGCCGCTGCTTTGGTGAACTGATGATGCAACTGCAAGAGGACGTAATTTTTTGCTTTTTTTAGCCGAACATTTTTAAATGTAGCTTTTCTTCGAAATTATTTGTAAAGCTAATGTCTATGAGTCACTTCTCACGCTCGAAAAGCCCGATAGGTCACCTACTGAGCCAGGATTCCTGTCGAGCTCCTTTCCTCTCTGCAGTAATCAAATACACTAATTTAATCATACTACTTTATTAAATCACTAATTAATCAAATTCACTAGTTAATCTCCGTCCTTCTAAACCAATGGGGCTCGGTAGATGGCTACCGATTCCTACCGAGCTACCCTTTCTTGGCAGGAATCAAATCTACTAATTTAATCATACTACTTAATTAATTCACTAATTAGTCAAATTCGCTAGATAATCTCCATCCTTCCAAGCCAGCAGAAGCTCTTCCCGCCGAACTTTTCTAGCACGGCAAGTGACTTGTGTCGTTTATTGTGCCTTTCGAGTTCACCTAGAGTGCTGATTTCGTATATGTGAACAAGAAAAGCCTAAATTTATTAAAAATAAAATTTAGGAGGAAAGCCACGGCTTCCAAGACGATGCTAACGTGAATGCGCAAGGCATGCGGCTGGCCGCAGGAGCCTTCGTTTCATGGCTCGTTCCGTGCTTGCGACGCAGAACCACCCGAGATGGGATCATGAGAGCCAGTGGCGCTCGTTTTGTCCAAAAGAAGCTGGTATTGCACGCCACAGCGGTCATCACATGCCAGCCTAATAGTGGTCACCGATCCTCTGTATGATCGCGGGGAATGTGCTTGTGAATTGCCTTTATCAGGAACTATCTGATTGAAAATAGCCTCTCTTGCGAGAAGAAATCGGCAGTTTTTTCTTTTCGTTCGGTTTCTAGTGCTCACGCTTCAACGTATAAGGGGATGCTTGGTCAATGCCACAACTTGCCGCAACGAGGTTAAGTAAGTCGTAAGTGTGGTTGGTGCTTGGTTTATGTCTAGCACGCCACATTTTTTACACATACGGTCTACTCATCGTACACATATTTTCTAATCAAATGTTGCCACAAGTATGACTAATTTGTCAGGCGCAGATTGTGTGATATGCCACACTTTTGTCACAGTTTTGTGGCAATATATGGATGCCATCTAATTAGACCCTAAATCCCAGTTGTTTATTACGTGTTCAATCTGGACAACTTCCAGATTGATGTGATGTAGAGCACCTTTTTTTTTTGGCATTTTCTTCAGTGATGCGAGGGATCCTTGTGTTCGAAAACGCGCTTTGAACGGAAATTTTTGCGTACAAGATGATGCTAGTGTGTGTTGTGGTGGTGCAGACGACGTCTAGGATACAATTAGGCCGGGAGCCGTATTGCTGGGGTCAACAATTTCTGCTAGTATTGCCTTGTCCTTTCAGTAAGTTCATTTTGCACGGGTAAACGGTCGTAAAGCGGTAAAGGTAAACGGAATGGGCTCAGAACTACCGTACTGGCAACGGATTCAACAAATCCTTGAGATCGGAGAGGCTGGATTTCTAGCCACTTCAATGCATGCACTGCAACGATTCAGGTACAAAGCTGAATCATGAACCGTCCACCAGCTGTGTCATCTTTCCTTAGTAGGATACCTCTGCAGAGTAAGTACATTCTGTAAATGGTAAACCTAGGCATGGCAAACGACCTTATGATGATCAACTCGGTTGAAGTTGATGATGGCAGACTTGGAAGTTGGAAGACAAACTGAGCTGCAGCCGAGGTGATATGCTTCGGTGCGTCCTACAATCCTACTCCAGTTCCTAATTTCCTATAGCCCCAGCAGCAGAAGCAAGCAAGCTACCTGCCTCCTCGGTCAAGCCGTCAAACGCGTCGTTTGGCCGGATGCAAAGCTTCTATCCCGTCTCGCTGTCAGTGGCGTGCGAGCGGCTCGGAGATCGCGCCTTTCCCCACACGCACGCCTGCCTGCCTGCGTGCTCGCTCGCTTGCATCACTCGCTGCTGAAAGCAACGACAAAGCGCGCGGGAGAGCCCTTTCACCGCAGATGTTACAACTGCAAACCAACTAATCAAATTCTAACTAGTTCTATAATCACTTAATCTCGCTGTAACACGGCGTGATTGGTGAAACGGAGGGGGATATGCCCGCGCGCTTTGCGTGCACCGATCTCGATGCGCGGTACACGTCGTTGTCGACAAATTCCCGGATCAATTAAAGAACAGTATCCTCTCCAACTAACGCGATGCAGCAAGGACACTTGTTTACCTCTGGATCGCCATGGGAGGCGTGGTTCACCGCTTATCTACCTCTTTTTTAAAAAATATAACTCACAACATATTTACTTATAAATTTAGTCTCGTCTTCCACCGTGGAATACGTGACAGGCGACACATACCCCTCTATCGTACCCAAGGAGCACGGAAGGTCGTCGGTGTCACGGGAGCTTGGCCTACCATAAGAGCAACGCATAATCCACCATAATAGACTTCCTTTCGCTCTTTTTGGGCGCAACAACGTCTTCTCCTACACGCAAAACCGCCTGTCACAGCTCCTCTCACACTCTGGCATCTACCATGGCGTCAGCCACCTTCCACGCTGATCAAATACAGTAGGAAATAAATATCACGTGCCACGCCATCTGTGGTGAAAGAGGAGATCAAACTTACATGTACGTACGTGGGCTTCCCTCGTAGGTGCGCCCGCGGGCCGGTGGATGGGTGGGTGCGCGGTGCCCGTGCGTGCGCCTCTCGGCTGGTCAGGTTTGAGTTTGACCGCCCGGAACGGCTGCTCAATTCGTAGGGGATTTGGCAGTCGGCGTCGCGCGCCCGCGCCGGGCGGGCATACGTGCCGTTTGAGCTGGAAACCAGCGGAAAACGGTGAAAAACGCAAGGAAAACTCGTGGGCGTGTTGGCGCGGCCAACGGGACCGAGGAGCCGAGTGAGCGGTTCATCAAGTGATTGCCTGATTGGGACGCCTAATTCTTGTCTCCATTGCTGGCCACTGCGCGCGCTAGTAGTATTTTCCATAGTCGATGGGAGTTCTGGAGGTGGAGTCACTTCCCCGGCGTTTTGTCCGGTCAAATGAGGCTCCTATATTCTTTTCGGAGCTATACCAACGATCCCTTTCTCACTTTCAATTATGGATGTTAACCTTTGTTTACGTTACGTTGAGAGGAGATCTACCGTGTGAAGTGTGAATTGTGGTAGATACCATGGGTCAGTATCATCTGCGTAAGCCCCGTGCAACAGCAAGTGTTTGTTGACATAACGAAGTACCCGATTCGTGTACGATATACAGATTGTAAGCAATACGGTTTTGTTTCAGAGACGATTGGATTTTAGTCCCAACATTTCAAGTTTGTGGGTTTTTTTTTCCAATGTCCATGTGCTCCAAATACTCTTCAGTTTTAGGTGTTGGAAAAAAAAGGAAATAGTGGTCCCGATTTTCACTGGAACTTGACCATGAATTTTCTCTCTGTAAACGGGAAACTCGAGCCCACCTAGAAAATAGGTTAGTATCAGTGTGGTGCAATTCTCTCAGAAAGAAGCCAAAATATGCTGCAAAAGTAGTCATCAATGAGTTGTAATATTCAACAAAGAAAACCATCAATCGATCAAAATTTGTTTCATACAGCCCATAATGGTCTACAAATAGCAGCACAACAAATGCCGGGTGTCAGTCATCTTTCACCATCTTTTTTACAACAAATTAAGCACACATTTTAGTTTTAGGAAAGAGATAAATAATCCTAACAAAGTACCAAAGCCCAACCTTTCCCCGGATTGTATGAGTGCCAACTCCTCAAAACTCAAAAGCCTTATCTCAGCTTTGGTAAATCATCTTGTTCCATCCAATTACGCAAAAGAACTATGCTTCTAGAAGCACTCTAACACGATTGTTGGACTTCAAAATGCTACTACTACCTCTCACGCGCACACACGCGTTGTACTCATTAGGGATGGGGACCTTCTCTGGCGGGGAGTGGTGGAACAGCCTTGTCCTTAAGAGGAGGGAAATCCCCTGTTCCGCAGCCCCGGCCCTAACATCAGGGGCCACTTCACTGTTCCTCATCCCTATTGAGGTATCGGGTCCCTATGAGGAGCCATACCCAATAAGCAATTGACATAAAGCACGCCTCATCTTGGGGAGCCACAGGTCGTCCTCGGCGTTGGCGAGCACGAAACTAGCCCACTTGTCGGCGCCGTCCTCAAGCTCATGCAAGATATCTTGTAGTGACATGGCAAGGCGGCACCACTGCGATTAGAATTCCAGCAACGTTACCACTCTCGCTCGACAACGCCACCGCTAGCACCCGCTGCTCCACGTCCTTGTGGTCCGCCTCCACTACCATGTCACCAGAGTATTGTTGTTGCCTCCATCCTCCCGCTTGCTAGTGCTCGCTGCTCCGTGTCCTCGCTGTTCGCCTCCAACGCCACGCGCGACAGACTTGGTGAACTTGGGCCACGGGTGCAAAGGCGTGGCGGCCATGGTGAAGGGGAGGGACTAGGCAAAGGGGGAGAGGGTGAGGGCGGAGGGGGTGAGCGGAGGCGAGGATGGGGAGACGGAGGGGAATCAAGGGAAGGGATAGGGTTAGGTAACAGGGACAGAGAGCGATGGAACGCCTCTGCACCCGATTCCCTTGATGGAGACGATTTTCCCCGCTATCAATCCTGTAGAGGGGAAAACTCCCCCATCCCTGAACCCTAATAGGTGGGGCCATTGCCATCTCTAGTACTCCTTGTCAAATCTACAGATATCTCACACAAACTAGACAACATATGTGATGCACAGGGCTTAATTTGTGGACACATAGACAAATTTAATCCCCACCATTCTCTCCGAAATATGTGGCCAAGATGCAGTCGGGTGACCCACCAATGCCATTATGCCACCATCCCACTTACGCACTTTTGTGCCCAACCCCTCGCGTAAGCCACAACAATTTGCCATAACCCCCCTGGCACTCAGCTACGATCAGGGCAAGCAACCACCCCTGCCCGACCACCGTTGCGGCGAAGTTCCGCCGCCCCTGGCCATTAGGCTGCTCCGGCGGTGACACTGCTCCACTCGAGCGTCTTCCTCCCTCACCTCGGTGCGAGCCGTCGGCTCGGCTCAAACGAAGCAGCAAGCGGCCATCTTTCCAAGTTTAGGAAAGGAGGTATTCTGAATTTGTATGTGTTGTTCTGAATTTTCTTTTTGGAAGCAATGAGCAGCAGCTAGCACCATCTTGTAAATACATAGAGAAATGACAGAAGGTTGAATAGGGTCGAATAGTTGCTGCCTGGTGCCATTTTGCATGAAGCTACGCAAAACAATTCCTAATACTGCAGCTGCCTTGCCCTTCTTGACAAGACGCAAGCTTCCATAGCTTATTTCGTTCCTTTCCTCCAGAATTAGCCGTGGATGGCAGCATCACCGGGTCAGCAGGAGGCGTCGGATGGAGGACAGGGCGCCGAGGGAGGGGAAGTAGATTTTTTCGTCTAAATTCGCGTTCGGGTCCCTCGTGCGCTATTTTACGAAAAGAACCTCCCGTTAAATTCAAATCGCGAACAAGTCTTTTTCTAATTTTTAAGGATAGCGGATAGGTCCAAAAACGTAACATTCAGGTCCTTACTCCTTACGTCTAGGTCCTTTCTCCGTTTTTTTCGGAAAAAAATGTTTTTGTCACTAGAAATATGTGTACAGCTCTATCTCTAGACTTTTTTCTCACCTCGATTTCCCATCTCGATCTCTAATATTTTTTAGAGCATGTATTATTACTCCCTGACACGTCGGTCTCGATATTTTTTAAACATGTATTATTACTCCGTGAACAGCGTAGAGTGTTAAGCTCGACAAAAGAAGGTTGTCATCTCTAATAGTTTTTCGCCCTTTTCCCTTTAGACTTTTTCCCCACTTCGGTTTTCTAGCTCGGTTTCCAATATTTTCTAAATAATTCATCGAAAGAGATATTTCTACAGCTCTATCTCTCTACTTTTTTCCCGTTTCGCTCAATATTTCGACGATTTAAAAAATAAAACGCCGCCGAAAAATGAAATCCTTACGAAAAAACGACACGCGCGACGTGTTACGCCGCAAGTCTCTAATATTTTTTAAAACGTGCCCTTTCTCCGTTTTCCCGAAAAAAAAGGTTTTCATCGTCATAAATATTTGTGCAGCTCTATCTCTAGACTTTTTTTCCAGCTCGATTTCCCATCTCGATCTCTGATATTTTTTAAAACATGTATTATTACTCATGAACACGCCGATCTCTAATATTTTTTAAAACATGTATTATTACTCATGAACACATAGAGTGTTAAGCTCGATAAAAGAAGGTTGTCATCTCTAATAATTTTTCACCCTTTTCCCTCTAGACTTTTCCTTGCGGTTTTTCAATTTCGGCCTCCAATATTTTTCAAATAATTCGTTGAAAGAAATATTTCTACAACTCCATCTCTCTGTTTTTTTCTCCATTTTGACGATTTAAAAAATAAAACGTTGCCGAAAAAAAAAAATTCTCTGAAAAACGACACGCTGCGGCGTGTTCGCCGTGAGTTTTAATATTTTAAAAACATGTATTATTACTCGTGACGCCAGAGTATTAAACTCGATAAAAAGAAGATTGACATCTCTAATAGTTTTTCACCCTTTTCCCTCTAGACTTTTTCCTCGCCGCGGTTTTCCAGCTCGGTCTCCAATATTTTCCAAATAATTCGTCGAAAGAAATATTTCTACAACTCTATCTCTCTATTTTTCCCCTGTTTCGCTTATTATTTCGACGATTTAAAAAATTAAACGCTGCCGAAAAAAATATTTTTTATTTGAAAAAACGACACGGACGGCGGATTACGCCGCGGAAAATTTCCTAGTAGCATCAGACTCATGGAAGAACCAATACAAGCAACCAACACCTCAACAGGAGTATCTATCTTGGTTCCCAAGCACATAACATAGATCCAATACTGACGATTCGCAAACAGAAAAATAGTTCGACGCATTACAGTTACCAGAAATAGTTCTTAAAATAGGATTTCTAAGAAACATACTTAGTTTGTTACATCAACACAAATTGCGAATGGAACACTGCAACAGCAATGGCACACTATCAGTAGAACCGAACTATGATGTGTACTATCAAATTAATACTTAGCGGTAAGGGTTATTCTTGTAATTGCAATCATACAAGGCTAGATTAGAAAAAAAAAAATTAAGCCAAGGCTGAAAAAGCTCAGGCTCTCTCTCGTCCTGCACGACTAAAGAGTAAAGATGCCCATCGGTTAGACCCGGGTAGTACGATGAAATGCAAGCAGATCTGGATTTTGAACTCCCTAGACGTAACAAGTCTGGTAGTAGGAAGAAATATCCTGTGTAATCATCCATATATGTGCAAGCGTGAAATCAAACAATCTGGAACACCCAATCTATATCTAACACTGGCTGCTGTTTTTACGTTTAAACCCTCCCACCTCACCCTCCATCTCTTCTCTCCCTGCCCCTGAAATTTGCTGAACATCTCCTACCAGCAGCCAGTGTTAGATATAGATTAGATACTTCAAATCGCTTGATTACATATATATATATATATATATATATATATATATATGGCGGCGTATTTAGTGCAAACATCTCTTTTGGTGCAATCATGCAAACTGCCAATCTCAGCTCTTAGATCTCTCCTCAATGGCTAGATTAAAATTGGTGGGATTCCCCTAATCCACTTATAGTTTTTTTCCACAAAACCCCCTAGAAACATTTTCTTCTCTCCCCACTTCCCTCCTCTTCAACCTAGCATCCAGTCCAGGACGTCGACGAGGTTCTCTACGACGTTGTCGGCGCCGGAGCCGAAATCCTCGTCGTCGCTGCCGGCCCTCATCTCCTGCTCGCCGCCGCTCCTGGCCGGCACGCCCTGCTATTCGCGTCATCTGTATGCGGACGTGCCACGAGATGTCCTGGGCATTAGCTATTCGCGTCATCTGTATGCGGAAAACAAACGAATCAGAACAACTAAACCATTTTGACTTTCCAAACCTTGCGTGGATTACTCCCAAGATTGGAGCTTTCTTCTTTCTTTCTTTCTTTCTTTCTGTCTTTCTTTCTTTCTTTCTGAACTTACCAAGAAGAGATCAAAACTTCAGCTGTCTCTACGAGGAAAGGGATGTAGGAATCAGCACGAGCAAAAGCTGTTCAACAAAGGGACGGGGGAACAAGATGAGAATTCCGTGGATTGGTTCGAACTGGACATCTGTCCTAATTTTATACTAACAAGAGCTGAATAGAAACCAATCAAGCGATTTCTATAGCATTTCAATCCTTATAAACGAGAGGGAAATGGAGCAAATCCAACGAATTTTGAAGCTACAGACAAGACATCGAAACAAGCTTGAATAAAGATATGAAACACCTCAGGTTCAAGAACAGCTGTTCTTGGCTGGAACAGTGATCCTTGTCATATTGGGTACGGGGAAAGCGCACCATCCAATTCTGCAGGAGACAATAAGCAGCAAAAGGCCTTGGTTAGTTTTTTTTCAAAAAAAGAAGGAGAGTAAACCCGGGGGGCGGGGGGTGGGGGCAAAAATCCAGGAAGCGATCGATCATATCGATCAATCAGAGAGGCCTTGTGCTCTCAGGTAGGTACCTGAAAAACCACCAAGAGCAGAGGCTGCTGGAAGGCTTAGGCTGTCCTCCTGCACCACGGACACGAGGCCGAGGATGGAGTGGATCGGCCTCCGCATTCCCTGGCTCATGACGCGCTGGAACGCGTCCTTGGCCTCGTTCGCCATGAGCGCGTCCCGCCTCGCCTACAGCAGCTCGCGGTTCTGCTCGGCCAGCCTGTTGCGCATCGCCTGCGACTCATCGAGTAGCGACGCGTGCGAGAGCGCAACGGCCACCTGGTCGGCGACCACCTCCACGATTTCCAGCTCGTGAGGCCCCCAATTCTTGTCGGTGGGAGGCACGAGCACGAGCACGGCGTAGCTCGTCTGGATCACCTCCGGCGTCCCGCCCTTGAAATCCGACACCTTGAGCATCGGCATTCGTATCGCCGCCACCGTGCCGGTGTCCTCCTTTCCCGCGCCGCTCGCCGACCCGAGGAGCGAATCCGGCCCGAGAAGCTTGACGCTGTCGCTGCTCCTGATATCGACGACGTCCGAGTCATCCGCCCCGACGACGAGGCCGTCAATGCCCCGCCGGAGCTCATGGGTGAGGCACATTTCGGCCTTGTCCTCGGCGGGCATCCAGACGGCGCAGTTTTTGAGCGCGAGCACCCGGGAGAGCTCGATGAGCGTGGTGTAGAGGACAGTGTGGCGGTCGAGCGACTTGCGGATCTCTGCGTGAGCATGCGGACGTGCCAACTCGCCTCTCACGTCTATCCCTCGCAGAAGCGGCATCTCGTGTACGCCGTCGCCCTCTGATCCGCATGCACGCATGCACCCCAAGCGTTGTCGATCACCGCCGAGGAGGGAAGAAGACACGCGCCGTTCCAGCACTCTTGCTGGCTGCTGGCTGTGCAGAGGGGAGGGTAGAAGAGGAGGAAGTGGGAGAGAAGAAAATGTTTCTAGGGGTTTTGTGGAAAAAAGCTATAAGTGGATTAGGGAATCTCATCAATTTTAATCTAGCCATTGAGGAGGATCTAAGAAATGAGATTAGGAGTTTGCATGATTGCACCAAAAAGAGTTTGCTTGAATCAATACGCCTATATATATATATAGGAAAAATATCTTTTACTCCTGGTGTAGTTACTCCCACCTCTGAAATACTACCTAAATGAACTTGAAATACTTCTTTATCACTTTGGGTACACTCATATACTAATTATAAGATACTCCAATGTGAGTCACATGAAAAAAATTGCAAAAGAGTCCATGATTTTTAGCGTATTTTGCAAATACCTTTATATATACACATAAAAAGGAGTATGTCTAAAAAATATACATACCACCTCTGAAAAAATGTACATACCACCAAGATGATCTTATATACTCAGATACTACGCAGACGCATTCTAGTCGCAGACAAGATCACCTCATACGTTGTGAGATACGATATAGAGAGTAATTACTTCCGAGAATAGAAAATAGGCTTTCTATATATATATATATATAGAGAGAGGTGATTACATAGGATATTGGCCCTGGCAGTAGAACTTGACGTACCACTCCGAAGATTTCAGCGACTGGTACAGTGGTATCCTAATCCGTGTATATATATCTACTACGAACTGGTAGATCCGAGTAGGAATAAACTGCAACAAAAACCCTTTCGAGAAGAGCAAAACTGCCAAAACAGAACACGAAGACTGAGACGCGGACGCGGGCAGAGGGAGACAGATCCATCGCCCCTCCCCCTCGCTGATCGAGCTCGCGCTCGGATCGCTTCTTCTCTTCTCATCCTCCCTTCCGCGGAGGGGAGAGGAGGAGGAGGAGGAGGAGGAGGGGAGCCTCCCTGATCCGCCTGAGCTGTAAGTAGTTCGTGCCGCCAGATCTTCCCTCCCGCGAGCAGCTACCGTTATTGTGTTGGGTCCTTTTGGGGTGACTGGCTATGTTGATTTGTGATCTGGGGAGATGGTGGCTGACGGACGAGGTGTTTGCTGGGTTGGTTGGTTTCGTCGTGCAGGATCGTGGCGTGATCAGCGGGTGAATAACAATGACGGCCGAGGGGACCGCGTGCAACGGCGCCGGCGAGGCGCCGAAGGTGGAATTGGCGTCGGCGAAGGAGGCCGTGGCGACTGCCCCGCTGGGGGAGAGGCCGGCGGAGGAGCGCGAGGGTGAGGGGGTGGGCGGCCCCTTCGTGATCGTGAACGGCGACTCCGACGGTCTCTCCGACCGGGGCTCAGATCTGGACCGGAGGCACAACGAGGACTCCCCTTCGGACGAGGATGATCAGCCGCCGTCCAATGCAGGCCGCGGGCGGAGATCACGTGGACGGCGATCCCGACGGGGCTCAAATCGGGATCAGAGGCCCGATGGGGATTCCCCCTTGGACGAGGATGATCAGCCGCCGTCCAATGCAGGTCCGGATGCGGCCGCGGGCGGATATCTCAGGACCGCTGGTGGGAAACTTGGCCCATCGGATGCCACCCTCGGTGTTTCGTCGACCGAAGGGCACGGTGGTGCCGCTGCGGAGTCTGATGATAGTGTGGGTGAGGGCAAAGGGGAGCACGGTGCCGATTTTGTTGCTGAACTGGTGGAGCAGGACACTGCTGGTGGAGAGCAGGGTGGGGCAGAGGCTCCGGCAGCCAGCGGAATTGACCATGCTGACACTCCTGCTGATTCTGCTTCAACTGCTGTAGATTCTGAGGTTGACAGCAAGGAGAGCGCAAGGGAAGAAAGTGCTGCTGCTAATGTTGCTGAATTGCTGGTGTTGCATGAGGCTGCTAGTGAAGTACAGGATGGGGTGGATGCTGCTGCGCAGTTGAGTGGGCGGGATGACACCCTCGCACATGCTGAGTCCGGTTCCACTGCCTTGGAGTCTGAGGTTTGTGGTGAGGAGAGCAAAGGAGAACAGGGTGCTGCTGAAGTCACGGAGCCAGTGGGGCTTTGTACAGATGGATCAGGTGCTCCGATGGTGAATGGGCGTCATGATACTGACATGAGTGCTGATTCATGTGTAACTGCTACTGAGCCTGTGAGTCCTGCTGATGAGGGCAGACAGGAACAGGGTGCAACTAATGTCACAGAATTGGTGGAGCAGGACGCTGCCTGTGGAGATGATGCTTTGCAGGCCAATGGGCATGATCATCTAGACAGGAGTGCTGATTCTTGTACATCTGCTTCTGAGTACAAGGCTCATGCTGATGAAGGAACACCAACGACTAAGGCTGAAGTATCGCAAGGAATGCTGGATGCATCTAGCAGTAATTGCGGTCCTTATACTTGTGAGGAGCCCATAGAAGAGGAAGTTGTTGCAAACGGGCACGGCTATGCTGAGGACAATGCTGTTGCTTCTGGGGGGCTTGAACCTGGAGTTGAGGAGGGAGAGGGTGAAGCCACCCTTGGTGTTCTTGTACTGGAAGACAAAATGGACAAGGACAGTGAGGGGAATTTGTGTGATGGACATACAGCTGATGCTGCTTTCTCTTACAAGGAAGCAAAGCCTCCAATGAAGGAGGGAATAAATGAAGCTGTTCCTGCTTTAGCTGGTCTGGATGTGATAACTGAGAATAAAAGCGAAGAAATTGTGCAAGGTGATGAATTGGTCAAGAATGATGTTTCTGTTGGCATACTTCATTCTGTGAAACCAGAATCAGATCCATTTATTGAATCGAGCGGGGATCACAAAGTCCAGGTTGATGTTGCTGCGGGTGATGTAAACGCGATGGTTTCTGATGTGAAGGCTGACAGTATGGTGGAAATAAACACAGCAGATAGTGTTCAAACACAGGAGCTCAATACTGCAATTGAAGAGAGGAATATACCACTGCATGTAAATTCCTCTGGCGAAGTTGAGGAAAAGGAGTTAAACAGACCACCTTGTCCTGAGGAGGTAAATTTAGCTCAGAGTGATGACTCTTCTGTACAAACTGGAAAGCATGAGCAGTTAGAAGCACCTTGTGTTGGTCTAGCTGATCAAAGTGACAATTTTGTAGTAGAGGCAGAGCCAAGGAAAGAAGCTGAGATGGAGGCTGTTGATACTGCAGCTTCTACCTTTCATAATGAGCCAAGGTCCATTGATTTGGTTGATAATGATAGTATGAAGCATTCAAGCCTGGGTACTGAGTTGGAAAGTTGTGACCATATACAAACAGAAGAGTGTAGTTCTCGAGAAATATCTAGTGCCACTGTTTATCAAGTTGTATCTGGTACTTCTATGGAACATGGAACTGCTGTGGCTGATGACTCCGAACTCAGTTCTGAAACAGGAGATGAATGTCGAGGAAAATCTAGTGAAACTGTTGTTAATCAAGGTGAACCTGTTGCCTTAAATGAAGACGAAGCTGTTCTCGTTGATGATGCTCAACCCTCGTCTGCTACAGGAGATGAATCTTCTGTGGTTGGTGAAGCTGGTGATATTTCCCATAAGGATGAATCGAGTAATTTAGGTGCAGATGGCAAATCCCATGAAGAACAATTAGAAATTTGCGACACGGCAACTACGTGTGATAAGGTTTCCTCCACAACTGGAGATAAAGTCTTCTGTCCAATAAATGAGCTGGCTTCTTCAATTGAGCCTTGCTTGTCAGATGTAACATTGGAACCTGAGGTTAAGGCTCCTTGTACAGACAAGGAGCCATGCCTGTCAGATGAGACAGGCAAAGATATTTGCTTTGGAAATGTAAGTGCACACACTAAATCTTCTCATGAGATTGAAACCAAATGTTTGGAAGGTATGCACTCATTTTTTATTGGGTATACTTTTTAATTGTTCCAATGCATTAGTTTCCTTCAAGTTAATGCTTATTATAGTTGTTTGTAAAAGTTGAATGCTTATTTTTGTTCTTGTGTAACAGCACTGGAACCTTCATCCATTGACACAGTAGTCCTGGAGGAACACAAGAATAAATACGAACATGCACATGCAGATGAGGCAAAGGTTGTGGAGGACTCCAGTGAGTCACATGTGCATCTTGATAAGACTAATAAGGGAGATACACAGGTCATTAGGCAACAGAGGATCTACCTAATAAAGGTCCCAAAATTTGCGGACGAAGATCTCTGGGCAAAAACACATGATGCGCAAGTTCATATGGATCGACTGACCCAGGAAAGAGATGCAATTAATTTTCGTAAGCAAAAGCAAAAGGTGATGAGCCTCCTATTGTTCACTCTCCCTTTCCTTCCATAGCATGTTTCTTAATTTTGGATTAATATATTGCAGGCTGTTTGTGATGAGTACCGGGAAAAACTAGAGGCAGCATGGCAAGAAGAGAGGGAAGCTAGAGCTGCCCATGGTGGTAAGAAGCATGATTTAAATAGTGTGCGATCAATGATCGGGAAGTTGAATAAAGCAAATTCAATTGAAGAAATTGATGAGATGGTAAGGATTCTGTGATGGTGTTGGTGAATTTACTTTATTCCCTTCCTTTCATATTACTCTATTGTCGTTTATAATCTGATATCTTTTCTTAAAAACATTATGATGATTTAGATTGCAAGGAAAGAGAAGATTATGGAACATGAGACCATTTCTTTAAAGGAAGAGAAGCTTTTCATTAAAGAGATTAATGAACTAAAAGCCCAAAGGAAGCAATTGTGCTCCAATATGGGCTCGAAGGCTGAAATCAGTGAGGCATTCCATCAAAAGGATCACATTCACGAGCAACATAAGGTATTAAACGCAGCACCTTGTAATTGTCTTTCCAATTCAAATTTCATCAATTTTCAGATTGACCTTTGTTTTCTCTTTTCTAGACTTTGAAGAAGGATTCTGATGTTCTTTTCAACAACCTGAAGTCCCTTGAGGAAAACACAAGAAAGATTCAACAATCTTATGATGACGAAAAAGCAGTTTTGAGAAAATTGAATGAAGAATTCCGAGCTGCTAATGAAATACGTCAAAAGGCCTACAGTGATTGGGTTGATCTGAGAATGGAACCAGTCAAGAAGGTAAGAAACTTGCTTCCATTCAAGGTATTCTTGTAGTTCTTGTTCATTCTGTTGTGTAATATTTTTTATGCTAAATAAACCATAGTTACCAGATTCGCTGTAAACTCCTGCGAATCGCGAACCGGTTTCGTCGAACCCGAACCGGTTTAGAGTACGGGGTTTGTGTTCGCAGTGGAAATCGGAAGAAAAAGTGGTGAACTATGCACCCGAATTCCGTACCATGAATTGGACGAACCACATTTCTCGTTACTATGAAATAAACGAAGATGTTATAGATTATCTTTTCCAAGTTTTACGCCATCCACATTTAAAATGTATTGCATGGTTAGGTTAAAAAGCCCAAAGACCAAATAAACCTGGGTGAGAACCAATTTAGGATTAGTTCCAGAGCTTGCCTGATTACACGGGACTGATAGCTTGACATTCTGTTTGTAAAAAGATTACCCGTTTAGGAATTTTTTAAAATAATATATTTTAAAAATAATTTTACAAAAATAATACGTTGAAAAAATTACAAAAATACACCTTTGTTGCCATTTGAAATGGCGATAGAAACTCAGTCGCCATTTCATTTGGCAACAGGCTTCTATCACCATTTTTTTAATGGTGATAGAGATCTGTTTTATCGTATATTGAATTGGCCGACGGATTATTTTGTCGTAGATTCATTTGGTCGATTATTTAATAAAATCCTTTTATTTAGTGTCATCAGTGTACATAGCATGCCTCCTGCCCTCCTACCTATGATGCACTCCGTGCTCATGTTATCAAAATTTAACTCCTGACTACCACTAATGTCCAGTTTCTTTGTATATGCTACTACTATGTTTCTGTCTCCATTAATGATGGAGGTAGGGCAAGTTTCCTGTGTTAGGGTACTGCACCAATGACTTCAAAATGCATGTAATTTACTGAGGGAACTGTACAATTTCTGGTTAGTTGTGCAAAAAGCTGAACAGGGTTGTACACACTTTTTTTTTGCATTGCAGAACAAGTACTTTTTCATGTACAAGAGGGACCGCAGTACTGCATCTGAATACTTATCAATAGGTGACATGGAGGGACTTCAGTTATATTGTAATAATCAGGTAAATCACACATCCACCTTCAATATGGTCATACTTATTGCATTGGGGGTAGGATCAATATTGCTTACGCTGGTCAACTTCCATGTGCTTTTGAGCTAATTAGCCAACAGTACCGATACATTCCATTAGCATTTGTATTTGAGTATTTCTGCACGAAATGTCTTCCGGTACTTATGCTATGAGCCTATGACATAAGTGATTATCTACCATACTCGAATCTACCAGGGAACATATGCCTTTGGATGAGATATTCCTACAGCTAAATATTAAAATGCTGATTTACTCATGTCTTGTGCTGTTTTAATTGTTGTTACATTGCATCTGTTCTTGCACTTTTATGCTTCCAAAAGTGTTAATCATTGTTCTTTTCTCTTTTCTTTCTTGATCCTCCAAAAATCTGATGTTCTTCTACTTTGATCAATAAATTTTGTAATGTTCTTTCGCTTATAGGTAGAGAGAGTTTTGGGAATGTGGAACAAAGATGATAACTTCCGCAATCTGTACGTTGAAGCAAGCAAGTTTAGCACCCTGAGGAGATTGGGGACCCATGATGGAAGAAGACTTGGCCCTGAAGAGGATCCTCCAGTCATTCCGAGCAATTTCAATAGAAGGCCAAGCAATTCATCTCCATTGACTGTTTCAAGCCCAGTCGTGACCATTTCAACTTCAGAAGTAGCACCTGAAAGGCCTGTTCCAGTTGTAGTCCCTGTAGAAGAAGACTCCTTTCCTGTTTTGCCATCCCCCCAGATCAGTAAGCGTGCCAAATCAAAGGCATCTGGTAGTTCTTCCCAGAAAGAAACAACTACAGCTCCAATGTCAGAGAGGGAAGATGTAAAACACATTGAAAAGGAAAAGGCTCGTCTGGTGGAGGAAGAGTTGGAGTTAGCAAGAAGGGCAGAGGAGTTGGCACGAAGGGAGGAGGAACTAAGAGAGGAGAGGGCTGCAGCTGAAAAGGAGCGGCTCCGACTGGAGCAAAAGGCCAAAGCTAAGGAGGCTGAGGAGAGGAAGAAGCGGAAAGCAGAGAAGGCTCTGGAAAGAGCTGAGTTCAAAGCACGGAGGGAAGCCGAGATGAAGGAAAAGGTATGTTTCTCTGCTTTGATGTTAGAGCTCATTCCTTCTTGATAATGTACTGTAGACTGTCCATGCAACAACTTTTACATCCAAATTGTCAAACTATGCAGAGGAGATTAAAAAAAGATAAACGGAATGGTCCAATACCAACAGACTCAGCACGTCGTAGTGGTGAGGGCAACTCTACTGCCATAGCTACAACCGACACTGACAGTAGCACTTCAGAAAACACTAGGGACGCTGGGGTTTCTCAACAGACAGCCCCAAGGCGGACCTCTAGATCAGCAGCGGCAATGAGACAGCTAAACAGGGTACAGCCCATGCCCTTACCCCTGCGTAACAGGGGCAGAAGGAAAATGCGGCAATATATTCTAGTAGCTGTGGCCGTGCTATCGATGATCGCATTGATCGTGGCAGGCAGCTACATACACCTCCCCAGTTTAAGGCCACTTCACTTCTAAATTAATTAGTAGTACACTCCCAATGGATAACGAGACGATCTGTACACACATATTCAACCACAACAGTAGGGTTGTGGAGGTGGTTTGTGATACAAAACTTGGGGCGATTTTTTTGTGGGAAACTTGGTGGTTCTACCTAGATTGGTTCTTTTTATTATTTGAACTGTGGATGCCGTTATTGTATTTATTTTCCCTTATAGATTGTGTTGGGAGAGCATTGTGTAACTTATCCAATGGTGGTGAAGTATTCATTATTATAAGATGATAATAATTATAGATTTTTGTTACATGTCTGGTGAAGTGGTGATAAACTTGTGTACTTCACTTTTGATTTGTACAGTTGGCCTGTTGCCGGCCGAACACCCTGAACTACCCTGATCTCACTCACATTTTGCCGGTGTACCTTTTTCGTCATGAAAACATTCCCATGAGCGGGAGAATCACCGCTCGGTGGTAGCTAGGCCTGTAAACGGGCCGAGTTCGAGTGACTCAGGCTCGAGCTCGGAGCTTGATAAGAGATTAAATGAGCTCAAGTTATGGTGCCTTAACCTAGGCTTGAGTTTGGCTTGGTGAGTCGCTCGGTAACAATAAACAATTCAATGTGTAAATTTAATAGACACATGAGTTATTTGAATTCAGCTTGGTGAAGCTCATGAACTCAGGATAAAGTTTAAGTTTGACAGCTTGGTGAGTTATTTGAATTCAGTTTGGTGAAGCTCGTGAACTTAGGCTAAAAATACAAAAACGTTCACTCAAGGGTCAAATCTAGAAAAAAAAAAGACGGTGGGGGAGCCGCATTGGATGAGCACAAAACGATCCCACCGCAGAGGCGCAGACGGCTCGGCAGGCGCTCCATGCCTTCCACGGCCACACGCTCCGGGTTACGCAGCTACTCTCGTGAAATTCTGGACGATTTATTTAGCGTGCTCTCCTGTGCATGTATGCCTCAATTGAATTTGAATGACTGGATCAGATGCTCATGAGCTCATCATTGATGCAATTTTGCAAAGCCGTTGCGTGCATGCGTGTAAAACATCTGAGGCTGGGAAACCCAGGCGAGGGTGTGTACGGAGAACAACATGCAGAACTCGTCACTTGTCATTAACCAGAACAGGAAAACGCTGCCTGTGCAAATGCTAACCGCGTCGCAATAAAGAAAACCAAACGGGAATGATTAGCGCTCGGACGCCCAATCCAGACGCTAGCTTCATACACTGCTTGAGATGTTAAATCTTTGTTCGGAGTGAATCTAAACAGTTCGATCCCACTCTCTTAGGGCGTAACAACAACGCTAGCTGTGCTCGACATGCTCAAGAAGAAGAAGTTGTTGCTGTACAGAGGAAGGCTATTGCAATCGGTTTTTTTTTTTGGGGCCTTCTCATTGCCAGGCATAAGCTAGTCTAAAGCATGATCACCAAAACATAATATGGAAATTAAAACTCGTTATATGAACTGACTCGGAGAGGTAGATGAAACCATTAATGTTTCTATCGGTGAGGGCGATTCGGTCGGTGTAGAAGAAAAAGAACACCGATATAGATATGCAGCGAAGGGGCACCAAGATCCTCTCGGTACTAGTCACGTTTTTCGGTAGCCCGTGCTAGAAGCCCAGATCGGATGGATGTTTCGGGAGCAAGCAAACTTGTGATCAAATTTCTGATGAAACAAGTGCCGGCTTCTCCCATTTAATATGGCGCTAGCTAACGAGACCGAACCAAAAAAACATTGGAACGCTTCTGATCATTGTGCGTGAAGGTGGGCCTAGCCCCATAATTTTCGGACTGGTAGTTAGCCGAAGATCATAACGAATATTCTCCCACTTGATCGTAAGGTTAATTTTATAAGTCCATACTTAACAAACAGTACACCAAGATAAAGTATTTTAGCAGTTAATAAATGCACCATTGAAACTTTAATATCTATAGTGCAACATTATGTCTCGATAGGATAATTACTTATTCTTAACGAGAGTTGTTTTATTCTTATGTTCCTCATTTTCAGAATCAGAGGCTTTCTAATAAACCTATGCCGGCAACATGCTCTCGAAAGAGATTGGGTGGTAAGCCTTTAGTAAGTGGATCTACAAGCATAGACATAATACTTATATGTTTCACATCAATTGTCTAATCTTGGATTCTATCTTTCACAACAAGATACTTAATGTTAATGTGTTTAGCAGCACCACTTGACTTGTTACTTGAATAGAAAACTGCGGCTAAATTATCGCAATAAACAGATAGTGGCTTAGATATGCTATCTATCACTCTTAATCTCGGGATAAAATTTTTAAGCCATACAGCCTGCGAAGTAGTCTCATAATATGCCACAAACTCAACCCACATCGTTGATGATGCAATTAGAGATTGTTTGGAGTTTTTCCACAAAATGACTTCTCCCGCAACCGTGAAGATATAACCTAATGTTGATTTCTTAGTATCAACACAACCGCAAAATTAGCGACTGAATAGCCCACAACCTCAAGGGCATCAGACTTCTTATATGTGAGTATGAAACACTTAATGCCCTGCATATAATGCAAAGCTTTCTTAATGCCTTTTCAGTAGTCCATCCCTGAATTTGATTGATATCTGCCAAGCATCCCGGTTACGAATGCTAAATCAGGGCGAGTACAAACTTGAGCATACATAATACTTCTGACAGCTGAAGCGTAAAGAATCCCTTTCATCTGATCAGCCTCTAATTGATTCCTTAGACATTGGAATATTCCAACTTATCGCCCTTAACAATAGGAGCAAATGTGGCAGAGCAATTATACATATTAAATCTCTTAAGCACTCTGTCAATACATGCCTTTTGGGATAAGCCTAATATCCCTTTAGACCTATCTCGGTAAATCTCAATACCCAAAACATAAGTAGTATCACCAAGATCCTTCATGTCAAAGCTAACGCAAAGAAATTTCTTGGTCTCATACAATATGTTCTTATCACTGCTAGCCAATAAGATATCATCCACATAAAGCACTAAGATAGTAAATTTATTCCCCTTAGTTTTAATATATGCCTAATGAAAAGACCGATATGTCGCCTAGAGGGGGGGGTGAATAGGCAAATTAAAATTTTGCAATTAAATAAAACCACTCGAGGACCAAACCCGAAGTGTCCGGACTAATTGTCCGGATAGTCCGGATTAAATGTCCGGATAGTCCGGAATAAATGACCGGATAGTCCGGACAAGTGACCTTGAAATGAGATTTTAAATCCTTGCAAATTTCTCAACAATCTAACTGAATACAAATACTCTAAATGATGTCAGGTGCCTGAGAAAAATATAGATCTAAAGCCAAACACAAAGATTAAGTAGATCGGGGCACCAAAAGATCCAAGAACTACAAACCCTAGCACAAGCAAGTAAAGAGTAGGAAGGCAACAATTTTTACCGAAGTTCGGATTTTTGAAGGGAATCCTACGTCTCCGTTGAGGAGGCACAAAGCCCGGGTCCCTCTTGACCACTTTCCTCCCGGTGTTGCACAAAGCACTCGCCGGTCTTCTTCTTGCCCCTTTCCTTTCGGAGGCGGGACTTGCCTTCAAAAACTCCCGGGGCACTCCACACCAAGTCTTGGAGGCTCCCGGTGACTCCTTGCCGTCTAGGAGCCCTTCAAACTCCAAGAGTAACAAATACGCCGCTAAATCGCCTTGGAGGATGAAGCTTGTGCTCAAGAATCAAACAAGCAAGCTCAAAGCACTTAGATCCCCTCTTTTCTCCCCAAAGATTCAAATCAAAATGAAGATTCAAGTGGGAGAAAGAGGCTAGGGCTCAAGAGAGTGAGAGAATGAGCTTGAGAATTGAATGCTGCAATGAATGAGGTGAGGTAACGGTTGGAAATGAAGTGAGGGCTTAAATAGGTCACCCAAAAATCCAACCGTTACACTTGTGCTGCGCAAACCCCGGAGTATCCGGACAAATAGTCCGAAGTGTCCGGACTTAACTTGGTTTGCAACCAACCGAGAAGGTGAGCCCGGAGTGTCCGGACAAAATCTCCGAATACTCCGGACCACCCCGGATACTCCGGACATTTTAACCCCGGAGTGTCCGGACTAAATGTCCGGATACTCCGGACTTACCAGAGAAAACCAACCGAAAACCCTAGCCCGGAGTGTCCGGACAAAATGTCCGGATACTCCGGCCTGACCCCCTCGGCCAGGAGTACCCCTAACAAGGAAATGCACTGTTTTAAAATTCTTTTGAGATGCAATTTTCATCCTATGAGCACAAGCATATCCTAGAATCGATTTTCCGTCGTATCCCCCTTAATAGCACGGCTATCCTTAGACTCAATAAAATAAAAGATTTACAACTGAAGTCTTGATGCCGCCTTTTCAAATTTTAAATATGGTGGGGATATCCAATCGCCTTTTCAACGATGATATCTTCTTGATAACTGTGTAGAATCTCACATGCATCGTTAGTATACGTAATTGTGTTGCCATAAATCACCAAAACTCTTTGAGGGGCCTAGATGCCCTTTCAATCTCCTCCTTTTTGGTGAATTGATGACAACACAATTTTATTTTGATAAATTTGAAATGATATAGTATTTGGAAAACCAAATACACGGAGAAGCCCCCCCTAAACATGTGCATTGGAAGAATTTAATTTGAATATCAAATGCACATATTTACGGGAATTTTTTTAAAAAAAAAGCTCCCCCTGAATGTTTGCTTTCGAGAGAATATGGCATGTCTTATATAATTTGCACAAATGAGTATGACATGATACCACACAAATGCATTACAAAAAAAGATAGTTCAACATCCATAGTTCGACAACCAAAACTAACACAATCAGGCATAAGCACAAGTTCAACGATAAGACGACAATTAAGCAATAGTACCCAAAGCAAGCACAACCAAAAGATAACAAGATAACGCTAGACTCTCTCCCCCTTTGGCATCAAGACACCAAAAAGGAAAAGACTACAACAAAAGATCACTCTTCGTCGCCGGAGGGCTCATAGTCCTCTTCCTCGCTGTCATCGCTGCTGCCACTGGCGCTGCCCTGGGGTGCAGAAGGCTGAAGTTCAAAGAGCTGTTGAGTAGCGGAATCCACTGTAGGTGCATGAGCTGACTTCTCTCCACTGTAGGGGAGAGAAAAGGAACTCCCGTACAGGCTTAAATAGCCACAGCCATCTAAGTTCGGATACTCCGGACCGTCCGGACTGTCCGGACAATTAGTCCGGACTATCCGGGCTGACTGCTCGGGATCCGACAGGAAATTTCAAGGAATTGAAGGGAATGAATGTCTTGAAGCATTGAGAAAAGATATCCTTAAAGCCCTTTGCACTTATGTGACTAGCGAACATACAAGCAAACGATCCATAGTCACACGGCATTGAACCGGATCCGAAGATCAAATGTTTCAATCAACACAAAAAGATTAGAGAAAAAGACCAAATAAGCTTTTCTAAAACATTTTGCAAGCATCAATCAGAGGCATGCACCTTTCAAGCCAAAATTGCGAGAATCAAGAATATTTAGCCCACTCCTCAATTCGCAAAATCTCTTCTCATCAAGAGGCTTGGTGAATATATCAGCTAATTGATCATTTGTGCTCACATGCTGAATATCGATATCGCCTTTAGTGGAATGATCCCTTAGGAAATGGTGGCGAATATCGATATGCTTTGTAATGAATGTTGGACGGGTTGTTGGCAATTTTATGGCGCTCTCATTGTCACACAAGAGTGGAACATAGTTATAGGTTAGGCCATAGTCATTTAGGGTTTGTCTCATCCAAAGCAATTGCGCACAACAACTCCCGGCGGCTATGTATTCGGCTTCGGCTGTGGATAGGGCTACGGAATTTTATTTCTTAGAAGACCACGAAACAAGGGATCTACCTAAGAATTGACAAGTTCTCGAGGTACTCTTCCTGTCCACCTTACATCCGGCATAATCAGCATCGGAATAGCCAACTAATTCAAAAGATGACCCTTTTGGATACCAAAGTCCGAAATGAGGAGTGTGCACTAAATATCTCAAGATTCTTTTTACGGCCACCATGTGGCACTCTTTAGGAGCGGCTTGAAAACGTGCACACATGCACACACTAAGCATAATATCGAGCCTAGATGCACAAAGATAAAGTAAAGATCCGATCATCGAACGATATACCTTTTGGACGACCGGTTTACCTTCTTTGTCGAGGTCTAGATGCCCGTTGGCTTGCATAGCGTCTTGATTGGCTTGGCGTTCTCCATACCGAACTTCTTGAGCATGTCCTTGATGTACTTCGTTTGGCATATAAAGGTTCCTTCCTTGAGTTGTTTGACTTGAAATCCGAGGAAGAACTTTAACTCGCCCATCATGGACATCTCGAATCTTTTAGTCATTATCCTGCTAAATTCCTTGCACAAATGTTCATTAGTAGACCCGAATATGATGTCATCAACATAAATTTGACATACAAATAGATCATTATCAAGATGTTTAGTAAAGAGAGTGGGGTCGGCCTTTCCGACTACGAAACCTTGACCGAGAAGAAAATCACGAAGACACTCGAACCACGCTCTCGGTGCTTGCTTAAGTCCATAAAGAGCCTTATGTAGAAAGTAGACGTGGTCCGGATGATCTGGGTCTTCGAAACCGGGTGGTTGCTTAACGTAGACCATTTCGGAGAGTGGTCCATTCAAGAAAGCGCTTTTCACGTCCATTTGATACAACTTGAAATCATGGTGAGTAGCAAAGGCAAGTAATATTCTAATAAATTCAAGCCTAGCTACAGGAGCGTATGTTTCATCAAAATCCAAACATTCGATTTGCGTGAAGCCTTGAGCAACCAACCGTGCTTTGTTTCTAGTCACAATTCCGTTCTCGTCTTGCTTGTTCCGAAACACCTATTTGGTTCCAATCACGTTTTGCTTGGGCCTCTCGACAAGCTTCCACACTTGGTTCCTCTCGAAGTTATTCAACTCCTCTTGCATAGCCATCACCCAATCCGGATCTTGGAGAGCTTCTTCTACCTTGAGAGGTTCAAGAGAAGAGACAAAAGAGTAAAATTCACAAAAATTTGCAAGTCGTGATCTAGTGGATACTCCCTTGTTAATGTCTCCAAGAATGTTGTCGACCGGATGATCTCGTTGTATGCTTTGATGAACTCTCGGATGAGGGGTTGTTGCATTTAGACGTTGAATAGGACCTCCATCATCTTGAGAGGTGTTAGAGCCATCTTGAGCTTGAATGGATGAGGGAGGATCAACATTTGGAGCACTGCTGTCCGGAATGTCCGGGGTTAAGTCCGGACACTTCGGAGATTTTGTCCGGATACTCCGGACATTATCCCGGACACTCCGGGTTGGGGTGCTCGGGATTGCATCCTGCTCCACCGGTTTTACCTCCCCAATGGCCAATTTCTTGATTGCTTCGCATGGAGGTTCTTCCCTATCAATTTCATCACAATTAACTTGTTCTACTTGAGAACCGTTAGTTTCATCAAATGTCACATCACGCGAGATTTCAACTACACCAGTGGTGTTATTGAAAACCCGATATGCGTAAGCATTTGATCCATAACCAAGTAAAAATCCTTCATCTACTTTAGAAGCAAATTTAGAAGACTTAGCTCTCTTGTTGAGGATGTAGCATTTGCTTCCAAAGACTCGAAAGTAGGATACATTTGGCTTCTTGCCGGTGAGGAGCTCATATGCCGTCTTCTTCAACAACTTGTGGAGATATAGCCGGTTGGAGCTGTGGCACGCGGTGTTGACGGCCTCCGCCCAGAATATGTCGGAGACCTTGTACTCGTCAAGCATCGTGCGCGCCATCTCGATGAGAGTTCGATTCTTCCTCTCGGCCACCCCATTTTGTTGAGGGGAATAGGGAGCCGAGAACTCATGCTTGATGCCTTCTTCATCGAGAAACTCTTCAACACCGGTATTCTTGAATTCGGTGCCGTTGTCGCTCCGAATTTTCTTGATCTTCACGTCAAACTCATTTTGAGCCCTTCTCATGAATTTCTTCAAGCTTCCTTGGGCTTCGCTTTTATCATGCAAGAAAAACACCCAAGTAAAGCGAGAAAAATCATCAACAATAACTAAACCATACTTGTTTCCTCCAATGCTTATGTAGGCAATCGGGCCGAACAAATCCATGTGGAGCATCTCCAACGGCCTTGAAGTAGTCATCACGTTCTTTGCGGGATGAGAGGCTCCAACTTGTTTCCCGGCTTGACATGCACTACATACCCTATCTTTCTCAAAAACAACATTGGTTAGTCCAAGAATGTGGTTGCCTTTAAGAAGTTTATGAAGGTTCCTCATACCAACATGAGCAAGCCGGCGATGCCAAAGCCAACCCATGCTAGATTTAGCCATAAGACACGTTTCAAGGTTAATTCTATCCGTAGAAAAGTCTATGAGATAGAGATTTCCCTTTAAACGACCCTTAACAGCTATCGAACCATCATCCCTCTTAATGACATCCACACCCTTATCACTAAACACACAATTGTAGCCCGCTTCACATAATTGAGCAACGGACAATAAATTGTAACTTAGTGATTCAACAAGCAAAACATTATTTATATGGAAATCATTTGTAATTAGAATCTTACCTAGACCTACCACTTCACCTTTTCCATTATCGCCAAAAATGATACTTTCACTATTCGATCCATTGGCTTCCAAATGTGCGAACATTGCCCTTTCTCCGGTCATATGATGTGTACATCCGCTATCCAAGATCCAACTTGATCCACCGGAGATGTAGGCCTACAAAGTGAAATTTAGTTTTTGCTCTTTGGTACCCAAACTTGTTTAGGTCCACGCACGTTAGTGACAAGCGACTTGGGAACCCAAATAGATCGCACATTGGGATGGCTTTTGGACTTGCCCCCAATGTGACAAGAAACTACACGACCAAGGTTAGTTCTCTTAAGCACATACGAGGTAAAGAAAGTAGAATGAGTCTTATATTTGGAAGCTCCTTCGCCTTTAATAAAATGAATAGGCTTGTTCAAGGGGGCAACTACGATGTTGCACTTTTTGCCCTTATGGAACATACCCAAGCCCATATTTCATAGTGTTACCTTGGCGCTACCGAGGTACTCCTCTAATCCTTTGCTAGCCTTATAGGACTTTTGAAGTCCATCTTCAAGCATTCCCTTGAGCTTCTCATTTTCATGGCCTAGTACTTGCAAAGTCTCAAGGTTAGTGGCACAAGTATCAATATTGATATTATAGCATCTAGCACATCCATTGCTAGAAGATGGTAATGGGGAATTGGAGACAACTGTCGAGGAGTTAGAAGAGCTATTCGAGAGATCAACAAGCTTCACCTCAAGAGTCTTGCAAGCATCCTTTGCTTTAGCAAGTTCCTCTACGAGTGAAGCATTGGTGATCTCAAGACTAGTTAACTTGGATTTGGTCTTTTTTTGAACTTTCGACCAGCTCCTCGTATTTTCTTCTCTTATTGATTAGACTCTTCTCTAATTCAATATTTTTCTCTTTCTCAAGAATAAGCAAGTCTTCTTGAGCTTCGAGAGTAGTCTCTTTTTGCTGAATAGTTTCCTCCAATTTCTCAATATCTTTTAAAAGTAAATCTAATTTTTGAATGTCAAAGTCCTTAATCGACTTGATTACACAATCATCGTCACTATCGTTATCACTATCATCCAAGCAAGAATTAACAATAGAAGAAGATGAAGTTTTGATTGATACCTTGCGCCCCTTAGCCATAAGGCACATTGGAGCGTTTTCGTCGTCATCGCTCAAGTTGTCGAAGAGGCCCTTTGACGTTGTCGGAGTAGAGGATACGACGATGGCGACGGAAGCGATTCCTCCTTCGTCGGAGTCGGAGCTTGAGTCGGAGTCGGAGTTTGAATCCCACTCTTCTCCAATGTGTGCTTGCCCCTTATTTTTGAAATGCTTGAACTTCTTGCTTCTTTCCTTGTCCTTCCCCCGGTACTTGTCCTTCTTGTAGGGCTTTTCTTCTTTCTTCTCGCGTTGTGGTGTAAGTTCAACCTTCATTAGTTATGGTTTTGGTGTTAATGACAAATCTAATCCTGTATTAATGACAAATCCAATGTTAAGGTTATCCCCTAATGCGATATTGTTATTAATGACAATGTTATTAATGACTAATCTTATATCGAGACTAACTTGTTTGATTAGAATATCTTTGTTTAGTCTCATCACATGGAAAAATGGAAAACCCAAGGTATGTTTGCATATTCATCTTAATATTAGTTGCATACTTTGGAGTCAAGTTAAAATATGAATGTCCCCGTCATATTAACCACAAAATGTGCATCATGTTTCCCAATCCATACATTACATGGATGCACACACTTAGGGGGAGTTTGTAGTTTAACTTGATAGTTTCTTTGTATTGATCGATTCTTTATTGATACACATAAGGGTCAAGACAAAGAAACTAAATCATTGAGTATATATTTGAATTGCCTAGTTATAAGTATACTCATGGTAATATAGGATATACTCCAATATGATTAAAGTAAGTATGTGCATATTATATCCAAGTCAATCATATTTATGCACATATACATGTGGAGTTTATTCTATAGTTGATGATTTAGAGTAATGATCATTTCCATACAATTTACATATAATGGATCATTACTTTTCATCAACATGAGTATATGAAAACTTGTGTAGTTAATATATACTCATATCAATTTAAATGATAATTTAAATTGAGTTCATTTGTCTTAATTAATTATTAACGAACACTTCATCATGTGTTGATGGTGTTCCGTGATTAATTGAGGACAATGAATAGTTCTTAAGTATAACAAAGCATGTGTTGCATTATTATACTTAAGACACATTTACAATCATTTCAATTGATTTAGGTTGTGCTCAATTGATCTAAAGGCATCCATTATGTGTTAATGGAGTGCAAGAGATAATTGAGATAACCGTGCATCTTGGACTAACTATTTTATGAGTTGTGATTGAGTTAGGTCCAAAGATGGATGAGATGATAAAGAAGTGGAGTTGAGTGATGATCCCAGGGAGTATCAAGTGAAGATCGAAAGACCCCAAAGGGATTGCTTGTCTTGGCATGGCGAAGGTATAACTAGATAGGCTAAGGACTTTTGTAGTCTTTGAGTCTAAGGTTTTATCGCCGCTCTATTAAGAGGGTCGTTCCTTTGCTTGAGCTTCATCATGTGTTGGTGATCTCATTCGCGCTCACTCAAGCTCAAATCTTATTTGATTTGGTTTTTGCATATGGGTTAACCATTTGGCATGTGTTGCGAATGGGTTAAACTTATGCTTTGTTGCATTTGGTTTTCGCATAATGCTTTGATTTGCATGTGTTGCAAGAAGTGATAAGCTAGTCGTTGGCTTTTGTGTGAAGTTCACTTTTGCATGTGTTGCATTAGTTGAAGCTTCATGTTTTGGTTTATAAAACAATCTTTCTTAAAACCGTGTGGTTGCTTGGAGCTAAGTTTTGCATGTGTTGCAAAAGGAGAGAGCTCAAGCACGAATTTGTGTTTGTGTGTTTGTATGGAGCTAGAGGCTTGCATGTGTTGCAGTAAAGAGCTCATACGTGTGATTTGGTTTTGGTGTGAAGTCGATTTGGTATGGTCAAGACGGAACTAGAGAATTGCATGTGTTGCAATTAGAGAGTTCATGCACCTTGATTTGATGTTGCTTGAGCTAGACTTTTGCATGTGTTGCAAAGAGTAGTGCTCAAGCATGAAATGGGTTCATTGAGTTATTTGCAAGTTCGTTGTGCGAATAAACCGAGATTTATGAGTCCGGAATCCGAGAGCATGTGAATGGGGCTTGCAACGGTGTTGGCAAGTTGACCGGTCTTGTGTTGACCTTCACATGGCTAGGGGATTAATCTCATAAACTCGAGTTTGATTTGCTTAATACGCTTTTGCAAATAGATCTTGAGTTGATTATGAAATGTGCTTTGCAATTTGGTTTGAATTCTTTGAGCATGAGCTAAGTTGGTGCACATGTGTTTTGCACGTGTGTATGATCATGTGTTGATCATCATATGGCTCAAAGAATGGCATTTGGTTTTGGAGAAATGATTTTAGTGTGAAAAATCTTGTCTTCTCTGTGAGGCCGGTGCTACCGGTGGTGGTAGCCCGGTGCTACCGGTGGGTGGTAGCACCGCCCCTCTGGCCGGTGTGAAATTTCCAGAGGGGGTGTTCTTGTGCCTCGGGGCGGTGCTATCGCCATGGTGGTCCGTGCTACACGGAGGAGCGGTAGCACCGGCCGAACCCGTGTGAAAATTCCAGAGGTGTGTTTTTGAGGTTCATGTGGTCCGGTGCTCTGAAGGCAGGTGGGTGCTACCGGCAGTAGCACCGCTCCTAGTTGGTCGGTGCTACCGGATTTCTGATAACGGCTAGTTTTGTAGCCGTTAGCTCAGAGGCCGTGCTACCGGTTCTAGTAGGGCGGTAGCACCGATTTTCTGGAGTTCTGCCCATTTCGACCCCCAACGGCTAGTTTTGGCTTGGAGGCTATAAAAAGAGGTCTTGGGGTGTTGGGGCAGTTGGCTGGAGTTATTGTGAGTGTGTGGGAGTTGTGTGCATGTGTTGCCCTCTTCCATTTGCTTCTTGAGCTAAGAGTGAGCCCTAATTGCATGTGTTGCAATTAGGAAGAGGATTGAGAGCCTCTTGTGCATGTGTTGCACTTGAGGGAGGCCTTGTGCATGTGTTGCACTTGGTGATCACCGAGGAGCGCATTTGTTGTGCCCGGTGAAGTTCAAGTGAAGGAGCGGCTTATTACTCTTGGAGGTTGCCGACTCCTAGACGGCGTAGGCGTCGTGCGCGGGAGCTCTCAAGGTTGTGAGAAGCCCCGGCGAAGTTTGTGAAGGTTCGGGTTGAGCCTACGCGCGAGCGTGAAAAACCACGACTAGTGGAAAGAGACGGTGCTCGGCGGGAGCCGGTCCAAGTGTGGGCTAGCCTCAACGTGGACTAGGGAGACCGACAAGTCTCCTAACACCACGGAAAAATATCGGTTGTCTCTTGTCTCATTTATATTCAAGCACTTTACATTATTGAATATTTATCAATTGCTTGAATTAGAATTGCTAGTATTATTTAGTTGATCAATTTAGCAATTCTTGTGTAGAGACATAATTTAGATAGTGCACATAGTGAGCCTAGTTGATTTAGGCCTTAATTGTCAAAACCGAGTTTATCGCTTCCGCATTATAATTGTGTAGGTTTTGACATAGGGGTTGATTAGAGCGAATTGATTAGTGAGCGATCGAATTTCGTAAATCGCCTATTCACCCCCCCTCTAGGCGCATCCTCGACCCTACATGTGGGCACTCGGCGATGAAATGACCGGGCTCTCCGACCTTATAGCATTTTCTCGTTGAGTGTCGTCCTCTTGACTTACTCCATTGATTCTTGGAGTGACTTCCCGGTTTGTAGCCCTTCTTTTTAAGAAATTTATTGAATCTTCTCACGAGCAAAGCCATGTCTTCATTGGTTAGGGGGCCAATTGACGCATCATCTTCACTTGTACTTTCCTCAACTTCCCTCACGGTCTTCACGGCCTTTAGGGCAATACCTTTCTTCTTGCCCGACTTGAGTTCTTCAACAACTTCGGCTTCCTTTATCATCATCTCGTCTATCATAAGCCGGCCGATGACATCATGAAGTGTCAAGGTGTCGAAATTGGGCCGGTCTCGGATTAATTGAACAAGGTTGCGGTTGGTAGGAGTGATTACACGGAGAATGATCTTCACCACAGCCTTGTCAGAAAGATCGGTGCACCCGAGACCCTTGGCTTGATTCACAAGCACCATTAAACGATCAAACATCTTGTTATAGGATTCTCCTTCCTCCAGTGTGAAACGGCTTAGCTCACCAATAATGAGCTCTATCTTCGATTCGCGGACGCTTGAGATTCCTTCATGACTAACCATGAGCCTATCCCAAATGGCCTTTGCTTCTTCGAGTCCATCAACTCGGTTGAACTCGGAATCACTCAAGGCGTTGAATAGGGCATTGACTGCCAAATCATTGAAATGTTGATCTTTATCTTCTACGGGAGTAAGGTTGTCCGGATCAACGGGCTTGAAACCTGTTTGCACAATCTTCCAAATAGAAGGGTGAAGCGATCTCAAGTGCATCTTCATTTTATGTTTCCATGCGGCATAGTGAGTGCCATCGAAGTGAGGCGCTCGACCGGAGGGCACGGAGACATAAGATGAAGAGCTAGAGACACCAAGAGAGGTATAATCAAATGGAATAGCAACCCCAACACCGGAGCCCGTGCCCTTGTCTTGGTCATGGGCTTTGGTATTTTTCTATGTATCCGACATCTTAGATTCTCCTAGCGGTTAAGCCAAACTACGGAGATTTGACTCTGATACCAATTGAAAGGACCGATATGTCGCCTAGAGGGGGGGTGAATAGGCAAATTAAAATTTTACAATTAAATAAAACCACTCGAGGACCAAACCCGGAGTGTCCGGACTAATTGTCCGGATAGTCCGGATTAAATGTCCGGATAGTCCGGAGTAAATGACCGGATAGTCCGGACAAGTGACCTTGAAATGAGATTTTAAATCCTTGCAAATTTCTCAACAATCTAGCTGAATACAAATACTCTAAATGATGTCAGGTGCCTGAGAAAAATATAGATCTAAAGCCAAACACAAAGATTAAGTAGATCGGGGCACCAAAAGATCCAAGAACTACAAACCCTAGCACAAGCAAGTAAAGAGTAGGAAGGCAACAATTTTTTACCGAAGTTCGGATTCTTGAAGGGAATCCTACGTCTCCGTTGAGGAGGCACAAAGCCCGGGTCCCTCTTAACCACTTTCCTCCCGGTGTTGCACAAAGCACTCGCCGGTCTTCTTCTTGCCCCTTTCCTTTCGGAGGCGGGACTTGCCTTCACAAACTTCCGGGGCACTCCACACCAAGTCTTGGAGGCTCCCGGTGACTCCTTGCCGTCTAGGAGCCCTTCAAACTCTAAGAGTAACAAATACGCCGCTAAATCGCCTTGGAGGATGAAGTTTGTGCTCAAGAATCAAACAAGCAAGCTCAAAGCACTTAGATCCCTCTTTTCTCCCCAAAGATTCAAATCAAAATGAAGATTCAAGTGGGAGAAAGAGGCTAGGCTCAAGAGAGTGAGAGAATGAGCTTGAGAATTGAATGTCTTGCAATGAATGAGGTGAGGTAACTGTTGGAAATGAAGTGAGGGCTTAAATAGGTCACCCAAAAATCCAACCGTTACACTTGTGCTGCGCAAACCCCGGAGTATCCGGACAAATAGTCCGGAGTGTCCGGACTTAACTTGGTTTGTAACCAACCGAGAAGGTGAGCCCGGAGTGTCCGGACAAAATCTTCGGATACTCCGGACCACCCCGGATACTCCGGACATTTTAACCCCGGAGTGTCCGGACTAAATGTCCGGATACTCCGGACTTACCAGAGAAAACCAACCGAGGACCCTAGCCCGGAGTGTCCGGACAAAATGTCCGGATACTCCGGCCTGACCCCCTCGGCCAGGAGTACCCCTAACAAGGAAATGCACTGTTTTAAAATTCTTTTGAGATGCACTTTTCATCCTATGAGCACAAGCATATCCTAGAATCGATTTTCCGTCGTATCCCCCTTAATAGCACGGCTATCCTTAGACTCAATAAAATAAAAGATTTACAACTGAAGTCTTGATGCCGCCTTTTCAAATTTTAAATATGGTGGGGATCTCCAATCGCCTTTTCAACGATGATATCTTCTTGATCACTGCGTAGAATCTCACATGCATCGTTAGTATACGTAATTGTGTTGCCATAAATCACCAAAACTCTTTGAGAGGACTAGATGCCCTTTCACCTAATTATCCACTTCATTTTCTTTGAAACCAAATTTTCTTATGGTTTCATCGAACTTAAGGTACCATTATCTAGACGCTTGTTTTAGTCTATAAATGGATTTCTTAAATCGACATCCCATATGTTCCTTGTCTTACATGACAAAACTTTCTAATTGAGCCATGTAAATATTCTCATGCAAGTCACCATTAAGGAATACAGTTTTAACATTTATCTGATGCAGCTCTAATTCATAATGAGTAACAAGCGCTATGAGAATTCTCAGTGAATCTTTCTTTGAAACGGAAGAGAAAGTATCAATATAATCAATCCTCTCTCTTTGTGTAACCCCTTTTGCTACAAGCCTTGCTCCTATACTGTTTAAGTAAGCGGCAACATTAGGGTTGTTCATAGCTGAATTAAAACATAATGTAATCAGTAAACATTAGAAAAAATAAATGTCTTGCATAAAATTAACCCTACATTGGTCTTGATTAATAACATGCTAATAACACGAAATCTAATAGTTCTATCTTGCATCACCATTGGACAAAAAGAAAAAAGAACTATATTATCTTATGGGTGACATATGTTCATAAACAACGTTGGTCAGTATATGATTATGGTGATAAAATAATCCCAATTTTTAACATTAAACAATAATCTCTAATCAAAACTTCCGTTGGTTCCATTTTAATTAGAGATAATACTCAGAAATAATCATGACATGAAAAATTATTGCCTCATTAATTAATTAGTCCAAAAAATTAATCATAAAATTAACCATAACACAAATATCTAGGAAATAAATATTAAACCATACCTGTTACTGAAATTATATATAAGACATAAAGAATACAGAAATTAAGATCTAAAACAAATAAACCTGCCCAAAAAATAAGATGGCCCAAATAGCCTAACGCAGTAGACACTGCCAACTGCCCTACCGATTTATTGCCAACCACGCCCATGGCCAACCGAAGCGGCAGCCCATTCGCGCGAGATGCGAGGCGATGGCTTGGCAAGAACGCGAGGCGTCAGGCACCGATCGCTAACGGACGGCTGAGATGCCGCGCGAGCCCGAACAAAACCGCGACACTGAGGAAACCCTAAACCTAAGGCCATTCACAATGGGAGTTTCATTCTCATTAAATGACATGACACATCATCATGTTTGGTGACATGGCAAGGTAATTATGAAGAGAGAGATAGAGAGAGTTTCATGGGAGGTGAGAGAGTTTTATCTAGATAAAACCCAAGATACACGGTTACCTAGATAAAAACTGATGCGGCACTCTTGAAAACTGGGAAATGAAACTATGCACTGGGAATAGCCTAATGCCATTCGGTTGCCGAAAAATCGTGACCATAGCGGCGACGGGAGCGAGCGGGGGCACCAACGAGGCGGCGCGATGGTCATGTAATAAAAAAAAATTAAGAGGGGTTTCGGGGTTTAACAATACCTAAACCCCTCTTAGATGTTAACGAGGGGTTTCTTAGATCTAGACGGTCATGTAATCCTAACATCTAAGGACTAAGAGGGTTTCGGGGCTTAACAATACCTAGCTTCGAGAAATTTTTTGCCATGTCATGTAATAGGCTAATGGGCCTGTAATCTGTGATGTGAAGTGATCTCCTCGGATGTTGAACAAAAGATTTAATGCCGCCATTAGGTCCTCTTCTAAGATAGTCCAGCACACCTTGTAGAACAACGTACCCGATAATGCCATCCGCCCCGGTGCTTTCTCGGAAGGCATCGAAAAAATATCTTTGACTTCTTTCTCATCGAAAGGTTCTTCCAGCTGCGAGAGATCATGAACTTGTATACCTAAGAAATTCCAGTTGAGGCCTTGAGGGTGAGTGGCCTTTGCTTCTTCGTGCCGATGTGCTTTGTAAAATGGTTGAGCGAGGCTGATTGCTTGTCTTGATGTGACGTCCTCATGCCTTCGGGAATCAGGAGTGATCAGGGAAGTAAAATGGCTCTTGGGACTTCTTGCATTAGCTTTCAACATGACGAGCTTTTAGGAGGCATCGCCTTGTCTGATCCTAGTCAGTCAGAGGCTTTGACGCAAGCGAACACGATCGATTGCCGCTAAGCCAAGAATCATTTGTTTCAACTTTGTTCGTAGTTCCCTTTCTTGTTCTGAGAGGCGCCGCTTTTCCTGTGCCACATCGATTGGACAGTAATCTCGCTAGCAATTGCAAATTGTAGCCTGATGTCTCGTATCTTTTGCCTAGCCCAACATTTGAGAGCCTCTGCTCTCCGGCTAATTGATGCCGGACTAGCGCACGCGCCGCTGCGGAGAAACCGTGACCGTGAGGAATCATGGCCCGGCGATGCCGATCAGCGTGCAGCGCTAATCTAGGCTAATCTAACCATTCCTCGCTATAGGGGCGGGTCCAGTGAAGAGGTTTATCGGGGTCGTCAGTGTCATTATGAACTCGTAACGGTAACTTATAATTTCTAATAAAATAATCATACGCTTATATAGTTAAAAAACTATATGTGAAGGACTTGACCCCGGCATAATATACAGTAGATCCCTCCTGTCCTCGCTCGCTCGTCTGTAGCCATGAGTCCGCACGTGACGGGTGAGTGGGAAACGGACAACCCATTGATCACGAGCGCGGCGGCGTCCAAAGCTAAGGATCTGTTTAGGAGAGCTTCAGATTCTAGCTTTACTTGAAATCTGAAACTTGTAGGCTAAAATAAAATGAATATTTTTAGTCTAAAATGTAAACAAGATGATCCATCTAAACACTCTTAATGTATTTATAGCTCCAGTTTCATGAATCTAGTGAAGCTAGAATTTTCAGTTTCACCAGATTCACGAATCTGAAGAAGCTGAATCCCTGCCAAACAGACCCTAAATCGATCAGTCGCCCGCACGGCTGCATACGTGCTTCCCGCCGAGCGGCGTCGCCATCGATCGGCACGGCTGGCCTGTCCCCTTCTTCAGCGGCTTGCGAAGGAGTTGGACTGTTCGCGTCAACCGTCGATCGGGACGCGCGTTGAAGAGTAAAGAACGAACGGTGGGGCGACCGTCGCGAACCCGGCCGGACAGGTTCCTTGGTGTAGTACTATCTTGATCAGCAAGCTCGCCTGCACGTGCGCCGTGGATGGCAAGAAACGGCTTTAGCCAATTCGACAATCAACCGGTCGTTTCCAACGCACCTGGCCGCTTTCTCGAGCAACAACTCTATTGGAGTCATGAGGCATTGTCTCATCTCGCCGCAGGACTGTAGATGGTGGTATAGTACCGTCTCTCCGCAGGACTGCTAGCACAATTGTTTTTTTTTTCTTCTAAACGTGTTGGTTGATCTTGAGAAAGGATGTTTTGTTTTACGGTACAGTCTACTGGTAGGAAAAGGTGATAGCATAAGTTAAATTTAATTTTGATTAAGAGACGGTACTTTTGACCTTTCACCTCATCTCTAAATTGCAAAACTGGATAATCGGAATAATATCAAACCCTATTATAGCCGAAGGAATCCCTGGCCAACCGGAGCGCCACCTGTCGCTAGCTACATTTGCGAAAAAGCCCTTCCATTTCTTCGAAATCACGGATAAATCCCTGTGTAATTTTCTGTTAGACGAAGTATTTTTTTTCCTTCGCGTTTGGATCCCTGGCACGGCGTTTTACGGAAAAACCTCCCGTTAGTTTCAAATCGCGAACAAACCCTTTTCTAATTTTTCAGGATAGCGAACAGATCCAAAAAATTAGCAAACAGGTCCCTGCTTCTTACGTTCAGGTCCTTTCTCTATTTTTCCCGGAAAAAATGTTTTCATCACCGAAAAATCCCGAAAAAAATGTTTTCGCCACCCAAAAAACCCGGGAAAAATGTCTTCATCACAAAAAAAACACAGATTCGTCGAAGGCTTATAGCAGCTTATGTATTTGCCAATGGGTCATAACCGCGGGTCTTTTTTAAAAAAAATGTAGATTCGTCCGAAGATTTATAACGACCTGTGGATTCGCTGGTGGGTCCTAACGACCCATTTTTTTTTATCAAACGCAAAAAAAAAACTCGGAAAAAATATTTTCGGCACCCAAAAAACCCGGAAACAATTTTTTCGTCACCAAAAAAACACGGATTCATCGAAGGTTTATAGCAACTTATGGATTTGCCAACGGGTCATAACCGCGGGTCTTTTTTTTAAAAAAAATAGATTCGTCTGAAGATTTATAGCGACCCGTGGATTCGCCGACGCGTCCTAACGACCTTTTTTTTAACAGACGTAACAAAAAAACCCAGAAAAAAAGTTTTCGTCACCCAAAAAACCCGGAAAAAAATGTTTTCGTCACCAAAAAAACACAGATTCATCGAAGATTTATAGCAACTTATGGATTTGCCAACGGGTCATAACCGCGGGTTTTTTTTTTAAAAATGTATATTCGTCCGAATATTTATAGCGACCCATAGATTCGCCGGCGAAACGGGTCATAACCGCGGGTTTTTTTTAGAAAAAATGTAGATTCGTCCGAAGATTTATAGTGACCCGTGGATTCGCCGGCGGGTCCTAACGACCCATTTTTTTAACAAACGCAATAAAAAAACCGAAAAAAATGTTTTCGTCACCTAAAAAAACTGGAAAAAATGTTCCCGTCACAAAAAAAACACAGATTCATCGAAAGTTTATAACAACTTATGGATTTACCAACGGGTCATAACCGCGGGTTTTTTTTTAAAAAAATGTAGATTCGCTCGAAGATTTATAGCGACCCATAGATTCGCCAAGACGCGTCCTAACGGCCAATTTTTTTAGCAAACATAAAAAAAGCCCTAAAAATGTTTTCGTCACCCAAAAACCCGGAAAAATGTTTATGCCACGTAAAAAACACGGATTCATCGAAGATTTTTCGTCCTTTTTCCTCTAGGCTATTTTTCACCGGTGAGTGGTTTTGCGAATATATATTATTACTCAGTGAACGCGTAGAGTATTAGACTCGACAAAAGAAGGCTGTCATCTCTAATAATTTTTTGCCCTTTTTCCTCTAGACTATTTTTGACCGGTGGGTCGTTCCTTGGCGCTGCGGCTCGCTTTTCGTCGATGGTTCCTTGATTGTGCGGAGCTTTGGCCGGTCCATCGCCCTTCTGCGTGCCCACCCGATCGCCCTTTCTTGGTGCTCAGCCTTACGCACACAGCCCGCGTTTAAGCTCTGCACATATACGTATCTTCGCACCCATACGGATATACGTAGCTCCATATCCGTAGAAGCCTTGCCCTGCATATCATTCGTCTCTTAGTGTATATAGACAAAAAATAATGTTTATAGTAGGCCAGACCCTCGCCGACGAGTCTCCATAAAAAAAACAGCAAAAAAAAAACGTAATGTCTATAAGAACCCATACATGCTTATAACAAACAAATCACAGCTTCCCACAAGACCTAAACGTAGTGTTTATAACAACGCAGGCATTCGCTGAAGGGTCTTAATACAAAATAAATATATATATATATTTATATCCCTCCACGATTTTCTCCCAAAAACAAAAAAACATATATTCAACAACAAATTACGGCATTACACAGGTTCATCGACAAATCCCAACGACACTTTTTTTTTAAAAAAACAAAAGCATTATGATTACGAAAAAAAACTAAAATACGCCTTTTCCTCACAAAACAAGAACCAAACGTTCACACACTGTTTATAAAAATCCGAGATTCACCGACACGTTTCACGACCTATTTTTTTGAAAAAACATAAAAAAACGGGAATACGCCAAAAAAACAAAACTATATTTATCTCCCTCTTCGCTTTCCTTAAAAAACACATATTCGTTAACGCCTCCTAGAAAAACGAATATTCACCGATCACTTCTAGCAACACGTTTTTTCTTAAAAAAACACAGAAAAGCCGAGATTACACAGTTTTCCTCATAAATATCAAACGATCAAAATTTAACGTGACGCAGCAAACAAATTACATACGCCGCGGTGTAGCGCGGGTCATTATCTAGTATCTCTATTATACGCGGAAGAATCCTCGCTCAGGGAGGCCACCCACGTCACAGGTTTTGCGAGAAAGCACTCCTTAATTATCTTTACTTTCAGGAGAAATCAACGGAAAAGATCTTCTCCTTAACATCGCTGGCTCGCTCCTTCTACACCGCTACGCCCATTGCCATGCCATGGTGCCAGCGCCCAACCTCGGCATAAACGAGTGAGCAGTTGGTCCCGAGTTTTTTTTTTTTCGAAAGAGCGGCATGAGAGTTGCCGCAGATTTTATTAAGGGGACTAAGAAGGAAAGAAGGGGATAGGCTGTTTTTTATGAAAAAAACCGAGTCCGGGAAAAAACCTTACAACGAGACACTACTCAAAGCAACTCCACTAACAAAGCACCGCACTCACGCCAATCTAGCACAAGAATACACACCACCGAAAGGAAAAAACACCAAACAACCTAAGAAAAAGAATGACCACCAGACATTAAACTGTTGAGCTCGCTGACCAAGCAAAACTACAATTTAGTATCGCTTCCTTTATCGATGTGGCAACTTGTTCCGTCGTTCTCATCTTCCCTTGAAAAATTCGTTGGTTCCGTTCCAGCCAAAGGTTCCACCAGTAGTAAATGAATAATCCATCCATGTCCCGACGATTATTCCTGTCATATAGGGTTCGTAATCTCTTCCACCAGTTGTATAATGAGCCGTTACGGCTTATGTTTTGCCACCGATCCAGCTTGCCCCAATGGAGTAAGATACCCCACACTTGTGTAGCAAAGGTGCAATCTTTACAAAGATACTTTGTTGTTTCCGGTTCGATATTGCAAAGGCTGCATATCGCGTTACATGGCCACCCTCTTTTGAGCATATTATCTGCTGTTAATATTTTGTTGTGCAGTAACGTCCATGCGAAAAAACGGCATTTAGGTTCGGCCTTCGCTTTCCATATCGGGCAGGTGTTTATCTTGCAGTACACCGTGTCGAATTGGATTAGGTATGCACTCCTTGTGGAATATTGTCCATCCTTCGTCCATCGCCATATTATTTGATCTTCGCTTTCCTCATCTCTATTGATCCGACGTATTGCTTCATACAGTGCTACAAATTCGCATATTTCAGTTTGCGAATTCATCGGTGAACAAAAGCGGATCCAGTAGTTGTTCGTCAAGGCCTGCTGTACTGAGATGTGTTTTCTTTTTGTCGCTTGGAAAAGGTTCGGTGCCATGTTTTTTGGAGCTTTTCCCTCCACCCAACTTGATCTCCAGAAATCTGCAAGCTTGCCGTTTCCCACCGTGACAATCGTTGACACATTGAAAAGGTTCACATCTGTTTCATGGCAAGGCAGTTCTAGCCCTGCCCAGGCTCTTTCATTGTTTTTCCATCTAAACCATAGCCAGCGAAGTCTAAGAGCTCTAGCAAAACGATCAAGGTCTTTGATACCGAGCCCTCCTTTGGCCTTTGGAAGGCAGGTCGTCGACCAATTTATCAAGCATTGGCCTCCGCTGTAGTTTTCTGGTTCCTTCCCACACCAAAGGAAACTTCGTCTAAGTTTGTCAATTCGCCGAATCAGCCATTTTTGTGCCTGGAATACCGTCAGATGATAAATAGGTTGTGCGGTAAGCACTGCCTTAACGAGCGTCTCTCTACCAGCCTTGGAGAGAAACTTTCCTTTCCACCCTGAGAGCCTGTTCCCAATTTTATCAATCAACGGCTGAATCTCAATTCTTCTTAATCGCCGGTGTGTAATGGAAGACCTGTATTTCCACGAAAGATGCTAGTTCCTCAGGAAGATATTCAGAATTCCTGAATGAGGTCGTCTTGACATCTGATCGGGTATATTTCGGTCTTGGAGATGTTGATTTTCAACCCGGAGCATCTTCCGAAAATATCCAGTATTCGACCAAGAGCCGTTAGCTCTGTCGTATCTGCATTTAGAAATATTCCAGCATCATCCGCGTAAAGAGAACAACGAAGTTTGGCTGCTGCCGGGAGCACCGGTTTTAGAATGCCCTGATTATCCGCCAGTTCGAGCATCTTTTGCAGAGGGTCAATTGCCAGGATGAAGAGTAGCGGGGATAAGGGATCACCCTGACGTACTCCCCGTGCATGCCTTATTGTTGGCGGCGGCTGACCATTGATCAGAATCTTGGAAGTGGATGTCCTTAGAATTGCCGCAATCCATTCCCGCCACTTATGGCCAAAGCCTAAAGCCTGGAGCACCTCTATAAGATATGTCCAGTTTAGCGAGTCGAAGGCTCTTGAGATGTCTAATTTGATGAACAGGGCTGGCCTTTTGTCTCTGTGTAGTTGACGAATTACCCTTTGAACATAAAGGAAGTTGTCGTGGATGCATCTCTTTTTGATGAAGGCATTTTGCGCTACTGAAACCAACTCATCTAATTTAGTCGCGAGCCTGTTCGCCATAATTTTGGTTATAATCTTCATGAAGCTGTTTATAAGGCTAATAGGTCTGAAGCTTTCTAATCTATCAGCGTTGTCTATTTTAGGAAGGAGAATAATGTTTGCTTCATTAAACTTGTGCAACATTTGATGGCGAAGGTCGAAGAAAGCTCTTACTGCGTCTAGCAGGTCACTTTTGATGATGTGGAGGCATGATTTATAGAATAACCCAATATAGCCATCTGGTCCTGGAGCTTTCTGATTCGAGAGTTCCTGTATCGTGTTAGTCCCGAGTTAAAATTAAAATATTTGATCGGATTTTTGTTGTCAAGTATAAACAAAACAACTTTGAATGTAACTGAAATCTGATCTATCAAACGCAGAATTTCCATGTTCGTTCTTAGCTGCTTCTTGAGAAGGTCTCTTCTTAATTAGTTGCTACGGATCGACTCCACTTAATTTTTTTGTAATCACGCAAGATGGATGAATGCGGTGATTTTCACGGGATCACTTTTCCTCTTGCATGCAGTGATTTTCATAGGAGTTCGCAAGAAATTTCTAACAAACCTCCTCTTAACTCGAAATATATAATGAAATTATCTCTGAAAGCCTCCCAAAGGGTAAGAAAGCACGAAAAATCCAAAGGACTTATTGAGTAAGAAATACTACTTGTAATGCAAAAGACTAGAACATTCGTCTTATACAAATGCTTCTCATAAAGTAAGATTGAGCAAAACATCGACTGAAACAGTAAATTCAAACATACAACTATTAACAAAGTAGACGAAGAAATCTAAATCTTCAACAATTCATAACCCCAGTAAAGTTTGAGTCTATGCAACTGATCTCTTGAAACAAACACTTAATCATCAAACGGTATAAGGTAAAACATCAAAGTGATGCTTGATAGATAGCGAAGAACTTATAACATATATTTTTAACATGCTCCACCAAAAACATAAAATTTAGTAAACAAAGCTTATTGAAAGAGCAACTTACACGTGTAGTCATCACGTACGTTAAACTGCCTATTGAAAATCCATGACATGGTTAAAACAGCAAAAAGTTTGATAATAATTAGATACCATGTATATAAGAGTTTTATGCATTTTTAGCTACTTATTTAAAATATTTTCCTATTAAGAATAGTAGTATTTGATTTTTTAGAAAAATTAAAATATGATAAATAATTTTTAAATTTTAGATTATTTCTGGAACTTTCTCAAAAAAATTTGTGAATTTTGGAGTTGGTTTGCTAATTTTACTAATTGAAACTTGCTTTATGGATTAATTAAATTGGAAAATAATTTTAAAATTAAGAAACCTTTTTGACCAAAAGAGTAGTCTTGGCCTAGCCCACATATATATCCGGATATCCAATCCATCAATACATGGATTATCCGGATCTATATCTATATCCAACAGATAGTGACCTACCGAACGATTCAGATAGACAAAAAAAATCGGCTTCTGTATCCGATCCGATACTATCCGATAAATATCCAATTTGACAAATCCGTATCCAAAAATATTCGGATTTGTTGGAAACTATTTAATTCATTTTTATCCCTACCTGACCTTTACGATCGACCACGCTGCAAAAACCTGAGGCCGCCGGGCGAATACAGCTTTTCTTGATCATGATGAAAGAGAGATCGTGGACCAAAACCGTTAATCGTAGAAAACAGGATTTACCGTAAAAATAGCTGGCTGCAATTGTTGATTGATACAGGATCCTTTTCCTGCCTGCTAATGCTTGTTTCGGTCTGATAGTCTGTCTTCTGTTATCTTGCTAAACCTGGGTTTAGTAAGGCTGTACTGCTCGCTTCAGGTTCAGTTTGTTGCATATCTAGTCCTTTCAACCATTTGCCGTCCATTTAAGCCGGCAAGCTGTAGTATCAATTGTAATGTTATTTTGTGCTCGTCTCTCTCTTAAATAAAAGACAAAGCTCCTATCAATCTTAAAAACAGAGAGAGAGAGATCGGGGAGGAAAAGTCTTGGCAATTACTTCTCAAACACATGTTTCTGTCAGGAAGTGGTGAATACTTTCGGAATATGGTGCCTTTTCATGAAAGTTCATTGCATCGAGTATAAGCGATTAGAAAAGGACAGGCACGCAAGAGTGGAAGTGATCGGTTAAGTGACGTTACTTCAAGAGTTAGATGGCCGAGCCGGTTAAGCCGTTTTTCGGTCTGAACCTTCGTAGTTGGTCGGGGCCAGCCGTTTTCGGTCCAAACTCTCTCCGCAGGGAAAGGCCATTTCCAAGCATCTGTGACGACAAGTCAGCATGAACAAGCGCGAAGCAGCGTGGAGCCACGGAGGAATGAAAACGAAATGCTACATTAAATCGAGTGCTAAACATGCGTTTCCAATTTCCATAACACAAACATTACAGGCACACATGAAAGAATCAAATACAACAAAACTGTCTGTACACTCTGCACAACGAACTCTCCTCCTCGAATGGGGGAACAACTAACTTGGTAAGCTCACTAAAACTAGCAAACGATGGATCGATCACTCACTGCCTTCCACGATGACGCTTAACGACCTTTGCAGGTCTGCACGATGACGAGTGGTGCCGCTCCTGTGTCCAACTGCCTTTCTCGTCCTCCCCACCGTCCGATCGCCGTATACCGTCTTGTGCGTGTCGTCTCCGCCGTAGACGTGGTAAATCCGCTCGGCGTATGCACCAGGTTCGCTCTCGATGCTGCTGACGACGGCGAGCGGCGCCACTCGAGACGACTGCCGTCGCTGCTTATTGCCGGCTGCCACGCCCCCGTTCTTGCCCTGCGACGCCGCGCCGGCGGAGGAACGGTCCACGTCGACTGCGGCGACGGCCGCGGCCCCCAGCGCCGCGCTGGCCTTGACGGCGAGCGCGGCCATGTCTTGGCCGGACAGCGGCCGGCCGAGCATGGGGAGGGGCAGCACGAAGTAAAGCTGACCCGCCTGGAGGGCATCGTGCGCGGCTAGCGCGCGCACGGGAGCGTCGAAGTAGAGCTCGTCGGAGCTGCACACGAAGCAGGACGCGCGGCGGCGTCCGTCTCCCAGGGCCTCGTGCGCCGTGACGGGCGCCGCGAACTGAGCCATGGATCCGTCCGAATCCACAACCATGGCCGTGGCGATCACCTGCCCGAACTCCGCCGTTCTTGCCGCCGACGATGAGCGCGAGACGCACGAACCCATTTCTTTAACTTGCGATGCGTGTCTCTGATTGCGAGTCTCTGTATCTATCGTGAATTCGTGACAGATCGAAGTGGATATGCGCAGATGCGGTAAGGCTGTTGCTTCTTTTATAGGGGAGCACTGCTGGGAAAAGTTGGTGCAAACGGATGGCGATGTGTTCACGTGATGACGCAGGCGAGGACGTCACCTGTCGATGTCAACGGAGGAGAGTGCGCTGGACTGCAGTTCTGCTCAATCGGGCAGTCAAAGTGGGGCTAGAAAGATGAATCTTCGGCTGTGGAACGTGCGGTTTCGGAAGCGTTTTTTCTTTTTTTTTTTGGTGGTGACGCATTTTTTTTAAAAAAAAATCTAACTATATTCTAAATAAATCTGTAAAAATAATCCTCTACTCGACCATATAATATATAACATATGACATTTGGTACACTCCTGTTCGACAGCGTAGATTTCCAACTGAGCTCCTGTTTCTCAACAGGATTGCAAATCAAAACACTCATGCATGACGATCGAGCGGTGAGTGGAGGAAGGAGCGGACGTCGCTGAAAGGTACGAGTATAATAGATTAATAGTTGTGCCGAAGCGAATGGTGGTGGCATGGCATCGTTGGTGAATGGTGACGGCGAGAGGCATCAACTGTCAAGGGTTGGCATCGTCACGGCTCGCGTCAGGTGACTGTGACGTTCGGCACTCGGCGCGAACGAACGCAAAGATTGCGGGATGTTTCCGACGACACAAATTACACGAACGGTTTTTTAGTTGCCTCATTTAATGGATGAAGTGACCTCCTCAACATAAGTTTTCTATTATCATGTACTGTGTTTTTCTCCTTTGATTCTTATTCTTTTTGTAGGATAATAAATTTTCCAAAAATATGCAAATCATTGGAACGCCCTCCGAGCCAGCTATAAGATTTCAAATTTTATTTTCAAAACATACCTCTGAAGCTGGCTTCGAATTTGATCCTGAATCTGGATTTAATTATCCGGATCCGACCGGATAGCAAAATGACTTTCTGAATCTAGATCTGAATCCAGATCTAAATCAGACGAATAAAATCTGGCCTATTTTCACCCCTAAGTTTTCTAAATGTGTTAGATTGAAAAAAGTAGTCGAAAGAAAAAAAACAAAAAAATTCGTGGTTTTGCCCCGTGCGTTCTCTGTGGCAGGCAGGCCGACCATGCGCAAGCTGCCCACGGCGCGCGCGACGATCGAGTGGTAGGTGGAGGAAGGAGCGGGCGTCGCTGAAAGGGACGCGTATAACAGTTGCGCCGAAGCGAATGGTGGGCATGGCATTGTTGGTGAACGCTGACAGCGAGAGGCGTCAACTGTCAAGGCTTGGCATCGCCATGGCTCGCGTCAGGTGACCGACGTTCGGCACTCCGCACGAACGGACGCAAAGATTGGAGGGTTGTTTCTGAGGAAATAATCGCTTTACTTTTTTTATAAAAAAATCTAGTTTTCTTTCTTAGCTAGTAATTGTAAATTTAATTGTCCTCCCATCGCAAAAAGCTTGATAGGTATCACCTATCGTCTGCTGTGTCTAGGAAGCACGGCAATCGATAAGCACGGAAGGCGGTAAGGAACGTGTGAGCGGTGGCCTACCGTGGACAGCAAGCACAGGAGTGGTGGCTCGTCGCGTTTGATAAGCGCAGAATGCATGTTCTATGGTGAGGAGGGAACTATTCTGTTCAAAAGAGAATTATATTTAAAAATAATAATAATATAAGCTAGAATTTTGTTTTGGACCACAAATTGCATGAACGGTTTTTTAGTTGCCTCATTTGGCAGATAAGTGTCCTACTCAACATAAGTTTTCTATTATTATGTACTGTGTTTTTCTCCCTTGATTCTAATTCTTTTTGTAGGATAATGAAATTTTCAAAATATGCAAATCATCTGAATGCTCTCCGAGTCCGGCCACACTGAAGTAAACTCCGAAGTTTCGGTGTTTACTTGCTGTAAAAGCACCAAAGAAGTTTCCATGTTCTACTTTTATGGATGCCTAAGAGTACTGTTTATTCACATGCATGCAGGGGATCTCAGTCTCCTCTCCTTCGGTCCCCCTAAGTCATGTTGCCGATGAGAACAAGATCAAGCTCAAAGCAAAGTGGAGGAATCAGAACTGGATAGTGCATTAACTCGATCAGTTGATTCAGTTGTACTTTCATTTAGTATCGTCAGCCGACAAATAAGCGTTTCCATAATCCAAATATCACAGGTATATATACACATCAAAGAATCAAAACATCATCTACACATAATATACACGGTTCGGTTCTCCTCCTCAAATGGGGGATCAAACGATCGAACAACTAAACTAATTAACTATCTCGTGATCAAAACTTTGCCAACCACAGTACTCAAAGGCCATCGAATAATTGAATCAATGGGTCACTCGCTAGCTTCCAAAATGGCTCTTAACCTTTGCATGTCTGCACGATGACGAGCGCCGCCGCTTCTGTATAACCAGCTCGCTTTCCCGTCTTCCCCACCGTCTGATCACCGCCGTATACTGCCTTGCGCGTGCCGTATTTGCCGTACACATGGTAAGTCCATTCACCGTCCGGTACACCCTCGCTGCTCACGACGACAAGTGGCGCCACCCCGAGCCATCTGCCGTCCCTGCTTGTCGCCCCCGTTCTTGCGCTGCGACGACGAAGCCGCGGCGGTGCGATCCGCGTCGTCGACGGAGAGCGCCGCGCTGGCCTTGACGGCGAGGGCAGCCATGTCTTGGCCGGACAGCGGACGGCGGAGCATGGACAGGGGCAGCACGAAGTAGAGCTGCCCCTCCTGGAGCGCATCCTCCGCGGCCAGCGCGCGGGCGGGCTCGTCGAAGTAGAGCTCGTCGGAGCTGCAGACGAAGCAGGATGCGCGGTGGCGCTCGTCGCCCAGGGCGTCGCGCGCCGTGACGGGCGCCGCGAACAGCGCCATGGAGCCGTCCATGTCCATCACCTAGGCCGTGGCCACCACTTCCCCGAACTCCGCTGCTGCCGACGCCGGCGACCTCGAGAGCGAGACGCATGAGCCCATTTCTTTTCTTGCCTTGTTTATCTTCGAGTCTCCCTGAAGTGGATTGATCTGATCGTCTGGATCTATGGGCAGATGGAGTAAGTGTGATGCTAATTTTATAGGGGGCAGCAAAGTGCCTGCTTAATTACGCGATGACGCAGGCCAAGTCGTCATGCTGTCAGTGTCAACGGAGACACGGAGAGCACTGCAGCTGATCAGTTGAGTGGCCAAGACGTTAAGTGCGACTGCGAGGAACAATGAATCTTATTGATGTGGTACGTTTCGAGTCCTTTCATTGCCGTACTCTCCTAGTCCTAGGTGACTGCGACTGACAGAACGGACTCAATCACCACGGGGCGGCATCGTTAATACCCTCTCCGTTCATTTTTATAGATGTATTTTAATTTTATATAAAAATTAATGTTGCATTAAAATTAAGAAATTAATGAGAGAAAATGATTTAGATGTCTTAAAAATGGCTTAGATGTCCTCACTTAATTGTTTTGGAAGATGAAAGATATATTTTCAGATGGCCAGAATGAATAAACGATACGGTTGAAAGAAAATAAATAGGGGTATAGAAAGACCTAATTAAATCTATTACAAGGCTTATATCTATAAACAAGATCATTAGAAAATAAGTTTTATAAAAATGGAGCATGTGACTGACGAAGACGCAGGACACTGCGGTACTGGAGGAAGGCGCAGGGGAGCGCGAGAGGTCGTCGTCCGTCGTCACGGCTCGCGGCAGCCGATTACGACGTTTGGGACTAGCTCCTCGTGCACGGACGAGCATAAGACGAGGGGAAGAATAGGACAACACAAAACATCTTTACCTGCCACCCTTTGACGGATGAAAAAGGCCTATTAGGAAGTGCGTACAAGGAACATCGCTAGCACAGTGCCGGTACGAGTGCTACTGCTCTCTCCGGTTCACATAAATTTATCAATTTGGAATACATACATTTAAAATTTTAAAACTTTAGTTACTGATATCTTTTTAAATATTTAAGTTGGATGCATAAAAGCTCACATACACACACATATATATATACTCTCGGGAGTATGTACACCCTCATTTGCATGCATGCACTCAATTCTGTAACTCCCTCCCGTGAAGCAAGTTGCATGCAATCATTTCCGTAACTCCCTCCCGTAAAGTAACCTACATGCGCTTTGGTTGTGGGAGTACATACTCTCGGTTGTACACTTCTGTAATATTATAATTGATAAAATTACCTTTGAAAACGGGCAGCTGAGAAGATGAGTTGCTGTTTCTTCGTTGTAAGCACACAAGTAGCACCATTGGTTGTGTAGCCAACCTTTTCAGAATTAATCATCGGGCGAATTTCGTATAATGTAGTATTGTGCGACTAAATTTTGCATGACGCAGTGTAGTACACGACGCTGGCTAGTTTCATGATATTAACAATATTTGGAATAGCCCTCACGAAGGTAACAACCAAACAGCCCCTAGCTCCGCATGCACGCTCCATGATAAGACGAGGTGATGATTAGGAGTTTAGGACAACACAAATTAACCGGCTTTAGCTGCCTCCCTTAAACCCTTAACGGATGAAGCTTTTGACTCGACCTATTAGGAGTGCGTACAAGGAACATACCTAGCACAGTATGCAGGGTGGATCTAGCTGGGCTGCCTGATACCGGGTATGCAACGGCACCACTAATTTTTGAAAATTCTTAATATATTTTTGTTAGTAGAGATTACAATGCATCTGCCCTTCAACATAATTTCATAGTACTTAAAAGACTTAGTACCATAGGGTTGCTAACCTTTTTTTTCTCAACTTAGCAACCAACCATGTGGCACCATACAATTAGTAGATAAAATAATGTCCTTCTTTCAGTTATACAAACTTTTTCGTCTTGCAACTAAAAACCGAGTCTTGTGAATTTCCATTCATTTATGTTGTTGTGTTCATCATGATAAGTGCATTGAATCAAACCAATACTATTTTCTTAATATGAAAACTCATACTATACAACCATCAATACTTGTGTACTAAGGCATCAATGTAGTAAAAGCTAGCTTACAATTTTTTTGCTAGAATAATGTGATACCGCGGAGCAATTATATATTTATAATAATTTATTTATCAAGGTTACGATTTATTATCACTTCAGAAAATATATGATAAATATTTTATATTCATATATAACTTTCGCATAATGTATAAACACCTGTACCAAGATTAAAACTAATGTATTGCTATCAGTGAGCACTATTTTTAAATGTGATCAACAATTGATAGTTGTTATTTGTGTAATACTACATTGATAAGCGTCAATAGTGCACACCAATCTAATTTTTTTGGTTCCACTACTGCCAGTATGAGTATGCACGCATACCACTGGTATTTAGTCATTTTGAAAACAAAAATGAGGGCAACTGTACCCCTCATGTTCCCACACGGCTCTACCTTACGGCAGAGCTTACCACTTGACCCTGTTTGCCATCTATGGGTCGCTTAGTTTGCTCGATGAGACGTACTTAAAACAACAGCTGTTTTACTGTATACACCGAATAATATGGAACATTCATTCTTTTCAATTTCTACATCATCAAGTATGAGTAGTATCTAAAAAAAAAGGCAAAATTGTAATTGAATGGGCATCTCTTATCTCGTATTTCTCGTCCGTTAATCCCGCTACCACACCATCCCCTGATCTCATGCATGCAGCCTTTACCTTAGTGATCGAAAATTTGCAGGAGGCAATTTAGATCCTGTTTGGTAAAGCTGTAAATTCTAGCTCTACTTCGGATATGAAACTTATAGACTAAAATAAAGTGAATTAAATTTAGACAAGATGATCCTCAACACTCTTAGAGCATGTACAATGGGTTGACATCAGCTGTCTATAAGAGTTGCCATGTCACCTATTTGTTGATGTGGATGAAAGAGAAAGAGGAAAGAGAAAGAAGCTGTCTATACATTTGCAGTCGACTGTAGCATGGGAACCAAGCTGATTGTGTGTAGAGATGAATTGATTGTAGCACGGAAATCAAAAAAGTGATTGTCTGTACCATTGTATAAGGGCATGTACAATGGTATAGACAGCTGCTGTCTATAACAGACTGACATGTCATTTATAGACAGCGTTAGAGACAACTCATGCAATAGTATAGACAACATATTTATGAGTAGATAGCTTCTTCCTACACACAACCTGTCTTGGTTATCGTGCTAGAGTTGACTCTAAATTAAGAGACGGCTCAACTTTCTATACACACCCTCTCTCATCCACGTCATTTTTTATCCTACGTGACGAAGCTTAGAGACTGCTGACATGTACCATTGTACATGCTCTAAGGTTGTCTATAGGTGACATGGCAATTTGCTATAGACAGTAGCTGTCTATAGCATTGTACATGCCCTAGCTTTAGTTTCATAAATTTTCGGAGCTAATAATATCTTACTCTACCAACTCCACAGATTTAGATGAAACTAAAGCTCTGACAAACACTCCCTTACTTATCCCACTCCCTTACTTATCCAGGTGATCACAAGAAAAGAAGTGATCCCGTGAAAACCACTGCATGCATCATCATGCGTGATTACAAAAAAATTAACTGGTGTCGATCCTTAGCAACTAATTAACAAGAGACCTTCACAAGAAGCAGGTAAGAACGAACTTGGTAATTCTGCGTCTGATAGATCTCATTTCAGTTATACTAGCAAGAATAGCGCGCTACGCTGCGCCGATCACAATAACAGTTATTTTTGGAAATAAATAGGAGTTCAATAATCACAGTTTACACGCAACACACTACAGGAAACATGCACATTAACGTCGGCCAAATTAATTAACGTCGGCCAGGGAATAAGCCGACGTTAATTGTCTAATTAACGCCGGCGACAAGTGGTCGACGTTAATTAGCTAATTAACGCCGGTTTATTCCTCGCCGACGCATTAGTTAATTAACGCCGCCAAAAGCCCAGCCGACGCTCATTAGGTACATATGGTAACGCCATACGCTTTCGCGCCAATCGCGCCGCAAAAAATCTTTTGCGCGATCCCGCCGCTCGCGCCCGCCGCACGCTACGCACACATCAAGGCTGCCGCCACGCCGCCGCCACGCGCCGCCGCTCACCGCCGGCGCCGACCCGCCCGCCCACCGCCGCCCACACCGCCTCAAGGCCGCCACACCTCTGCCTTCGCTCCCACGCCGTCGCTGCTCCGCCCGCCGCCGGGCGGCGACCTGCCCCCGGCGGCGACTGCGCCTCGCAAGGGCCCTCCTCCTCTCCTCCTCCTCTCCCGGCCACAAGCTTGAAGGTCGGTGCATTTCGCTTATGGATGCATGGCTCAGTAATTAGTTAATTAATGGGGTTAGTTAATTAACGCCTACAAAAACCCCGCCGACGCAATACTTGCAATAAGGCTCCGTGAACTTGATTGTTAGTTGATTGCTCATGCTAGTCACCGTGATTTTGTCATGTTTTGTTTAGCATTGCAAAGAAGTACCTTGTTGAGTAATAGATATGCACTTTTGTTTAGCATGCACTAGTTGTATGGGTTATGTAGTGGCTACCTCAAGATTGTACAAAGAATATGCACTAATTGTATGCTTTTGCTTATATTGCTTGTGACCGTAGTATTTTGTCATGTTTTAGGCATAATTATTATTGATAATGACTTATGCCTTGTGTTTCGTTCTAACACTTTAAGTGAGGCCACTTTTGGATTGGTTTCGTGATCATCACAATCGTTAATTAGATTGATATGGTTTTGGAGTGGTACCATGATGCAAGACGCGTGGGTGAGTAATGAACTAATGATGCATATGTTGGTAGAGGTTTGCAGGGAATAAGGAGCTCAAAGTAGTCTTTTTCGATTGTGTTTGGTTTGATAGCAAACATGGGACTCATCAAAACCAAGATGGGATGGTAGAAGTCAAACACAACGAATGACTACATGGCTATGACAATTTTATCCTTGCTCACCAAGTTGAGCAGTGTATTATATGCCATATCCATGCACAAGACCGAGTGCTTGGTGGGTTGTGTACAAAGTGAATCTTCGGTGATGCCGGGTTATCTTGATAGCCAGCTGGAGGCCATGGAGGTTGAGGTTTTTCAAGATGAAGAATTGCCAAGCACTTTTGATATAGAGATCGGTCCAGTCTCGATTCTTTAGTCGGAGACCGTGGAGATATAACGATTCTCGAGAAACGGAAAAGACAACCAATCAAGAAAAAGTATCAAGTCGCCCTTAGAAAGAAGGAGACTACATCATCGCGACATTGATGAATTTTGACAAGTAATTTTGTGTGTTTATTATCTTGTTCATTCGTGCATTATTATTGTTGTTGTACTAACTTGATATTTTTCTTTCAACAGATGCCTCGACGATCAAGCGGTGGCGAAGGGATTCCTCAATGGTAGGAGGAAGTCCAAGAGTTCGCGCGACGAGGAGGCCTTGTTTGAGTAGCGCTTCAAGCGCAAGTAGACGGCGGTTTTGTTGAGTCCAAAGGAGCCCGAGTTGCAGAGTCGTAGTGTTCCTTTGCAGAGTGGAGAGGTAACTAAGCTTTTGATGTGTACTTCATGTCTAAACATAAATATGACATAAATATAACTGCCTTTGTATTATTTCGCAGGTGAGACGACGGAGGAAGAGGTGGTCACGCCATGGATGTTGATGCAGTAAATATTCTCTTAATTTATTTGATTCTTATCTTCTTTATTCATTCATTATTATTGTTGTTGTAGTGGGATTGAGGAGCATCAGAGGCCGATGCCGACGCAGTAAACTAGAATGTTATATTCTCATAATTTATTTGATTATTATCTTCTTTATTCATTCATTATTATTGTTGTTGTAGCCGGGATCGATGAGGATCGGGAGGCCGATGTGGGCCAAGGGATGAGGACCCAATGGGTGGGGATACGACCGAGGGTTCTACCGAGCCCGCCCGAGGTTTAGGAGGAGCCATACTGCCGCCCCTCCAAATACCAGATGGGAGGAGGACAAGGTTGTGATCACACTGCTGGCGATAGGTTTGTATTTTCTAAACCATGTCTTATTTCATTTCTTTCCGAAATCGAACTATATCATTTATATGTCTTGCGCTCATGGGATGACTCGGGTTTGACCAGAGGGCACCATAGGCAAAGTTAACTACGTGCTAGGTAACCTCTCGCCGCTTGCACTACCCCCGGTTGGTCACAATGCCAATGGCGAGCAATTTGTTGCTACTAGTTGGGATCATTACCTACTTGTTCCTAATGCCGAGCACTTGAATGCTCGGGGCGCTTTGGAGTGACTTTTGGGTAAGATTCTCGTGCTGCTTGGTATTGGTTCAACTGCCGATTCTTTACTATTCTAACTATTCTTTGTGATGAACAATTGCGGTTGCTACTGCTTATCGACGGTGCAAACATGGAGCATGCTCGAGAGTTTTCCATGTAAATGCACGCCGGGTGACCAAAGATGCATTGTCTAATGCTCGGATTCAAGCAACAAATCTTTACTTGAGGCAAGTTAAAGGGCAACGGATTAACAGATCATGGTCTTCGTAAACTTACTTGACCGAGGAAGAGTACGGCAGTAAAACAACAAATATTGGAGCTATTTGAGTTTAACGCTTGGTAATGTTGTTTTAATGTATTAATATCTTTGTGCAGTCATGATTCCATGGTTGGGGGACCGCCTGAAGCTTACCAGCTTTTTTGCGTTGGGCTTCACCGAGTTCATCGCCAAGTAAAAAGAGCCGAGATCGCCGAGGCAAAGAATCAAAGCACACGATGGCGCCGATGGACATATGCGTAGTTAAGCGCATGGTAAGTCCGTCAGAGCAATCTTTTGCAAAAATACATGTTACCAAGTATATGTATGCACCTAACTTATGTCTACAGGAGGCTCGCACCGTGTTACGCCGAGTGATATTGAAGTGTACGTGGAAGGTCATAAAGGTCGAGACCCGACACACCTTGAGCAAATTGCGGCAACAGACAAACTATTGATCTACCGGTTAGTGGTCACAATTTTGATCCAATTCAAATTAAGTTGTTTGATTTGCGCTCCCATTTAAAGTGTCCGATTTGGTTATGTAGGAGAAATATGGCGAGGAAATGGTCAAGCGCCATGGTGAAGACTATGATTGAGGAAGGAACCGCTGACGGCGTAGCTGTGCATGCTAGTGGAGGCGGCAAGGCCCATGGACGGTGAGATGTCATACCTTCTAAAATTTCATGAAGTCATAATTTCAAGTGTCAAGCCTTTGTGGTCACGATTTTGAAGGTACTCCATGTTCATCGGAGTGATCGACTCGGCGGTGGTGCGAAATGAGAGGGATCTTCTTCGCCTCGCACTCGGGGTTGGTAGCCGCCGCTCCTCAAAGGGAGGTGGAGGTTACTAGGTCTGCGTGAGGAGCTACGCCAACGTGATGATTATGCAAGGGCGCAGAAGAGTACTACGCTCATACCGTGCACAACAAAAGCGGCGATTCAAGTAAGTCCGAGTCTTTAATCTATTGCATTTAGAGAATATATTAATTCAAAATACTTATACATTGTATTTGTAGGCAATGTTCCGCATTTATGGGGCAAAACATTGTCTTTCCACCGCTCCAATGCCGCCACCGCCGCCACAATGGGGGATGTATCCTCCGGCACCTCCTGCAGCTCATGTATGAAAAATGTGGTCTCGGTTTGTTACTGCTAGCTAGCTCATGTAAAAGCAATGGTTGTGCCTACATTTACAACATGGAAACATCCTTTGTGCATGCTATCTGCTCAAGACCGGATAACAGCTTTGGTAAACTAGCCTATTCTAGCTTCACTTAGTCAAAACTAGTCTATTCTAGCTTCACTTTGTCAAAACTTGTAAATCTACTAAAATTGGATCAATCTAGCTATAATTGTTGCCTTATGTAGGGACCAACGCACATGGGTCCTCGTCTTACAAGATTCTACCGCAACACTTGCAAAGACTCGCAGATCCGGTGTTCGTTTTTACTTGTCTCCTTATGGTACATTCATTCTTATATTATTGTCTAATCTTGCATTTTCTTGTGTAGGGAACCGACGATTGCAACCGACTTTGTCACGCGCTCTTTGCTTCCGGATCAAGCGGCGTAACTCCAATCAACCGATGGCGCCAGCGGTTGTAGATTGTTTCATAGTTATCACTTTGGATGTGTATGATTCCAAATGAACTTTTGGATGCGCTTTGTAGTTGTGTCACTTTGGCCTTTTTTGTATGTTATGACAATTTGGATATTATGATGGATCGATAACTTGATTATATGCATGTTCAGGCCGGATTGTTTATATTCGTGAATTATATGTGTTGATGTGTGAATTGTTGTCAATGTTGATTATATTATGTATTGAATTGTGTGGCTAAACATGAAAATAGGGTAAAAGTTGCCTCGAATTACCAATTAACGCTCGGCCAAGGGGTCACCGACGCATTAGCCCTTAATTAACGCCGCCGTGGGTCACCGACGCTAATTAGTAACCCCGCACCGCTTCGTCCGCAAATCTCCGACAAAACACGCCTAATTAACGCTCGGCCAGTTTGCCGACGTTAATTAGTAATTAACGCCGGCTAATCAGCTTGCCGACGTTAATTGGCGCGTCACGCATTAATTAACGCCGGCCGTAGCGCCGACGTTAATTAGTAATTAACGCGGCACCGACGCATTAAGCTTAATTAACGCCGATTAACTATCGTGGGCCGGGCCGACGTTAATTAGTGTTTTGCCGACGTTAATTACAATTAACGTCGGCAAATGGCTAATTAACGTCGGCATTTGGCCGATGTTAATTTGTGGGATTACTGTAGTGACACATATAACCAACTGGCAACAAATCTATAATTAAATGAAATGAAATGAAATATGAAAGCTCTGATACCGAACCATAAAGACCATAATTTGGCTATCGAATTCTAGTTATATAATTGTAAGCTCAAGCATAACTATAAGAACGAACAAACGTGTTCGTGGTATCGAATTCTAGTTATATAAGTGTAAGCTCAAGCATAACTGTAAGCACGAAAAAATGTGTTCAATGTACATAGTATCTAGTTAATTCCACAACCAATAAATACAGAACGCTCATCGAATTCTAGTTATATAATTGTAAGCTCAAGCATAACTGTAAGCACGAAGAAATGTGTTCACTGTACATAGTATCTAGTCAATTCCACAAGCAATAAATACAGAATGCTCATCTGCCCCAAATTCCACACCGAATCATGTAGTATAGGTAGGATTGCACGCAATGTTGTTTCATAATTTTTTTAGAGTGTTATATCTGTTTGAGAGAAAAAGAAAATATTGTAACATGAACAAAGATCAACATATTTTGATGGAGCATTGTCTGTGATCCAATTATTCTAAGCTACATACTTACAAAGCAGCTCTTCATATACTCTTAAGATCCTCGAACATTGGAAATCACTTGAATATGTGGAAAAAAGACTGGAGACTCATGTAGTATATTATGAGGGAACCTAAGTATCATAATGAATGAGGGAACCTAAGTATCATAATGAATGTAATCTTACCAATAAAATGGCCAAAAAGCCCATAGCAGAACGGCAGTGATTAGGTTCAGGTAAGAACTGTGCATTCACGTCTCCTTGCTTTAGACCAAAGCTATCAGTAGGAACCAAGAAACATATCATTGAAATAACACAAACTATCTTATAGCGTGTGCTACTGAGTGCTGAGAATAATTTTGAAACGTTAACCAAGCATGATGCCAAGTCGTTATATATGTTGTAACAACAATAGTTTAGGTTATAACAAACTGATAAGCATACAAAAATTTTATGAATGAAATAAGGCAACCTAAGTACCTCTGCAATATACTCTACGCCACAAATCACAAGCATGCAAGTATCATTTCTTACTAAAGGTGATGTGGTTGGATCAAACTTACCATGTTTGAAATGAGAAAGCTAGAGCTCGACTTGGTATGGTCCAACAATCGGTAGCACTAATTCAGTTCTTTAGTTCACTGAAATAAAAAAGGTGAAACACTTTAGTTTAGTGCAATTAATGCCATGTTGTGCAGCAATATGTAACGACATAGTCCCTCCATCCAAGTTTATAAGCCTTATTTTTTCTTAGTACATAGACCAAAGAGATATTAAAAATGACTAAACTATCCCAATTATTATCTCTAGGCATTGTATTCAATGCATGTATGTAGAGAATATAGAGTAAATCTAGACATTTATTAGGGGGGTATAAAGGGATCATCACACTAATCTCCATTGGAACATGAAATGTGCCTAAGTGCCTTGTATTTATCGACAGGACCATCAAAAAAATACATTCTATAAACTTGGACGATGTAGTAGATATGAGGAAGATAATTAAAATAATGGATATGTGGAAAATAGCTATGATGGTCAACAAAGAAAGACAGAATCGATAATTACATGATTACAGCTACATATAGTGGTAGCACAACTACCAAATTTCACAACTCTATCCTGCTGTCCCTTTGCCACTGCGAAACCCTGAAATTTTGTACATGTACTTGGTTAGTAACATCAGACGCAGCATTGTAATACAAAAATCATATGCTACAAAACCGAGTGCTTGCCTTGCAATCAACTTTGTTGTCTAGGCAAGCATGCCAATCTGATTTCATTGCCTTCAAAGGGACACGATCGTGAGCCGTACAAGCTGATAAATCAAACACTATAGCGTAATGCACCTCCCCATCAACAGAACATTTGTCCGATGAGAAGAACATAGCCAAGATCATACCTTTTCAGGCCCGAAATGCATTGGCTCCACTCCAGTAAGGTCCAATCCAAGATATGTCGAGTAAACATGTTCTGTTTGCAGCTGTCGTCATGAGTGCAAATATATCTATATTCTGATGATCAGCAAGTGAATAACTGAAACTCAAGTGCTGTAACGCTGGAAAAAGACACACCTCATTGTAGTCTACAAACATCTCGTTAGCACGCAGGTATGCTTGAATCATGGACACCTAAATTAAAGTGCAAGATTTAGTGATACGGTAGAACTCATCAGATATACTATATTTACAAATGAAACTAAGAAATCATGTTTAAAAGATTATGTTTAGTTAAAGAACATGCCACACATTGGATTCATATAACTTAGACCAATATATTGCTAGTTAATGTAGGTAGAAAATAGAATAAATTAAGACCAAGGCAGTTAACTTAGGTTTGATCAGCAGCCCTATTTTAGACCGCTGCACATTAGTTAAGAGATGACATTAGTATATGTAATCTAACTTGTAGTAGCATCTTATGAGGTCATTAGAAGGGAAGGCTAGCTTTTATATAAATGTCTTATGGAAGTTGGTATTTTGAAGATTAAAAAATCAGCATAACTTGGCCATCATGTGCATAAATGGTTGTAAAGAGATAAAATGAAGTTACCAGCATATTCGATTTAGATAAGAACCACAATGAAAAATTTCTTTGCAGTACTTTCCATGCTTCCATTTATCACATAGTAATCTTAACTGTAAACAATAAAATTAGATCTATTTGTCTGCACGCTCCACAATGCCACTACGATAGCTGGTATATCTGTTGATTTGTCCGTGCTCTCCACAGTGCCACTGTGATAGCCGGTCTATTTGTTGATAGTATGAAGTGGACTAAATTACATTCATTGGTAAACACAACCCGCACCATTATGATAATCTGTCCCTGAAGGCACACTGAAATAGGAATCTCAAGCATAAGAAACAAATTCTCTATTGAAAAATTACAGGCCATCATATAGATTAGCAGCTATTTAACTTGTTTGTAATAGGTATAGGGCTTATGATATGCATCATGCTATTACAACTGATGTAAATTAGCATATATATATAGGCAAATATTGTTTAAAGGTTGGGTTGATGCTTGGTAAGTATGACAGACTTGTAATGCTCAAGTGGTGTCGTAGAATCATTTGCTATATCACCTATGTAACGCTCCAGCTTGCAGGATCACAGTTTAAATGAAACAATTGATAGTAAGTAATCACTCAATTTTCAAACAAGGAAAGGGAAATTAAGAACCTCAATATTACATAAATATTTAGCTTGATGGAACCGATTCTATTTGTAACTTCTTGCTAAAGAGTACTGGCTTCTTGTTTCCATAAATTCCCACCTTTTAAGTTTTATAAGTATCTTATAAGGCTGGATTGTGTGCCACACTTGTAAGTGAAGTATAGACAACAGAAATCTGATCGGCAGCGCACAATCCCGTGAAGTTTCAAGGGATGCCTCGGTGAGGCAGTTCGGCTTCACCAGTTCATCGAAAATCTACTGGCTGAGATCAGTCGGTAGCACCACAAAACAGGAATACTTATTGATATCCTGGAAGTATTCCAGGCTAGCAAACAAAAAGGCGGCATTCCTTAGCAAAGGAAAACACTTTAAACACACGTAGCCGCAATAATACCTTGCAGACTTTGGCCACACAGAACTTCATGAGCAGTGGGCACCATCCAGTGCCCTTTCCCTGGCCCTTGCGGGAGACATCAGAATTGCTGCGGGGTAGTGTAAGCCGCAGCCGTTTCAAGCTGCTGGTCTTTGAGAACTTTTTTGATGTCTCGAAAGAACTGTCCACATCCACAAATTGGCTTCTCTTAACTGAGTATATGGCACCCACAATCAGGTTGAAAGTATCGAACAGGACTAATCACTCCGCTGCAGACTCGAAAGAATCTATGGGTATACACAATTTTGGTTCTGAATAACTGGCAGGTGTACTGTTCCTATCTCATCAACTATCTGTGTCATAGCTAATACTTGAGACTGCCTTAGCCATCTTTCATTCCATTCTGCGACATGAAGATACCATGCAGTGTTAGCTTTTTTATCAATTACATTACATTAACCAAAAGAATACTAAACTTACTGAGATTTAATGAATAAACTGTGAACCATGCACCCTACTATATCCTAGGTGACAGACTTCCATCCTACATAGCATCGAAACAGAGCAAAATAATCAAAGCATATTTGCAGCTAAGATCTACATTGGTAAAACGAAGCATCATTAGGAGTCGCCCTAATCAGAGTAAAATAATCAGTGTATAGGTAAAAATGTCTATAACAATAAGAACAAAAGGAATCGAAATGGTTTAAGTTCTAATAATCAGCAAAGCCAGGACGCAATGCAGCAGCTAAGATCTACATGATTATCCAATGGCTCAAACTAATCCACGGTAAAACGGGAAACAATCTAAAACCCAATGTGTAAAAATAGAAGTAGTATTCTCGCCCACATCATTGCCTAATCCCCCGTATCTCATTCTCATTGCCTGTTCGGGACCGAACGGAAAAACAACGAACAGCCAAAAGAAATCTCACAAAGAAACAAAGCGAAGGACGCAAGCGAAGCAGAGCGAAAATCCACAAATTTCGGGCAAAAATCGTGAGCGGGAACAGAGCGGACTTCCTCTCTACAGACGAAGGGACTCTCTCTACGCTACGACACGCCACAAGACGCGAAGGAAAAACCGAAAGAAGCGGAGAAAAATCCACACCTCCAAATGTAAATCGCCGAAGGAAAAAATGCAAAAGAAGCGCAGAAAAATCCACGGTGTAACATTCTGAATTTCAGTTTATTGGATTTGAATTTCAAAACCCGAACCCGGAAAAATTTTCTCGAATTAAATATAGCTTAAATTGAATTTTTAAAGTCAACAAGGATTTAATTTGAATAATTTATAATTCAAATTAATTTTTTGTTATTTTATTTGAGTTCCTTGTGATTTATTTGATTTTTCTGTATTTTTGGAGATTTTTCCGAATTTAGTTGCTATTTATTGGAATTTGTTGAATTTGTTCGGATTTTCTGGTATTTTATTAAAATGTCTAAATCTTTTAATTATCCTTGGGCCGAATTCACTGTTCATCTCACCTCGGCCCGTTCCTATTCCACCGCCGGCCCAAACTCCCGACGGCCTGCTTCTCACACAAGAAACCCTAGCAAGATCCGATCGCCGATCGACGATCTAATGGCTCGATTCACGCCAAGACAAGCACAAGAACCCTAACCCTAATACCGTTTGCCATCGTCCGTCCGATCCAGATCCAAGAATGTAATGCGCCACGCCGCCCTAGAGCGCCACGCTGCAGGCGGAAGCCCCACCGCCGCCCTTGCTTTCCGTGTTCTACCCGCATTCCTAGACTATAAAGGCATCAGAGCCGCCCGAGGTTTCCTTCTCCGCCGCCCATTTTGCCCTAACCTCATCGTCGGAGACACCGCCGCTGGTTCTAACGACCTCGGAGTTCATCTTCCGCGGCGCAAGCCTTCTTCGCCGTTGTTCTCCGCCGTCGGTGAGCCTCGCCGCATTTCTTGGTACCCTTGTGTTCATCTCTCCCTCTTCCAGATTTGCTAACTCTTCGCTCGATCCGCACTCTTCGCAATTTGGCGCTCTTCTTCTCCACTCCGGCAGGGTCATCGCTACTCGCCGCTCTCCTCCGTCATCTTCGACCGTCCGACGGCCATCAACGCCAGATCGCCCCACGCCGCCGTGTCTTCCGTGCCGCACCGCCACGCCTTGAAGCCGCCACCTCGCCAGAGATCTACGTGGTTCCGCCGGTGTTAGCCACGTATGCGCCACGGTGTTGCCATGTCGGCCCTAGATCGTCACGTGTGCGCCACCTCACGGCCGAAGCACTGCGTGTCGCCTTAGCATGCCACGTCGCGCCACATAGCAGCCACGTCACCGCCACGTGTGCCCTAGTGCTCACATGTCAGCCACGTAAACGCTACGTCATCGCCACATGTGCGCCACATCAAATCCAAACCCCGCGGTCGCCCTCGTCAAGATCGTCAGATGTCGTGTTCGCGCCATGTCGGGCGCCACCTAGGCGCCGCGTGCGTGACATCGCCGCCGCCACGCAATCCTTAGCGATACGTATGCCACGTCACCGTGCCACGCCATCGCCACGCCGCAATTTGTTCGCCTGCGGTTGCCATGTCACCGCCACGCCACCGCCACATCACTCTAGTTTCCACGCTGGCGCCACAAGATGATTAGTCATCGTGCCGTGAGCCCTTCGTGGACTTGGTTCACGAGACCGTGTCAATAACACCTGGGCCCCACTTGTCAGTGCTTATATTTCGTAATTCATTACTATTTCCGAAAATCCGAAATTTCAGCCAATCAGAAGCTGACACGTGTCCAGTCTTGTGTTTTTCCTGATTTTCTCCTCCATTTAAACTTCGGAAGGCCCGTTCTCCTCCGTTTGAACTCCGATTCGAACGATTCGAATTTCTAAATTCATCTAAAATCAAGATCTATCTGTTGGTGTCATTTTTATGAATTTTTGAATTTTATTTATTTCTGTTTATTTATTGTTTTGCCTCGATTCGCGTGTTTCGCGTGTAGATGACGCACCGGTTGAGCGAGAGGAGCATCCAGCGGAGGTTGCAGCAGCGGTAGAGGGTGAAGGCAAGTCTCCTTGACCATGTTGAACCCAAATTTATGAAATGCTATTTTGTTTTAAATTATTGCATGCTATTTGAATTACGAATTGTATTTTAATGCCATTTTTAAATGCTTAGATAAATGCCAAATTGTTATAACCACATTGATATTCATGTTGACAACCATTGACACCCTAGGAAAACTAATTACTGTAGTTAAGGGTAATTAATCTTGCTATGGGAACGGTAGAAAATGCTTAACCATGCTTAATCACGTCAGTACCTTACCATTACGGAGATGATTTCATTCTTGATTCAAAAATGAATTGTGAAATGTATGGCAATTGGTGTTGCCGGTATTAATTTGAAATTAAAAGTGAAAAAGGATTTAGACCGGGGCGGATTGGTTGAATGGCGGGTGCGGGATGCACAAAATTTTTGGAATGTGATTGTCCGCCCTAGTCAATTAAGGACCGATCGTGTGTCACCATGGGCCATGCTATACAGTACAACCACATGTCTATATGGGTACGACCTGGCTAAGTAATTTGCATGTATCGTTATTTGACTTCGCCAGTGGGCTGTGCGGGTTTGTCAGGATGACACTTGCAAGGCGCAAGAGGGGGCTTCTGGACTGGGCGGAGGTAGCCCTACCAGCGGTGGAACCTTAGCGGGTGAAGTCGGTAGCGGTATGTGCATTGGAAAGGCCTTGTCATGATCTCCCTACCGACACACCAAAGGAAGTGTGTTAATTGCATGGCGCAAAGGGTTGATCATGTCGTGTGGGTAAAGTGTACCAGCTCTGCAGAGTCTTAAAAACTACTTGAGTAGCCGTGCCTACGGATAAGGGCAAGCGTGGAACGCTTTCACATAGTAGATTTTCTGGTTTTGGTTTTAAAATGGAAATGCTGGATTTGGTTTAAAAATGAAAATGTGGTTGGGAATCCGCGAGCGGCTAGAGCTCCCGGAAGTTTAGATTGGCGGCTAGAGCCAACCAGGTAGTTGGAACCTGGAAAATTGTTATACTTCAAATTTAATCATTTATGCTATTTACATTTTGTTAAATGCTGCTTTATGAAATTATTACTTGTATTTACATTTCAATTTCGCTTTATGCAAATGAACCCTTTATGCCATCCTTTGTTTAAGCCATGCATCTAGTTATTTGCATTAAGTTTCCGAGACTTCGTAGTATGTTGCATACTCACCCTCGCTTTTATGGGCCGCTTATTCCATAAAGCGATGAAGAGATCGAGCGAGCGTTGTAACTGCTCGACATTTGTGGTGAAGACTTTGAGGAGGAGGATGACTCGATCTTCTAGGGAGCGTGCTACTTGTCGGTTGCTGTGGGCTAACCGATTGGCTCTTTTTGTTCTACATTTCCGCTGCTATTTTTATACTTGGTAGTAAGGCTTCATACTTGTAATAATGTGATGATGTTGTTACACTCTTTTGCTTAATATTGTTATGAACTTTATGATATGTACGTGTTATCATCATCAGATGTTGTGTGTGCTAGCTGTTCCTGGACTAGCGCGGTTGAAACACAGGAGGGTTCGGATTTGGTTAATCCGGGTCCCCACAACGGCCTCGCGGCAAAAATCGCATATGGGGAACCGAATGCCTAGGCGCTGCGTACGCGGAAGAAGAATGCGAAGAAAGCTGAGAAGAAGCCACAGGTGCGGGGTAGAAATCGCGTGCGGAGCGCACGAGGGTACCCCGCGAACGAACAGCCGAACGGGACTCCTTCAGCAGCGGCGAAGCACGACGCACACACAGAGAAGAAATCACGGGCGGAGCGCACGAGAGTACCCCGCGAAGGAACAGAGAGAAAGGGAAATGCGAAGGAAGCCGAGAAGAACCCAGAGCCTCGAGATAAGAACCGAGAACGGAGCGCACGAGGGCAACGAACGGTGGACGAAGAGCCGGCACAGAGCGCAATGGCAACGCAATAAATGAACGCACAGAAGCACACGTGACGCGAGGTGTAGAATGCGAATCGGTGACTCATTATCAATCTTCGTTCTGCAAACCGACGCAGAATAATAGCTGTCGAGTGACACGGCACGGCAATGCAATGAGCAAAACGCGAACGCTATCAAGATCATCAACCGCTGTTCTTCGATCGACGCCAGAAGGCGCAGCTCTCGCCGAAGTCTCAGACGGACGCAACGAGCGCTCGCCAATCCTTAGCGGTTTAATATATAGTATACATTCAAAGTTGTTTTGTTTATCCTTGACAACAACAATCCAATCAAATATTGTAATTTTAACTCGGGACCAATATCTTTTCACTCGTTTATGCCTGGGCGTCGGCACCATGGCCAGCAGCGATGGAAAGGAGATCTTTTCCGTTGATTTTCTCCTGAAAGTAAAGACAATTCTGGTTATCCTGTTTTGCAATTTAGGGTTGAGGTAAAAGGTCAAAAGTACCATCTCTTAATCAAAATTAAATTTAATATATGCTATCACCTTTTAAAATTAGCAGAATGTATCGTGAAACAAAACATCCTATCTCAAGACCAACCTATTGTTGGAATTAGTAGGTTTTTTCGGCATTTTTTAATCCATAAAGTTGTATAATAAACCATGACATATGTGATCAAGATGAACAATAATATAGTGTTAATTATTTTGCTAGACATATCAAAGTTTGAACAGACTATCATGCCTAGCTCGCAGATTTGTAGAAAATAGAACATACAAAAGAAGAGTTTAAGAAAGTACCCAGTAGCGGGACCATTAGGAGGCAATGGTGGTGCTGCTCATGGACCTACCGACATTCGATCGCAGACTAATCGATGTAGTCGATCTTAGTTGATGCAACGTAGAGGTTCAGAGTCACGATCCCCGAACGCAGTTTCGGAAGTAGAAGATGTAGTCGATCGAATCGGAGCGATCGCAAGATCGCTCCCCAAAAACTCGATTGTCGGCTATTTCGAAAGCAGAACTTGCGGCGGGCAAGGTTTCGAGGTCGCTGCTCTCTGCGTCGCTTCTTGTAAGTGAACAGAGCGGAACACCGGAAGCAAAGCAAGAATGAGAGCTAGGAGGAGATGAAATGTATCGTGGTGGTGTGATGACACAAGGTGGAGCGCCTTATATAGGCGCCAGGAGGATGCACTGGATGTTTCGGTGGTGTAATGGGTGCCATCAAGAGACCATTAACCAAGTCGCCATTTGCCATCAAAAGGGCTATTAACCACATCGATTATAAGTAATCGACGCGTCGATTCTGAGCCGACTATCAACCACGTCCGCTATTAGTAATAGCGCCAAGAGTTCTTGGTCATAAAATGCCCGATTTAATTACTCTTTAACAAAGAAAAACTTGCCCAACACATCACGCCATACAGTGCTCAGACTGTGCCGCCGCCGCATGCACGACGCAAGACGACTCAAGACGGCGCTTGACTAAGACGCGAGCATGTGGCACATCCAAACCCCTTTTCCAACCTCACAACATATGGTCACATGATCTGTCTATTTAAGTTTGGTCAACCACCTCTCAATTACCCATGTGGGATTAAAGTCCTCGTAACTCCTAGTATTGCATATGGGCCTTGGGATTTATTGATTTTAATTATAAATGGACCCTAGCCTAATTATTCTAACACCTATCACGTTTAGAAGGAAAAGCAATTGTGCTAGCTGGGGTCCTGTGGTGAGCCGAGACAATGCCGCAATCTATAGTCCAGCGGTGAGATGGACAAATAATAACTAATCCTATTACGCAGTGAAGAAAAGCCGCACGGCCAGGGCACCCACGTGTCGTGTGGTCTTTTTGCGAAAAAACCCTCCGGAGATTCCGTAATTATGTTTAGGTCCTTTGTGATTTTTTTGTGAGAACAAGATTTTTCCGTTCTTCGCGTTTAGGTCCTCGGCGCGCCGCTTTTACGAAAAAATCCTCTGCTAGATTCAAATCGCGAACAAGCCCTTTTCTAATTTTTTCATGATAGCGACAGTCCAAAAACGTAACAAACAGTCCTCGCTTACGTTCAGATCCTTTCTCCGTTTTCCCCGGAAAAAAAATGTTTTCGCCACCAAAAAAACCCGAAAAAAATGTTTTCGCCACCTAAAAAACCGGAAAAAATGTCTTCGTCGCTAAAAAAACGCAGATTCGTCGAAGGAAAAATGTTTTAAATCATCAAAAAACCGAAAAAATGTTTCGCCACCCAAAAACCCGAAAAAATGTCTTTGTCGCTAAAAAACACAAATTCGTCGAAGGCTTATAGCAACTTATGGATTTGCCAACGGGTTCGTTTTTCCCAGAAAAAATGTTTTCGTCACCGAAAAAAACCGGAAAAAATGTTTTCACCACCCAAAAAACCCGAAAAAAATGTCTTCGTCACCAAAAAAACATAGATTTGTCGAAGATTTATAGCAACTTATTGATCTGCCAACGGGTCATAGCCGCGGTTTTTTTAAAAAATATAGATTAGTTCAAAGATTTAGAGCGACCATAAATTCGCCGGCGGGTCCTAACGACCCATTTTTTAAAACAAACACAAAAAACCAAAAAACGAAAAAACCAGATTCGTCGAAGGTTCGGTTTCCATCTCAATCTTTGATATATTTTTAAACATGTATTATTACTCGCAAATTCACCGATGGCTCCTAGCCAGCCAATTTTTTTTAAAAAAAACGCTACCGAGAAAAATGTAATTTCGATCTTTGTTGAAAAATTTAGATCAGATTTTTTTGCCGGGCGCGGCATCGCGTGCCATTCTACCTAGTACCATATGACTCGCATAGAGTTGTTGCTCCAGAAAGCGGCCAGGTGCGTTGAAAACGACCGGTCGATGTACCTAGCTAGTTGGCTGTCGAATTGGCTAAGCCATTTCTTGTCATCCACGGACCACGGCACACATTGCAGGCGAGCTTGCTGATAAAAAAGATGGTATGTGGACCTGTCCGGGTTCGCAACGGTCGCCCCGCCGTTCGTTCTTTACTCTTCAACGCGCGTCCCGATCGGCGGTTGACGCAAACAGTCCAACTGCCTCGCAAACCGCTAAAAAGGGGCAGGCCAGGCCAGCCGCGCCGATCGATGGCGACGCCTCTCGACTGGCCGGGAGGGACCCGCAAAAAAAAAACGGTGCGCGCGTGCGCGCGCGGCTGATCGATTTCGCTTTGGACGCCGCCTGTTCGGCCGTTCCTGCCGCGCTCGTGGGTGATCAAATGGGCTGTCCGTTTCCCACTCACCCGTCGCGCGCGGACTCACGGCAACAGACGAGCGAGCGAGGCAGGGACGGATCTATTATATATTGTGCCGGCATCAAGTGATATTCATGCCTTCTAACTTAGTACACATAGAGTATATAAACATATGATCATCTTATAGAGGGACAAAAACTATGAAAATCTAGATGGCTAAACAACCGGTCCTAGAAGATTTAGCACCACATGTATTCAAGCTGGTGGAAGGATAGATTCGTAGCTGAGGAAATAGACCAGAATAACTGGCTCAATCCGATCAGGAAGATTACTACAACAATGGAACTCCAGGGGCTCTTTGGCTTATGGCTTCTAATCAACCAGCTTCGACTTACTAATGCTTCGGCAGACTCCATTACTTGGAGATGGACAACAAATGGGGAATACTCGGCAAAATCAGCCTATAACATTCAATCTCAGGGCACCATCTCGATCTACAACTCAACCATAGTTTTGAAAGCAGCAAGCGAGAACGAATGCAAAATGTTCGTGCGGCTAGCGTAGCAATAAAAATTCATACTGCAGATGTTCTAGCCTCAAAAGGTTGTCCACACAACCAACGGTGCTATTTGTGTGCTTACAGCGAAGAAACGACAGCTCATCTTCAGCTGCCCGTTTTCAAAGGGTAATTTTATCAATTATAATATTATAAAAGTATGTTTAAGACGAATTTACACATGTCATTTTCATGCATCTAACCTAAATATTTAAAAAGATATCAATAACTAAAGTTTTAAAAGTTTGACCGTATTTATTCAAAATCGATAAATTTTTGTGAACCAAAGAGAGTAGTAGTATGTGTGCACACTCGTACTGGCATACTGGGTAGCGATGTTCCTTATATGCACTTCCTAATAGGTCTTTTTCATCCATCAAGGGAGGCAGCTAAAGACGGTTAAACGTGTTGTCCTAATCTTTCCTCGTCTTATGCTCGTTTAGAGGTGGGCGTCGTGCTACGCCAGACTGGTTCGGTATGAGTTCATCGTGCTTTATGCTTGAACCGTGTCGGGCCGTGACGGCCCGTCGTGCCCACCGTGCTGGCCAGGCTCATTTTTAGCGAGCCCAGACACAGCCTATTTGCGCTTTATACTTGTGTCGAATTGAAAATTCCGTGAGACAACCATCGCATTCCCGGCGCCGCCGCCAGTGAAACCATGTTTGCTTCTTGGACGTTGTCCCCAAGGAAGGTCTTCGGATGACCCGGCTGTAAGTTCAACCTTCATTAATTATGGTTTTGGTGTTAATGACAAATCTAAACATGTGTTAATGATAATGACAAATCTAATCCTATGTTAATGACAAATCCAATATTGAGTTTATCCCCTAATGCGATATTGATTATTAATGACAATCTTATATCGAGACTAACTTGTTTATTTAGAATATCTTTGATTAGTCTCATCGCATGAAAAAAAAATGGAAAACCCAAGGTATGTTTTGCATATTCATCTTAATATTAGTTGCATACTTTGGAGTCAAGTTAAAGTATGAATGTCCCCATTACATTTACCACAAAATGTGCATTATGTTTCTCAATCCATATATTACATGGATGCACATATTTAGGGGGAGTTTGTAGTTTAACTTGAAAGTCTCTTTGTATTGATCGATTCGTTATTGACACACATAAGGATCAAGACAAAGAAACTAAATCCTTGAGTATATATTTGAATTGCCTAGTTATAAGTATACTCGTGGAAATATAGGATATGCTCCAATACAATCAAATTGAATATGTGCATATTATATCCAAGTCAATCATATTTATGCACATATACATGTGGGGTATATTCTATAGTTGATGATCTAGAGTAATGATCATTTCCATACAATTTACATATAATGGATCATTACTTTCCATCAACATGAGTATATGAAAACTTGTGTAGTTAATATATACTCATATCAATTTAAATGATAATTTAAATTGAGTTCATTTGTCTCATTAATCATTAAAGAACACTTCATCATGTGTTGATGGTGTTTTGTGATTAATCAAGGACAAATGAATAGTTCTTAAGTATAATAAAGCATGAGTTGCATTATTGTACTTAAGACACAATTAAATCATTTCAATTGATTTAGGTTGTGCTCAATTGATCTAGAGGCATCCATTATGTGTTAATGGAGTGCAAGAGATAATTGAGACAACCATGCATCTTGGACTAACTATGTTTATGAGTTGTGATTGAGTTAGATCCAATGATGGATGAGAACGGGACAAGGACGGCATCATGTGTTGATGGGCGTCAAGAGTGGATCCCGAAGTGGAGTCGAGTGGATATCCCGGGGGAGTATCAAAGTGAAAATCATAAAGACCCCAAAGGGGATTGCTTGCGTGCGGCGGCGAAGGTATAACTAGATAGACTAAGGACTTTATAGTCTTTGAGTCTAAGGATTTTATCGCCGTGCTATTAAGAGGGGTCGTTCCCTTTGCTTGAGTTTCATCATGTGTTGGTGATCTCAATCCGCGTTCACTCAAGCTCAAATCTTATTTGATTTGGTTTTTGCATATGGGTTAACCATTTGGCATGTGTTGCAAATGTGTTAAGCCTATACTTGGTTGTTTTGCATTATGCTCTGATTTGCATGTGTTGCAAAGATGAAAGAGTATATGCATTTGGTTTTCGCATTATGCTTTGATTTGCATATGTTGCAAATAGGATAAGCTTATGCGTTGGCTTTTGCGTGAAGTTCACTTTTGCATGTGTTGCAAATGTTGAGGCTTCATGTTTTGGTTTAAATACAAAACAATCTTTATAAAACCAGTGTGGTTGCTTGGAGCTAAGTTTTGCATGTGTTGCAAAAGGAGAGAGCTCAAGCATGATTTGATGTTGTGTGTTTGTATGGAGCTAGAGGCTTGCATGTGTTAAGTAGTAAAGAGCTCATACGTGTGATTTGGTTTTAGTTGAAGTTTGGTTTTGGTGTTGCATGGAACTAGAGAATTGCATGTGTTGCAATTAGAGAGTTCATGCATCTTGATTTGATGTTGCTTGGAGCTAGACTTTTGCATGTGTTGCAAAGAGTAGTGCTCAAGCATGAAATATGTTTATTGTGTTATTTGCAAGTTCGTTGCGAATAAACCGAGGTTTATGAGTCAGGAATCTCGAGAGCATGTGAGTGGGGCTTGCAACGGATGTTGGCAAGTTGACCGGGTCTTGTGTTGACCTTCATATGGCTAGGGGGATTAATCTCATAAACTTGAGTTCGATTTGCCTAATACGTTTTGCAAATAGATCTTGAGTTGGCTTTGATTTTGTTGTGCAAATGTGTTTTGCAAATGAGCCTTGGAATTATGCGTGTCGATCCTAGAGCTTGTGTTGGCATTTGCAAATGTGTTTTGCAAAGTGTCGGGGTCATGTGTTGATCCTTACATGGCTAGAGGGTTGAATGCGTAAGTTCGGTGTTTGTTTGCGAAATGCGTTTTCGCAATTTGGTTGCAATTCTTTGAGCATGAGCTAAATTGGTGCAAATGTGTTTTGCACGGGTGTGTGATCATGTGTTGATCATGTATGGGCTCAAGGAATGGTGTTTGGATCTTTCGGAGAAAAGATTGCTAAAAACCGAGTCCGGAAGTCAGAGGGCGGTATGACCGCCCCGTATGATCATATACCGGCGGTAGTACCGGCGCCTCGCGGTTGCTTTTTTTCCAGAGAAGTGTGATTTTTCGGTTGTTGATTTTGTGCGTATGGTATGACCGCACCTCATGTATGACCGTGCGGTGAAAGCATCTAGGCCCCCATGTGGTTTAGGTTTTGTAATTAATGACAATCGAGGTTAAAAGACTAATGTTGTTTGTGAGTGAGTTGAAAACAGAAAATATATGCTTCGAAGATGTCGGATGATATCAATACAAAAAGTGGAGCATGCATCAAGAAAAGCAAAAGAAACAAAGGTATAGAAGTTTAGAAGTATTCTTTGCGGTTTTACCGATCTCAGAGGGTTGAAGAAAAGATCGAATTTTAGTTTTAGTGCCGTACTATTAAGAGGGCTCTTGTCGTTGTGTTTAAGGTTGAAAATAGAGTGTCAAGGCTCAAAATTACATTGGTTAGGCACTTGCACAAATTACTCTAAAAGAAATCGTTTTCGATCAGTGCAAATGTTGTTTTGGCGGTTGGACGCATCCTGGCGGTTGGACCGATTCACTGGCTGCTCGCTTGTGATTTTTACTCAGAGCCTGCGCGCTGCATGCGGTGGCGGGGCGATCGGACGCTTGGAGACGGTCGGACCGCCCTAGGGTTAGCGAGGCGGTGTGGATCGGGTAGGAGCCGGTCGGACCGGCCATGTGTGAGGGCGGCGGCGCGAGTGGTCGGGGGGCGGGCGATCGCCCGGTCCGGCCGGACGGTCGGGCGGTGCCACCGCCCGTCAGGCGTGTAAATTCCAGAGACGAGTGATTTTGAGTTGTGCTGTTTTGGCCGAGCGGTCCGACCGGTGTGGCGCGGTGTGACCGGACGGCGGTGCCACCACCGTCCGTCGGCTTGCATTTTCGAGAGGTGTAAAACTAGGTTTTGCTCGAAGCGGTCGGACCGGCCGCTGAGCTGGTCGCACCGCCATTGTCCAACGGTCACTTTTGCGCATTAAATGCACTGTTCGACTGTTGGACCGTGAGGGTTTGGCCGGACCGGCCGAGTCCGGTTGGACCGATCGTCTCGGTGAAATTCTGTAAAAATTCCAAACGGCTAGTTTTGGTTGGTGGAGGCTATAAATACCCCCCTTGTCTGCAGTGTGAGGGTTCTTCTTGACCTCATTGAATACACTTGAGTTATTGCAAGTCCTCAAAACACCTTGAGCACTAGTTTCACACATTTGAGAGGTGTAGAAGCAAAATTGAGTGAGCATTCATTGTCTCGAGCCTTAGACACTCAAGTTCAACCTCAAGCAAGCGTCGAAGCTTATTACTCTTGAGGTTGCCGCCTCCTAGACGGCTTGAGGCGATCGAGATTGGTGATCTTCTCAAAGAAGGTTGTGAGAAGGCCCAATCGCTAGAAGGCACGGCTCGCCTACCCGAGCGGGAAGAGCTATCAACAAGGATCGGGAAGGCTCAAGCGAGTGGAGCCGGCTTGAAGTGATTCAAGTCACCTCAACGTGGAGTAGGGGAGACCGCAAGTCTCCGAGACCACGGATAAAATTCACGAGTTCATCTTTGTGTGGTTTGCGTTGTTTCTACTACTATTTCATTTCTAGCACTTGATCATTATTGAATTTGCTTCATTACTTGCACTTGCATTATTATTGGTACTTGAAGTAGTTTAAGTATAAGAATTTGGTGATCATTAAAATTGCTAGGCTTTGACATTGCTAAAATTGTAAATTGTGCTAAGGATTAACCAAAAGTGAAATTTAGCTTAGAAAATTAAAAACCTCCTATTCACCCCCCCTCTAGTCGGTATCCTTGATCCTACAAGCGGTCATACCGCACCCTCTGTGATAGCACCGCCGTAATCTGTCCGAATTCCGACAGATGCTATCGTGAGGGGCGGTATGACCTACTGAAGTCTTGGTATGACCAGCCCTCTGCCCGAAAAAGGGGTTTTTGCTCCCAACGGCTAGTTTTCTTGTGTGGGGTATAAATAGACCCCTTGGGGGGCTTGTTGCTGGTGTTGTTCTTTGTGTTTGAGTATTTGGGAGAGGTGTTGCATGTGTTGCACACTCTCAATTGAGTTTTGAGCTAAAGAGTGAGACTAATTGCATTTGTTGCAATTAGGAAGTGGTTTGGGTACCTCTTGTGCATGTGTTGCACTTGAGGGAGGCCTTGTGCATGTGTTGCACTTGGTGATCACCGAGGAGCGCATTTGTTGTGCCCGGTGAAGTTCAAGCGGAGGAGCGGCTTGTTACTCTTGGAGGTTGCCGACTCCTAGACGGCGTAGGCGTCGTGCGCGGGAGCTCTCGAGGTGTGAGAAGCCCCGGCGAAGTTTGTGAAGGTTCGGGTTGAGCCTACGCGCGAGCGTGAAAAACCACGACTAGTGGAAAGAGGCGGTGCTCGGCGGAGCCGGTCCGAGTGTGGGCTAGCCTCAACGTGGACTAGGGAGACCGCAAGTCTCCTAACACCACTAAAAAATATCGGTTGTCTCTTGTCCTTTACATTCAAGTATTTACATTCTTGATATATTATTGATTGCTTGAATGAAAATTGCTTAGTATTCCGCCTGCAGGACCACCTCGTCCTCTGTCAAGTTCGCCCGAGCATTCTTGCTCGGGAAAGTGCGGCTGGCGACCAAGACAGAAGAAGAGCCCCAAGATCGACCGAAAAGCAGGCACGCTCCACAAAGACGACGTGGAATTAATTACGCGGCGGCTCAAGGATCTTGGCATACCGATCGCTACCATCGCATCTATCGCCGCCGCGTGTGTGCGGCGGAAACAAGGGAACAGCTCCACCCACGTCCGGAACAGTGGCACGCCCCTCTGTAATAAATGTAGTGTCGCTATAATCCCCTATAAATACCTTTTCGCACGAGGGGTTTGGGGTTCGACTCCTTCTTACTTGTCCCCCCCATACATAGTAGTCGCTCACTCGGGGTCGGGAGGATAGACTTTAGAACCTCCTAGGACCCTCGAGCAAACACCCTGTAATCCATCCTTGAAACTAGTGCAATCACTTTGGGCGAGGGTTATTATCTCCGTCGCGAGAGGCCGAACGGACAAAAAGGATCCCTTGTTCGTTGTGTCCTCAAAATATGTAGCTCGTCAGGCCCTCAAACGTTACACCCGCCGCGGAAAAAGGGGCCTAGGTTGATCCCTCATTCAACAAGTAAGCTCGGCGGGGGACCGGTTTCCGAATCGTCGACAACTGGCGCCGTCCGTGGGGATCGACTTAGTCCTTTCGCGAGGAATCCCTGAGGCTGCCGAATTCTCAAGTCAATCAAGACTTCTGCGTCTTCGGCGACGTGTGCTACGCCGGCGAAGACGTGGCCGGTGTGACTGATCCGAAAGGCCACACCGGGTCAATGTTCCGCGCCGAGCGCGTCCTTCGCTCGGGCGTGAGTCTTTTCCCCCGAGCACGCGTTTCGCTCGGGGGCTGCCGATGTTCCACGCCGAGCGCGTCCTTCGCTCGGGCGGCGAGTCTCTTCCCCGAGCACGTTTGCGCGCCGATTTCGCGCGGTCTGCCGATGTTCCCCGAGCACGCAAGCACGCCGATGTTCGCCGCTTCGGCGCGAGTCTCTTCCGCGCCAGGTAAGTTCTGCGCTTGAGTGCGAGTCTTCCCAAGTAAGTAAGTGTGCCCTTTGCATCTTTTCTTTCTTTAAACATTTTCGGACTCTCGGGGCTCACCCGAATGCAACGGCATGAGTCCTCTCGTGACCTGCTAGTTAGTTTCCCTGGATGTCTAGTCCATGTCTAGGATGCGACAGTTCGAGCATGTCTCGTCTGTCAGTTCCTCGAGCATCTGACCCATGCTTGGGATGCGGCAGTGCGAGCCCACCCGTAATCTGTTAGCTGCCTTCTCCCTAGACATCTGATCTAAGTCTAGCTTCCCTGGGCATCTGAACCATGCCCGGGATGAGGTTGTGCGAGTTCACTCACGACCCCTCGATTCCGTTCCTGAGCACAGTTTTGGTCGGGTCTTCATCAAGATGCTCGGCCCCGCTAGAACATGCTCGTCCCCGAGCCAGCGCTGCTCGGACGCCACAGTAGTTCTTCGCTGCGAGATTCTTCTCCTCGAGCCAGCGCTGCTCGGACGCCGCAGTAGTTCTTCGCTGCGAGATTCTTCTCCCCGAGCTAGCGCTGCTCGGATGCCGCAGGTAGTTCTTCGCTGCGAGATTCTTCTCCAGCGAGCCGCCGATCGGATCGCTTTCCCCGAGCAGTACGCTTTCGGGACTTATGAGAGTTCTTGACTGCGAGATTCTTCTCCCGAGCCGTATTGCTCGGATGCCGAAGTAGTTCTTCGTCTGCGAGATTCTTCTCCCGAGCAGTTGCTTTCGGATGCCGAGGTAGTTCTTATTGCGAGATTCTTCTCCCGAGCAGCCACGCTTTCGGATGCCGCTTTCTCCCCAAGCCGTACGCTTTCGGATGCCGAGTAGTTCTTATTGTGAGATTCTTCTCCCGAGCAGTACGCCGGATGCCGCTTTCTCCCGAGCAGTATTGCTCGAATCTGTGATAGTTCTTATTGCGAGATTCTTCTCCCCGAGCAGTATTGCTTTCGGATGCCGCTTTCCCCGAGCAGTATTGCTCGAGATCTGCAGATAGTTCTTCGCTGCGAGATTCTTCTCCCCGAGCCAGCGCTGCTCGGATGCCGCTTTCTCCCGAGCAGTCTTTGCTCGGATGCCGCGATAGTTCTTGCTGCGATATTCTTTTCCCGAGCCACGCCGAATGCCGCATAGTTCTTCGCTGCGAGATTCTTCTCCCCGAGCAGTATTGCTTTCGAATGCCGCTTTCTCCCCGAGCCAGCGCTACTCGGATGCCGTAGTAGTTCTTCACTGCGAGATTCTTCTCCCCGAGCCAGCGCTGCTTAGATGCTGCAGTAGTTCTTCGCTGCGAGATTCTTCTCCCTGAGCCAGCGTTGCTCGGATGCCGCTTCTCCCGAGCGGTATTGCTCTCGGCCGCCGATAGTTCTTCGTTGCGAGATTCTTCTCCCGAGCAGTATTTGCTTGGATGCCATGATAGTTCTTCATTGCGAGATTCTTCTCCCAAGCCAAGATTGCCGGACGCTTGCAGTAGTTCTTATTGCGAAGTCCCAATCCTCCCTGTAAGTCTGGAGGCTTAAGGTGGAGGCTCGGTCGAGCAACTTCCCCCTTTAGCCTCGGGGGCTAGCCGTCGGGGATTGGAAAATTCCGAGAGCGACCATCGTACCCCAATGGTGGCGGCCACCGACCATGTTTGCCCTTGGACGTTATCCCCAAGGAAGGTCTTCGGATGGCCCGGCCTGCAGGCCCACCTCGTCCTCTGTCAAGTTCGCCCGAGCATGCTTGCTTGGGAAAGTGCGGCTGGCGACCAAGACAGAAGAAGAGCCCCAGGATCGACCGAAAATCTGGGCACGCTCCACAAAGACAACGTGGCATTAATTACGCGGCGGCTCGAAGGACTGCGCACTCGTGATTTGCGCCCACTGTACCCACGTCGCGTTGTGCCTGGCGGGAAATAAGGGAACAACTCCACCCACGTCCGGAACAGTGGCACGCCCCTCTGTAATAAATGTAGTGTCGCTATAATCCCCTATAAATACCTTCTCGCACGAGGGGTTTGGGATTCGACTCCTTCTTACTTGTCCCCCCATACATAGTAGTCGCTTGCTGGGGGTCGGGAGGATAGACTTTAGAACCTCCTAGGACCCTCGAGCAAACACCCTGTAATCCATCCTTGGAAACTAGTGCAATCACTGGACGTAGGGTTATTATCTCCGTCGCGAGAGGCCCGAACTAGACAAAAAGGATCCCTTGTTTGTTGTGTCCTCAAAATACGTAGCTCGGCAGGCCCTCAGACGTTACACCCGCCCGGAAAAGGGGGCCTAGGTTGATCCCTCATTCAACAAGTAAGCTCGGCGGGGGACCGGTTCCCGAATCATCGACATCTTGCTTCGTGTCGTGCCGTCTCAGGCACAATCCTTTTTCATTATTGTGATGAAAGGAGAGGAGTCAGAGACGCATAGAGTTGAAGCAGCGAACACAAATATTATAAAAAAAGAACTAAAACTTATTTATTATTTATAGTTACAGAGTACAAGGGGATGTGTTAACACAGGCAAGAAAGGGGGTAATGGGCGAGACAGAGAGTAAGGGAGACAAGCGAGAGAGATTGAGAGAGACGGACGAGAGAGGGAGAGATTGAGAGAGACAATGAGAGGGAGCTTAGAGAGATTGAGAGAGATGGGTGAGATAGAGCAGTTTTTTCACCGTCTCTCAATCTCTCTCCACTCTTACCCGTTAATCTCAAGTGTCGACAGCGGATGGCGGTGTTTATACTATTGGGTGCGTCTATAATGCTCATACTCTAAAGGTCGGTGATCATCAAGCTAAGATTCTTCCTCATGTCTTGGGTCATCGGGCCTAGTACGACCCATGCTACGTATCGTGCCGGACCGTACCGGACCTTGTCAGACATGTCAGTCTCTTTATTATTTTGATATCTTGGTTTAACCCAAGGTTGAGGTGTGTCATCCTTGCACTGTTTAACCGATTTTCTCGATTCTCTAAAGTAGACTAATAAGATCGATCGATTAACACCTTTAATCATTTGGACATAGCTATGCATATTCTTTAATCAATTTTATCGAGTGGCCGATTGATATATTTTCTTTAGTATGAGGTGGATAAATTCCATCTTGATTATACACTTCCCTCTGCAAGATTCAAAGCGTACGCGAGTGTTGTCCTTATGATTATCTAGTTACGGACAACGTTAAACAACATCAAAGCATACCATCCTTATGTAGAAAGCTGTGTCGATCTCAAGTCTAAGGATCAATCATTTTATTGTATGAAACAACTTATGATGCTATTCAAATCCTCAAAAGGTGTTTCATAAGTAGGTCAGTCCAATAGCATATATACTTACAATTATTCATATGATTAAATTGTATCACATACTCATAATCCATGAAACATGATTATCAATCAATTCATGAGCTTGTTTTGAATAAAGACTATTGTTGTCCCAACCAATAAATAAACAAGGGATAATTTATAATAATGTTATAATCAAATTACAGAGTTTTACAATCAAGTCACATACTTGATGATATCTGACATGACATTATTAAAGGAACAACACAAGTATAAATACAAGGTAATTATCTTCATAATTGGTCTCTTAGGCATATTGCTAGGTTAATCCAAATTGACTTAATCATAGCAACGGGTGAAAAGGTTTTATCATAGTCAATAACATGAATTTGTCTAAACCCTTTTCCCACCAATTGAGTTTTATGGATGTGAATTCTTCCATCCATATCATCTTTCCTTTTGAACACCCATTTACACTCTATGGTTTTTACTCCATCTAGCATATCAACCAGGTTCCAAACTTGATTATCACTCATGGATTGCAATTCAAATTTCATGGTTTCATGTCATTTATAAGAGTTGGGCCTACTATCGCTTTTTGATAAGTAGTAGAATCATCATTATCTAATAATAGTGTGCCACTTTGTTCCTTCATAAAGAACATATACGTATCAAGTATATACATATCAACATCGTAACGTATATCTATTTGATCTTTGTGGGACTGGTGTCTCGTCTACAAACTCTAGAACAATTTGTAGATCTTCTTGTAGCTCTTGAGAGGTAGAGAAAGTTTGAGGTATATCTTGAATTTCTTCAAGATCTACTAAGTTTCCACTAACTCCTTTGGAATGAAACTCTTCCTCTAAGAAAACACCATTACGGGCGATAAACACTTTATTTTCAACCCTATTATAGAAGTAATACCCTTTAGTTTTCTTAAGGTAGCCCAAGAAGAAATACTTATCAGATTTTGGAGCATACTTATTTGATGTTAAACATTTTACATAAGCCTTACAATCCCATATTTTGAAAAAAAGACAAACTAGGATGCTTCCTTGTCCATATCGCATATGGTGTTTTCTCAACTAATTTTGATGGAGCCCTGTTTAGCTAGGGTAAACGCAGTTGTTTCTAGAGCATATCCTCAGAAATTTATTGGAAGATCTACTTAGCTCATTATTGATCAAACCATGTCCAACAGAATTCGATTTCTTTGTTCAGAAACACCAATATGTTGTGGCGTTCCTAGCGAAGTCATTTGTGGAATGATTCCACTATCTTTGAGATGATTACTAAACTCATAGCTTAGATATTCTCCTCTACGATCTGATCCCAAAGTTTTAATCTTCTTGCTAAGTTGATTTTGTACTTCGTTTATGAAATTCTTTGAACTTTTCAAAGGTTTCAACCTTGTGTCTCATCAAATAGGTATAGCCATATCTGCTGAAGTCATTAGTATATGTAACAAAGTACTGAAAGCCACCGCACTCATTGGTCCACGTACATCCGTATGTGCAAGTATCAATAAGACATTTGCTGTTTCATCTAGATCAGTAAAAGATGCTTTGGTTATTTTTCCCAATAAATAAGACTTGCATGTACAATATGATTCAAAATTAAATGAATTAAGAAGTTCATATTTTTTGGAGCTTAAAAATATGTCTCATTTATATGACCTAAGCGACAGTGCCACATAAAGGTAGAATTCAAATCATTAACTCTTATTTTTCTTAGTAGGGATGTTATAGATCAATATTTGAAGTTCTAGATAGTACAACCCATTCAATAATGAAGCTCTGCCATATAATGCATTGTTTGAATAAAACGAGCAACACCTGTCCTTTATTCTGCACATATAGTTTTCCATGTCCAAACATGAAATTGAGACAATATTTTTATTTATCACTAGTACAAAGTAATAATTACTTAATTCTAGAACCAAAGCAGAAGGCAAAATTAACATATAAGTTCCTACAGCTACAGCAACAACTCTTGCCCCATTACCGATCCAATCAAGAAAATTGATTCTGTTCAATTTTCCTTTCTCAAGGACAGATCGCAATATAAAACTGGATGATGAATTATTTGCCATTATCTACAACTGATAAAATATGAAAAAGTATGTAAGAAATATATTTATATTTATAACTTATTATATGAAAGCAAAATATGTTATACATTTTAAAAGAGTGCCCTAAAGACGTATAGTATGTCCAAGATCCATATTTTACAATGCCCAAATGAGTTTTGGCATCATTGTTCGGAACAAAGCTATTTAGGTAAGCAAACACTTTGCTAATTACATCTCATGCAACTCTTGGTTGATAGAAAACATCTTATGGTAAATCTATCAACTTAATGCCCAAGACCCAAACCATTTTGATAATCCTGCTGATTAAACCAACTCTCAAGTCTGTAACTGTCCGATATTTACATCTGTCTTATTAAGATAGTTAGTGATACCTTTCTTAGCAAGCCCATCAACTAACGATGGAAATCTTGATAGTGGATAAAATTATTAAGACATCATTATAACTGAGTTTTTTATTAAGGACCAATATGATTAGTACGTTGCTAACCAAAGCAAATGCTATCAACATAGCAACCATAGCAATTATCAAATGAACATCCTAAAAATATGAATAAAAGCAAACATGTATAACATCTTATATATCTAGAGAAGCCAAAATGATTAAATCAACAAAATAGTATGATTACATCAAGCTAACAAAAGATTTTACATTATTGAAAAAATGTTGATCACATCAACAGGTAACATAAACCACGCATATCTCGTACATGTGAAGCAAATCCAGAACTAATGCAATACGATCTACTCTGATACCACAATTGGGGATCCACGTGGGAAAGCGCCAATAAATTTAAAAAAATTATCCCCTTTGGACCGATCGCATGCATTAGAACCAAGATTTAAAAAATATCAAAAACAATAAATGAGTATCATGGTCCTAAGAGCGTAGATACAAATCTTTTGCATAGGCTCTCGACAAAGCTCACAGCTTCAACGCCTGAGCGTAGCAACGGAAATAGATACACGGATCTTCGTGGCAGTAACAACCATGACCTTTAGGCATCTACATGAACAGGCGGATGCCACCGTATATCGGTATGCTAGTACCAAGTAATACGACTCTTGCGACATTTTATTTGGTTCAGGTGGAACCTTTTCACCTTTCTTAATTTTTTCTCTCAATTTTTATCAATTTTCTGAACCTAGCATTGTCCTTATGTCAGTTGCTACACTACCAACGCCTAGCACTGTTCATATGTCGGTCACTATAGTGCCTGCGGGCATGGTACAGTGATTTTCAATAGTGCTATAGTGATTTCTGCACAAAAATCATATTTTTGCATGGGTTCGCAGCCCTTTTTTTAAACAACTAGATGTCATGTTCAACAGCATCGAAACGTATATCACGAGAGAAAATTTCATAAATCTATCTTAAGCTTATTCTTGTGTGTAACCCTTAAGTTCATGCTATGTTTGCAATAAATTAGAAAACTCCTCTTTTGATTCATTAGTTGCAAGCGACTCCTAGCAGAACATAATGACTACCCAAATTGCATAAATGTCATTTATTAGACAAACCTTCAATGAATACATGTCGGTCATTTTATCACTTTGATATCATGGTTTAATTCAAGGTTGAGATGTGTTATCGTTACACTGTTAAACCGGTTTTCTCAATTCTCTGAAGTAAACTAAAAAGATCAATTGATTAACACCTTTAATTGTTCGAGTATAGCCATGCACATCCTTTAATCTATTTCATCGATAGGCCGATCGATATCTTTCCCTTAGTTTGATGTGGATAAATTCCATTTTGATCATGTACTTCCCTTTGCATTATTCAAAGCATACTCGAGTGTTGTCCTTATGATTATGCAGTTACGGACGACGTTAGACAACATAAAAGCATACCATCCTCATGTAAAAAGCTGTGTCGATATCAGGTCTAAGGATCAATCATTATTATTGTATAAAACAACTAATGATGCTAATCAAATCCTCAAAAGGTGTTTCATAAACATGTAGTCCAATAACATGTACACTTATAAGTATTCACATGATTGAATTGTATCACATACTCATAATCTATGAAACATGATTATCAAACAATTCATGTGCTTATTTTAAATAAAGATTATTGGTGCCCCAACTAATAAATAAATATGGGACAATTTATAATAATGTTATAATCAAATTACAGAGTTTTATGATCAAGTCATATACGTGATGATATATAACACAACATTATTAAAAGAAAAACATAAGCATAATTACAAGGTAATCATCTTCATGATTGGCCTCTTGGACATATTCCTAATAGTCCATACTTTACATGTTCATACTCCTTTAATTATGCCTTTTCTTACAATACATATTCATACTCCTTTGAATTATGCTTTACATCTTCTTGCAATACATGTTTATGCTCCTTTAATTATTCCTCTTACATGTAGTTTGGGTGGACCGGTGCGTTGCGACGTCATTCATACTTCGATAGGTATTTCTCTCATTTATTATGTTTAAAACAATTATGATAGATGAATTGTGTAATGCACGGCGTGATTTGAATGTTATAATGGATTTTCAAAAGTGTTTAAGAACTGTGAATTTCATGTAATGTATGGACAAAATGGCCTGATGTTGGTGAATGTGAATATTATTTATGTCAATTTTAATTCATGTTTACAATTTGTGATCACAATAGTTATTGATTGTTGGCAATTGTAAGTGTTAGAATCCAAAAATCAGTTGAAATGCTGCTGAAATTTCTAAATTTAGGGTATTTTATGTGCAAATACTTAGTATTTTTTTATTAAAACAGATAAGAAATATAGATAAATGCTTGCATGATTTTTTTCATATTTTTTCTCACATTTTCTAGCCTTAGAAGACCATTTCACAGCTTCTTCAAAATAGCTGAACTTTCTGCAAATTTAGCTGAAATTTTGACCGAGATTCGATATTTTTCTAATTTCAAATTTACCGAATTTCAAATTTTCTTTTTGAATTTTATCTTGATTTCAATTGAAATTCCAAGATAATGCTGAAATTTTGAATTTCGGCCGGCTCCGAGATGTGCTTTGAAAAATGAAATTTGAAACCTTATATCTGACTCTGAGGGCGTTCGAATGATTTACATATTTTTGGAAAATTTATTATCCTACAAAAAGAATAAGAATCAATGGAGTAAAACACAGTACATGATAATAGAAAACTTATGTTGAGGAGGGGTCACTTCATCCGTTAAATGAGGCAACTAAAAACCGTTCTTGCAATTTGTGTCGTCGGAAACATCCCCAAATCTTTGCGTTCGTTCGTGCGGAGTGCCGAACGTCACACTCACCTGACGCGAGCCGTGACGATGCCAACCCTTGACAGTTGGCGCCTCTCGCTGTCACAGTTCACCAACGATGCCATGCCACCATGCGCTTCGGCACAACGATGCCAAAACCGCACGTTCACTTTGACTGCCCGACTGAGCAGAACTGCAGTCCAGCGCGCTCTCCTCCGTTGACACCGACAGGTGACGCCCTCGCCTGCGTCATCACGTGAACACATCGTCTTATCCCTTTGCACCAACTTTTCCAAGCAGTGCTCCCCTATAAAAGAAGCAATAGCCTTACCGCATCTGCGCGTATCCACTTCGATCTGTCACGAATTCACGATAGATACAGAGACTCGCAATCAGAGACACGCATCGCAAGTAAAAGAAATGGGTTCCTGCGTCTCGCGCTCGGCGGCGGCGGCAAGAACGGCGGGGTTCGGGCAGGTGATCGCCACGGCCATGGTTGTGGATTCGGACGGATCCATGGCTCAGTTCGCGGCGCCCGTCACGGCGCACGAGGCCCTGGGAGACGGACGCCGCCGCGCGTCCTGCTTCGTCTGCAGCTCCGACGAGCTCTACTTCGACGCTCCCGTGCGCGCGCTAGCCGCGCACGACGCCCTCCAGGCGGGTCAGCTTTACTTCGTGCTGCCCCTCCCCATGCTCGGCCGGCCGCTGTCCGGCCAAGACATGGCCGCGCTCGCCGTCAAGGCCAGCGCGGCGCTCGGGGCCGCGGCCATCGCCGCCGTCGACGTGGACCGTTCCTCCGCCGGCGCGGTGTCGCAGGGCAAGAACGGGGGCGTGGCAGCCGGCAATAAGCAGCGACGGCAGTCGTCTCGAGTGGCGCCGCTCGCCGTCGTCAGCAGCATCGAGAGCGAACCTGGTGCATACGCCGAGCGGAATTACCACGTCTACGGCGGAGACTACACGCACAAGACGGTATACGGCGATCGGACGGTGGGGAGGACGAGAAAGGCAGTTGGACACAGGAGCGGCACCACTCGTCATCGTGCAGACCTGCAAAGGTCGTTAAGCGTCATCGTGGAAGGCAGTGAGTGATCGATCCATCGATTACTAGTTTTAGTGAGCTTACCAAGTTAGTTGCTCCCCCATTCGAGGAGGAGAGTTCGTTGTGCAGAGTGTACAGACAGTTTTGTTGTATTTGATTCTTTCATGCGTGCCTGTAATGCTTGGGTTATGGAAATTGGAAACGCATGTTTAGCCCCCGATTTAATGGAGCATTTCGTTTTTGATTCCTCCGTGGCTCCACGCTGCTTTGCGCTTGTTCATGCTGACTTGTCGTCACAGATGCTTGGAAATGGCTTTTCTCTGCGGAGAGAGTTTGGGCCGAAAACGGCTGGCCCCGACCCAACTCTGAAGGTTAGGGCATTAGGCCGACCAGTTCTGAATATTTAGGCCGCAAAACGGCTTAACCGGCTCAGCCATCTAACTCTTGAAATAACTTCACTTAACTGATAACTTCCACTTTTGCGGGCCTGTCCTTTTCTAATCGCTTATACTCGATCAGTTGGACTTTCCTGAAAAGACACTATATTCCCAAAGTATTCGCCACTTCCTGCAGATGGAAACATGTTTTGAGAAGTAATTGCCAAGATTCTTTGCCTCCACGATCTCTCTTTCCATCTAGATCAAGAAAAGCTGTATTCCCCCGGCGGCCTGATGATTTTATTGCGTGGTCGATCGTAAAGGTCAGGTCAGGAACAAATAAAGCGGTGTGGAACTGTGGATTGATAATTTGTGGTCGTGCTCAATTAGCAGGGATGACAATCTTACCCGATTAGCTGTGTACCGCGGGTATAATTCTAATAGAGGTGGATATGTTCTCTTTTTTTACGCACGGGTATGTTTATGGAGGGTAAACTTTACCCGGCAGGTAAACAGGTACAGGTATGGGGAAGCTTCACCTTTACCCATTCCGCCCGATTACCTGCCACCTTTTATTGACATATGGGCTAGAACAGACTCCTAGTTAGCCTTCTAATCTCCAATTTGTGGTAACTCATATTAGTAATTGTTGAACTTGAGCATTTGTGTGTTATTTATCTATATGTGTTATTTTAATTCTTATTTTTATGTATATTTAAAATTTTGAATCATTGGTAATCATTCTTCAATTCACGGAATGTAGCTGATTCCCATGATTTCATCAAAAGGATTGTAGTATCATAGCTCATTAGCTTATAGTGCCATTTGGTCGGAAGGATTGTTGTTGGTGGCGGGTAAACGGGTATACTCGCGGGCATCAGGTACCCGAGAGTGATGGATATAGACGAGATACGATATACTCGTGAGGAAGATTTTGGTTCACAGATATAAATATAGACAAACACTACTCTTGCCCGCCTCACCCGATTGCCATCTCTATCGATTAGCCAATTGCTCATGGGAAGTAGCAGTAGCTAGTGTTCAACTGTGTGCGTGCGTCAGCATGTCTAGAACCAGTTTTCATTGGTGCGATCGAATCCGGCACCAGCTCACTCCACCCCTGCGTGTGCGTTTCAGCTACTTTCTGTAGTCCGCATTCATTTTCTCCGCAGATGAATATCGTCTTTGTTGGTGATCAGATGGCGCAATGGTCACTTGGCTAATTGGATCGACTAGCCTAGTGACGCTCTTTGTTGATTGCCTTTAGATGCATTCGCATTAATTTGTTGGGAAGAAGGCGCCAATGGATGGTGACACTGACATCGGCTGGAGTCAACTCTTATTTGTAAGGTTAGTTTAGGTGAGAACGAGATCCTGGAAATAAGGAACTTGCAGTCTTGTGCAAGTAAGTACGTACTCATAAATTCATAATGTACTATTGAATGGGGAAGAAACTAGTATGCACGACACCATATGAAAATATAGTAGGGGAATTAAATCTGCATATACGTACAGTTGCAAGCAAGCATGCGTGCTTAACTTACTTTGGATAGGGTCGCTAGGCTACACAATCATGAGAATATGAGACCGAATTGACGGTTGAGCAACTAGCCTACCAAACTACAGGTTCCATCCATGCAGGCCTGATAGGAATTCGGCCTGATAGTACCCTCTAGCTAATGTTTGTTCCCAGTGTGATTGATGATTGAGGTAAACAAGCTAGCGCGTGCATGTTATGGACCGAAACTAATCAAATTATTGCAGACACGATTTCCATGGATATGAAAATAAAACTGGCTGGTTAGCTGTGTACCTATCTTGTCTCGTTGTCCATCCATTGCGTTTCACAAGCTAGAAAAAGGGTGAAAACGGGTTAATATTTGTTGTTCATTTTGGGATTGAATCTGGTCGAGATCAGATTCGACTATCCGATCAGATCCGGAACGGAATACAGATACTTGAATCCGGATTTAGAATCTGGTTCGGAACAACCAATATTTGATACATACGGAACGAGATCCGGATATCCGGATTTTCCTATTTAGATATCAGAAAAGCCCAACCCAATTTCATCACATTTTTCTATGACAACCCATTTATATTGACAATTAGTTGGTTCTATTGATCTTCAAGTAGCATATTCTTTCTATAACATCTATTGGGTTTGATTAATATATAACTTGCTACTATGGTTATGTATTCATATGGTTTTAATTCAACAAATATTACTCTCTCTCTCTCTCTCTATATATATATGTGTGTGTGTATTATCCATGTATCTTTATCTGTTTCTGATCCGAATCCGTCACATATCCGTCATGTATCCGTATCCCAAATAATATAGATTCGTATCCGTATCCGCAAAAAAAAAAAAGTTAAGATATGAAAAAGCTATATCCGTCCGTATCTGACCTATTTTTCACTATTAAGTTAAAAACTTCTAGTACTAGACCAATGATAGTACTCATTTGTACCTGATCAATATACATCTTACGAAAATAAAACGTCCGAATCAAGAGATATTGCAATGTTGCTGTCATAAATTCAAGCCTTGTACATATCCTATGCTTTCTAGCATTTTTTTTTGTTTACATTGCTGTTAGCTTTCCTACTCCCAACTTCGCTAGACGAATTCTGTGAGCTCACTAGCCAGAACAGTAGAACAGTTAACCAGCATTGGATGGAACCGAGTCCATGGTGCTTACATATGCTCTTTGGTCCATGACAGCAGTAGCCTTTTTCCTCACAACAGGAAACTGTACTACCAATAGGCATGTTAATGTTCGATCTCAAGTCCCCACGATTTGCTAGTACTGCCGGTGCTTCGTTCGTCATTTGCGCCGCCTAAATGAAAGCTGATGGGGGTGGTTGGATAGTACCCACTGCAAGCGGCTTATCTTAAGGTTTGGACCCATTCTTGTACCCAGTCGATTACTCGTTACATTCGCGGAAGATTCCTACGAAGGGAAAATGGAGTAAAAGCGGGCGGAGGTTTGGTGGTCCTATCAATGTCGGAGAGGCCGCTGAGGCGATGAAAGCCTCCTCGAGGTTGCAAAAGCTGCGTCGCACAGATGATGATGGATAGAAGATGCTTTGCTCTTGTTTGGCTTTGGCTCTTCGGATCCTCCTGGCGGGCACAATGAACGGGTCCTCGCTTTCGGATCCGGCACCGACACAAGGCCGCACCGCAGGCACAGACTGCCACGGCCAGGTGTCGTCGCGAGCCACATGTGTACGTTCGTCTCGGCCGAGTAGTTCTCGACACCGCCAAACACAAAACGGGCGCAAACACGAAACGCGGCTGAACTTTCGTTACAGTGTTGGGTGTTTGACGCATACGATTTTCGGTTTGTTGCCTCGTATCGTTCCTAGACCATTCCACCCACATAACCGACGGTGAACATACAGGGGCGGCGGATGCATGGCCAGCTCTCTTGGCGCCGACATGGGCTGTCGCCACAAGGCGTCTAGATGCATGTCCCCCGGCTCGTCTCGTCGTCCACCCGGCCCACGGCGACAGCGACGGTCACTCGACGCATGCACGCACGCACTCCCGATCGGCAAACCTTTGCAACAAACTCGACGCGGATCGCGTCAGAGAATTACAGCAACGCGCGGCGGGAGGCTCGGACGCTCGGTTACATTTCGCGCCATGCTCCGCTGCTGCATCCGCATGTGTCGGCAGACATAAAAACGCCTCGATGCCCGTGCGCGCGCGCAGGCGCAGCTCCAGGCTTCATTCCCGATCTCTGTAGCGCACCATTGTTTATCACACCTCGCCGCGTTCTGATGCCATGCGGCCATGCCACCGTGCTCGCGGCCTCGCGTCTTCTTCCTTAGTACTCCCCCACTGGATAGGCATACGGCGAGTCAGTTTTGGCGGTCTCTGGCCGTCATCACCGTTGGATCGTATTTGATACCGTGGTTGGTACAAATTATTTGTCTTACATTATTTCAGAAATAGCACTTTACTTTTTTTTTTCCAACGGATACGGTCACACCACCAACAGTGGTTGGTACAAACACATCGTAGATGCTTGATGCTTTCTTTATCAGTTTTTTAATTTCCTCCTGTTCACTTACCCCTTGTGACGTAAAATAAGCGCGGATTCGTTTCGCCCCGAACTTCGATCCCATCGGATCTTGGCCATCCTTGTCGCTCCGATCTTTGGCTGCTTCTTTAATTATTCAACGGAGTAGTAATGAGTAATGACCAGCAATCCCTGAAGGCCTGTACTTTTCACTCCGGTTTAAAAAAAACTTGTGGGTTTGGAATGTCAAACTTTTAAAACTTTAGTTATTAATATTCTTTTAAATATTTATATTGGATATATGAAAATTATATCTTTAAATTCGCCTTGAAACATATTTTCATAATATTATAATTTTATTAGATTTATACCTATACTAATTAGGCACTCTGAGAAAACTCCCACATTAACCAGAAAGATCTGATCATCTATTTGTTAGGTCTGAGTTATAAAATTTAGATTAAAAGAAAGAATCCATGTCAAGTACATACCTATACTAATTAAGCACTCCGAGGAAACTCCCACGTTAATCAGAAAAATCTGGCCATCTATTTGTTGAGTCCGAGTTATAACGGTTTAGATTAAAAAAAGAGTCCATGTCAAGTACAACATAAATTAAGAAAAATTCAAAATAAAAAATTAAATAAATTAGCAATCTGACTTCCATACTATTTTCAAAGTAATAATAATTAAATAAAATCAGCAAATTAAAACGATGAGTCTATCTCAAGTATAAGCCAAATTAAGTAAACTAAAATTCAAAATAAAAATGAAGAAAAATTAGCAATCTGACTTCCATGCGATTTCCAAAGTAAATACATAAATATAAAAAAATTGGAATAATAATTAAAAAATTAGTAAATTAAAACAACGAGCCTATCTCAAATACAAGCCAAATTAAGTAAAATTAATAATAAAAATAAAATAAAATAATCAATTAGATGTTTGTACAAATTCCAAAGTAAACCCTAAAATGAATTCAAAATAGTAATAAATAAAAATATAAATTTTCTTATTAATTCCAATCTAAAACTAAAAATCCACCCCATGTACAATAAATAACTAAAATAATTTTCTTATGCAAACTCTGAATAATAATCACTCGATCCATTATAAAGTGGTTTTCTTGACACTAAGAACAAGATAAATAACTAAAATATAGAATAATAATTGAAAATTAGCAAATTAAAACAATGAGTCTATCTCAAGTATAAGGTCAATTAAGTAAAATTCCAGCCTAAAACTTAAAAAATCCATCCCATGTACAATAAAAAATACGCAAAGTCAGAATAATGATTACTGACCCTGTCCAAGTTTATAGGATGTATTTTCTCTTTGTACATAGACTAAGATGATATTGCAAATAATCATTCAATAATATTGTACAATCCCTAATTATTATTAATACTCGCTATGCTATATTCAATGCATGTATGTAGATGATATAAAATAAAGTTAGATATTTATTAGTGGTATAGAGAGGAGATCACACTATTTTTGTATTGGAATATAAAATACAATGTATATTTATGCACAAGACCATTAAAAAATACGCTCTATACTTTTTGACGCAGCGAGTCTATATCAAGTACAAGCCAAATTAACTAAAATTTAAAATAAAAAATCGCAAATTTATTTCCATTGTAATTTGAGAGTAAACCTAAAAATAAAATTATGAGAAATAATAAATAAAAATAGAATATGGATTTTTATACGAATTTCAGTCTAAATTGAAAAAAAAATCCACCAAAAGTACAATCGAGAAGTATACAATCAGGAATAAATTAAAGGATACTTAAACATTTGATTAGTATGTGAATTACAATGCTAAATTATAAAATTATTAAAATTCATAATATAATCTATTAACTATACTAATTATGAACTATGAGAAAATTTTCACATTAATAAAGAAAAGAAAAAAAGATTTAGCGCCTATGTAATAGACCAAGATTATAACGCTATCAAGTACAATCAAAATTAGTAGATCCAAGTAACTTTATCTAACAAGCTAGCCTGTGCGGATGCACGGATTATCGACTAGTATATTATAATAGAAATTAGTGATGAAAGTTGAGTTTTGGTGACCATATCGAAACCTAAAACGATAACTATTTGTGACCGAAGGTTAGGGTTAACAAAATCAACGATAATCGACCAAAAATCACAAAAATTCGATTGTATTGAGCTAGTTTGAAATTCTAAACCGATCGGTAAACCGGTCAAATTCAAAAAAATTTGAAAAAAATTATGTCACGTAAACCGGTCGAAAATCAATGAAAATCGACAAAAATCACTCAAAAAATTGGCCGCAAGAAAATTTCAATTCGCTAGTCAATTTTTGCTAAAAAAATCGAACGATTTTTGTTAATTTTTCAAACTATTTTATTTTAAAACCCTTTAGTTTTTTGCCATTTTCATTCAATTTTCATGATGATAAATCAGTGCCGCCGGATCTTTGATTTTCAACATCGAATCAGTTTTGTAAACCCTGTCGAAGGGAGTAATTCAGTTCTTGAATAATCCCTTCCTCCAATTTTATAATACTTATTTCTTTTGGTACATATATCAAGAAGATATTAAAATAAATTAGATTATATCTAATTATTATCTCTAGGCACTATAGGAGATCACACAAATTTGCATTGAAATATGAAAAATCATTTAAAAAATACAACATATAAACTTGGATAGAGGAATAGATGTTATTATAGAATATTGTATTTTCACCTAGTCATATATGCAAAAGATTATATTATCTCTCTTAATAGATTATTTATTGTTAATATCTATATGGAAATGGTCTACAAGAAAAACATATTAAAAATTTACCTTGAAATTGTAGAACAATGTATATTTAAAAATGAAAATAATATGTACCGAGAAAGAGGGTGATCAGAGCAAGTATAATAAAGCCACTTCAGCTTATTGTTAGTTTGTACACATCAACTTTGTCTTATATAGAAGAGCGAGACAAGAGGAGAGAGAAGAGAGCTGGCTTTTATGAGAGAGCTAGCATGGCACGGGAAATAAGATAGATTAGTTATGTATAAGAAAAAAAGAGATAGTTATTGTACAACATATAGAGACAATCTTTAAAGATTATTGTTGTATAAGCTGATTTTATTACTTACTCTAGATAATATGGATGAGAAATGAAGTAAGTAGTGGGTTTTGTTATTGTACTTACTCTAAGTAATCCGACGAGACACGCAATTATTAATCAGCACCAACACAGATTCGCATGCTGTGTTTAGCCTTGCAAGTGCACGTGGATGCATTGCTGCCCTTGTCTCAAGCGGGAACTGTTCATTTATTTGGCCTCATCTTATTTTTTTAATAAAAATAGCTTTCTTTCATAAAAATTACAAAAATAGCTTCCACCATAGAAGGATCAAGGGGCAACATTTGTTTCTTCCGAGTCACAGGACCGCAGAAATCCAAATTCTTGCATTACAATACCACATGAGGCGTATCTCGCAGTGCTGCAATTTGGAGGGTGATTATTTTTATATATTTTTTAAGATTGAGTTATTTTTGACCAAATATGCAAACATTTTCCAAGAAGCACCTCCACATCACCGTACTCAGAATTTATATGGCTCTATCTCACATTGGAACATATACAGTTGACAGGGACACATCGCTTGTCCCAATTTTCACCGCTTATAAAATAGGACCAACGATCTGCATCATTATTAACTCTTGAAATTATCGCTTATCTAACTTTTATACCTTATTTTACTTTTCAAATATAATCTTCTGCATATACATTTATAAATTTAGTTTTCTTTCTATCATAAAAAACACAACAGACGATACCTATCTTGTGTCGTATCTTGGACCACAGAAGGTGGCTGACGCCTTGTAATCTTGGCTGATCGTAACTCCGTATGAGCAGTGTCCTCCACCGTGGCAAGGATGGCTTTCGCGCTACTTTGCGCGGAACGAGCGATCAATTCTTGACTCCGGCGAAGATGCTTGCGTTTGTGTTTTTTTTTCCGCTTTGTCATTGTATATTTGTATGTTGTTGTACTTGTACTATTGGCATTTACAAGTAGGTACTGTGAGAAGGACATTGAAGTGAAAGATTTGCGTCAGAGGCCATGCAAATGCTAGCTGCGCTGTTTTTTTCTGGGGTCACGGGGAGGAGCTAACGTGACTCCGAGGTGTCACTTGCGTGGTGCATAATCTTGGATCAGTACAAGACACCTTAAGTTCAGTTTGACCAACAAGTGAAGGGTTCATCACAAGCTCAGAACTCACGCACGCAATCCCATTGCTTCTGTTCCACAGAAAGGTGCAGTTCCCCCCCTAGTCGCATGAAAGAATCTAAGGAAGATTGAATGGAAGAACAAAATTTTCAGAAAAAATAAAGGTGATTTTTTTATAAGTTTCTAATTTATCGTGGCATCTAACGTGCAAACAAGGTTTACTATCTGATTTTTTTTTTGAAAGAGCAGCAAGAGAATTGCTGTAAATTTTATTTAGAAGAAAGTGGTCTAAGGGCCCAGTTTTTTAAGGAAAAAACCCGGAGAAAAACCTCACATCATATCTCTGCTTTAAAGAGCCTAAAACTCGACTGAAAAAACCCTAACAGAACAACACTTACCGCACCGAAACTCCACTGAGAAAACAGAAGGAAAAAAGAGAGACACTAAGGGGAAAGAGAAAAAAAACCGAAACGACCAACAGCAACTACTCCGTGTCCTGCCAGGCCACGGCGAGTCCACGACTGAGCACCGAATCCCTGATCGCTGAGGCCACTTGTTCAGGCGTTCTACTTATCCCCTGAAAAGTGCGTTGATTTCTCTCTTGCCAGAGGTTCCACCAGAAATAGATGATCATCCCATCCAGCTGTCGTCGGCTTCCTTTTTCATATTGGGTTCTCATTCTTCGCCACCATTTATATATTGATCCTGAATGGCTCAAATTCGCACTGTTCAATCGCCCCAACAGAAAAGCAACTCCACACTTATGTAGCGAAGTGCGATCTTTACAAAGATGGTGGTTGTTTCATTGCTAGCGTTGCAAAGAATACAGCTGGCATTGCATGGCCACCCCCTCTTGAGCATATTATCCACCGTTAAAATTTTGTTATGAAGCAAAGTCCAAGCGAAGAACCGGCATTTAGGTTCAGCGTGCGCCTTCCAAATCGGACATATTTTCATCTTACAGTAAATAGAGTGGAATTGCACTAGGTAGGCAGTCCTTGTTGAGTATTGGCCATCAAGAGTCCAACGCCAAGTTATCTGATCTTCCCTAGTTTCATCTCTATTAATCCGTTGGATTGCTACAAAGAGCGCAAACCGGAGTGCAGAAACGGATCCAGTAGCTGTTTGACAAGGCCCGCTGGACCGAGATGTTTTTTCTTCGCGCTATTTGGAATAGGTTCGGAGCAATGTTTTTCGGAGCTTGTCCTTCAACCCAGCTTGATCTCCAAAAGTCTGCCAATTTACCATTGCCTATCGTAACAATTGTTGAAGCATTAAAAAGGGAAATATCTGTTTTGTCACACGGTAACTCAAGCCCCGTCCAGGCTCTTTCATTGTGTTTCCATCGAAACCAAAGCCAACGAGCCTAAGAGCCTGGGAAGCGCTCCAGATCCTGATCCCAAGTCCCCTTTGCTCTTTGGCGACAGTCACGGCCAATTGATCAGCGATGGCCCCCACTACAATTTTTCGGGTCCGCTCCTCTCCAAAGAAAGCCTCGTCTGAGCTTATCAATGCAACGAATTAACCACTTTACTATCTGATTTTACGATCGGGATACGGAGAAATTGTATTGTTGCTAATGTAGCATCAGTGCATCATCACATAGGAGCATAATTCACAAAAAGAAAGAAAATACCCAATTTGGGGGGTGGTGATGGAGTGATGGAATTAGGGGTGGCAACGGGGCCATTCCCCGTCGGGGAGTGCCTCCCCGTCCCCATCCCCGTTCCCCATCTCGGGGGAGAAAAACCCCCGTCCCCATCCCCGTTCGAGTATCGGGGCCCCGTCGGGGACCCATCCCTGCGAAAATTTCACACAAGAGAAGAGCTCTTATAGCCATTTTAACTCTAAAATCATATCAACAGACAAGGAAAAAAAGAATGTATGCATTCATTGAAGATTATGTTGTCCCGTTTATGAAAATGTGAATATGATGGGTTCATGGGCTAGAGAATACGTTTGCAATCTAATAACTAAATTGGACTAAACTAAATTTGGATCTCAATCGGATTCACGGGAAAAATTTCGTCCGTCCGCCTTCCGACGGGGAATAATTTCGTTTCATCCTGAGAGACAATTTCTTCCCATACCCGCCCCTAATAGAGAATTCATGGGGATCGAACAGGTCCCCATTGCCACCCCTAGATGGAATAGGTTTGATCGGACTATCGGAGGTGGTGGGCTGGGTTGCTTTGGCTTGATCCCTCCATTTGCCCAAGAAAAAACAAGAAACAATACAAGGTAGCAACCTAATTCCCTTATTCTCACCTGCCCTAGCTGCCCCCCCTCTGCTCCCCCACCAAATAATAGGCTACCCATTCCCAAATCTTCTCCATTAAAAAGAAAAGGATTTTATTTGGTGCTCGTCCCCTTCCTCCTCCTGTTTCTGATGCTACTCACCCAATTGTTATAGCCATTACCGTCCCCATTGCGCCATTGATTAGATGGCCGTGGTTTGGGAATCGCTAGCCTTTCCCTGTTCCTTTAGCTAAAGAATTAACAGCGGTGGGACAGACAGATTGACGCCAGCGTTCGATTCTTCCTTATTTCTTTCCTTCTCCTTTTGCTCCCTTTTAAAGCCCTGCTTTTTTCTGGCCGTCTTTTCCATTCCCATTTGTTTTGCAGGCTGCGTTAGCTTCTCCTTTCTCTGCCTTGCTTATCGCCTCGTGTGCTGTCTTCTCCAGTCCCTCTCATCTCATTCTTCTAGTAGTACTAGACTACTAGTACCATTGGTACGCAAGAATTAGACATCTTCTCTGTGATTTTATAGCATTCTTTGCCTCCCCTCCATTGTTCTTGGCTGCTTGTTCTTCTTGTCGTTTGATATCCAAGAAAGCCTCTGCCTTCCTTTCGCATGAGCAAATAAGCTCGTTTCTTTAGACGATACCCGGACAGTGAGCAGTCGGACAAAGCTGAGCGAGGGCGCCTTTCTTGCTTTACTCGTGGACAGCTCTACTCTTCTGTGTCTCGTGGACAGCTCTACTCTGCCGTAACAGCTAAAGGTAATGAATCCCCACTGTTTGATTCCTCTTCCTGGGTTGGATTATTGCGAATCCAATCTGGTAGCATCGTCTGAGCGAGTGATTAGATAGATGCATGGCTGTGGGGATCGCTTGCATTGCACATGCTCTGGAATTGATGGCAGGTGCTTGGCAGGTTCTTGCAGAGTGGAGCAAAGCTTAGGCAGCCATGGAGAGGGCCTCAAGATCAGGGGTGCTTTCGAAGACGGCGTCTTGCGCCGACACACCGAGGTCCGCTCACTCGTCTTGCAGTGTCCAACATCGGCACTCACAGAGGTTAGACTTGTCTCAGCATGTTCTATAATCTGAAATAAATTTGTTCTTTTGGCACTTGTGCAATTAAAGCTCGGTACATACCGAAAGAATAGCTCCAATAAGGAAATATGAAGGCATATAGGAGTAATTTACATGTTCTGAATATGTGTGAATTTTTTTGAATAAACGGAACAAATCGAACTCTATACTCCAATCCGTAATTAAATGTGCTTTTCAGTTCAACATTCATCTGTACATACAGAATAGTTTTACATTATTTTAGTACAGCATCTTATTAATTTGGTGTTGTACTCAGCAACCGTCCTCTCCAGATTGCATTGAATACCTTTAGACCGCATGTACGCTACCACTGTACATTGATGTTCAGATCTCATGTTCTAGAAATGGTTGATAATGGTATACTGTAAAGGAAACAGCGTAGGCTCACATTCACTGAGATTAGTTTTATAATACACAATTGTAAAAATAATTTTGGCAGAATTTAGGGATTATTATTCCTTGTAGAATAATTGTAGATTAGTGAATCTTGGCACAAAAGCTGATCAAATGTAACTATATTTATTTATCATTTCAGTGTTCTAAAGACACATGAAGGTGCATTGGACATATCACCACGATTCTCCTATTGCAGGCCTGTGAGTAAATTGGATTCATCTTGCAACTTTTGTTTTAGTGTTTTCAACTTGTTTCCCATTTTGCTTGAAAGAAAAATTTTCTCTTAAGTTCCTAATATTGAAGAGAGTTTGCACTATTTTATCCTATGTATCACCGATACACGATACCGGTACAGCGATACGCAATTTCCCAAAACAAGAATCTAATGACATGGCGGGTATATATACGTTTAAAATTTTTTAAAAATGTAAGAGGGAGAAGGCGACAGTGCAGGGAGAAGGTAACGAGATTGTAGAAGGGGAAGGCGGCGATAGCGATTAGCAGGCTGGGAAGCGGGCTAGCGGTACAAGGAGAAGGGAGGAGAGGCGACTGTGGCTTGTAGAGAAAGAAGGCGGCTGCTGCTGCTAGGCTAGGTTAGAGGAGCAGCGGCGGTGAGTCTATAGAGGGAGAAGAGACAGTGGTGGTCCCCAGGCTCGGTGGAGGCTGGAGGCCAGGGAGGTGGCGGCTAGTAGTAATCGCCGGTCGGTTGGATGGAGGGCAGTGGCTATCGTGTCTAGGGATTTTAGGGGAGTCATCGGTGGGAGAGATTACTGGGTAGAATGAGTGATAGAGAGATTATGGGGTTACTAGAGATAGTTTGGATTGGACTTGACTTTGTATTTTTAGTCTGGAAGTATCGTGGAGTATCGGAGAAGGATTGAGATTATTTTTATTAATTTTAAATGCTGAATTTCACCAATCCTTCCTGTTACGGTATCGAGAAGGATCACGGAGGATCGTTATATCCGATAAGTATCCAATACCGATACGGCAATTTTGCGAAGGATCGGTGAATCATACATTTTATCCAATTTACTTATTGGATTCTTTTTTATCCCATCATGCAGACCACCAATCGAGAGAAGATGCTCCACAGAAGACACTCACTTAACTTGCCAGAGCAATTGTCAGGCCATTACTCCAGGACAACAGCAGAAAGAACCCAAAAGGCTACTACAAAGGTTTGTTACAACTCCTAGAAAATTGGTTCAAAATTTTGAGGTCTATATGTTTTGTCGAAGCTGAAGAAATATGCAGATGCTTGTCTTATAGTAAATGGATGCTTCTGTTCCACTATGTTTTCATTAGCAGTTTAAGTACAGTAGTACACCACTTACATCAATGAAATCACACTTGTCATAACTGGAGGGGACTGTGATTGTGATTTAGGAGCCAAGAGGCTCAAGACTATACTTTGAATTATGTATCTGATTTATTCAGGAAAGAGGTTTAATCTCTATACAGTTAACACAAATATTTTGATGGCATAGTGAAAAGTGAGAAAACTCAGCTAAAAAAAAGTTAGAAAATTAATACTGGCATGCGTGTTCATTTGCACCTTTAATATGGATGTATTCTTAGTTGTGACCTTGCAATGCTGCAGTCCATTGCAGATTTAGTCGGGGAGATTACAGCCCTCGAGCAGGAAGTCATACGCAAGGAACTGCATTTGCTATCCCTCTATAGAAGAGCATTTGATCAGTATCTCTCCGATTCCTCAAGTGTTGTGAGTGAGGTACATAAGTACATTACTCTGGATGCTAATTAGATTAGTTCTCCAAAGTCGTATGAACAGTACAAAGTCCAAATGTCCAAGAACCTAAGATTAGTGTCATTCACAGGTGGATCAAGAAACAATGAAAAATATCGATCAGGGCGCCTTCCGTCCGAGAGATATAAAGCACTCCGCAGCCTTCAACTTGCCAACCGTCTCAGATTCTAAATGTGTATGAACTATTTATCTTCATTCTTTTAGTATACACAACAGCATCTTACAGGAGGTATCAAGATCAGCATCAAGCCATTATAATTGGAAACGTCTGACACAACTTTCATATCTTACAGGAGGTATCAAGAGCATCAAGGCATTCTAGTCTAGTGAACTTCTTGAGTGCTTCTATTTCTGACTATGTACCTAAGATCTCTTGCAAACTATCGGAGGACATTTTAAGCTGTATTGCTGCAGTCTACTGCAAACTTGCAAGCACACAATTGCAAGATGCAGACTCTCTGACTTCACCAAGTCCTTCCGTTTCATCTTCAAGTACATTTTCTCCCAGGCATCGTAATGATACCTGGAGCCCTCGGTACAACTTCGATATCACCCCAAGCCCTCACCGATATGGATTCCAAAAAGAGAATACTGAGCAAAACATAGGCATGATAGTTGTTCCAAGGATACATATAGATGCTGACAGGTTTGATTATGCCTCAAAAATGCTGGAGACTATCAGGTAAGCAACGAAAACAAGAAAAGCGGTGATTTTTTTCTACTGGGGCTGAAAACTTAGGAAAGATGCGAGGCTTCAGTTACTGATATATATATTTGTTCATACTGTGTCCCAGGTCCCTGATACAGCGGCTCAAAAAAATTGATCCAACAAAGATGACACATGAGGAGCAGCTCTGCTTTTGGATTAACATCCACAATGCTTTAGTCATGCATGTATTGCTCTATACTGAAAGCACATAGTACCTTTTGCAATGTTCGCTGTTAACCTCAGAAATCACAAATCATGTCTAACCTATACTACCTTGTGATATACAGGCTTTTCTGGCCTATGGGCTGCATGATAAACGCATGAAGAGCACAGACATGATTCTGAAGGTACGTATTATATTCTAGCCTTATCTCTACTATGACATGAATGTGCCTGACCATTTCAACAAATATATTGTCAGGCTGCGTACAATGTGGGTGGCCAATCGGTAAATGCTCAAACTATTCAGAACTCAATTCTTGGATGCCAATCCCATCGCCCATCATTGGTATGACCTGCTTCTATGATATGCAAAATCTGGAATTCTCCATTAACAAAGCAAACTCACTAATGAGCATACCATCGCAGTGGGTTCGTGCGCTATTCACACCAACAAAAAGATCCATGGCAGGGACGACCAGACACCCATATGCCCTTCACCGTTCAGAACCAATTGCGCATTTCGCCCTCTCGACAGGAGCATTTTCAGATCCACCTGTAAGCTCTTCAGAGTCTACTGTAGGGGCGGAGCCAGGATTTCGAATTAGGGGGGGCCACATGGATCAACTAAAAAATATCATAGCAATATCGATGCATTTAAATTTAAAAATAGTATAACCATAAGTTCACAAGAAAAATATGACATATTTTTTAGAATAAGAAACTTACATCTCTATTAACTTAAATTTAGTTCTACGACTACCTAAAAGATCATAAGTCAATAAGTTCATCTGAACTAATTTTCGCTACTAGTTCTTTTTCAATGTAAAATATCATGCAATGTCGAAGAAAGTCATTTCCTATTTTATTTCGAAGGCGGGTCTTGACAAGTTTCATAGTTGAAAATACTCGCTCTGTGGTTGCTGTTGACACCGGAAGAGTTATGACCAATTGTAACAGCCTATCAACCATTGAATAATAGAAAGTTTTACCTATTTTATATAGTCCATTTGTTAAGTTAGCAAGAGAAATTAAGCATTGCATACATCAAGTTGAGAAAAATAGAAGTTTTACCTGTTGGGAATGGACTAGACCTTTATTTGTTGTTTGCTAATACTAGCTACTACTAATTACTATCTACTAGATCTTATTTTGGTTAGGGGGGCCAAGGCCCCTGCCCGCCCGCCCCTTGGCTCCGCCCCTGGTCTACTGTTACAGCTTCAACTTTCCCTGCTAATGGCAACAACACCTTATGTAATCTTACTTTGCAAAACCTTCTTGTAGGTGCGGCTGTACGCACCCAATAAAATATTTCACCAACTGGAGCTAGCCAGGACGGAGTTCATCCAAGCCAACGTCATGGTCAAGAAGCAAGTCCTCCTGCTACCCAAGGTTCTTCACTACTACGCGAAGGACGCCGCTCTCGAGCTGCGCCACGTCGTGGAGCTGGTGTGCGAGAGCATGTCCGAAACCCAGCAGGAGATCCAGCACTGCCTCAGGAGAAGGATCGACAAGTGTGTAGAGTGGCTGCCGTACAAGTCGTCCTTCAGATACGTTGTACATAGGGATTTAGCTGAGTAGTTACCGAATGTTTTCTTTGCTTTTCAATTTGGGCCTGCTATTACAGTGTAAGTAGAAGATTTTCGATAAATCACTGGTGTGCCGTGTATGTGTGTGTAAATACGTACAGGTGAGACTGTGCATTGCGATAGTTTTTGAGTAAGAGATGGCTAGCATACTGGTACTGGTTTGGAAGTGAAACCTCCTTTTTTGTGTACTGGCGTACCACTCAATCGGTCAAGTGTGCATTCCGATTGAGATGACGATAATAATGTCAATATCCATGGGAGAAATCTGTACCTTGCGCATCCGTGAACTCATTAGCACAGAACTGGAGATGTTGAGACGAGTCCAATGTTTCTGTAGCCCTTTGACACACTTTTTTTCCCTCTTCAAATCTAATCTCTTTCCGAATAAAATTATAAAAATAGCCCTTCACCTGTCGTGTTCTTGCGCCATAGCAAAATTCCTACCAAGCTCCTTTTCGCAGCACATTCTTTTTTTTTTTTTGAAGAGAAGGCAGGAGCTCTGCCAAATGCATTAAGATAGGATAAAAACACAGCATTACAGTGCGGAGGGATCGTTTCCGAACAGAAGGAAGGAAGGGAGAGAGAGAGGGAAAGATACAGTCCCCTACAAAACCCGGGGGCGCAAACAAGGAACACCTAAACAGAAAACGAATTCGTAGGAGGCACTAGGTCATCCCGAAAACCATCTGACGACTGCGAATGTCATGCGCTACGGCGTCGGCCACTTGTTGCACCGTTCTGTAGGAATTTCGCAGCACATTCTTGCCGATCAAAATCCACTAAGTAATCAATCTGTTTAATTAATAACTTAATTAATCACATAATTGGCCACCTAATTGATCAATTAATTCACATACCTACACCTTCCGATGTAGGGGAGTTCAGCTAGATTTGAAAGAAATAAAGTGTGCGAGGTCCTCGGCGGCTAGAAAAGCCTTGGACTCTGTCGAGAAGACCTCACGACCACCCTACGGAGGCCGGCCACTGAGTTCAGGAATCGGGCGGTGAGACGGACGGAGCCACTTGTCCCCGCCGCGCGCTGCGCGCACATGGGACCGCATGCCATGGCTTCGCCCGTTGGATCTCCTGGCGCTGCCGAGGAGGTTGCTATAGACGCTACGCGAGCGGCGCCGCCGCGTTAATGCGTTGTGGATAGCCGCATGGCCGCGCCGGGGCGGCGCCTCCTCGGGGACGCACCGCCACGCGCCCGGTGTCGAACGGCGCTTTTCCACGGCAAACGCAACAGTGCACCACCAAGGCGCCAACAACAACAATAATTCTTTCGTGGCCTAAAAAAATGCTTCTTTCGTTGCTCGCGTACTTCAAACGTGAAACCTCAAACAAATAGTAGTGAATACTCAACACAGGGAATAAGTAGCATGGCACATGAAACTTATGGCACGGGTACAGAAGAATTAGCTTGGATAAACACAACTTAACTACGACAACGAAACCGAACAAAATAAAAGGAGGAAGTTCGCAAGTTACATGCGAAATGTTTCAGTGCAACTTGAATCGAATGTAACCATCCATCCGGGAAAATATCACCTGCAGGTGCAGTTCTGCCTCTGCACGTGGGCCCCACAGCATGCGGGCCCCACGTGCAGGGGCAGAACTGCCCTCTGCCGTAACGATCATCCACAAGCAAAGCATGTGGAAGCATTTCATTTAGTCACATAATCTGTGATCAACAAATTGACAATTGCTTTTTAGTTGAGTACAGTAAGGAGACTGACATCGGAATTACTTGAAAAGAAATGGTGTGAACTGACATGGTCTAGACATAATTGAATTGTGCTTAGCCTATGGCTCGTGCGTATCGCGCCAAAGATCTCTTTTATTATTATAACGGACATTCGAGTAAACGGCCCTGATCTTTCAGCGACTCCACGCAATCATCAAACATCTCTTGCACTCCTCTGAACTTGAAACCCAAACCCTGGAGCTTGGAGGTGTTTAGCTGATACGACTGTTTCCCATAGGGGCTCTTCAATCTGCAGAGCAATATCAAGACACATGCTTTAGTCAAAATTTCGGTTTAAGCTGACAATGAAATAGATGAAGAAAACAAGTTTGCAGTAAAAGTATTCAAACTACTCGTAATTAAGCAACAGAGATATGTATCACATTGACTGACCCCCTTGGGATGGGAAATATTGGATACTGTTTTGCAAGTAAGGCGACCAACTCATTGTTATCCAGCATCACTGAATTGCATAGATATCTGCCCATAGCGTCCGGTGTTTCGTACACTAGAATATGGCTGCGCGCAACATCGTCGATGTGAACATATCCCATTCTTCCATACGACGTGAACCTGTCCGTGTCACCTGCAATAGCATTTTGTTGACACACATTTGATTAGCTTAGTAACTATGGAGTGTAAAGGAGCAGTACATCAATTCGCACATGCCAGCAACCTTTGGAGATTAATGATGGTGTTAGAAGAGTCTTAAATACCTTGAAGTAAGCCAAGGATATCTGAAGCGGTTACACACAGTTCATGGGGTAAACTTGGTCCAATCACCAATGATGGAAGAACAGTCACAAGGTCAATGTTATTCTCCTTGGCAAATTCCCATGCTGCTTTCTCTGCAAATATCTTTGCCAGTGCATACCATAGCTTTGGAGGTGCATGGGAGATGTAACATTTTCAGATCAAGGTTTAAGATCATATAGGATTTTTTGTAATTTGTAAACCAAAGTGGAGTTTAGATTGTTCTATATCACCTGTAGCTTTTCGCAGAGTGGCACAGAACTCCATGCCGTTTCATCCAGTGAGATTTGTGGCTGCTGAGTTTCGTCCCTGATTCTTACCGCAGACGATGAAGATGTAAGAACAACTCTTTTTAGAAATGGATTCTTCTTGCATGATCTTAGCACATTTAGAGTACCATTTATCGCAGGACCAAGCGTTTCTTCCTGCAACATGAATAGCACATGTGTAAGACAAATAACAAATCATTTGTAATTTTTATTGCAACAGAACAGTTAACTTTCAGGATAGACACATTTCCACAGAAGGATACTAGAATGTGCAAAACGATATCGAAATCCAAAATTAAGTTCCAACTCAATAAAGACAGCAAAGGATGAAAAAATTGTGGTTGGATGATTCAGCTGCATAAGCGTGATATTGACGACAGAGTAACTGTATAAAGCAAATGTAGCATGCCTTGCAACTGGAATCAGATTTAGCCAGGACAGGTGATGCAGTATGGAAGACACCCTCACAAGCCATCACAGCATCGTCAAAGCTTCCTTCTTCCAATAGATCAGCTCTCACAAGTTGCAGCCTCTCCTTTGCACCTGGTAATTTCCAAAGGTGTGCCGTTTTTCTGCGATCCCCTGTTAAGTAACCAAAAAAAAAAATCCCCCCAAAATATACAGTTCATTAACTCACAGCTGAGTAATAAGGATGGATACACAATGCTGTAATTAAGAGGAATGCTGCAAAGGAATGATATATAGATTGTAGAGTACCTGTGTCTCTGACTGTCCCTAGCACATGATATCCGGACTCAAGAAGTCTTTTGATAAGCCAAGAGGCAACGAAGCCTGAAGCCCCAGTTACGCACACTTTGCCCTTGGTTGAGCTCACCATTCTCTCAATACTGGAAGCGACGCTGAGCTTTGATGCAAATCTACCTTGTCATATAAGCACCACAGACAATATTCTAAAGAAGATCAAGAATAGCACACTGCACATCACCCCATTTTGGTGATAATAATTAACACATACAGAACTGGGTTGGTCGAGGGTAGATACGGTTTACAATACATTCAGGATGTATTACATTCTAGTTAACAAGTTGGTGCAAAGTAGCAATGAGTTTACTGCCTGCCGTGTCAACTTTTTTTAGTTCACCCCATGACCATCAATTCTCAGAAAAAGGTCGTCCATTCATAGGAGTAGGTCACATTTCGTAGCCACTTGTAGAGCTGAGCATGTCTCCGGCATGAGCTGCCAGGCCGAATAAAAGCCCAATTGATTTCGGGTCGGAACTCGTTGTCCGACCTCAGCAGTAAAACATCGACAAGTGTGTAGAGTGGCTGCCGTACAAGTCGTCCTTCAGATACGTTGTACATAGGGATTTAGCTGAGTAGTTACCGAATGTTTTCTTTGCTTTTCAATTTGGGCCTGCTATTACAGTGTAAGTAGAAGATTTTCGATAAATCACTGGTGTGCCGTGTATGTGTGTGTAAATACGTACAGGTGAGACTGTGCATTGCGATAGTTTTTGAGTAAGAGATGGCTAGCATACTGGTACTGGTTTGGAAGTGAAACCTCCTTTTTTGTGTACTGGCGTACCACTCAATCGGTCAAGTGTGCATTCCGATTGAGATGACGATAATAATGTCAATATCCATGGGAGAAATCTGTACCTTGCGCATCCGTGAACTCATTAGCACAGAACTGGAGATGTTGAGACGAGTCCAATGTTTCTGTAGCCCTTTGACACACTTTTTTCCCTCTTCAAATCTAATCTCTTTCGAATAAAATTATAAAAATAGCCCTTCACCTGTCGTGTTCTTGCGCCATAGCAAAATTCCTACCAAGCTCCTTTTCGCAGCACATTCTTTTTTTTTTTTTGAAGAGAAGGCAGGAGCTCTGCCAAATGCATTAAGATAGGATAAAAAACACAGCATTACAAAGGCGGAGGGATCGCTTTCGAACGAAGGAAGGAAGGAGAGAGGGAAAGATACAGTCCCTACAAAACCCGGGCGCAAACAAGGAACACCTAAACAGAAAACGAATTCAGTAGGAGGCACTAGGTCATCCCGAAAACCATCCGACGCATCGCGAATGTCATGCGCTCGGCGCGGCCACTTGTTGCACCGTCTCGAGGAATTTCGCAGCACATTCTTGCCGATCAAAATCCACTAAGTAATCAATCTGTTTAATTAATAACTTAATTAATCACATAATTGGCCACCTAATTGATCAATTAATTCACATACCTACACCTTCCGATGTAGGGGAGTTCAGCTAGATTTGAAAGAAATAAAGTGTGCGAGGTCCTCGGCGGCTAGAAAAGCCTTGGACTCTGTCGAGAAGACCTCACGACCACCCTACGGAGGCCGGCCACTGAGTTCAGGAATCGGGCGGTGAGACGGACGGAGCCACTTGTCCCCGCCGCGCTGCGCGCACATGGGACCGCATGCCATGGCTTCGCCCGTTGGATCTCCTGGCGCTGCCGAGGAGGTTGCTATAGACGCTACGCGAGCGGCGCCGCCGCGTTAATGCGTTGTGGATAGCCGCATGGCCGCGCCGGGGCGCCGCCGGCCTCCTCGGGGACGCACCGCCACGCGCCCGGTGTCGAACGGCGCTTTTCCACGGCAAACGCAACAGTGCACCACCAAGGCGCCAACAACAACAATAATTCTTTCGTGGCCTAAAAAAATGCTTCTTTCGTTGCTCGCGTACTTCAAACGTGAAACCTCAAACAAATAGTAGTGAATACTCAACACAGGAATAAGTAGCATGGCACTTGAAACTTATGGCACGGGTACAGAAGAATTAGCTTGGATAAACACAACTTAACTACGACAACGAAACCGAACAAAATAAAAGGAGGAAGTTCGCAAGTTACATGCGAAATGTTTCAGTGCAACTTGAATCGAATGTAACCATCCATCCGGAAAAATATCACCTGCCGTTACGGCAGGTGCAGTTCTGCCCCTGCGCGTGGCCCCACAGTATGTGGGCCCCACGTGCAGGGGCAGAACTGCCCTCTGCCGTAACGATCATCCACAAGCAAAGCATGTGGAAGCATTTCATTTAGTCACATAATCTGTGATCAACAAATTGACAATTGCTTTTTAGTTGAGTACAGTAAGGAGACTGACATCGGAATTACTTGAAAAGAAATGGTGTGAACTGACATGGTCTAGACATAATTGAATTGTGCTTAGCCTATGGCTCGTGCGTATCGCGCCAAAGATCTCTTTTATTATTATAACGGACATTCGAGTAAACGGCCCTGATCTTTCAGCGACTCCACGCAATCATCAAACATCTCTTGCACTCCTCTGAACTTGAAACCCAAACCCTGGAGCTTGGAGGTGTTTAGCTGATACGACTGTTTCCCATAGGGGCTCTTCAATCTGCAGAGCAATTTCAAGACACATACTTGGGTCAAAATTTCGGTTTAAGCTTACAATGAAATAGATGAAGGAAACAAGTTTGCAGTAAAAGTATTCAAACTACTCGTAATTAAGCATCAGAGATATGTATCACACTGACTGACCCCCTTGGGATGGGAAATATTGGATACTGTTTTGCAAGTAAGGCGACCAACTCATTGTTATCCAGCATCACTGAATTGCATAGATATCTGCCCATAGCGTCCGGTGTTTCGTACACTAGAATATGGCTGCGCGCAACATCGTCGATGTGAACATATCCCATTCTTCCATACGACGTGAACCTGCCCGTGTCACCTGCAATAGCATTTTGTTGACACACATTTGATTAGCTTAGTAACTATGGAGTGTAAAGGAGCAGTACATCAATTCGCACATGCCAGCAACCTTTGGAGATTAATGATGGTGTTAGAAGAGTCTTAAATACCTTGAAGTAAGCCAAGGATATCTGAAGCAGTTACACACAGTTCATGGGGTAAACTTGGTCCAATCACCAATGATGGAAGAACAGTCACAAGGTCAATGTTATTCTCCTTGGCAAATTCCCATGCTGCTTTCTCTGCAAATATCTTTGCCAGTGCATACCATAGCTTTGGAGGTGCATGGGAGATGTAACATTTTCAGATCAAGGTTTAAGATCATATAGGATTTTTTGTAATTTGTAAACCAAAGTGGAGTTTAGATTGTTCTATATCACCTGTAGCTTTTCGCAGAGTGGCACAGAACTCCATGCCGTTTCATCCAGTGAGATTTGTGGCTGCTGAGTTTCGTCCCTGATTCTTACCGCAGACGATGAAGATGTAAGAACAACTCTTTTTAGAAATGGATTCTTCTTGCATGATCTTAGCACATTTAGAGTACCATTTATCGCAGGACCAAGCGTTTCTTCCTGCAACATGAATAGCACATGTGTAAGACAAATAACAAATCATTTGTAATTTTTATTGCAACAGAACAGTTAACTTTCAGGATAGACACATTTCCACAGAAGGATACTAGAATGTACAAAACAATCTCGAAATCCAAAATTAAGTTCCAACTCAATAAAGACAGCAAAGGATGAAAAAATTGTGGAAGGATGATTCAGCTGCATTAGCGTGATATTGACGACAGAGTAACTGTATAAAGCAAATGTAGCATGCCTTGCAACTGGAATCAGATTTAGCCAGGACAGGTGATGCAGTATGGAAGACACCCTCACAAGCCATCACAGCATCGTCAAAGCTTCCTTCTTCCAATAGATCAGCTCTCACAAGTTGCAGCCTCTCCTTTGCACCTGGTAATTTCCAAAGGTGTGCCGTTTTTCTGCGATCCCTGTTAAGTAACCAAAAAAAATCCCCAAAATATACAGTTCATTAACTCACAGCTGAGTAATAAGGATGGATACACAATGATGTAATTAAGAGGAATGCTGCAAGGAATGATATATAGATTGTAGAGTACCTGTGTCTCTGACTGTCCCTAGCACATGATATCCGGAGTTAAGAAGTCTTTTGATAAGCCAAGAGGCAACGAAGCCTGAAGCCCCAGTTACGCACACTTTGCCCTTGGTTGAGCTCACCATTCTCTCAATACTGGAAGCGACGCTGAGCTTTGATGCAAATCTACCTTGTCATATAAGCACCACAGATAATATTCTAAAGAAGATCAAGAATAGCACACTGCACATCACCCCATTTTGGTGATAATAATTAACACATACAGAACTGGGTTGGTCGAGGGTAGATACGGTTTACAATACATTCAGGATGTATTACATTCTAGTTAACAAGTTGGTGCAAAGTAGCAATGAGTTTACTGCCTGCCGTGTCAACTTTTTTTAGTTCACCCCATGACCATCAATTCTCAGAAAAAGGTCGTCCATTCATAGGAGTAGGTCACATTTCGTAGCCACTTGTAGAGCTGAGCATGTCTCCGGCATGAGCTGCCAGGCCGAATAAAAGCCCAATTGATTTCGGGTCGGAACTCGTTGTCCGACCTCAGCAGTAAAGCCTACCGGGCCGTGATTTATTCGGCCGGGACAGAATTTTTTCGGGCCAAAGCATATATTTTTTTTCAAGAGGTGCTTCTTTCTTTCTTTTTAATAGTTGCATAAATATTAAAACATAAATAAAAGATAAATAGTGATTATTTACCACTTCGTTTACTTTAAGATTTGTATAACTTATATTGAGAGTAACAACACTACTCTTTTTTCGGTCAATCCGGACTTTTTTTAATAAAAAAATCGGTTCAGAAATCACAAACACTATGTTATTGATAAGGTCGAGGCCAGCACTCAACAGAGATGCAAGTGCATGCTGATCGAGGCCAGCACTCAACAGAGATGAGAGTGGATACAAGTTGAATTGTTTCATTGCTTGTTTACGTATCTCACAGGCTTGCATTGGAGAGAAACTTAATTTTTGTGTTTCCTCTATTCTGCATGAGTGGGTGCAATTGCATCCACCTGAACTGGATGAACAAAAAATCAAACATGTGCCTAATAGATACAGTTACATCCATTTATACGATTCAAACATCATGTAAGCAATCAAACACACACTAAAAGAACATCTGTGGGCTAACTTGTAAGCTTAGGTGAACTTACGTACACTACAAGAATTCAAGATAGCACGTGAACAAGATAGCACGTGACAGCCTGTCTAAACCAAATCCCCATGTTTCCATCTTATCTTCTTCGACTAAGGGTCTGTTTGTTTCAGCTTTGGATTCTCTAAAAGCTGATTCTAGATTGTGGTTGTAGAGAAGCTGATTCTCTAAAAGCTGAAATCCAAAAGCATATATTGAGTGGATTGTAGATTCTAGTATATATGGGTGGGCTGGATTGTGAAAATCAGATTCTAGAATGAGACTGTTTGTTTCGATCGCTTTTGTTTCTAATCGAATCGAAGCTCAAACAAACAGGCCCCTAACGCGGCGGCGGATCCAGCGAAGGAGGTCAGGTGAGGGCAGCGAAGCGTTCGACAGCGTCAGCCTGCAACGTGTCCATCCGCGCTGGACCTCGCTGCGACGTTAGCTTTCCTGGCCGCGGTCGACCTGCGGCTCCCCTGGGACGTGCGGGTGGTGCGGCGGCCGTGTTGTCATGCTACGTACAGCTTCCCGCCGCGGGCATCGGCAACTGCTGTCGTACTCCTTGCAGACAAAGGCTAGCGACGCCGACAAGCTGGTGTTCGTGGGGGGTAAGCCGAACATGCCCTGTGAACTGGACGCATTGTTGCACTCGTTTCCGTTGCTTCTTGTTGCTAACTAGCTGTTCTTCAATCTTGCTTTGTGATTTGACAAAGTGCATGTGCAAGAGATCTTATCAATCTTATACAAAACTCAGTTCTGGATTCATTTGAATCTTGTAGCTCTCGATTTCTCTTGATTGTAACAATAACAGGACAAATTGTTTTTTAGTTCTGCTCACTTGATCTTGGATTGCTACTGATCTTTTGAACGCATGTGCATGTTTTGATGTGTTGTTGCAGGGGACATCCCAGATATAGGTGAAGGCAAGGCTCAACTACTAAGGGTCTGTTTAGTAGAGCTCTAGATTCCAGCTTCTCCTGAAATTTAAAATTTGTAGGTTAAAATAAAGTGAATTAAGTTTATATTTTTGGTCTAAAATATAAACAAGATGATCTATCTAAACACTTTTAATGTACTCACAGTTTCAGTTTCACGAATCTAGTGAAGCTAGAATTTTCAGCTTCACCAGATTAATCCTTGCCAAACACACCCTAAGTACTAGCCGGTTGCAGGCGGTGGCATGCCATGCTGCTTCAGGCTCTGTAGGTAATCAATGGCATCATCAATCTTGTTCTTCCTCGTCTACAACTTCATCGGCGCCACCGCGCCAGAGACCTGTCCTCCCTTCTCCACGGTGGCGCAGACTGAGCTCACCTTGACTTAACGGAGCGGGCACACGCAGCATCACATTCATCCACCCACACACCGGCGTTAGCTCATCCCACACGATGTTTTGTTAAACGCATCCCACTTTCATCCTGTTATATTTTTCTTTTCGAACGGATGGCAGGAGATATGCCGTTCATTATGTAGGCGAGAAACAGAGTGAAGTCACAATATTCTTTACATTTTGTCGGCCAACTAGGACAGCAAAATGATTATACAACAAAAACTAAGTAAATCTTGATACAGAAAAGATCGAGCACCAAAATATCCTCGTAAGATGAATGTCCTGGCCTATGACTACTTCTGATTCAAGGTGAAGATCCAGTAGCCTAAGCTGAAGACTGAGATTGACCATTTTTCCAAGCAAACTACGGTTTGCACCGTTTGGTATCTCTTTCATCCTGTGTAATTGCCCACGTAGAATTCCACGCTCCCGACCTAGTCAGCCACCACCTTGCCCACCGGAGAGTTCACGCCGCCGCCGGGGTCCACAAAATCTCGGGTGCACTGCGCCGCTGAAGACCCCGTGGCGCCGATGCATTCCTTCGCTTCGGAAAGGTCTCGCCTGGCCTGGCCTGGCATCGGAGGGCGGCCAGCGACTTGCGCTCCCATTCAATGCATGCCTCGACGTCGAGCGCGCATGCGTCCAGCACATGGACCTCGACGACCCAGAGCAAGATGCGGAGGACGGTCGGAGCCGGGAGAACACGCCGGCCGCCGCGGTGCGGGCGACCTTCACGTGGCTGCGTGGAAGGAGCCGGCTCGCAGGAGGAGGGATTCGTAGCATATGGAAGCGTTCGTCGTGGCGGCGCAGCGCGCTCGGAGGAAAGCCGTTGCCGCCTTGGGCGTCGGCTAGCTTGTCTTTCGCGGCCGCGGTTGTGCTGCCTGTTGGTACGGCGGCGAGCACGACGACGAGGAGTTGTTGGAGGAGACGAGGAGGAGTTGCGTGAGGGGGCGCCGTCGCCGTCAGGCGGTTTGTGTTGGCCGCTGCGAAAATGCGAATTGGATAGGGTGGTGTGCGGCGACGTCCGGGTGCATGCTTATAAGAACATGGCGCGTACGTATGTTTCCTTGATTTGCTACTGCATCGCGCTTATAACGGATTCACTACGGTGCGCATAAGAGCAAAATTTCCTTTCCTTCCTTCCAAATTTTACGTAACCTTCCATAAGGATATCGATTATCAAATCGTGGAACGATACACTACTATGAACCTCGCAATGGCTACATGTTACGACTTCAAAGGAAAGAAGAAGAAGAAAACAGAGACGGCCCTAGAATGAAGGGTGGGCAACTTGTGGTTTTATTTTCTCTGGAGATGGCTCTTCAACTTCAATGAACATTGTATTTCAGTTTCAATGGAAAGCCAAAATTTCCAGTAATAACTGAATGATCAACATGAGAGATGGGAAAACTTAGGTGAACTGAACGTACGGGCCATTTCAAGCAACCATATGCATAGCACGAACCGCGCCTAGCACGTGACAGCTTTGTCTAAACCAAATCCCCATGTTTCCATCTTATCTTCTTGACTAAGTCTGGGTCTGTTTACCCCAGAAGGCAGGATTCTATAACCCATTCTGGATTGTGGTTGTAGAGAATTCGATTCTCTAAAAGCTGAAATCCAAAAGCATATATTGAGTGGATTGTAGATTCTAGTATATATGCAGTTGGGGTTGTAGAAAATCAGATTCTAGAATGAGACTGTTTGTTTCTGATTCGGCTTTTAGAGCCAGAATCGAATCAGAAGCTCAAACAAACAGGCCCTAACGCGGCGGCGGATCCAGCGAAGGAGGTCAGGTGAGGGCAGCGAAGCGTTCGACAGCGTCAGCCTGCAACGTGTCCATCCGCGCTGGACCTCGCTGCGACGTTAGCTTTCCTGGCCGCGGTCGACCTGCGGCTCCCCTGGGACGTGCGGGTGGTGCGGCGGCCGTGTTGTCATGCTACGTACAGCTTCCCGCCGCGGGCATCGGCAACTGCTGTCGTACTCCTTGACAGACAAAGGCTAGCGACGCCGACAAGCTGGTGTTCGTGGGGGTAAGCCGAACATGCCCTGTGAACTGGACGCATTGTTGCACTCGTTTCCGTTGCTTCTTGTTAACTAGCTGTTCTTCAATCTTGCTTTGTGATTTGACAAAGTGCATGTGCAAGAGATCTTATCAATCTTATACAAAACTCAGTTCTGGATTCATTTGAATCTTGTAGCTCTCGATTTCTCTTGATTGTAACAATAACAGGACAAATTGTTTTTTAGTTCTGCTCACTTGATCTTGGATTGCTACTGATCTTTTGAACGCATGTGCATGTTTTGATGTGTTGTTGCAGGGGACATCCCAGATATAGGTGAAGGCAAGGCTCAACTACTAAGGAGTGCATTTAGTAATTTCTAGATTTCAGATTCCTCAAAATTTAAAATTTGTAGGTTAAAATAAAGTGAATTAAGTTTATATTTTTGGTCTAAAATGTAAACAAGATGATCTATCTAAACACTTTTAATGTACTCACAGTTTCAGTTTCACGAATCTAGTGAAGTTAGAATTTTCACTTCACCAGATTAATCCTTGCCAAACACACCTAAGTACTAGCCGGTTGCAGGCGGTGGCATGCCATGCTGCTTCAGGCTCTGTAGGTAATCAATGGCATCATCAATCTTGTTCTTCCTCGTCTACAACTTCATCGGCGCCACCGCGCCAGAGACCTGTCCTCCTTCTCCACGGTGGTGCAGACTGAGCTCACCTTGACTTAACGGAGCAGGCACACGCAGCATCACATTCATCCACCCACACACCGGCGTTAGCTCATCCCACACGATGTTTTGTTAAACGCATCCCACTTTCATCCTGTTATATTTTTCTTTTCGAACGGATGGCAGGAGATATGCCGTTCATTATGTAGGCGAGAAACAGAGTGAAGTCACAATATTCTTTACATTTTGTCGGCCAACTAGGACAGCAAAATGATTATACAACAAAACTAAGTAAATCTTGATACAGAAAATATCGAGCACCAAAATATCCTTGTAAGATGAATGTCCTGGCTTATGACTACTTCTGATCCAAGGTGAAGATCCAGTAGCCTAAGCTGAAGACTGAGATTGACGATCATTTTTCCAAGCAAACTACGGTTTGCACCGTTTGTGGTCTCTCTTTCATCCTGTGTAATTGCCCACGTGAATTCCACGCCCGACCTAGTCAGCCACCACCTTGCCCACCGGAGAGTTCAGCGCGCCGCCCGAGTCCACAAAATCGCGGTGCCACAGACCCCGTGCTGCCGGCGCATTTCGCCGAAGCATTCGCCGGCGGCTCGTCTGCTCGGCACTGTCGGCGGGCGACAGCGACCTGCGCTCCCATTCAATGCATGCTCGGCGCGGCGGCGCGCGATGCGGTCCAGCATGGACCTCGACGACCCGAGCAAAATCACGGGAGGACGGTTCGAGCAGGAGAACACGCCGGCGCCGCGGTGCGGCGACCTTCACGTGGGCTATTGTGGGAAGGAGCCGCTCGCGGGAGGAGGGATTCGTAGCATATGGAAGCGTTAAATGCGGCGCGGCGCAGCGCGCTTCGAGGAGCCGTTGCCGCCTTTAGGCGCCGGCTAGCTTCTTCTTCATTGACGCGGTTGCGGTTGTTGAGTACGGCGGCGCAGCACCACGGCAACGAGTTGTTGGAGGAGACGAGGAGGAGTTGCGTGAGGCGCCGTCGCCCGTCCAGCGGTTTGTGTTGGCCGCTGCGAAAATCTGCGAATGGATAGGGTGGTGTCTTGGCGGCGTCCGGTGCATGCTTATAAGAACATGGCGCAGACGTATGTTTCCTTGATTTTGATGGCGCGATCGCGCTTATAACGGTTTCACGGTGAAAGCGGACAGAAAGCAAAATTTCCTCCTTTCTTCCAAATTTTACGTAACCTTCCATAAGGATATCGATTATCAAATCGTGGAACGATACACTACTATGAACCTCGCAATGGCTACATGTTACGACTTCAAAGGAAAGAAGAAGAAGAAGAAAACAGAGACGGCCGTAGAATGAAGGGTGGGCAACTTGTGGTTTTATTTTCTCTGGAGATGGCTCTTCAACTTCAATGAACATTGTATTTCAGTTTCAATGGAAAGCCAAAATTTCCAGTAATAACTGAATGATCAACATGAGAGATGGGAAAACCTGAGCCATTGGTGACCTGCACTTGATCTCCCTTCTTGTAGAACTCTTTGGTGGTTAATCGATTCAAGTCATTAGTGAGGTGATTAGTAGCACCGTTATCCATATACCAGTTTTGATCAACCTTATATGAAGTTGCAGCAGCTGACGCAGATCGGTTCTGTTCCTCGGGTTGATATGAATGATTAAATCGCTGATAGCAGTGCAAGGTTTCATGTCCAACTTTTCCACAAACCTGACATATCAGTCGTGGGTTATTATTATGTGATCTTCCTCTGGAGAAGTGTCCTTGGCCTCGCCCTTGCTTCTGGAATCCTTGTCCACCACCTCCATGACGAGAGACATTGTTTGTCGAAGAACCAATCTGCAGCTGACCAGATTCATTGTGTTCTTGCTGCAACTCAAAATTGATGAGATGAGCATATAGTTCATTCATCCGTATTGGTTCTGAACGAGTTGACACAGAAGTAACCACTAATTCATAATCAGGGCTTAAACCAGTGAGGATATATGAGACAATCTCTTCCTCATGCATTGGGCAATCTGTCGAAGCAAGTTGATCAGCTAACCCTTTCATTTTCTAAAAATAGGCAGTCATAGTCATATTTTTTTCTCAAATTTGCCAGCTAAATTCTTAGCTGCATTGTTCTTCCTCTTGTCTGGGAGGCAAACATATCCTCAAGCGCTGTCCAAACAGTCGATGATGTAGAAAGAAAAAGTACTTGACCAAGAATTTCTTCGGTCAAGGAAGAAAGAAGTGCACTTAGCACTAACTGATCTTGCTGCACCCAAGCAACGTAAGCAGTGTTTTGCACTTGATGAATTCCTCCTTTAGATTCTTCAGTAATGGACTGGGGCGGCTGCACAGTAGTTCCATCAACAAAGCCAATCAGGTTTTGGCTGCGTAGATAAGGAACAATATGTGCCTTCCAGAGAAGATGATTCTCTAGATTGAGTTTAACAGTAATGAAGTGGCTAAAGGATGGTGGCACAAGAGTTGAGGAGGAGATAGAATATTGTGTGGTGGAGGAAGATGAACTGTGGGTGGTTGCAGAGGAAGAACTTGAGTTCATCATGGTGGATGCTATGGCTCTGATACCATGAAAAAGATCCATGTGATTTGCCACAAGAGTCCCCAATGGGTTTCTACTAATCTTATAGGTTGTCCTCAGAACAACCTGAGATACATACAGTTTGGATTACAACAAACTCAAACAAAAAGATATGCTCTCTGTGACAGATACTAGATATGCTACAGGAAAACACAACAAAGGCTAAAACATTAAAACTGAAGATACAACTCGGACAGAAGGAAGTAACAACCCAGATAACAGATAACCTCTGTTTTTAACAGAGGAAGATGGAGAGTGAGCTTGGCAGGGGACATATGGTCTGATTCTCTAATAGAATATTTAAATATGATAATATTTGGCTTCATTGCTTATGCGCATGTCAATAATGGTAAATTTGAGTTTAGAGTCGTTAAGTGCATTTTTCTTAGTTATAAGTCTGTTGTGAAAGGTTATAAATTGTGGAATCTTAAAGCTAGAAATGTGATTTTTAGCACGATAAATCATCGCATGATGTTCTCGTTGAGAAGTCACATAAATCAAGCGTGTACGTGAGCATGTTATTTATTCAGAATCTACACCAGAAACAGAAAATGAAAACATACATATTATTCTCGTTGTTGTGCAGCCAATAGACCTAAGAGGAATATTCAGACTTCTAAGAGATTGATTGAAGGAGCCAATGTTGTGTCTTATTGTTTGAATGTGGTAGAAGATTTATTTAGGATCTACACCAGAAGCCGAAAAGGAAAACATACATGGTATTCATGTTGTTGTGCAGCCAACAGACCTAAGAGGAATATTCAGGCTTCTAAGAGATTGATTGAGGGAGCCAATTTGTGGCTTATTATTTAAATGTGGTGGAAGAAATTGAAAGTGTTGTAGAACCTTCTACTTATTTAGAAGCTATATCTTTTGGTGATTCAAAAATATAGATGACTACCATGCATGATAAGACGCAATCTCCTGAGAAGAATGGCACTTGGGAGTCATTCAAATTGCTAATTGAGAAGAAAGCTATTCACTGCAAATGGATGTTTAAGAAGAAGAAAGGTGTTTCACCAACTGAAGAGGCTAGGTACAAAGCAAGGCTCATTACTAAAGATACCTAAATTCCAGGTATTGATTTCACATATGCTTTTTCCAGTTCTAAAGTATAGATTTATTCGTACTTTACTCAGCATTACAGTTATGTTTCCGCTGACACCCACGATGGAGCTCGTGTATTATTTGCAACATTTTCTCACTTTTGTTTCCTTTTGTTTTCATGAGAATCTAAACACCATCCTTTTATGGCTACCAAGTTCTCTTATTCAGTTTTTCTGTGTAAAATCTGAACACATATCAGAAGGAAAATATCTCATCCAGCACAATCTCTACTATATAAAGTGAGAGTTTCTTCCCACGTCATTTTATTAAAATTACCCACCTTTGCACGCTTCTTTAATTACCCACTTTTGCCACTGCTCTTTAATTTCCCACCTTTTGCCACTCGTTAGTTGCTCTTCTTAAATAAACTTTTTATACATAAATTGAGTTTCCGTGTACAGCATATGGGACATGGAACTGCAACTTAGACCCTATAACATAGTTTTAAGAATGAGGCCTTCCGTCATACGAAAATTTACAGAAGGCACCTTAAAATCTTTTTGATTATTATAGTTTACTTTTGTAGACTTTATATAATTACTAGAAATTATTGTTCCGTTGTTTTAATTCGTCTGTAACTTATAGTTCCAAGTACAAAAGCTTTTGTATATGAAAACTTGCAAATTGTACCTTAAAACTTTTCTTATTATCACGGTTTAGTCTTTTAGATTTCTGCCAAGTATTATTTTTTCATCTATTTTAATTAAATGCAGTATGAGCGAACTATTGTTCCGTTGCCTTATCACGGACACTCGGCTAGTATACTTTAGGCCTCAGATTAGGGTTAACAAAACCGAAATTTCAAAAATTGGTCAAAACCAAAAATTCAAAAATCGGTAAAAATCGAGCAAAAGTCAGTAGAAATCGAAGAAGTTAGAATTCCAAATTTTTGAATTCAGCGGTCAAACAATGGGCAGGCAAAACAAAAATCAAGCAATTTTACCGATTTTCAATCGGTTTTTGAGCGGTTTTTTTTTCGATTTTCAAGTGGGTTTCATTGATTTTTCAAGCAATTTTTTATTTTCAGCACAACCAGAAGGAAAATTTAAAAAATTACTAAAAGACCCAATTAATCTATAAAACACCTCAGAGAAATTTAAACAAATTTTGAAATCATTTATTGCTTTAAAAAAAATTCAAAACAACAATTAATGAAAAGGAACAAAGACACTATCATATTTTTATAAATATTTAAATGATTTATTATATTCTGAAATTTTAATGTAACTATTATATTTAAAGGATCATGTATTAAAATTTTCTATTATATCTGGCTGGTTTGTTAACTTCCTCGTTATAACATTACTATTATATTAAATCCGGTTTAACCCTCCCTCAGATAACAGCATGTCCATCAAATGTAGCAGTCGTTTTACACCACGACATGATCATACTTCAGAGTGGTAGTCTTTCCACTAAGGTTAGTCACAAGTCAACAATACATGAAAAGACTTGATATTGGTTCCTTGATGATTGCTAGTTGCTAGCTTGCCATCCCAGCCCTCGTTACACGGCAGTGTGGAGATCTATTTCTTGATGGTTGGCCCCAGTCAGAGTCCAACATTGTGATTGATCATCAGGCTGTCTGATTTCGATAAAATCTGGCTCACAATTGAATTACATATCTTAACTGTACACTAATAAAACTAGAGACATCTAGTAGGTGCCCATCCTTTTCATCAAACAGGGGAGGGAATAAGAGAGATAAAAGGGCACACATGATCATGAATATAGGGATAGAGTTCCGGCTCAACGGGAACTGCTACTTAAACAATCTCCGGCCATCCATACCGTTTGATCTAAGGTACCGATAGTCTGGATCGTGAACAGGCCTCAGGCACAATTCTGCTACAGTGTCAGAGTTACTACAATATATTTCAAACAGTGCTACAAAAAATCTGAGCCATCGCTTTTTGATTCAACAGCCAATCTACAACTGTTAAAGTTGCCATTGTTACTACTACTGCATTGCATCTCTTTCCTGAATTTGGAATAACATAATATTTTCATATATCTTAATGCTATGCACAACATAATATTTTCCTATATCTCGATGCTATGCACAACGATTGCATTTCTCTTCATGGTTTATTTACATTCAGTATACAATTTCCTCACTCAGACGAGGACAATACCTCAGTAATTATAAATATTACCACCAGATTTTTTTTGTTCTGTTTTGTTTTCGCCATCTCTTGCATAAGCTGAAAGCTAACATCTTAAATCATATTCCTCTCGAAATGTTTCTACCTCTGCCCTTTTGAATCGGAATCGGAAGGAACAGCAGCACAATAACTAATACTTGAGGATAAAAGGAGTTATAAGGAGGATCAGCCACCAGGATAACTGGAACAAGGTTGTTGCTCATCCTATCATGTAGAAGAGGCTTTCCATAATACCTTGACTGCAGACCCAGTGGCAAAGGCCCAAACGATAGCAGCAAGTAGAACCAGTAACGAGACGAAAATCAGCCCACCTCTTCCTCTAACCTGAATAACTGAAATGCTTGATTCTTCATTTGCAGCTTGTTGTGACCTAAAGCTAGAAATGCGTTGGAATGTTCTGTTAAGAACAGTGTTTTCAGCAGCCAAAGCAGGACTGCTAGGTACAGAATCTAGTAAGGCTGATAAAGCTGTATTGAACCATGATTGTGAAGCACTTGAACTCCCGTTAGGTGGTACCTCATTCACTGTACGAATATTGGCAGTGCCTGCAATGTTCAGAAGCAATAGGTTCAGACGTCGGACAATGTTATTTCTGAAAGAATTTTAAGGTGATCATATGAAAAGCTTGCAAAATGAAATAAATCATTAAGCACCTGATGCATGTGAGGACAAGACAACATGGTTAAAAAAAAAAAAAATTTTAAAAAAAAATTTTTAATTTTTTATTATTTTCCCCTTTTTTAAAGCCCTTTAAAAATTTAAAAATTTTTTTGGTAAAAATTTTGGGTTTGAGGTTTAAAATTTCCCAATTTTATTTTATTTTACTCGTTTAAAATAAATTTTTATTTTAAAAAAAATAAAGAAAAAAAATTTTTTTAGAAAAAAATTTTTAATTATTTTCCCCAAAAAATTTTAAAAAACTGAAATATAAGCCGTTGAAATCCTTTAAATAATATTTTGTTATTTAATTGAGCAATTCAATCCTATTTTAATTGATTTGAGTGAATATATGAAGTATTAAAGAATGGATTTCCTGTGATTGAACTTGGTAAACTAAATGGATTTTTAATAAAGTGTTATTCACAATAACTATTAGGTACTAGGGTTAGATACATTGTTGATTGATTAAGATCACTAGTAATATTTGAAAATCGAACCTTAAACAAAATTATGTGATTAAATTAATTGAGAAATTGTCTCATAGATTACTTTTGGAATCTATAAGATATTCTATGTTAAGTGGTTTATGTTACGAAGATTGTAGCATATTGATTAATCATGAAGTATTTTAATAGAATCTTATGATCATCTAGATTCTATGAGTATAGATATTGTTCTTAATCATAATATGAATTGATGGAAATTAGTTCCTAATGATTTGCAAATGCAATAATTCTTATTCAAGTCATTTAGATTCATCAATGTGTTGCACTATATTAAATTAGATCATTGAGATTGATATATTATTGATAGATTCAACTAATTGAATGCATAATTATGAGATTGATATGAATCATGTAGATGATTAATATCATTGATATCTGAAATTCTCTTAAATGATTTATGAAATAATATTTTATGAGTAATCATTGATCTAAGAATGATAATCCTTGAATCATGATTAAGTCATTGAGATTAAAATTCACATAAATTATAACTTCTACAATTTGAATTGTATAATAGAATTATTTTTATTTATGACATATCAAAATATTTGATATTTAAATGCTTGTCTTAGAATGAATCGATAGAGATGGATTATATTAGTATCTAAATTTTACAATGATTATAACTCTTTATTTAATATAATTAATAATACTATAAATGTAATATTAGTTAGCAATATTTAATATCTTGATTTATTTTCAATTTTTTATGCATGTTGAATAATAATCTTTAATATTTGTGATATGAATTTTGTTCTAATATGCAAAATTACTATTTGTATCTAATGCATTAATCTTAGTATATCCTTTATGATATATCAAAATATAATTATCCTGCTATAACTTTATCTTGCTAGTAGTATCATAAAATATTGATTATCGTCATTGAATCCATATTTTGCTGAATTATGATAAATCGCTATATTGATTTTAATTTGACAAAATTTATTAAATCATAATTGTGATCAATCTGCAACTATTTCGATTATTATGTATATGTATCCTCATTTTTTACAACGCGTATTACGTCATCATGATTTAGTAACTCCTATTACTGATGACCTTAAGATGCAATCAGTAGATAATAGTTATACCATTTTGCATCGCTATTCTAATCACATTCTGTCATATGCATATTTGAGTCTTGCTTGCTGCAGCTGCTAACATGTGTATATCGAGAGATACTTAACTCTTAGCAGCATTCTGTTGTGCACATGTAGCACCATCACTTGCATTGTCAACATAGCATGTACAATCAATTTTGTCTAACTTGCGTGCCAACATCATTCGTTGATTGATTCTCCTATTTGCCAAATTAGCATCTGCATCATACACTCTAGTAGTGAGATCTCACTTGTCATCGCATTCATGTCATTGTCTTTCAGTAGACTCTGTTAAGCACTAGTCAATGGTCCCATCTTGAAACCATCTTCACATGCTCAGTTATCGTCAAAGCTTAATGCTCACCTTCGATGTAACCTTGATGTCTCTATTCTGCCTTATCATATAGTACCTTCTTTATTAAGTCAATGTTGAACTCCACCTGTATGTTAGCTCATTCTGACATGTTGTACATTGGATATTCCGTTACATATCTAATGATTCACTTGGTCAATGTTATCTATGATCTTCCAATTTTTCAGATCTTTTATTGTATCTTTACTAGTCTTCATATTGATCTTGTATTTTTAGTCTCCAATCTTGTATGATCTTGCATCCTATTCATGCACTTAGTCATTATGAGATGTTTCTCTTAATGCTACCATTTCTATTGCTTTTCATGCACAGTAGTTGTGACAGTATTCTCGATGTAACAGCCATTGTAGATCGTAGTTGCACATCAAGACATAGCAGATCAGATTTCAGTTCACAGTCTATATACATTATTATGAATTAGTCATTTTGCAATATTGTCTGATTCAGATGTGCATTCCTATGATATGCCATTGAGCATTCATTCATGTAGTTCAATTGCCCATATATCTTTGCCATGTGAACATTTTATTCAATTTTCAACGTTTTATTTCAAGTCTACGCAGTGATTAGTTCATTAAACACTTTTATTATTATTTATTGTTTTACTGCAAATTGTATTTGCCATATCAATTTGGTCTTGCTATCTTATTTGATCATTTGAATTTACTCATGATTATTCGAAGGCATTGATTTAACTGAAGTTCAGTTTAAGACGATATATTCTAGCAGCTAGTTATGATTGATGTTAACCATTAAATATATGTTAATTGTACATGTGTATTCATTACAGCTATTGTAATTTTCATTATGCAATTATTGACCACTTAGTCATAGTTATATCAATGTTGACATTACTAGAGTATAGTGCAGAGTATTTGATAGTTTGATATGCTACATGTTCAATGTAATTTTAACTTAGTAGGAATTGATGAGTTGCATTAGGTTTCTATTAAATGTATTTTGCAAGCATTTACTCAATGTGCTATATAAACTTAATCATCAAGTTAATTGATATTAAATTGTATGGACATTTTGCTTGTAGGAGTTTGTAGAATTGTAATGTTGAGAAATGACTGGCAGAATTTATAGATTTTGACGATATTTATGGTAATATTATGATTAGTTAAGTTTGAAGTCATTTAATTAACTTGTAATATCTAACTTGATTCCTAAGGTTAATTAAACTTAAGCTATCGTAAGATATGGAATTGACATTGTGTAGATTAAGACTAATTAGTAATGATTTTATCAAGTAAGTTAGATATGGATGTAATTGGATTGCATATGATTTGTGTCATTATGTTATATGCTGTCAACTTATTCATAGCATATCGTCTATTTTAGTTCAAGTTATTTAGTCTATAAGGGTCTTAGTTCTTAAGACTTGTTGATGATGTGGAATATCGAACTTATGCAATTTAAAAATTATGAAAGATTTTAAGTAATTTATGGTTTAAGTATATGCATCAATTGAGAATTATATCCATGTAGTATCATTATAGTGTAATATACTTGAGTATTCACTATCGATTGGATATACATATTGGTGAATTAATTATTTGACATCAATAAAAATATTTGTTTGATAAAGTCTTAAATTACATGTATTATTTAACAGTTTATTTGTTATAGATAGTATTGGCTAGTCATTTATGTGCCAATATTAAATTTACCTAAATTTTAAATTTAATGCCTATGAGATTATCTGATTGAATTTAGGTATAATTTAACTTCATATACTTCTACAACATAAGAGTAAGCTACTATTAGAGTAATTAGAATTATGCAATTAATTTGATATGAAATTAGACATTTGATGGTTAATTTATAAGGCTAATAGTTTAATATCGTGAACTATAATATTTATTAATATTGTCATTAGGTATCATTTAAGTTGACATAATGTGGATTTAGAATTAGCTATAAATAGATTTATGATTTAAGACGAATTATATACTTGGCATAATATTTATCTATTTTGCAAGTGAAATATTTAATAGGATAATATTTAGGATTGAATTTTATTTAATGTATATGACTAATTTAATTAGGATTTCTATATATATTTGCATTATATTTATTTAAGATGTATTTTAATAAGACATAATATCGATACTTAATTTATCATAAGGAATTATTAATGAAGTTATTGATAGATTAGATGAATATGATTTAAGGTTAGACTTAGGTTAACTTTTATCTTTGAAGGTCCATTATTAAATATGATTCATATCTCAATTAGTGACATCTTATTAGTATATAATTAACTCCTAGGATAATCTTAACTTGAAGTGATTTAAGAGCTTATCTTATAATTAGCTGATTAATGTCTAAGAGATATATTACTGTAATTATATAGATGTCAAATTATGCTCAAGGTATTCCTAATGAAATTATATCATTAAGATATCTTAAATAGGTTAAGTATTCAAGAGAATAGATATAAATATCGGATAATCGTTATCGATGTAATGTATAAGATATGATGATCATAAAGAATAAAATGTCATCTAGGAGAAGTCCAAGATTGAAAATGAATCATCAGAAGACTATGGTATCATCATCCTAGATGAGAATCCATTCAAGGAAGGTAGGTCCATAAATGAAATTCTCATATAGAAAATGTATATAAGCTCGATGAGAAGTATCGTATACATTGAAGAAAATATTGATGGAGTTGGTATGATTGAATCATCCATATAGAGAGATAAATCCCTAATTATAAGACTCAGTGCGTGAATGAAATATATGTAAGTTTCAAAGTGCCATATGACATTAGGAGATAGGATGTATCATTGAGATGTGAGAGTATATTATCAAGCATATGTAATATGCGATGAAATAATAATGTATCAATGAAATCTAAATGTTAAGATTTCTTCATGAGATGCTAGATCACTATAGTAATATAGATGAATTGTAAGAGAATCTTAATGAAGTGATACATCATATAATCATGATATACTTGTGAAGTTAATCTTGATATGATCATATGGATTGGATTCAATATAATGAAATATATATAAGATCCTTTAGAAATGCTATATTGTAAGTTATATTCAATTTGAAACAATTCTAGAAATTGGATTATACATAATAATTTATATACTAATGGGATTGAAACGATACAATATTACATTTGGAAATGAATACAATTGATATATTAGGAAATGTGATATAAGAAAAATATTATAGACATTATTGATTATAAATAAGTCAAGAATATGATTGTAAACTAATATACAAGCATAAATGATAGCAATATAAATCTAAAGTATATAATGAAGCATATAATGGTAGAAAGGTATGAATCATCATTAATTATCTCATTAATAGAATATGTGTCATAATGAATGATTGTTAGTCAAATGAAATACTTGTATTCGATAAATTGAATTATTAAGATATGTCTAAAGATATCGAACAAATTAAGAGAGCTAAGTCATTAATTGTACCTAAGTAACTTAGTAAGCATAAAAGATGAATGTATGATAAATGTATTTACCTAATCAGTGAGCATGAATGAATAGTAGATCCAATATACTGATAGAGGTATCTGAATCTCAATATCATGGCTAGGAAAAGCAAAGCTAGAGGAAGACTAGAAGAAAGAAAGAATGGCTGTTCTTCTCGCCTAGTCTGCCATGGCTAGGGTGCAATCGGATCGGATAATTTCCGACCGATCGACCGGATGTGTTTGGATCAATCGGATAGTCATTTCGGATAATTGTCGGATTCGGATATTTTGTTTCAAATTCGGATTCGGAGATTACTATCCATCAGCTCGGTATATTCCAAGATGATTTTCAGATATTTTCGGGACAAATAATTCGGATATCCAAAGATCATAACCCACAAAATCCAGCAAAACATTGGCCCATCCATGGCGGACACACCGAGCATGGCCAGGAATAAGGATAGGAGGAAAATAAAAGAAGAAAAGAAAGAAAAGGAAAAAAAGAAAAAGGAAAAGAAAAAGGGAGAAACGAGAAAAATGGGGTGGATCTGGCAACGGACTCGATTTAGTTTGTTTAAAACTAGTGGAAAACCCTAATATCAACTTTTGATATTAGTTTTGTTACATTTGAACTCATATGGTTGATTAATCATTGCTATATGTGTACTTTATGCGGTATCTATTTTCGCGCGATATTCGACAAAAAATATCTGATCCAATATCGATTCCACTCTGCATTCACTTCGAATCCATGACCGATATTATCCACGCCAGATTCAGATATCGGCACTATCCATATCCGATTTGAATCCGACAAAAATATGGTTTATGATAGGGAAAGAGCGATATCCCATCGAATCTGAAATGATTGCACCCTTGCCATGGCTTTGGTGCAGAAAGTAAAGGGAAGGCTTTGAAGGGAAGAAATAATGGAGAGGAAGATGTCAAGGATGAGAACACGCTCACATGGGTTTGGAAGAGAAAAGTGCTAACTTTTTTTTGTTTACTACTTTTCATTGTCATGTGTGAGAGGCTGACAACAGGCAGCCATACCAATACCAAGGCAAGTGGTGTATCTTTTATGTTGAATATGGATCTTTTGTGCATCAGACCTTCCAACTTCAGTGATGAGAGACTATTTGAGCATTTATTAATATTATTTACAATAGAAAATAAATATATCAATTTATTTTTAGTATTATATTAATATATAGTAATCAAATCCCTGAATTCTTGTTTTTCAAGTCTCCCGAATCGGACACTCCAATAAGAGTCAGATTCCGATTCCCGTGTTTGTGTCAGGTAAAACTTATTGGAACACATAGGCAAAACATGAACCCCAAAAGAAAATAATAACATTCTAATATTCAGCTTTGTTTATTTTGTTGAACATGAAGGCTTTCCAGAGATTGAAGACTCCCCCTTCCCATCATAATATTTAACAAAACAACATGAGAAATTAGAAAATCCAATTAAAAATATTAAAAATTCAGTGCCAAACTTTGGTGTATGGACCTTTGTGCAATGAAATGTAAAACCTGTTAGAAAAAGGAAGTGTACGGAAGAAAAAAGTGAAAACATCTCAAATATGTTCTCTAATTTCTCATCGTGTTTTGGCTTCTAGTGTCAGGAGAGGCATTGTGCTGAACAAAACTGCACTAGTATTAAAGTATGAACCAACAAAATGGCCATGACTTGCTTAGAATATATAGTTGGAACCTACAAGTGGATTGTAGTCTTCTATGCAAAAGAAATATTTCTGAATTTCCAACCAAGAATGAGCATAAGTCAGGCATAATGGGATGCCCATAAATCATTCTGTTAAAAGAGCCATACTCGCATTTTCTCTTCCAACTTCTTTGCATCAATCTGTTCCTCTTCGCTAAATATATCAAGTGAAGCCATGGATGCCATCGCCAGTTGACCAATATAATCCTCAAAAGCTCACTACCAAACAGCATTGCAAAAATTGCAGCTGGATCAATTATTGCTTCCCTAAATAATGTTGACAGGAAACAAGTTAGAATGTAAATAATCTCACAACATTCTACAGTACATGAGATAAAATCACCAATTACATTGTCAAAGCTACATCTAGGAAAGGAAGAAAATCATTCATTGCATCTGTAAGCAGTCAAGTACACTAATAGTTTTCCCTTAGAACCTCCCAATTCTTTGAAAATTATTTCTACAAGTTCACAGGAAGTATTTGTGAATCAGACTTACGTTGAAATACCAGATTTGCCATATGAATCATACGCTTGACGCTGTGCAGGGTCACTGAGTACTTGGTATGCCTCCCCCAATTCCTGAAGTTACAGTAAACTCTAATGACTAATGAGGATATTATATTGACAAACTGTGCAAAAATCACATATTCCTGATTTACAAAGTCAAATTTGTGTAACAGCATCAGATAGTATTTCATGGTGACAAGATGCACTGAAAAGTAGCAATACTGCACAAATGCTCAACATATCGCAAAAGCAACTTGATAATGCATTATACTCTCTTGCATGATCTATATGAGTATGCAAGATACAAGCTGTTCGTGGTTTAGGACGAACCATACAACAAGGATAACTGCTGACTGTTGGACATTAGTTTCACATACTTCAGATGAATGAGGCATAATAATGTTACAATGCCAGTACAGGATGAATCATGGTGTACAAAAGAGCAAATTGTCGTTGGTAAATTGTTTTGGCCACAGCAACTTCCAGGATCATTTTTGGGGGAACTAGGTTCTGTTTTATGAATTGTTAAATGCCTAGACGGAAGTTGCATATGCTCGGTTATTTCAAGGCAAATTCTGTCACTGAAACACTTAGACTATGAGCTACAAAGAATAACTCATTCATTCTGATGTCAAACATTACTTATACCATCATTGAACATGGAATTAAAAATATTTTTGTAAACTCATTTTGTATTTCTGAGTTCCCCTCCCTAGACTCCTAGAGTAGTATCAACATTAAGGCATGACAACACAGTTATCTGTTTAGCATCAAGTCATCATTCAGTAAGGTTGCAACACTGATGCTCATCAACACCCACAGCATAGAAGTTTTGCTCCCTCCCTCCTCTTGGAAATGGGACAACTAGGGTGGGTCATGGGTGAAGAACTTTCACAATGAACCAGTTTAATACAGTTTTGTTTTCTACCAGGAATAATGGAACGTCGCAGGAGCAGAGCACATGGCAGAAGGATACTACTACCACAGGGCATTCATCAACCGAAAGGTTCACTAGGTTCTGAAAGGCGAAATGTACATTTTGAAACACAGAGCGCCGCACAAAGAAGCAGGCTTCCCCTGCGTCCACAACTAACAATATAATATATTGTTCTAGCCTATTTCCTGGTCAGTTGCGGATTGTTCACCGTAGTTACAGAGGGAGGAATTGAATCATGCTGTTGCGGTTGCGGGCTGATCTCAAACGTAACTGGAGCAGGAAAGCAACATCAGCATAAAGCGAATACTTGCCTGGAACTTCTCCGCCGCAAGCGGATCATTTGGGTTCTTGTCCGGATGGACCTGCCTCGCCTGCAACACCACCGAATGAGATCAAATCAAAGCGAACTTCACCAGAAGATCATGGGGGAAGAACGTGTGGTACCTTGATGTAGTACGCCTTCTTGATCTCGGCCTCGGTGGCCGACGGGCTCACTCCCAGCACGTCGTAGTACCCCGTCTCCCTTACCATCGAATCAATCGTTCCACCTCCCAACTCTCCCTTCTACTCCGGCTCCTACCAACAACAATCCCTCTCCGCCTCCGCCCAAACAAAACCCTCGATCTCCCTCCCCCTCTCCTCTCCCTGCTTCGACTCGATGCGATGTGAGATCTCCCACTACTCCTACCCGCAGCGGTGGCGATGTGATTGATGTGTAGGAGGTGGAGCCTTGGAGGAGCCGACGCTGCTCTGACGGCTGGGGATTCCGACCATAAAGAGCGTGGAAAAATTCGTTTACCTTTTTTTTCCTCGATGAGTCTGAGCGGCAATGTTTGGGAATCCCTTTTCTGGCCGGTGCTTGCGTGGGTGAGGTGGAAATTTAGACTAAAATTCTGATGTATCTAGGAGATATGTTCGGATAGTAGCTCAATTCAGCGAATTTATTTACTGATCTAACCTCTGGCTGTTTTTCTTGATATGGCTCTCCTTGCGATAAATTTGCAAATCTAGTCCCTTAAAGTCAAAATTCCGCAGGCAGAAAGCACTGAATTTTTTTCTCTCGCGATGGGTCCGCGGGAATGTAAAAACCAATGGTCGGCGAGCACTTTTTTTTTTCATTTTTTCTGCAGCCAGGACCGTTGGAATCGACTGTGCTGCTATTTTTTTCTCCTTTTATTTCAGTGGCAGGCAACCGCTAGATTCTTCAACGTGAAAATTTTCAAGTGGCCGTCGGCCACTTGAAAATTGGCAGGTTTTTTTTCACTGGAAGATTTTAAAGTGGATGGGGAGAGCTTGAAAATCACTTAATTAACTAATTAGTTATTGGTCATGCACGCAAACCAATGATCGCCTGATATTAATTAGAATTTTTTTTGTTGTATTAGGCGCCTAGCCCTATTTTTGTTCCATATACGGTCCTCATCGTGATGAATTTTCAAAAATAGCACTGTCAATTTGTGTAGAATTTTATACTATACTGGCCGTCTGGCTCTACTTTTTCCCTATGTGGCCCTCGTAGCGACGAATTTTTGAAAATAGCTTTGTCCACACGAATTTGTCACTTATTTGAAAGCCGAGGCGCGTGCACTAGGGTGGCTGGCCCCGCCTGCCACCAAAAGATTTTCTATACTAGCCCTCTCTTTGGATGTTATTTTAGGAAATAGCCTCCCATGCTCAAATTTTTAATTCCTTTTAAAAATAGAGTAGCGAGCGGAATTTTTAGATGAAAAAACTATAGAAGAAAATATGCGCAAAATATTTTTTACTAATTGCGTGTTAATTTTATAATCGAATTTTGTTTGTAACGACCAATGAATGGCATGAAGAATGGTTCGAGAGAGAAATAAGAAAGCTAGTAACGCCGACGTACAAAATTACCAAAACGACAAACTGTAGTTCACATTTTGGACGGGTTTAGTCGATGGAATTGGTAGTATAATAGTGCATTGGTAGTTATAAGCTGTAGTGCTACATTAGCCCTAAAATAACGTTATAGTTATACAATTATAAATTTATTAGAATAACAATAATATGATTCTTTTATTAGTGTAATATTGGCATAATATTATTGCGATATATGCATAACTTGAATAATGTCAAGATAATATTACAACATTATTTATGGGATTAGTACAATTATTGTAAGATTGGTATAATATTATTGCGATATATGCATAACTTGAATAATATCGGTATAATATTACGATAACATTTGTAGGATTAATATAATTATTTTAATATTGGTATAATATTATTGCGATATATGCATAACTTGAATAATGTCAAGAATATTACGACAACATTTGTGGAATTAGTACAATTATTTTAATATTGGTATAACATTATTACGATATATGCATAGCTTGAATAATGTCAGTATAATATTACGACAACATTTGTGGAATTAGTACAATATTAGAATAATTAGTAGTACACGAAATGACGGTATTAGTATATGGAGTGGTACAAGAAATAATTCTACCAATGCACTATTATACTACCAATTCCATCGACTAAACCCATCCAAAATGTGAACTACAATTTGTTGTTTTAGTAATTTTGTGCTTCGGTGTCACTAGCTTTCTTATTTCTCTTTGAACCATTTTTCATACTATTCATTGGTTATTACAAACAAAATTTGATTATAAAATTGACATTGTAATTAGTAAAAAATATTTCACCGCTTATTTTCCACTATAGTCATTTTTATCTAAAAATTCCGCTCACTACTCTATTTTAAAAAGGAATTTAAAATTTGAGCGTCGGGGGCTATTTTCTAAAATAACATCTAGTAGGGGCCAATATAGAAAATCTTTTTGTTGAAAGTGGGGCCAAGCCACCCTAGCACGCGTACACCGTGGGGTGTCGGCTTTCCAGCACGACAAATTTGTGTAGACAAGGCTATTTTTGAAAATTCGTCATGACGAGGACCACATACAAAAAAAAATAGAGCCAGGCGGCCGGTATAGTACAAAATTCTACACAAATTGACTGTGCTTTTTTTTAAAAAAAAATCATCACAATAAGGGTCATATACAGAACAAAAATAGAGCCAGGTGCCCAGTACAACAAAAAAAATCTAATTAATATCGACCGATCGTTGGTTTGCATGCATGACTAATAATTAATTAGTTAATTAACCGATTTTCAAGCGCTCACCGTCCACTTGAAAATTTTCCAATGGAAAAAAGAAAAGAAAACCTGCCAATTTTCAAGTGGCCAATTTTCAAGTGGTTGTCGTCCACTTGAAAATTTTCATGCTGGAGAATCCAGTTGTCACCTATTGATAAAATAAAAGGAGAAAAAATAGCAATGTGATTAATTCCAAAGGTTCTCGTCATGAAAAAATGAAAACACTAGCGCTTGTCGGCCGTTGGTTTTTACATTCCCGCCCATGGAATTTTGACTTAAAGGGGCTAGATTCACAAATTCATCGTGAGGAGAGCCATATTCGAAAAAAATAGCTAAGAGGCCAGAACAGTAAAAAAATTCCAATTAAACAAGGACTGACAAAAGATCCAAAGTCCAAATTGGGCTGCTCCCCTGGTAAAACCCTTCACCCAAATATTTGTAATTCCATGTTCGATGTGTTATAAAATATTGTAATTTTATATATGTGTTGACACTTTCTCAAAGCGGGTTCTTAAGAGTTTACTAAAGAAACTCATGAGAGTTTTCGATCGAACTAAGAGCTTTAGGGGTGTTTGGGATACTCGGCTCCACCAAAATCTGTGGAGTTGGTGGAGCAGGTATTTCTAGCTCCGAAATTTATGGAGTGAGTCAGGTACATTAAAAGTGTTTAGGTAGATCATCTTGTTTACATTTTAGACTAAAATAATAAATTTAATTCGCTTTATTTTAGCCTATAAGTTTCAACTCGAAATGAGCTGGGATCCGGAGCTCTCCCAAACAGGACCTTAATAGACTAGTTTAGATTCTTATAAGAAAAGTATCCTCTCCCACACTATAAGTGGATGCATGATGCACATTGTACACATACTAGAAATATCAATAAAAAGAGAGAGCCATGTGATCTATATTTGTTGTCTATGTTTTTATTGGTCAACAACGATATTGATACATAATACATTATCTTCACAAGAGTGCTCTCAGGCGAAGGTTGTTTATGCTTCAAAGGTTGTTGCTTGGTTTTTCTTGGTCAATTCAGTTGCCGAATTTATTTGATCTCTTCCCAATTTTCTACTCTCCTAATTTAGCTGATGTCTCACATTGGGTGGGATTAGCATTGACCAAACCCTAGCCATCATTTCACCCCTTGGCGCAATCGATATTATCTCATGCCTTGGGATGTGTCGGGTTCTTCAGCCGTTGATTCATGCCTTGGCGTGATTAGTATTCATGTCACATCTTGGCGTGGTTGTCGAATAGATCTAGGCATCAGACAGCGCCCTAGCGCTGCCAAATCGATGCACCAGCCATTGGATCACACTGTGCCATGATCAACATCAACCTTGCCTTTTGCATGGTCATTGGATGGCCAATGGGACATGCCATGTGTCTGCCATGGCGGACGTTGGAATGCTAACGAGCAGCCATTGCCACCACACCATGTGGGCAGATCACTTATGCCACACCATGAGTGTGAAGCATCACTGTCATAATCACCATGGGTAAGATGATGGGGCATCGCCGTAGTTGTGCTAGGGAGAGCACGGGGTGTCGTTGATGACATCGTCGTAGTTGTGCTAGGGAGAGCACGGGGTGTCGTTGATGACATCGCCATGTGCGAGATGGGACAAACCGTGGTCACCGCACCATGTGGGTGTCCACCGATGTCGCCACCATTCATCATGTCAACGAGATGAGAACAGGTCTTCACAACTAGATTCGATCTAGGATTGAATCAAAGAAGAGAACATAGAATTCTTAATGGATTGAAATCAATGTACATGGCATTGATCCAAGTTTGAGATCATTATGAAAACAAGTTTTAATCATGGATTGAAAATAAGAAGAGGAACAAAAAATGATTTGATCATCACCTATCTATTGTTGGTGTCCATGTCGGCCATCGCATTGCATCGAATCACATCAACTCTATTACCTTCAAACTTGGAGCGCACATTGGCACATTGGTGTGGAAGACCATTTGCGTCACCACGTGCTAGAAGGGGCGGACGAGATCATCAACAAGGAGGATGGGAGGCTATTGTCGAGGCATCCTCCCTCTGAGATAGGCCACACCGAGCCACCGATAGGTTGCGGTCATCAAACGAAATGCAACCACCGCATAAGATGGTACTGGAGACACCTTGCTCCTATACTTCAACGTTGGGTCACTGCAGATAACCATGGCACCGCTGCTCAGGGCCACCCCTTGGACCACCTCACTGTCGACAACGTACACCACCAATGGGGCTCATAGAGTGGCTAAAGAAAGAGGCAAAAAGAGGAGGGTTGAGCCGTTGCTGAATTTGTCGCTGACTTCACATGGGGCAGCTGTCGGGTTCGCTTAGGGTCACCCAAAGCTTGTTAGCTTGGGGTAGCTAGGTTTTAGGTGGGAGATAATTCGCTAGAAGAAATGGGGTTCACACATGAGTCACTTACTACTAGCATTCTTAACCCTAGCAGTGTAGGGCGGATGGACTAGGCTGAATGAACCCACAAGAGAGCCCAATCTAGCCCATCAAAGTATGGGCCATGCATATTTATTGTAGGTCGATGGTAAAGGCCCACAAACGGCTTGATATAATCATCTTGTAGACTGAATTTGGCCTAGATGAGATTGGATGAATGGAATCTATGGTTCATTGGCAATTTTATGGATAAGCCCTTGGCTTTTGCAGAAATTGTATACAAGCCCCTAATCTATTGAATTTAGGTCCTTATGATGTGAACGTTGTAGGTAGACCTTGGAATTTTTTGAGATTGAAGATCTTACAACGGGTCCTCAAACTTTTTGAAAATTGTGAATAGGTCCATACTGGCTGTAGAAATTGTAGAAGAGACCTTAAAATTATGGAAAATTACACATAAGGGCTTCCACCTTTTTGGATTTTGCGAAAAAAGACCATGTAAGTTTTAATAACTTATAAAAAATACTGTATGGTATTTTAATTTATAACAAAGAGTTATTTTCTACACTAGAAGTAATCAAGATTCAAGAGGATTACTTTATGGGCTTAGAAAATTGTAACAATTTATGTAAATTGTTGGAAATCATAGAAATAATATCTTAATATCTGAAACTAAAAAAATTATTTCCTTGATTTTATATATTTTTATGATGCCCATATTGTCTAGCATATTGATTTAATCTATTGATAGCATATTTTTCTATTTATTACATGGAATAAAATAAAGTGGAAGATATACTTATCACTATAGATAAATTTACCACATGATATGATGATTTCATATACTTTTGGTATCCAATTAACCTCAAATTGATTTTGATGGAATAATAATATGTTCTTAAGTGTAATATGGCCAAATGAGGCAAGGGAATTAGGATTCCCTTAATATGATCTTAGAGAAGATCACTTTGAGGTATGATTTGCCACCTCAACCCATTAAACTTCACACCAACTGAAGTGATACCTTGAGAGTATACACTATGGTATGATCTGAGTTGATTCACACATATGCCTAGAGCATATGCACTCAAAATTTTTAAGGTTGGCTTGAAGTGGTGGAGGAATAAGGGAGTGACATAAAGAGCAATGGATATAATGATGAGTGATGGTAAATAACATGGAAAATTTCTTGTAAAAACAAAGGTGATATTTCCTATGGTAATGATTAGCCTACTGAGCAAAAGCAAATCAACATTCGAATTGATTAAGTACACAATAAGATATTTGAAAATCATCATTGAAATTACTTAAGTACACAATGAGATATTTGAAAATCATCAAGTTGAATGATTTTCACGTATTTGGGAGATCATTGAATTGAATGATTTTTGATATTTATGCTATACAAGATTTGCAAAGAGCAATCTTGATTCCCAAATAAAAGATAATAACATAGAGGATGATATTGATCATGAGTGATCTTAATTTTTCATAAGTATACTAAGAATCATGTTCTTAGTTTTTAGTTAGGCATATGTTGAATCACCATCTTTTAGTTGAGATGTGTGCTCATGTTGAAACATCATTAATCATTGGGTGATAAAGTTTGATGTTCTAAAAAAACATTTAATTCCACGCTCCTATTTAATCTTTGTGCATTAAGTGGACAATCTTTGATATTCTACTTCCTCTTATGATTACAACAAGATAATGTATTATTTGATATACTTTAAATGCTGTTATATTATAATATATGTAACATCGATTTTTCTTATGTAGTTTAGCTCTCCAAAATTTTCACCAAATTTCATGGTAATTAACTCTTAATTTGGGAATTTCATAAATAAAAAATTAATATGATTATATCCCAAATCAACAATCATAAAAATTATTTTATTTGAGTTCCTTGTCCTTAGAAGTATTTTCCAGATTTTTATGGGAAATTTTGAGTGAATTTGCTATTTTATTTGAGCTCTTTTAATTTCTTTGTATTTTCTACAAAGAAAAACCAATTAAAAAGCTAGAAAAACTTTTAAGGCCAAATCTCTTTGCGTCAGCCTAGTTCCTTTTACCTCTACCTAGTCTATCCCACCCTTTTCCTTTCCCACGTGTAGCCCATCGCCAGCCGACCCAACCCAATGTTGCCGTAACTTGTCTGTGCCACGCACATGACATGTTGTGCCACACTATGCTATTCATGTCATCCCCGCTCTAGACTCAGAATTTTCACTACCATTGATGCAATGTTGTGGATCGCACGCCAAGGCCACGATAAAGCCATCGACCCCCTCTGTTTGTTGTCCCTAGCCAGCACCTGTCAAACATGTCATCAATCATCGGAGAAAGCCATGCTGCCATCATCGTCCTCGCATCCGGCGACAAGCGCCGTCGTATTCGCCACTCGTTGTTCTGATAAGTAAAGCCTGTGTCACTATGTGTTCATCAATCCAATCCACCTATCCCTAGGCTTAATATGAGTTTGGGTCGCTAGTTGACTCCATCACCGTTAATGAGTTGCTGCTGATGTGGTCCTCACCGTGGTGATCACCGCTTCGTGTTCTATCTAATACACACCTTCCTATAGCTGAGATGTCACTCGTGGTCATTGCTATCGTTGAGCTCGTTGCCACCATTGTCTTTGTCACGTCACTGCTCATCTAAGGTTGATGCTGGTCTCACTATTGGCGTCCTCAATATCTTTTGGATGCACCTTTTGCTTGCCCAAAAGGCAGTCATTGCCATCGTCGTAGTTCGCTAGAGCTCCATCATTGTTGTCGCTGCCATTGACCATTGGTCTCTATGCCCCACTGCTTGCATGTCAACGCCACGCAAGCGACATGTGTTCTCCGTGTGTCACCAAGTCAACCACATCCCACTTGCATCACTACCACATGTCACCACATGTAGGTCATCTGTCGTGCACGTTAGCGTAGTGCTTACGTCAGCAAGTATAAACCTAGACCGGTTCGGCGAGATTTGGTCTATCATGGATCGAGTCTATGACATATGGACCCCACATGTCAAAGCCTGCTCCATGAGCCAAGCCCAATGTAGATCGTGTGCCTTGTCCATGAACCCGCTCCACAAATCTCGCCCCATCATTTAGCTTGAGGAAGGAATATTCCCATGATATTTTCTTCTCTCAATTTTCGAGATTTTCTTTTTGATATCTTTCAAGAGCTCGCTCTCCTTCATACGAACTCTGATTGAGTACATTCAAGTTTTTAAATTTATCTAAAACTGAGCCCTACATTCTAGTACAAATATTTTGATTTTAGAATTTTGTTTTGCCCTGTTTGTTAATTATTTTCTTTGGACATTGGTGTGTTAGGCGTGTTCGATGGAGAAGAATTTGCTAAAGTTCAGAACCATGACTTATTCCAAGCCAAGTGTTGCTTTGATCATGTTGAACCAGCTTTTACAAGAAAAAGTTATTTTGTTTCAAGTTATTGCATGATAGTTCAAATTATCAACTATTTAATTATTTTGCGATTAGTTATGCAAATTATTTTAATTATGCATACCTTGTCATTTGTATGCCACGATCATTTGTCACCCTAGATTGGTTATTATCAGTTGGCCATTAATATAGAATCAACGTGAGGTTAGTTTAGATGTGTTTAGTATGCTTAGCCATGCAATAGATTTTTGATATCATTTTGAAGTTGTAAATCAAAATGTGACTAAGTATGGAATATCATCATGAAAAGGGTGCGTCGTGTGTTGTTACATGATGATCTGTTGTTGATGGCATGTGTTGCACAATAATCAACAAGGGTGTGAAATAATTTAGACTAGAGCAAGTGGCAAGAAGTTTTATGCTGGTAATTCTGTGTGAAATTACGTTGACATGATTTTATGTGAATCTATACAATTTTGTGTGAAGTGGTGTAGTTGATTGGGTAGTTTTGCCTAGTTAATTAAGGATTTAACCTTGTAAGCCATTGAACTAAGCTAATCATGCAACCTTATGTCTAGAATATGACAAACCTAACTTAGTAAGTTACCGCTTTTGACATGTGACACCTCACGTGGTAGGTTAAGTTGTGTGGTTGGGATGGAGGGTATGTGTTGTACTGGCATCACATTTTCAATGGTTATTGTTCCTTAGTCCAACGGTGGGTTCGTCTTATTCTTCTATTCAATGGTTATTGTTCCTTAGTCCAACGGTGGGTCCTCTTATCTTCTAATCGTGTGAGGGAGGAATGGCGAGATCGGACTTATTTGGATGGCCAATGTTAGGACAGAATTTCGATAGGATTTGTAATGATTTTCTTAATCGCACATCAAAGGAAGCGTATCATGGCCGATATTAAAAGATTGATCATATATTGTGGGTAAAATATATAACCTCTTAGAGTGTGTAAAACTATTCAAATAGCTGTATTCCCGGTTATAGACAATGCTCGAGAATTTCACATAAGGGTTAGATTTATAAAATAAAACTTGGTGTGAAGTCATGAGAAAGAATTGTTTAAGGTTATGTGAAAGCTCTCAAACATTATTATTATGGTTACTTGTTTTACTTATGCTTTCAATCTATTTATTGGTATTGACACTGTAATTGTTGCTTTATGCCAAATAAACAATGTTAGCCATCTTTTAGATTAAGCCATGCATATAGTTATTTAGACTTGCATTCTGTGCACAACTTGTTGAGTACTTTATATGCTCACCCTTGCAATAAACAACACTCAGTTGAAGAAGAAGAGGAGTCAAAACCTACTTTGGAAGAGGAGTATCATGAAGAGGACGATTATTCTTATTCCATTGTGTAGATATTCTATCTATGTTGTCAATATGTGCACTATCGTGATTCTGGACTAGTATTTGCATATTTGGGTCCTGACATCATATTTATTTTTACCACATATAAACATGTTGCATTTGAAAGACCTTAAATCATACATGTGAGATATTATATATTAAGGCAATTTGGGCATTGATAAAAATAAGATTGGACTATGAATATTTTAAACTAGCCACAACATTAAAGTATCCTTAAGTGGACTTAATATTGTTATGAATGTTTGGGACATCTTGAGGGTTATGATTTAAAAGGCTAAAATAGGATCTCTAATCTTTTCACACATTAAGAGTAACTCCTCTATTAAAGGTAACGATTATCATTATGGGACTTAATGTTGATATGAATTTTTGGGACATCTTGAGGGTTATGATTTAAAAGGCTAAAATAGGATCTCTAATCTTTTCACACATTAAGAGTAACTCCTCTATTAAAGGTAACGATTATCATTATGGGACTTAATGTTGATATGAATTTTTGGGACATCTTAAGGGTTATGATTTAAAAGGCTACAATATGGTCCCTAATCTTTTTACGCTTTAAGTATAACATATCTATTGAAGGTAACGATTATTATTAGGGTACTTAATATTGTTATGAATGTTTGGGACATCTTGAGGGTTATGATTTAAAAGGCTAAAATAGGATCTCTAATCCTTTTACTCTTTAAGTGCAACACATCTATTGAAGGTAATGATTATCATTAGGGACAAATTACTCGATTCCATTTGTAGGATTTAGATGAGAATAAATTGAACCCATGATGAGATCATATATGTACTTTGTGGTCCTGATTAATGCCTTCACTGATTAATGCCTTCACTAGGTGAAAGCAGGGTGCTCCCACTAAGTGGATATTATTCACTATCAATTATACTCCTAGGGAGAGAAATTGTTATAATTCGTGGAGTTAAGAACCCATTTCTAGGATTCTGCGTATAAGAATAGAGTATTGATATGGTTATATAAGAAGTCTCAACCAGCAAAAATATCATCCAGGAGACACTGGTCCATAAGAGTTTGAGAGATGAGAATATCCATTCTGAAAGAAATGTGAAAATTGTTCACCCAAGAAGAAAGGAAAACATCCAATGGGGATCTTTTCGCATAATGATGCATTAAGGAAGTGTTGAGTACACTGCATATGCCTTGGTGACTAGTGCAAGTGAAAATCATCTAGGAGGTATTGGTCCATGGAGTCTAAGAGATGAGAATGTCCATTCAGAAAGAAATAGAACATTTCCCTCATAAATCACCACCATAGAGTAATATCATGGGAACTCGAAAAACCATGAAAGGATTTTTGATATGTTGTTCATTGAAGTTGCCATCCCATCATTAGGAGAAGGATAGAGCCCGTATTTGTAATGCCATGATGCGATGAATGAAATATATTTAATTCAAAGCTGCCATGATGAGCAGGAATTAAAATCATGTAGTATCAAAAGTGAACTAAGAGTTTAGAGGGTACTCTAATGCCTAATGAGCGGAGAGTCTGCTAGATATTATAAGATGAGTAAATATGCATGAAGTGGAGATATCCTTAGATGAATGTATACCCACTTATGAAAGATGACTTATATTGTTAAAGAATCTACAGAGATGCTTGCGGATTTAGGATACACAATCTACGAGGACACTTGTGGAGTTATGATCTATTAACATAAAGTCATATGATTGATAAATCACTATATAAACTCCTATGATAGGATTTGCCTATTATGTGAGAGGTCTTACCAAAAAAATCATCTAGAGAATGAATAACTCAGCACTTTTGTGAGTATACCTTATAGCATTGGGATTGCACAACAACCAATAATGTATCATTTGGGAAATGATGACATATTTGATTAATATCTACATGAGAGATGGATACGGGAATGATAGAAATATTATAGACAATTATACCTTTATAATTGCTTATATGGATCCAAAACCTAAAGTTCGCAATAGAGCATTGATGATACTCATAAATGAAGGGTCAAAAGGATGAAAGCAATTGAGGTCAAAGCAATATCATTAAATTGAATCTTTGAATTTGAATATGATGGCTCATCATAAAGTGGTGTAAAGCGATTGTTTGGAAGTCATGAAAAATGACTTGTTATTTCTCCTATTAATGAAATAATGTTTCGCTACATGATATCTCTAGTAGCAAATGATTAAACTGATAATGCAGTTAATTGAGCATCGGTAGAGCTCTAAGTCCTTATTGTGATAAAGATATAAGAAGACAACATGTATAGATTGTTGTTGATGATAAATATAATTTATCCTTGTAAGTCTAGTAGAGCCATGAAGGAGAGGTAGAATATTACCTAAAAGTTGGTATATACCTAGAAATAGGGTGGATCATGATGAATATCTCAATTACTAGTTGAATGCACTCGAAATGATTGTATAGGAAGGTTATTAGTAATTAACTGTAATATTCCAGAAAGAAATATAATTAAAAAAGGGAATTCCTCATAGTAGGCTGGGCCAGCCAGGCTAGTTTTGGGTCGGGGGGAAGGGGCTTTGCCCCAAACCCTAGCCGCTCCTCCCCCAACCCCCAACCACACCCCTTCCCTCTCTCGTTTGCAGCCTCCACCTCCCCCTCCCCTCCCCTCTCCCCTTGCCGCCCCAACCCCTAGCAGCCCCTCTGTCCTCCCTTGTGCACCACACTTTCCTCCTCCCCTGTGGTAGCCGCTGGCCTCCCCTCTCAAGCCTCCATTGCTGCTACCCCTAGTGGTGTCAAGGATCGTAGAGATCCTAGGGCAGGAGCTTGGTCATGTGGAGGAGTGAGGAATGCACGATTTGAGGGAAAACACAGATGTCATCATTCCATCGAGTCTTCTGGTGCAGGTATAACCCTTAGGCTGACCTTGGTGGTGTTGGTGTTGCGTTAGAGTGGTGCTATGGTGTTTCCCCTGGTGTGTGTGGTTTGTAGTGATCACCGGGTTGATTTTGGGGTAGGTTTGGTATTCGGGCAATTATGGGTTCAATCTTTGGGTCAAGTTTTGAGGTATTTATGGTTAGTTTTAGAGGGAATGGACATTGTAAAATGTAGATTTTTTCTAAAGTTTCATTAGAATATAAGAACGTAAAATTTGATTTAATGGTTTAAAAGTTATGACCTGTTGAAGCATGCTGTCTAGAAGTTAGTCGCTGCGGGAAGTAGTCACGGTAATCTGCAGATTATAGCTATTTAGTAGCTAAATTAAATTATTTCTATAACTAGAGAAAGCTAGATAATTTTTGTAGACTTGAAATGTCATGGTTTAGTATACTTGAGTTATATAAAAATAGTTACGAAATTGTGAAGTCGCTATCCAAAGGAGACAATAGATTGGTATCTGAAATGAAATTGAGGGTTAGATGAATTAATTGAAAAACACGGATAGCTATAAAATTGTAGATAATTTTCTATGGTTTTCATAAAGTATATGATGTTCTATGTTTGGGATCTTAAACTAAAAATTATGGTCTTCCGATAGCCGGGACCATAAAGGGGTGAGTTGTCCGACGAGTGTGAAGGCTAAAATTGCGGTTGTGTGTATGTGCGATGTAGTTATGTTTGATGCTTGTACTGTTGTTTCATGATTTAGAGATAGATGTATCCATTGCAGAAGGTGTGACTTCAGAAGTGGATTCAACCTCACGCCACTCTATTTCCCATGGGTAAAGAAGTAAGTACATCATTAAATGACGATGGGTTTGAGATGAACCAATGTTTAGGTTGATAATTAACACCTTGTATCCTATATGGTTGTTATCAATTATTATCGTTATTTATACTCTTGATATGTCGTGATTATGTTAATGATGGAACATAAAAATAACTCATATCATTTGCATATGTGTATTCATGATAGAAGAGGTGATCCGTGTATACCTCTATGACTCACTTGGTGTGGCATGAAAAACCTAACTATAGTAGGCCCTTCACGGGTTGGAAGGGAATGAGAGAGTGTAACACCGATAGATGTGCACTCAGTGATACCAGTATAAGCTATAAAATGTGAATATGAGCATGAAACAAATGCATTGCATGAATAAAGTGAAAAAAGAGTTAAATTGATGAGTTCACCTACATGTGTGTATAACATTGTATGATGTACTTTGTTCAATGAGTTATCTATATGTATTGATATCATTGTATGATATACTTTATTGAGTTTTAGATTCACATTTGTTTATTTAATATTTTAGATACATTGAAGTCGGCATACGTAAAAGGAAAGTAGCATAGTCACGCCACTTGTTACCACACCATTCTCTTTATGATATTTAGCATTTTGATCATGCTTAGATCATTGAATAAATTAGATAGACACAGTCATAGAATAATTTTAGTGGAACCATCTTGTGAGAACTTAATCGGTTTTATTAAATAATATTTGTGGCTTTTATTATATATTGAGAATGTGCTTCATTTGGTGGCTTCGACAAAGGTAAGCAACAAGGTCATAATGTTTTCGAGACAAATGTGTTATGGGTCTTGGGCATTCTTGGGTGCATGAATCAAGTTTAAAATTATTGTTATTATTTTCATTGTCATTCCTGTGTATATCTTGTAGTTGGTGTATAACGACTAAAAGAGAAATTATGTTGTTGAAAATGGTTCATTATTAGTGAGAAGCATGATGTAGTGATATTCAAGATATGTGAGGTGCCAAGGTATTACATTAACCTCATGTGCTAAAGCACCAATGGTCATATAATCCTTGAAATAGATTAAGATACATCTAGATCAAGTATTGTAACATGCAATTTCATACTTATGTCTTGCAAATTATATCGATTGTACATATATGTTGGTAAGATATGTGCTAAACCATGATATGGTACTGAGTACATCCTCAAAGAAAAAGGATAAGACCGTAAAGTGCAAAAGACACCTAAAACCACAAGTATGATTCATGAATTATATTCACGATTGTTTACCGGTACTATATAGTGTCAAGAGGTGCTTCCATGCTTTTCTTTTTGAAAGTTGCACAAATATTAAAGCATAAATGAGAATAGTTGGTGATTACTTACCTTTTTGCTTGCTGCAAGATTTATGCAGCTTGTATTTGGAAAGAAAGCATGGAAGCACTTCTCGTTCATATACCAAAGGTATGAGATAAATGATCTTATATACTCTTTAAAGTTTTTTTGAATGCATTGATGACATTAGTGGCATTTGGACTTTGACGAACATAAGTAATCCCCAAAATGCCAAGTCATAGACAAGGTATGCTATGAGGTGGTACAACCAAGAATGAATCTATTTAGGTAGATATTGGTAGTAAATCTTGAGGGAACTATCTAGAGATAGTTGCAATAAATAAAGCCTCGTATGATTAAAGGATTGGAATAATTATCCAACAATATTGAAGTAATTTTGTAAGCATCTAAGCCCCTAATTTCAGTGATTTATGTGTTTCTGTGATTAATGACGTTTGATTATCAATACTAACAATGTTTAAAGGTGAGTTAGTACTTGACTTTGGCATAATGAGAGTTCTTGGTATTTATGGATCCCAGAAATATATAATTGGCGGCAAAGTATGAAGATCAAGAACATTGTGTTTATAAATGATCCAAGGCGTTGAGGATGGATCATTATAGTACTAGGTCTTTATTTTGCTTTTGTCGTACTATTAAAGGGGGTCTAGGCTAGTAGCTTGAGCTTGCTTAGGTTGGGTAAATAGTAGTGATGCACATTAGGCTTGTCTAGCTCATCTATAGTCAAAGGAACCCATAAAAGTTGAAATTGCAATAGAATCAAAGTTGAAGCAATATTGGCTTATTTTGAAAATTGTCAATGCATTTGAATGATCCTATAGCTATTAGACAAGACGGATGATCATTGGAGCCGAAATTGAAAGTTACACATGTCGATCAAATCCTATAGCTATCGGACAAGGAGATGATCATTAGAGCGAAGGTGATATTTTCAATGTGTTGGAAAGTTACACATTTCATATTATCCTATAAGTTTTAGCTATCGGACAAGAGAGAGGATCGTCGAAGCCGAATGTGATATTTTTCAATGTGTTAGAAAGTTACACATTTCGGATGACCATATATATATCGGACCAGGAAGCAAATTGGAGCCAAATGTGGTGATTTTCAAGGTATTAGAAAGCTACACCTTTCGGATAATCCTATAACTACCGAACAAGTAAGCGGATCATTGAGAAAGAGAGTTGGTTTTCGGCATTGGCTAAAATTTATGTGTATTCCGGAAGTTACACATTCCAAGTGATCCTATAACTATCAGACAAGAAAGCGGATCATTGGAGCCGAAGGTAATGATTTTCAAGTTATTGAAAAGTTACACCATCTGGATGATTCTATAGCTATCGGACAAGTAAACAGAACATCGAGAAAGAGAGCTAGTTTTCAACATGGACTGAAATTTATCTATTTGAAATTGTAGAACTATTTAGAAATAAAATTTGAAAGATAGAATGGTATGTATTCGTGAACGGATAGAGTAATAGTCTTATATCTTTTTCTAGTACACAGACTCCACTGACGCCACACGCACCCAATGCTACTTATCCATTCAGTAATGTTTGGAATGTTGAAACTTCACATAAGAATCAATACAATTCATTCAAGAATCTAAATGCATATATGGTAAAAACTGTTTAGGGAGAGAACCAGGTAGCTCGGTTGGTTGGCTCTTCAGATGAGCACGTTGTCCGCTCGTGTTTGACACTGCTCGGTGCGGGTGCTCGATTTTCCATCCGAGCTAATGTCTCAGGCAGAAAAAAATATAAGTGGACACACACGCGTATACGTTTAGTGGGACAGCGTGTTCCTACGCTTCAAAGGACCTAGGGGCTCTGAAAATTTTTCTTAGCATGTGTAGCAGACACACACGCATATATGTAGAGTGTGCGTGTGTTATGTGTGTCATCGTTCCCTTGAAAAAAGAACTGTCTAGGATTTGCGCTGGTCATGAGAAGAAAAAACATCTTCCAAATGCATCAGGGAATGTCTCTACTTGGTGCCGCGTGGAAGTTGGACGGATTTGTCCGAGAGAGAATAAGGGAACTAGAATGGGCGGTGGATGTAGGCTTACTTCTAGAGTGGTTACATGTGTAAAGTGAATTGTCCGACATATAAAGCCACTCACCTATAATGTCCTAATCCTTGACTAGCACAAAACGTGCATGCTCAATGTGTTATACTGTTATGCACGGCTATTATTTAGTAACTACCTAAACTAGCTTAGCCAGAACATTCTGGAGGATATACCAAAATGGGTGGATGGAGAGACACTTCGTCGCTAAGGCAAATCAACCAAGTGGATGGCATGCCATGCCATGCTTTGCTTTGCTTATTAATTTGCAGCGTTCCAAACCTCCAATCACCCCGAGTCCTTCCCCCCTTGGGTCCGGTTGGGAACGCGGAAAAAATATTGATTTTTGCTGGAACCAAACTATTTTCTATAAAATTTCTACAAATTTTTTATAAAATCTTTGTGTTTCAAACAGGGTCTTAGCGAATTGCTTCGTCATGTCTCCTTTAGATTCATGTTCTTCGACCTGCACCAGCTACTATACTGTTACTTGGTTAGTTGTTCAGCTAACAAGCAAGAGGACACACCAGCTTGGTTAGTAACACCGACAAAGCGACTTGAGACCAAACAATAAGCGATCGACTGACGATTAGCAAATGGCGGGAAGATTTTTCTTCCCTGATTTCCGGCCTGGATGGCTGGATCCTGGATCTGCTCTATTATATTTTATGAGCTAGTCAAGCTTCTTCCTCAGTCCTCACAAACCAGCACGTCGCCAACACCGGATAGCACCAGTGATTTGGTTGTTGGTAGCATTAGAGCAAGGTTAATAATAGAGCCCATGGTGGACTTTATAGTATTGCCATGTCACACATACCAACAAAAAGTCTACTCATATAATAGCTCACTCTTGACATGTTTATACATTTAATACTTGGATCACCTCTTCCTCTCACAAAGTGTCTTGGTAGACTTTTATTAATGAACCCTCTCTCTCCATTTCTCTCTTCCACCTCATCACAAATCTGATGTGTCACTTCTTGCAGCCCACCTACATCACCTTATAATACTTGCTCTTATTAATAACCCCTTCCTAGCTACCATCAACTACTTAATTCGATTATATTATACATACATCCAATGGTGTGTGAGTGTGTCTGCGTGAGCTGTGAGCCTGTAGTTTCTAGAAATCAGACAAGTAACACCTAATTTACAAACAATATATTAATCTCACACAAATCTTACGAGAGCTACACTGTTTGCTGTAAAATTTCTCCGAAATTCGCGTGAATTCGTCCGTTAAAACCAGCTCAAAGAAGTAGAAGTGTAGAACAACCTGCACTGGAAAGCTATACAGGTATCGGTCCAACGTCCTGCTGCCTCTTCCTTCCTTGAAGCTCCTCCCCCCTTGACGACGGCCTCCCGCCATCGACACCACCACGTCTCCTCCCTCCCTCCGTCGGCACGTGCGGTTGCCACTAGCTTTCCATCCCGCTCCTCCTCCTTCACCAATTTCAATTCGTCTCCCACTCTACCACCACCAGGTCTCCCTCCAGCTACCGCATTCGACAAGATCGCAACGAAGCGCCCAAGAACCGAGATCGAGATCTAGCTCGGAGGAGGAGATGAAGCGGGAGACGCGGAACCAGATCCTGCTGACGGCGGCGCTGGCGGTGGTGCTGATCGGCGGCACGACGGCGCTGAACCTGACGGCGGGGACGTGGAAGGTGGAGGTGAAGGAGTCGCACGAGAAGGTGTGCAACAAGGGGTGGGAGTGCTCCGGGAGCAAGTACTGCTGCAACGACACCATCACTGACTTCTTCAAGGTGTACCAGTTCGAGAACCTCTTCCCCAACCGCAACAACCCCGTCGCTCACGCCGTCGGCTTCTGGGACTACCAGGCCTTCATTACCGCCGCCGCGCTGTTCGAGCCGCTCGGCTTCTGCACCACCGGCGGCAAGCAGATGCAGATGATGGAGCTCTGCGCCTTCCTCGGGCACGTCGGCGCCAAGACCTCGTGTAATCTATCTACATTCCTTCGTTCCCTTCCCTTCCATTCTTGGTTGGTTGTCTCTTTTATGGATTCCTTCATGTTGGAAAATAAAAAAGAATTTCGACTAAAAAAAACTGAGCAACAAAGCTTTTGTGACTTAGGGCCTATTTAGTAGAGCTCTAGATCCCAGCTTCTCGTGAGATCTGAAATTTGTAGGTTAAAATAAAGTGAATTAAGTTTATATCTTTGATCTAAAATGTAAACAAGATGATACATCTAAATACTTTTAATGTACTCACAGCTTCATCTCTATAGATCTAGTAAAACTAAAAATACCTAGTTTCACTAGATCCGTGATCTAGTGGAGCTGGAGCTCTACCAAATACACCCTTATATTGATTCTTTTTCTCCTCTTATATTTGCTATTTCACTTATGTTTGCTATTTCACAAGGTCTGCTTATATAGCAGATTGTCTCGTATGCAAAGTCGGACTCAGCTTCAACTTGCCCGCACGCTACGGGCTTTACTCTGTTACAAGATTAATTTTATCAATCACCCTTAATTTTATAACACAATTCTAATTTGTTGAGATAGCCGATCTTAACTATGGCTTACCTAACATTTACTCGATACAGAATAAAGAAAGCTCATCAACTCTTTTACAAGATTAACTTTATCAATCACCTATTAATTTTATAACACAACTCTAACTTGTTGAGGTAGCCGGTCTCAACTATGGTTTACCCAATATTTATTCGATATAAGATAGAGAATGTATCTGCTCAACATCGTATACTCAACTTACTTAAATCAAGATAGTGAACATATCTCCTCAATGTCTTGATCTTATTTTCAACGGACATGACTTTAACGACAAACGTATCTCCTCAACGTTCCGGAGTCAACTTTGACAGACTCAACTTATGATGGCGAACACACTTTCTCAATGTACCGGAGTCAATTTTGACGAACTCGACTTAGGATGACGAACACACCTCTTTAACGTCCTAGACTGCGTCAAAGTAGTGCCAGTTTGTTGTCACTTAAAGCTTTGGTAAGGAGCGTTTTTTTCACCTCCTTCAGCTTGCGGCACTCTGAAGCGAAATGCTCATAATCATTACAATTATAGCATCTCACTTTTGCTTTGTCGAATTTTCAATTCTTGTGGCCTCATTGACAAATCCATCGAAAGAGCCCTCGCCGCCATGACTCAACGATTGGGCCTCCCGTTCGGCGCACGTTAGGAGTAGGTGCTCATCTTCACCCCTGTCGTCAGATCCTCTGATCCGTTCCTCGTGTGCCTTTAAGCGACCGATCACCTTCTTGATCATCATCACCTTGAGATCGCCGAACAGCTCAATGGTGGAGACAATTTGCAGGAACCTGCTAGAGACTGCAAGAAGAAATTTTCTTACCACATAGCTTTCCTTCATCTTATCGCCAAGCTCTTTGATTTTGTTGACGATTGTTGTCAATCGGATGGCGAAATCGTCGATTAACTCCGTCTCCATCATGCGCAGCCCTTCGAACTCAGATTTAAGAGTGTGTACCTTTCCACCTTTATACAATCGTTACCAAGATACATCATCTTGAACGCCTTCGACGCATCTTTAACCATCTTCTTTTCGATAAGTAGAAAGAGCGTTTCCTCATGATACCTCCATATATGGTTACTAAGGCCATCTGATCTATACGCATATTGACGTTACCATCCACGATCGCGTCTCACAGATCTTGAACCTTCAACTTATGTTCCCTATTTCACAGGCTCTGCTTATATAGCAGATTGTCTCGTACATAAAGTCAGACTCGGCTTCAACTTACCTTACATGTCAAGGACTCTACTCCGTTACAAGATTAATTCTGTCAATTCAATCCTTGGTTTCCTCTGCTTCGATTCAAGAAACCAGCTGCGTTCTTGCAGGTGGATACGGCGTGGCGATCGACGGGGCAACGGCGTGGGGGCTCTGCTACAACCACGAAATGAGCCCCGATCATGAGACCTACTGCGACAAGACAAACCTACAGTACCCTTGCGTCCAGGGCGTCGAGTACAACGGCCGCGGCGCCATCCCCGTCTACTGGTAATGCATCAGTTCATCACTTTCAGAAGTTCTTGCAATGGCTAAATTGATTGAGATGTATAGTAGAAATCAGGAAGAAGCTACGAGGAAGTGCCAAATTGATTGTTGTTGCTTTCTTGATGTAGGAACTACAACTACGGCGCCACCGGCGACGGCATCCACGAGGACCTGCTCCACCACCCGGAGTACCTGGAGCAGAACGCGACGATGGCGTTCATGGCCGCCATGTGGCGGTGGATGACGCCGATGAAGAAGAACCAGCCGTCGGCGCACGACGTGTTCGTGGGCAACTGGAAGCCCACCAAGAACGACACGCTCAGCAAGAGGCTCCCGGGGTTCGGCGCCACCATGAACGTGCTCTACGGCGACCAAATCTGCGGCAAAGGCTACATCGACTCCATGAACGTCATCATCTCGCACTACCAGTACTACCTCGACCTCATGGGGGTCGCCCGCGAGCACTCCGGTGATAATCGCGACTGTGCCGAGCAGGTCGTATTCAACCCGTCCTACAAGGCGGACGACCAGCGCAACAGTCCAGCTAGAACACATCAGTTCAGTGCCGCAGAGCTCTTGTCGGAGATATAAGTCATACATATTATTATATTTTCTTATATTTATAATTTATTATCTTGTTCTTTGAATAATAATATTATTATTTATTAACAAGTATGTGATTTGTTTATGGATGACTTTGTAATGACTATTCTAAAGTGATCCTAATCGATAAACATATGAGGGCATCTATGAATAGACTAGTATATGTATTGGTCGACGACTATGTTTCACAGGTCATAAATACAGAGATATCAAACCAATAATATGGGCACATGTTAGAGAACATAGAGTTGAATCGACCTACCTTGAGACACTGTGAAAATGTTGTAATTTTACTAGTCAAACGTTGTAATCTTACTAGTTATCAGTTGGTCTCATATACAATGTGTATGCTATATTCTTAATGCATGTACTTGAGATGTGTAATGACTTAGTTAGGGGTTGCCAAATGCTACTCTGTAACCGGTAGTTATAAAGATAGCTTTCGGGTTTGTTGTGGAGTATGCTGCGAGGCATGATTGATCAAGATGGGATTTGCCCTTCTATACAGCGTGAGAGATATCTCTAAGCCTCTTATGTGGTCAGATTTCGGAAATGCATACTCATGCGACTCGCGGTTAAAGAGCTAATCGTAATCAAGAATTTCGAGTCATGTAATTGAGAAAGAGTGGTTGACTAACTAAATAAGGATAACATGTAATCATGTGACCAATATCATAAGCCAAAAGAAAATGCATATAACTAAGTATTGTTAAGTTTCGTCCCATGCGATATTTACATATATTGGGAGTCGGTATGTCCTGTTAGTGATTGCTACCGATTAATGATCGAGTAAGAGTACTTAAACTATGTCCAAGCATACATGAACTTATAGAGTAAATGACGCTTAAATGGTTAAGACTTAATTTGGATGGTAATTCAAGTTCTGATAGGCTTCGAGTTCCTAATAGGCCTTTAATAGAGAGACCCATTATGAGGTCTATATAAAAGGAAGGGTTGGTGGCTTTAGGGTGATGAGACACCATATGAATTCGGAATTTCTAAAATCCTAACCGCCACATCTCCTTCGCCCAAAATAACGCAGCCATCACGTGGTGTTCATGCCTCGTACGGGTAGATACCTTAAAAGCGTTGTTGCGAGGCTTTAAAGCTAGGATGATCCGCAACTGTGATTTATCACGAGGACGATTCACGTCCTATGACGGCTATGATGAGCTATTGGAGAAGATGTGAGGTTAGTACTACTACAACCGTACCAACGCGCTATATCGACTTTACTTCTACTACGGATCTACACGTCTAATGGTAATTTGCAATCTATAACTTGCAGTGGCTCCTTAGTTATGAGGTAGAAATTTTTGAATTTATACTATAGTAGCCTACCTATTCTCCTTCACTTCTCTGCCTCTCTGGTCTTGTATACGTATTCTTGCCATTGCCATTGCCAAGCTTCCCGGTCTATACCGAGTGACCGATTCTTCAGTGTGTGGAGGTAGTTTGGTTTGGTATCGTTTTGAATAGCTGAACTGAGAACTGTGTATGTGCTGCCTATGGGAACGGGGAGATTTGTAGCCCTTTTGTGTACCGTAGTGTCCATTTTCGCTTTTTTGATCTTGGTGACATACATGTTTAAAGAGGAGAATTCAAATTGAACATGCCACAACATTCCTGATCTTTCTGAATATGTGCTGCGGGCGCTTTACAGCTAGTGTGAGCATGCTATGCGGTCGTTCCAGTGCCGCCAATCGTCTTTCTCAGAAAACTGCCCTTTGTCACCAGTTGGACTCGAGTTCTTGATACGGATAGAACTACTCGTCAAGTGTAATCAGAAAACATAAGCAAACAGAGGACAAGAGACAACCATTGGTATTGGAACCAATGAAAAAGGAAAAGATGGTGTTTTGCTACAGAATCATAATGTTGTAATACATGTTTTAGTAAGATATGGACCATACTGCCAAGTTTGGAATATGCTAGAGTTCGACGGCAATTTGCTACAGAAACATACTAGTGCTGTTCATGTTTAAAAACGGCATGGATCATATTGCCAAATTTGGGTCATGCTAGATGAGCTCAAAGAAAGTTTCATCACCACTACTGCTGTATATACTAGCTTTCACCACCACTGCTACTGGCATATCAAGTTTCATCACCAGTTCACCACTACTAGTGTAAATACTAGCTCAAAGAAATTTTCACCACCACTGCCACTGGCATATCTAATAGAGAATAGAAGCATTGATTCCCACATTCAATACAACTAATGTCCCTACCACATTTGTTTATCTTACAAAGAGACATGATAAAAAGCTAATATTACACGAGCAGGCTTCCTATCTAAGCACATGCTAAAAACAAACATAATCTGAAATAGTTCGACAGAGCTCTCGGATACAACATTTGTTAATTTACTGTCCCAAAACTTTGAACTTTGGGTCAGACTCTTAAGGTGTCGTAGTACATATATGGCCAGTATGGCCTCACATTACTGAAAAACTGACTCCCGCAGACAATGAAAAGCAAATAAAGAGAATCAATAAAACCATGGATGGGGAGCAGTGGGTATCATGATGTTGCAGCTTTCAGGTAGAAGCAGCTCCATTTTGAGTATCTTCTAACTTGAGTTTCGGTTCATCCCACGCATGGTTAGAATTTGCCTCTCCTGACTGAGAGCTTCCCACTTTCCTCTTCCGGGTTAGCTCCACTTCTACCGATTCAAGTGGCTCATCTGCACACGAAGCTTGTTCAGCTGCCTCACCCTCCTGCTGCGTTGGAGGAGCTGCCCAGGATATGGGACTCACTGAAGCGAAACACCACATGATATCAGACAAAATGGTGCATGGCTGAATGCAGTTCATTTGATATGCTATAGAGCTACCCTTCAGCAGATACACATACAACAACAAATGAAGAGACACTTGACAGTATAGATATCTCACTGAAGAGTTAATAGAAAATTGTTGCATAAGTTACCACGATGGATTCCTAGGGTGGCAGGATCATTAAAATTTAAAACAGTAAGTACCTGTCTGAACTAACCAAATTAGTTCTGAAAAGCACCTGATACAAATATACAATGCATCTGACAGCTGCTACCAACTTTGTAAATCACTGATTGGAGGAACTATATCTAGCAGTATGATTCTATTTGTGTCTACAATATAAACCAAGGGCCACACAGAACTTGTGGTACACAGTAGTAGGCAACACATCAGTTATGCAACTAGATTTAAGGAAATTAATTTGAGTTCTTATGTTTACCATTGAACTATTTGGATAAGTAAACTTAATTTTATGACTCCCATTTACGATGAAGGCCTGGATCTAATTAAGCAGTCAGAATCCTAGATAGTTACAGTATCCTAACCAATCAGTTTTTTTTTTCTTTATTTTCTTTTTCTTTTTTTGAATCTCTGCTGGTCTGCTAGTATGATTCGAGTCATATCCATGCATTGTTCAAAAAGGTAAGGGAACATTTTATTTGAGAATTAATATTTCATTGATTATGAGTCCACAAGTCATGATGAGTTTGCTCAGACACCGTTACACACCTTCCTCTGGTTGAAGAGACTTAGAAGTTACTGTGCTTGCTTCATCACTTGGGCTCGTTAACTTAGGGCGCTTTTTGACATAGTCCTGCCGCAGAGGTCTAGGAATCTGGAACGAAAAGTGAGCTAATGTGATACCCTGTGCAACATACTCTGGATTCTCTGACAGGTACCTGCCAAGTATGACATTGAGAGTTTAAAGCATACAAAGACTGAGTCAACATGTAGAAATTTAAAGAGAAAAAAAGAAGACAAACACATATAATTTATATCTGCATACTATGTATTTGTGATGTCCAGTCATAAGAACAGGAGAAAACAGCAACAAGATTTGCAGTGCAACTGCTGCATAAAGATGCAGCAAGCAATTTCAGGAATCATTATAGCTCAGCAGATAAAGAATGATGTTCAAGGTTAAATTTGACCAAATACGCATGACATACCTATCAATTTCAACCAATGACCTCAGTTTCCTCCCAGTAGGAGAAGTATAGTACCTGAAAGCAAGTTAAAGAGTGTTACATGGATACATTAAGTTCAGCAAATGTAGCCAGAAATTTAAAAGTGTATACTACATTTAAAAAAAATATTTTTTGTTATTCTTTTAGAGGAAGAAGGTAGATGATGTCTGTTATATAATTAAATACTATGTTAAATGGATCCAACGAGGCTAGAAATTCCTATCCCACAACAAAAGAAAAGATCTACACTGCTTAGTTTGGTGGTGTAGATTAGTTTATTTTTATAACTCTACATTATATACAATTCTCTATCATTTTGCTTATTTGGTGGAAAGGACGAAATGATTTTAATTACCTCCCAAAAATACCTTTTCTGAGCATAAGAATCCTGTGCTGTTACATTACAAACAGATTAAATTGAATGGACATCCTACTAGGAAAAAAAGGTTTGCTAATTAAACAAAGTCCTGTACAAAAAACATAGCCACAGACTGTCAATCTTTGCACTTAGTACATCATAATATTTGTGATGGTGCGAGTTTGGTTTGTCCTTATGATTCTTCTCCTCCATGTAGTTTATCGCCTTCCATTGTCTTGATTCTCAACTGTGTCATACATTATTCTGATCAGCAGTCGCTTCTGGTGCCGGCAAGTAAGCGACGGCGCGTGGCTTAACAGAGGGTCATCATGTCAAGGGGTGCTGCCGGATCAACTATTGCATTGGTCTCTTTTTGCAAAGATGGGTGGTGAAGTCTACATAATTAAAACTCCATCATGGAAGTGTAAAACCGATAAGCCATTGGCCTAGATTAGGAAAAATATCTATTGTTTCAATTTGAATCATGGATGTACATCTAAATTCATGATCAAATTCATCTTATACTAGCAGCTACAAAAGACAAATTTAGCATGAACAGTGATTTTTTACTGTTCATCACTATTCATTTTGCTGTTTGTTTTTTGTAACTGCTAGTATAGGATGAATTTGATCATGAAATTTTATATGTAGGTGGGGTAAGTTGAGATGTACATCCATGATTTTTTCAGAATTTTTGAAACTTTTTAGTTCCGGTGGTTTCACGGAGGGGGTTGCACGGATATGTTGCCTAGATTAAAATCTCCTTTTGGGTACGTGCTTCAGAAGCTAATGAATGTAGTGAGAACTAAAAACAGCAAGAAGACCTAGACCGGGCTCAGAAGTGTAAAACCGATAAGCCATTGGCCTAGATTAATATCTCCTTTTGGGTACGTGCTTCAGAAGCTAATGAATGTAGTGAGAACTAAAAAACAGCAAGAAGACCTAGACCATGCCCTGAGCCCCTGACAAATCTGACTACCAACGATGCACTATGAGCCAAGTAGCCAACCACGAGGAGCTCACAAAGCTTCTAGGAACGGCCAAATTCAAGAGTTTGTGTGGCACAATGCACTGATGCCAAACATCAGTACCCTGCAACTCTACATGGAGAAGATCAACTCTTTCCATCCTCAAGGACCGACAAAAAGAAATCGGCAAAAAAAAAAAAAGGATGAACGGGATTTTCATGCTATAATTGCTTTTCCTAGGTTTAGATGGATGTAACAAGAACAAGTGAAGTGGGCTTCGCCATACAACTCTCGCTCCCTCAAATATACTAAGGGCAATTAGGTGATTGATGCAATGCAAGGCACCAACTACCAACTAAACATCTATTCTATGATGATGTGCTTTTCTTTTATACTTGAATGCAATTTTCTAGCTAGCTATAGACACAAATACCCAAGTATCAAGAGGTCACCACTACGACAAAGTAACATAACAGTTTTCTAGGTTGTCAACAATAAAATATATTGCATAGATTTTATATTACTTCCCGACTTGAACTCCTCAGAATTGACATATATAGAATTGATTTATCCGGGTTAGAAAACATAGTGTGTAGGAAATAGACATAAACAGCTAGTTGAAAAGGAAACCATTAATTGGAAAAATGATACAAATATAGGAAACAAATTGTAACAGTAAGTGAGAAAGACAACAGTAATACTAGCGCACAAATGCACGGGCTACTTGGCTAGTTTCTCTTATTTTCGTGAGCACTAAACACTGATTTTTCAACATACAGAGGAAAGAATGCAGCCAGCAAAGAATGAAATCAATGTCCTTGCAGAAACAACCTGACCAAAGCAAATAGGGTAGTGAATGAAAAGCATTACTCACACGTCAGCAAATTTGGTGCCTCCTTCACCTCTTATTCTGATCTGTCTTTCCCATCCAGGAGGAGATTGTGCAATATTGGGTTTGTCAATAGCCCAAAGCCTACTGCCATCCTGAGATATATCCTCTGGATCATCACATGTTATATCAGGTCTCCACTCACGAGCTCGTTCGCATTCAAAAGGTTGCTGTGTAATATGCTCACGAATTTCTTCGTACTTCTCTTTTGTTGGAATAAGTCTCCATTTGAAACATCTAGCACATTGGACAGTGAATGCCCCAATAGATGGCAATCCTCGGTTTGACATATTAGAAGGACTGCTTTCTGCAAAGATGGGGAATGGCTTTCTCCAAGTTCATCTTGCCCTTTATCTACTGTTTCGGAGTTGAAAACAACCATTTGATTTGATGCACTGTCAGATGAAAACTCATCGTTGCCAAATTGGTGGCCATCGGTACCAGACAACATAATCTGGCTCTTCTTCGATGGTTGAGGAGATTTAGAACTTTCCATGGTTTTTTGCACAAGATTTTCTGGACTAAATTGCAAATGATTAAGGCCTAGGTACCTGCAGGTGGCAATAATAAGAATTGCATGCTGTAATCAAAAGGATTGTTTGATGTGCATGTATGTTCTATATAAAGCAAATGAGATGCTCAATTCATTGCTTAGATATGCATAAAAAATTGTAGTTCAAAATAAACAATAAAATAAGTTTGGTTGCAAGTGATAAAAGGAAAACAAGACAAAGATTATCTAGATAGCATTGCCTACAATTCTTTTACATGTGATACAAAATGAACTCTGCTTGTTTTGCCGATAATTATCTTCTATGTTTGTCCCAATATTGTGCCACAATATCAGTAGTAACTAAAAAAAAATCCAAATACAATAGATGAAATACTGCAATGGCTGTGCAATAACACGCGAAGCCCTTGGAGTCTTGGACTAGTGCAAACAATAGACTGAACACTATATCTTACTGCTTTGAACATGTCATAATCCTAAATTTACACAAGAAACAGTATCATTTCTAATTCGGTACTACAATAGAAATATGTGCATATGCTCCCAATCCAGCATGGAAACAATACAGCAGTGTTTTTTAGTTCCTTGGATAATGGATATGTGCATATGCTCCCAATCCACAAGTCCATGCGTCTGTGCGGATTTTGCATGGTCCAGGTGTTTGGTTGGCCAGAAAAAAAAAGGCTAAAGGAATTGAGAATCCAGATTGAGAGCTTGGAAGTGAGGATGAGGAGAGGAGAAATTGGAGTATATGGTATTGGAGAGTTGGTCATGCAAAGTCAACAATAAGATGAGAAAAAAGAAACGATCCATGAATGCTGATGTGGAAGGGAGGGGAAGATGGAGAAGCACCTTGGATGAGAAAAGGGAGGCGACTGAATGAGACTTGATCCATGGCACAAACTGAATTATGACATAATGTAGTTTCATATTTGCATCATCGTATATCTGCCGCTCTGGTAACTAGTAACTTTATCTGTTCATCATTCATACACATCCATTTACCAAGTCCTATCCCTCAGATATATTGAGCTAAAGCCAAATCTCTGTGGTACTAACATGGGTTAACAGCCTGACCAGCTTAAGCAAGCTGACTCGGTTACAATGCACAGAGCACATAGAACTAAAGACTTCTACTGCCTCATAGGTACCAATAGCTAGAGCAATTGTTCCTACCAACTGATGTCAAGCATCTTTGAATTCAGTGGCATGCGGGGGCGGACCTAACGTGGGGCATGGGGGTTCAGTTGAACCCCCAAAAATTTTGGAAAATAAAATGCTATTAGCTTAGCACTCCAGCACGCAACAAACTTCACGGATTGGAGTAGAAAGAAAGCTTTGGATGATCCCCCACGAGGATGTTGATGGGGATCTCCGCTGGAGCTCACAGCGCCGGCCACCGGAGAAGGGGAGGGGAGATCTGGAGAAGGGTGGAAACGAAGGTAAGGGGAGGCGAAGAGCTCACCGCGCCGGCCGCCGGAGAAGGGGGAGGGGGAGATCTGGAGAAGGGTGGAAACGAAGGAAGGGGAGGAGAAGAGCTCACCACGCCGGCCGCCGGAGAAGGGGGACGCGAACGGTGGGGATCGAAGAGAAGAAGCGGAGGAACGTCTCGGTAGCTCGTTTTGGGAGAGCGAAGCGACGTCCGGACTCCGGAAGAAGGGTATCGTCTGACTTTGGACGCGAAGCAGCTCCTGCCAGCCAAAAAAAAAATCGGCCAAATTTCGCGAAATCTCAGTAAAATCTAGGATTTCAACGGAAGATGGTATTCAAAATCCTGGTAAAATAAAAAGTTATAAAAATAATTTAAATTACTACAGCGGTTTCAGAAATTTTGAAGAAATTTCGGTTTCATATTTGCCTTTTAAATTTTGACCGAAATTCTAAAATCTCATCGAAATTTCAGATTTTGGCCGCCTTCGACATGTGATCCGAAAACAAAATTTAAAACCTTGGCTCTTACCAACATGGATAGGAAGAACACAGGGAAGGAAAAGGAACGAAGATACTAGCCATCACTGATCAATTGACCTATAAATCTAACCATTTCTACAAAACGACGGTGTGGATAGAACAAAGACAAAGTTTATTTTTACATCACAAAAAAGAGAGGATACGGTTCAACCATATCAAGGCTTGAGCGTGGTTTCTTCGTACAAAAATACTTCTCGAATTAAACAAAACAAAGAGAATGACTAGTCATCAATTGCTCAAAATTATAGCATTGAATTTATATCGAACCTTTTTACTTGTTCCTACTCATTCTTATTATAATTATAAACCATAGTAATCCTAAATATTCCTAATCAGCTACCAACATCTCTGCCTCCGCTCAACAAAACATCCCTATCATGTGGCAACAGATATGAATATAATTAAGTTAATTACTATATTTAAATTATATGATTTAATAATTGAAGTGATAATAATAACTTTCATATTTATTACATTTTTGATATACTTATGATATGCTATTGATAGATTGAAGAAGTATAATATTTTAGACCATTTGATGATATAATAGATAGTTTATTAATAATTGATAATTTAAATATTGATGAAATCTATGACATAGTATAAAGTATATGATTTATGATACTGTAAATTGTATTTCTTGACATGCATTGTGATAATCATTTTGATATTTGAGTTATAGATTATTATGAATGTATTATATTGAACAATGTAATATATTATTGTGTAAGTGTTTACATTCTATGTTTAAGAATGTTAGTTGTTGAATCATTAAGAAAGATATGAATAGTGTAAGCATTTTGAGCATCTTGATTAATCATTGTACATATGATATTTGAATATAATGTCATGTAATCTAGAGAACATACATTGATATTAGTTTGAAAATGTTATATTATGTTCTAAGAATGTGAAAGTATTTATTTCAAGATAGTTAATATCTAATGATAAATAAACAAAGTTGTTATATTATTATTGCAGATGTTATTGTTGAAATTAGAGTGCTGTAGTTCAATTTGACAATACAATGTTAAAGCATAATGATTATCTTAAGTTGGACTCTGAGATTACATATTCTAAAGTCAAGATGAAAAATGAGTTGCAAAAATTATAGTATGATTCCTTAATATTTAAGTATGGATATATAGTCATAGAGAATTAGATTATGAAATAGTCAATTATATAATAGCTAGTAGTATTTGTTAACCATATTTAATAAATGAATTTAACTTTAGTTTGATAAGTAATTGTAAAATTGTAAACTCGTATATTAATGGATTGGAAATTAATCATAAATTTGAATAATTGTATAAGCATCCAACTAATAGTTGAATATTATGAGTGATAACAGTTATACTATGTGGTAACAATTGTAAAGGTAAGTTAGTATACTTGGATAATGATGTATATCCAAATATTAAGAATAAATAATTTGAAATAATAACTTAAAATATACAATTATGAGTATTAAATCTAATTAGTCTTTATTTTTTGTGATTAATGAGGTTGTATAATTACAATTATAAGTTGTAAATAGTAGATATGAATTAGTCGTTATATTTGTTAAGGCAAATCATAATTAGTAATTGTGAATGAAGAAGAATTGGTTATTAAATGTCATGATTTGATATCAAGTAGCTTATTCTATTATGATATTAAAGGGAAATTAGTTAGCCTTGCTTGTAATTTAGGGAATAGATGATGACATATTGAGCAATGCTATTATAAGTGTAATATCAATTTCAATTTAATAAAGGTTTGAAGCTAAATAGTGAAGTTCACAATTTGAAAATTTCAGTTATGAATTTCAATGTGAATTACATAATATGATTGAAGCATTGAGAAAGTGGACATTTGAATAAGTTTGAAATTACAATCGATAACGAATTTATATGAAAAGAATTGATATTTAAAAGTAGTTTTATTTAACATGGATCGTAATTGACAAGTAAATCATTGGAACAGTTAATTTCATTATAATTTGGAAAGTAAATTGAGTATTAATATTCGAAGTAATTACAGTAAAGATAATATCGAACAGTAACTATTATCAATAAGATTATCATTTAGAAGATAGTTCTTGGAAATTAGTTATTCGAACGTAGAAATTGGAAAGCTGACTTCTTGGAAGACAAGATCTTCACAGCTAGTTCAAATTACTATTCACAGTAGTCATCAATAATAGCAAGAAAATAATGTAATCTGAAAGAATATTAATCATTTGGAAATACATGGAACTAACTGTAGATACAGCTTGTGACGATTGATTATGCGGCTGAATATATGATGCGATGATCTAGCTAGATGTACAAGAAGAATCTAGTAACAATCACTAAGTTAATTCTATTTCGATAGACAATAGGGATCATGTCAGTGTATGCACTATATTTCGTAATGTTTGATTGAAATAACTCTAAGGATTTGATGCTAGAAATAACATTATGCTAGGGCTGATTTGCGGTGAATTAGGGTTCCAGTAGGGATTCTTCGTGGGGTTAGAAGTAAATTGAGTGGTACCATTTAATAATTCGTATAAGCACTCACCATTGTCTAATTTGCAACTAGGCTGCAAATGTTTAGACTTTAGTACGCATATTGTGAACATAACTGTTACCGGACATCGAAGAGAACCATGGATGAAGCCTTGTCTTAGGCAAATAAGCTATCTGCATGCATAGCATGCTTCTTAATTCCGATGTGGATCGATTTCATCAATTGAAGATTATATAGATTGGCAGTCGGATGATCCAGTGTTAATTTGGCTGATAATTATTAGCTATCAGTTGCACACAAACCAACACGTGCTAAACATGCACTGTTTAGGACATTTAATCATTAATTCGATATTTGATCATTATGAATTCTGTAATTACTGTCCATTGATGATCAAGTCGAATAACCATGTTATAAACACATTCTACTAATTACACAATTACTAATTACTTAGCCAACTCTGAGTTTCCTAAATAGCTATGATGAATTAGAAATTCACCTTCGGAAGTGATCGATTCATCAATCTGACTCTTTCATTCTTAAATTCCATTGCCTGTAACACCCAAACCTCTGTAGCCCCTTGTATACCCTCCGTGACCTGGTTCACTCGTTCTCGTCACTCTCATGCTTTCATCTTTCTCCCAATTCGCTCCTTACCATAGTCCGTAGTTCGACATCATCAACCTACAAAAGAATGGACGACTTCTGACGGCCGTCGTGTGAAGCGCGCGACTCTTGAGTCGCGGGAACGGCAAGCAGAGGAACAGTCTGTGAGACCGAGTGGAGTAGGCACGCAAGCTGCTCGTCAGATTAAATCTTCCATGACCACAAGGCTCCTCCGGAATCACACCACACCGCTCCTGCGACGTGGCTCAACGCCGCGACTCAGCTCGCTTGCCACCGAGCAGTCGCGTACTTCACGTGCCCCTCTGCATGTGGGTGACTCTGAGTCGCGGAACAAAATCTGATCTAATCCAACTTGTGACATCATATCTGCTCAGTAGTGAACATTCATAGAAATTTAAGTTCTGGCTAGGAAAGCTATTCGACTTGGCCTCTGAATGTAGTCGACATCGTGAAAGCTAGAACAAGATTGTATCGAGTTCCAGACATTAACTTGATCTATCTTTGTACATTACTATCCTTCATTATACTATTCATAATCATCACAATTGTGTGCTATTGTTCTGACAAACCTAGACTTTTCATCATCCTTATACGTTGCTAACTATTGATTCAGCTTTAAATCTACAAGCTCGAGCTTAATCTGCTGCTAATCGCAGTCTAATCTCTTTTCCCTTAATTATTTATACCAGTCTAATGTAAAGCATCTCTTAGTATACTAAAATACCTCATTAAAAGCCTCACACTTTAAGTTAATTTACAATATAATTATAAACTTTGATCGCTCAACATGGTTACCTACTTACTATAGATAAGTATCTCCCAACTTTAATTATTATCAAGACTTACATAACACCAATTCTCAACTTTAAACATTCATACTTATCGACAATGAAATCTCATCATAACTTAATCTAGATACTTACTGTGGATAATTGACTGAATCATTTACTACGCTACTGCTGACCGTTTTATACTGGCACACGCAAGAGTCATCGTGACTAACTTGATAAGGCTGCAGATCAACTCTAACTTGCCAATGGTTGCACTACTTGTAAGACTCTCAATTCTTCGCATCTTGCATCAACAAATCCTATGGGCCTCCCTGTCAACGTAGGCCTTCGCTCTCGGCTCATCGTCCGCTGCTCCTCGCCGTCGCCATTTCGACCTCGCCTTACCTCTACCTTCCGCCTAAGCTGCAATACGATCAATTGACTAGATGCGCCAAACTTCTTACACTATGCTTTCTTCTTATGAATCTGATTTTGACAACTAGGAAAAAAAGGTTTGCTAATTAAACAAAGTCCTGTACAAAAAACATAGCCACAGACTGTCAATCTTTGCACTTAGTACATCATAATATTTGTGATGGTGCGAGTTTGGTTTGTCCTTATGATTCTTCTCCTCCATGTAGTTTATCGCCTTCCATTGTCTTGATTCTCAACTGTGTCATACATTATTCTGATCAGCAGTCGCTTCTGGTGCCGGCAAGTAAGCGACGGCGCGTGGCTTAACAGAGGGTCATCATGTCAAGGGGTGCTGCCGGATCAACTATTGCATTGGTCTCTTTTTTGCAAAGATGGGTGGTGAAGTCTACATAATTAAAACTCCATCATGGAAGTGTAAAACCGATAAGCCATTGGCCTAGATTAAAGGAAAAATATCTGTGCAATCCTCGTGAAACCAGGTATACGAACTAAAAAGTTTCAAAAATTCTGAAAAAAATCATGGATGTACATCTCAACACACCTACATATAAAATTTCATGATCAAATTCATCTTATACTAGCAGCTACAAAAGACAAATTTAGCATGAACAGTGATTTTTTACTGTTCATCACTATTCATTTTGCTGTTTGTTTTTTTGTAACTGCTAGTATAGGATGAATTTGATCATGAAATTTTATATGTAGGTGGGGTAAGTTGAATGCATCCATGATTTTTTCAGAATTTTTGAAACTTTTTTAGTTCCTTGCACGGTGGTTCCGGAGGGGGTTGCACGGATATGTTGCCTAGATTAAAATCTCCTTTTGGGTACGTGCTTCAGAAGCTAATGAATGTAGTGAGAACTAAAAAACAGCAAGAAGACCTAGACCGGGCTCAGAAGTGTAAAACCGATAAGCCATTGGCCTAGATTAATATCTCCTTTTGGGTACGTGCTTCAGAAGCTAATGAATGTAGTGAGAACTAAAAAACAGCAAGAAGACCTAGACCATGCCCTGAGCCCCTGACAAATCTGACTACCAACGATGCACTATGAGCCAAGTAGCCAACCACGAGGAGCTCACAAAGCTTCTAGGAACGGCCAAATTCAAGAGTTTGTGTGGCACAATGCACTGATGCCAAACATCAGTACCCTGCAACTCTACATGGAGAAGATCAACTCTTTCCATCCTCAAGGACCGACAAAAAGAAATCGGCAAAAAAAAAAAGGATGAACAGGATTTTCATGCTATAATTGCTTTTCCTAGGTTTAGATGGATGTAACAAGAACAAGTGAAGTGGGCTTCGCCATACAACTCTCGCTCCCTCAAATATACTAAGGGCAATTAGGTGATTGATGCAATGCAAGGCACCAACTACCAACTAAACATCTATTCTATGATGATGTGCTTTTCTTTTATACTTGAATGCAATTTTCTAGCTAGCTATAGACACAAATACCCAAGTATCAAGAGGTCACCACTACGACAAAGTAACATAACAGTTTTCTAGGTTGTCAACAATAAAATATATTGCATAGATTTTATATTACTTCCCGACTTGAACTCCTCAGAATTGACATATATAGAATTGATTTATCCGAAGTTAGAAAACATAGTGTGTAGGAAATAGACATAAACAGCTAGTTGAAAAGGAAACCATTAATTGGAAAAATGATACAAATATAGGAAACAAATTGTAACAGTAAGTGAGAAAGACAACAGTAATACTAGCGGCGCAAATGCACGGGCTACTTGGCTAGTTTCTCTTATTTTCGTGAGCACTAAACACTGATTTTTCAACATACAGAGGAAAGAATGCAGCCAGCAAAGAATGAAATCAATGTCCTTGCAGAAACAACCTGACCAAAGCAAATAGGGTAGTGAATGAAAAGCATTACTCACACGTCAGCAAATTTGGTGCCTCCTTCACCTCTTATTCTGATCTGTCTTTCCCATCCAGGAGGAGATTGTGCAATATTGGGTTTGTCAATAGCCCAAAGCCTACTGCCATCCTGAGATATATCCTCTGGATCATCACATGTTATATCAGGTCTCCACTCACGAGCTCGTTCGCATTCAAAAGGTTGCTGTGTAATATGCTCACGAATTTCTTCGTACTTCTCTTTTGTTGGAATAAGTCTCCATTTGAAACATCTAGCACATTGGACAGTGAATGCCCCAATAGATGGCAATCCTCGGTTTGACATATTAGAAGGGACTGCTTTCTGCAAAGATGGGGAATGGCTTTCTCCAAGTTCATCTTGCCCTTTATCTACTGTTTCGGAGTTGAAAACAACCATTTGATTTGATGCACTGTCAGATGAAAACTCATCGTTGCCAAATTGGTGGCCATCGGTACCAGACAACATAATCTGGCTCTTCTTCGATGGTTGAGGAGATTTAGAACTTTCCATGGTTTTTTGCACAAGATTTTCTGGACTAAATTGCAAATGATTAAGGCCTAGGTACCTGCAGGTGGCAATAATAAGAATTGCATGCTGTAATCAAAAGGATTGTTTGATGTGCATGTATGTTCTATATAAAGCAAATGAGATGCTCAATTCATTGCTTAGATATGCATAAAAAATTGTAGTTCAAAATAAACAATAAAATAAGTTTGGTTGCAAGTGATAAAAGGAAAACAAGACAAAGATTATCTAGATAGCATTGCCTACAATTCTTTTACATGTGATACAAAATGAACTCTGCTTGTTTTGCCGATAATTATCTTCTATGTTTGTCCCAATATTGTGCCACAATATCAGTAGTAACTAAAAAAAAAATCCAAATACAATAGATGAAATACTGCAATGGCTGTGCAATAACACGCGAAGCCCTTGGAGTCTTGGACTAGTGCAAACAATAGACTGAACACTATATCTTACTGCTTTGAACATGTCATAATCCTAAATTTACACAAGAAACAGTATCATTTCTAATTCGGTACTACAATAGAAATATGTGCATATGCTCCCAATCCAGCATGGAAACAATACAGCAGTGTTTTTAGTTCCTTGGATAATGGATATGTGCATATGCTCCCAATCCACAAGTCCATGCGTCTGTCGGATTTTGCATGGTCCAGGTGTTTGGTTGGCCAGAAAAAAAAGGCTAAAGGAATTGAGAATCCAGATTGAGAGCTTGGAAGTGAGGATGAGGAGAGGAGAAATTGGAGTATATGGTATTGGAGAGTTGGTCATGCAAAGTCAACAATAAGATGAGAAAAAAACGATCCATGAATGCTGATGTGGAAGGGAGGGAAGATGGAGAAGCACCTTGGATGAGAAAAGGAGGCGACTGAATGAGACTTGATCCATGGCACAAACTGAATTATGACATAATGTAGTTTCATATTTGCATCATCGTATATCTGCCGCTCTGGTAACTAGTAACTTTATCTGTTCATCATTCATACACATCCATTTACCAAGTCCTATCCCTCAGATATATTGAGCTAAAGCCAAATCTCTGTGGTACTAACATGGGTTAACAGCCTGACCAGCTTAAGCAAGCTGACTCGGTTACAATGCACAGAGCACATAGAACTAAAGACTTCTACTGCCTCATAGGTACCAATAGCTAGAGCAATTGTTCCTACCAACTGATGTCAAGCATCTTTGAATTCAGTGGCATGCGGGGGCGGACCTAACGTGGGGCATGGGGGTTCAGTTGAACCCCCAAAAATTTTGGAAAATAAAATGCTATTAGCTTAGCACTCCAGCACGCAACAAACTTCACGGATTGGAGTAGAAAGAAAGCTTTGGATGATCCCCCACGAGGATGTTGATGGGGGATCTCCCGCTGGAGCTCACAGCGCCGGCCACCGGAGAAGGGGGAGGGGGAGATCTGGAGAAGGGTGGAAACGAAGGTAAGGGGAGGCGAAGAGCTCACCGCGCCGGCCGCCGGAGAAGGGGGAGGGGGAGATCTGGAGAAGGGTGGAAACGAAGGAAGGGGAGGAGAAGAGCTCACCGCGCCGGCCGCCGGAGAAGGGGGACGCGAACGGTGGGGATCGAAGAGAAGAAGCGGAGGAACGTCTCGGTAGCTCGTTTTGGGAGAGCGAAGCGACGTCCGGAAGAAGGGTATCGTCTGACTTTGGACGCGAAGCAGCTCCTGCCAGCCAAAAAAAAAAAAAAATCGGCCAAATTTCGCGAAATCTCAGTAAAATCTAGGATTTCAACGGAAGATGATATTCAAAATCCTGGTAAAATAAAAAGTTATAAAAATAATTTAAATTACCACAGCGGTTTCAGAAATTTTGAAGAAATTTCGGTTTCATATTTGCCTTTTAAATTTTGACCGAAATTCTAAAATCTCATCGAAATTTCAGATTTTGACCGCCTTCGACATGTGATCCGAAAACAAAATTTAAAACCTTGGCTCTTACCAACATGGATAGGAAGAACACAGGAAGGAAAAGGAACGAAGATACTAGCCATCATCGATCAATTGACCTATAAATCTAACCATTTCTACAAAACGACGGTGTGGATAGAACAAAGACAAAGTTTATTTTTACATCACAAAAAAGAGAGGATACGATTCAACCATATCGAGGCTTGAACGTGGTTTCTTCGTACAAAAATACTTCTCGAATTTAACAAAACAAAGAAAATGACTAGTCATCAATTGCTCAAAATTATAGCATTGAATTTATATCGAACCTTTTTACTTGTTCCTACTCATTCTTATTATAACTATAAACCATAGTAATCCTAAATATTCCTAATCAACTACCAACATCTCTGCCTCGGCTCAACAAAACATCCCTATCCTGTGGCAACAGGCCCTGCTAGGCCTCTTGGGGGGAAGTCACTGTTCTTGATCGGGGGCAACCCGCAGGGATAACGACAAGGATTAAACAATATATTCAATTATGTTTAAAAAAATAATGTGACTTTATTTATTAATTTATAAGTATTTATCTATTTTTGAAATATAACTTCAAAATTATATCCAAATTTATAGATTCAAATTTTAGTCCAACATATAAGAAAAGAATTTTTATAAACAAAATAATGTATGTATGATTTTAATCAAGTCTCCATGAGAGCCTCATGAGAAGGTGACCCATTCTCCACCCACTAATGCAATGGAGGCCAAACCATTGCCCATGCAAGGAGATTAGCCCTTCCTCGCCTTCCCTTTAAGGAATTTCCCATGGGCCCCATCTTGTAGAGATTGCCATTCCTACTCTCTCGATTTGTCGTATCAACCATCTACTACTTCCTAAGACCTAACGTGCCACTCATGATTATCTCCTGTCCTGTTAACACATTTTGTCCTAATCTTACATACCCACGGCCAACGGTGCCACCGCACTTTGCCGCCTCCTTTTATTGTTAGAGATTCTAGTGAATCTAAATCCTAAATCGAGTGGACTTGAACACTAGCGCTATCAAGCCACCAAATAAGTCAAACTCTAAATCGGGTGAACTTAAACTCTAGCCCTATCAGACCGTCGGATAAGTCGAAGGTCTTGTCAACCTAAGCACGAAATGTAGTGCAAATCCAATGGTAAAGAATTTGATTTATTTTTTAAGATCTTTAGTTGAACAATATTTAACAATTCTGCTTAAATTATAGAGTAATATCTTTTTATCAAATAGAGTAGCATCTAACTCTACAAATTCTATCTATGTATTTTTTTTGCACAACAATTGTTAAAACCATGGAGATTGAACAATTATTCTCGCTACTCTATAGAGATAAACAAACCAGATAATTAGGTTTGCAATCTTGTTTTATTATATATTAGGGTCTAGCACATAAGTTTATAGAAACACATATAAGTACACATTTGGATATAGCAATATCAAAATTTTGTATCATCGCATTAAGAACTTGAGAAAAGAATACACATCTTACATATCTTTTATATGTACTCTTTTCAAAATTGCATAAATAAGGTTTTAAACACTAATTAAGATAAAAGATATTTCTCATATTGTTATGTATATAACTTGCCCTAATTTCTCTTTTTCTCTATTTGTGTTTAATTAGTTCTATTATACAATTTTTTATAAACAATAGAAAAATGTATTCTTATTTTTGTTTCATTTTTTATATGGAACGATATCATGTATCATACCATGTTACTCCCTTCGTCTTGTAATATAAGTCTATTTTATGAAAAGCGTCGTCCCACAATATAAGTCTATTGAGGAGATTAAAAGTGTAGATATTGCAATATTTTCACTTTGTGCATCTGCTTTAATAATGAAAAAATGGATAACTAGTTGTAGTACACTACTCGACAAGGGTAAGCATGGTTCAGTAATATTTTTTTATGTTTAGTTCCTCCTTGGACTGTGTGTATGATGAGTTTAAACTTATATTGTAGAACGGAAAAAACAGCGATATTCCCTACAAGGTGTATACACCTAGCTAGTTCCTCTAGAATCAAAATAGAGATAATTTCATATGAATGTTCTAGATTATCCTATTTTAAAATTTATAAATACTTAGAAATATATATGTGCTTTTGATATTTTTTCTTAAAACAAACTAGATTATATCTATGGTGATGAATCGAGTCTATATATAAAGCAAATAACTCATTTTTCGTATGCAGATATGCTAGGATAGGGTATAAGAAAAGAAGCGAGTGTAATTGCTAGATATCATCTTTAAAAAAGAGTGACTTGTAATATATCTATGCTAAAATAAAGTATATTATTTTTTAACCATAGGATGCTAGTTGAGTCGTCTAAATACTTAGTGTGTTAATCCCTCTAAATTCTCTTGTAAATGACATCATAGTTTTTCATGGTAAAAATAATAATTTTATCAAAATATTTATATTTACCTACATTCAAAAGATATTACAATGTTTTATTTTGAACACCCATTAGTAAAGTTTTGTGTCCGCCACCGGTGGCATGTGATTAAGCTGCACTTTAGATAATTCTTTTATTTCTTAGTTGAACAAAAGATGAATATTTATTGCACAATTCACAAAGACAAGCTGAACATCCCTCGGTAATCTGTACCAGTCTACGACATTCTGCTTTAAACATGACAGAACAAGCAGATCTCTGCAACAGCAATGCAAATGAGCAACGTAGCTGCACAGCACAAGTGCAGCAAGCTAAAATTGGATGCAAACACGAGCGGTTGCAGAAGGAACCCTACGCGTGGGTGATATTAGCAACAGCAAACAAATTCCTAGCTATTCTAACAATATCCGCATGGAAAAGCTGCAGAAGGTGGGATCAAACAGGGCTAGGTAGGCCTTACTAGGAAAGCCTGTACCAGCACAGGTGGATCTCCGGTAAGGGTTGGAAGACGAGGGCGATTAGGCAAATTCGATCGATCGTCTCGGAAGATCCAAGAAGGTCGGTGCGGCTGGGAATTGGGATTGAGGCGCCCCGGTGGATGCCGCAACCGAAAGAACAGCGGCAAAGGGGTTGGGGATCTGGGATTTGATGGTGGCTACTTGCCTTCTCCCCCCATGCCCCGATCGCCCCGAACGGAGCAAGCGCCTGATCCAAGACCAAACGAGAAGAGGATCTACCAGAATCGCACTAATCTTCTTTTCACCGTCCGATCAGATCACCACGTTATTTTCTCGAGGCTTACTGCTTGGGTACTTACAGAAGTATAATGCTAGGTTCACAAGTTCGCGGTGAACTGTTTAAAAACCATGGTTTTCGATCTTATCGTTGCGGTTCGAGATCTAAAACTGCTCGGTAAACCGATTTAATTAAAAAAAATTCAAAAAAGTAAAAAAAAAATTTATACGTTGAAAACCGCTCGAAAACTATTAAAAAACCAATGTTTTTTGCACCGTCTATAACTTTTATCACCTAAGATTTTTACTGATACGGAGAAGAGAGAAAAATAAGAGAGAGTAGTTATCTCTTCGTGAAGAGATGGTTATATATGTTGTATACGTTGATCGTGGGGGACACCGGATGCGGGATTATGCAGGGTCTGGATCTGTATATGCGACCCCAGAGGCGCTCACGTTCGCCCGATCGGCAACCATCGGAGGGGCGATCGGCCGCAGCAAGGGCTCCTACTTCCCTCGTGCCGTTCGCGTCGGCGGTTCCGTGAGGCGTGCGGCCATGCGCGTGGCGGCCGCGTCCGGGGAAGTGATTATCCCTGAGGGCGCGAGCGACGGGATGCCGTCTTTAGCTAGTGCGGTTCTGTTCGAGTCTGATGATTTGCAGGCTCGATCGTTCGCCTCCCCGTGCGTCGCCGAGGCCTGCTCCGTCGGCGTCTTCTGATCCAGCCAGGTCGCGCGTCATTTCCTCGGGCGATCTTCTCGCCCATGGATCTGGCCGGCCGATCGCAACAGCCGATCGGTGGCGGGCTGGATCTATCTTTCTCTCTGTGAGGGCTACGGGCGCGGGTGGCGATGCCGTCTTAGCGATGGTGGTATCGAGGCTGCTAGCTCCTTGTTGGGCGGGTCGTGCGGATCGGGCAAGATCGGATAGTTTCTTCCAATTGGGGGGAGAGGGGAAGGATCTCGATGAGGCGACGCCATGGCGGTCGTGCTCGTTCCTTTTGGATGGTCTTCATTCCGAAATCTGTTTTGGATGAAAGGAGGTGCAATTCGCGGGGTGAGTTGGATAGTGCAAGGTATCGTCTTTCTTCTTCAAATTTAGAGAAGATGCGTTTGTCGCGGAGATTTTCGGCCCCTGTTGCCGGAGGCAAATTCCAGTCCTCTTGCAGCAATGCTGCCTTTGTTCCTAAGTCCAATCTCGGTTAAGTGCAACCGGATGTGCTGCGTATTGGGCAACGATGCTTTAAGCATCTATTCAAAGTTTGATGGATGGATCAAGTCAGCGTGTTCTTCGCTCGATTCCTGTTGTTTCGTCAGTCCCGGAATGTTCGCCTGTCATTCATTCGAATTTGAATGGTGTTGGGCGGTTGAAATTTGGTGGGCTGCGGCTGACTCTTGGTGGCGATCGATTTCATGGTCGCAGACTATAGTGGTCAACTTCATCCTGCTTCGTGGAGGTCTTCGTTCCCCAAGATTTCAAGGGCGTGGTCGTGGGCGATTATGGAGTCCGTGCTCGCGTTCAAGATTTTGGGGACCACGCCGATTCAAATAGTCGCGGTGTTCTTGCTGGTGGCGCCCAGAGTGTTGGAAACCCCGGGGCTTCGGACTACTCTGCGGATAAGGTTTCGATGATGTTATCGCTAAGCAATCCAATGATAAGGGGAGTGCTCTGCGATCGGTAGTAGTAATAAAGGCTACGTTCAATGGAACATCTTTGGATGCGATTCTGGCTCTATTGCGATCACGAGAACAACAGGGAGACCATTCGACTGGTTTGCAATGCATTGGAGGTTGTGGCATTGGATATTTTTTCCAAGAATGGATGGAGAAGCAATTATAGAATTTGCTTTTAATTTTACACTCTCTTTGTCTCTATTATTCAATAATGCTATACGGATGTGATATTTGTAAGAACTCGGCTGTGTGCAATTGCAGAGGCCGGATTTTAATCCTTTATCTAAAAAAAATATATGTTGTATAATAAATTGATCACCATAGATTAATCACAATGCAAATCAAGAATATTAAGAATGCCCAAAGAACAATCACAGATAGATAAACACAAGATATAGAAGATCTTAACTCTTTTCTATGTATTGATTATCTTGTACAACAGGTGCTATATTCATACAAAAATCCCTCAAAGGTAATTTTAGAATTTGCCCAACAAACCCAAGACTCCAGCTATATCTCAACACTCTTCCTTAGGCGAATATTGTTTCATGCATATGCCTTGTCAACAACCCCTAAAAACCCAGTGAAAAAAGAGATGGAGAAATAATACATTGTATTTGCATATTGTGTTACACTTATTGCCTCATTAAAAATCTTCATATGAGACAAAAACTCACTAAGAAAAAAGCATACAACTTATAATCTTCTGAATTATGATAGTATTTTCAAGATCATACTTAAGAGTTATGGTTAAGAGATTTACTCCTTCTAAACTCCACATCTCTCTAAATCGTCTCATTCCAATACCGCGGATACATCTTTGGAAACTAGATATTAGTAAATAAATCAAATGGATTTTCACATGACTTAATTTATGGGATATTTATTGCACCATTCTTCTGGAGTTCACGAGGAAAGAAACGTTTGGACGCAAGATGGTTCGTGACATTGCTCTTATAACATAATCCATTTGCATTTGTGCAACAAAAGCATCATTACCTTCATAGATAATTATAAGGGTATCGACGGTGTTAATACCATATAACTTATAGATATGGCTAATCACACGTCTTAACCAAACACATTCACGTAAAACTTCATATAATGCTATTATCTCTAAGTAGTTGGTAAAAATAGCTACCAAGATCTGTTTAAAAGACCATTAAGAAATGGTTGTACCATCACAGAGAAATATAAACCCGTTTTGAGACTTGGCACTGTGGAGATCAGATAGATAGCCACCATTCGTATATCCCACCATAGTCAAATCTTGGTCCTTCCGAAAAATAATCCAAGATCTTATGTACCTTTTAGGTATTTGAGTAAAGTCTTAACAACAGACCAATCATTCTAGTTGAAGTTGCACTGTGTTTAGTTAGCAAATTTACCATAAATGCAATATCAGGCTTGATACAATTTGCAAGATATATAAGTGCTCATATAGCACTTAAGTATAGAACTTCATGCCCTAAAACCTCCTTATTTTTCATTCTCAGTCTGAATGGGTTTTTATCCACTTTAAGGAATCTTACTATCACAGGGGCTTTCAAAGGATGAGATTTATCTATATTTTTTTTTCAAAACTTTATTGGTATAGATAGACTTGTATCCAAGATTCCCCCTAGGAAATGCCTAGTTGCAGGCCTAAGCAATATTTGAATTTACCCTAATCTTTCATTTGAAACTCCATCGAAGGTAAGAACTTGATTCCTTTATGTCTTCGGTGGTGACGATGATATTCATATCATCGAAATAGATAGAGATGACACATAATCTATTATGGGACTTCTTTATGAACATACATGAACAATCATTATTATTGAAGTAATTTTTCTTCAAGAGGAACTCACTAAGTCAGTTGTACCACATTCTCCTCAAATATTTTAATCTATATAGCGACCTTTGCAATTTGGCATTATACATGTTGCAATTAATATTACTAGGATCTGAAATGTTAACTTATTCAGATACTTTCATATAAATATATGTATCAAGTGACCCATATAAGTATGTAGTCACTATATTCGTCAACTGCATTGGTAAGTTCAAGCTAGCTACCGTTGATGTCAAATATCGGAATGTTATTCCACTCATCACATGAGAGTAAGTTTTATTGTAATTGATGATGGGTCTCTGCGTGAACCCTTTTGCTACAAGTCTCGCTTTATATCTTACTATCTGGTTGTTCTTATTTCTCTTCTGGATGAAAACCTATTTGGATCCTATAGAGAACACTTTAGGAAGTGCTCGGTCAACATGACCGAATATTTTTCTTTTATTAAGCATGTGCAATTATGCCTTAATTGCTTCTTTCCACGTGGCACAATCTGAGCGCTTTTGGCACTCTGTCATGAACTTTGGTTCTGAATCTAAATCAAGAGTTTTAGCAATTTTCAAGGCAAAATATATATTAACAATTATAGTCTTTCTTTTATATAACACCTCTGAGTCCACATAATTGCTGAATATTTTTTATTAATTTTTTCTACTTCCTCGTGATTTTTCACAATGATGGAGTCTAGGTATTCCAATCTCCCAGTATCAGATTGTGCACATAAATATTCGTTGGTGTTACCATCATCAGGATGGCTTACTTTAAGGATATTTTTTCGACATCTGGTTCAACTTCTTCCAGTATCTTGGGGACCGATTTGACTTATTCACTTGTCTGTTTCAACGGATGTTACCGTAAAATTGACTCCCGTGCATCCGGAGCTCTCCCCCACTTCTTCTCATGAGAGGGAATTGTGGATTTAATATCCTTCTATGATATTTTCACCCTTTTTTTAGTGCATTTACTATAGGTTTATGAGATTTTATCACTCCCTTATGATCAGTGAAGGCATATGGCAAACTGTTAGATATTTGTTGCAGATTTATTACCCTTCGAACTTCTAATTCAGATTCTTTAGTGATTGGTTCTAAGGATTGAATGCCTATGACATTCCAATCTATTTATTGGCATTTTTTAGTGTGATATTTTTCCACCCCTAATGCTAGGAAACTGTCCTTATCAAAGATATAGTTAGCGTACCGAGCTATATATAGGTCTCGTATCATAGGCTCAAGGTATTTAATAATTGATGGATATTCATAACCAACATAGATCCACAACTTTTGATGAGGGCCTATGGATGTATACAGTGGTAGTGAGATTGGCACGTATAGAACACAACCAAAATTTTGTAGATAAGAAATAATTGGTTCTTTCTCGCGCACTATCTACAAAGGAAAAATATCATGGTATGCAATCAGTCCGAGTTGAATTAATACAGCAATGTGCAGCACCGCGTAGCCCTAAAATTGGTGAGTAGCTTATAATTCTACAAGAGTGGCATAACAATAAATTTTATTTTTTAATTAATGACTCTGTAAGGCCATTTTGTGTGTGGATATGAGGTATTAAATGCTTTACATTAATTCTTAGAGCCATATAATAATCATTAAATCTGTTCGAGGAAAACTCACCAGCATTGTTCATTCTCATGAACTTGATCCTTTCGTCTAGAAAGGATGCTCTTAATTTAATAATTTAGTTAATTAATTTAGTAAAAGTATGGTCATAATATTTCTAGTTTTCTTAGTTAAAATCTAAAAATATTTAGTTTTTTTTCAAGAATTAAATTTGTGATGCAACTGTTTACAAGACAGGTTTCCTTCTCCGCCACTGAATTATACATTATTCTATATTAAAAGTATGATTTAGCAATCAACACAATTATTGCATTAGGAATATATTATAAAATATAGAACAAACATAACATGATAAATGAATCAAATGCCCTAGGAACTAACAATTTATTTAACTTTAAATGATAATTGCTCAATACGAGAGTAGATTAATGTTTATTTAAGAACTAAAACTAAACTGATAAGGAGAATCTTAAGTAGGCTCATAAGGAATATGTGACATCGATTAATAAAGTGAAGGAATATTTAGGAGACTAGCTCATGTCTCCATATAAATTGTGGGTGTCCTTCTGGGACTCCTTGAGCTCAAAAGATCACCTTCATCTATGAAAGCATTTCCATATCCAAGAATGTTCTTTTGGAACTTCTTCTCACGATCAATAACCATATCATCACTTTTTTTGGCATCTGTGTCAACAATAGGTTAAGCGGTGAAGTGTGCCTCAGTAATGTTCCCCTTGATCTTCTAGACTTCTCTAGTGGATTGTATGTAAAGGTTCGCCAAGTGCTTCGGGATGCGATAGGTGTGCCACCAATGGCCAGTTCATCCACACTTAAAGCAGGGCTATGCAAAGTAAGCAGCCTTGTTGGTTGAGTCTTGCTTCTAGAAATTCCTTGGCCCTTTACCTTTCTCTCTCCACTGAGGCTGGCCCTTTACTTTTCCCTCTCCACTAGGGCTTGCATCTTCCCTTCTATATTCCACCATTATTCAATTTTCCCCTTTATGCCTTTGGCCTTTTCTATGGCCATGGTTATTGCTAGTCCGTTGAATATTAGTACACACTTTGTGCATTATATGTGTTCTATTGGAAAAATTACGATGATTCTTCACGAGGAGTTCATCATGCTTCTTTGCTTCTAGCAAAGTGTAGATAAACTTATAGTACTTCTGGTATTTAACATGATGGTACTGTTACTGCAGTATCCTTATATTGGGATGAAAGGTGCACAAGGTCTTATCTATCATCTCAGCATTTGTAACTTTTTGGTTACAAAAACGTAGTTTGGAGATAAACTTATGCATGGCGAAGATTATGGTTAAAAAAACTTGGAAACAAACTTTCTGGTTACGGAAATGCACTTGTATGCTGCTACAGTTTTATAGTCCTAGAAGCGTAGGAGGGTTCATTCGCACTGTACTCCTGGCAGTGACCTCATGTTTACATGGGTCACTAGATATAGATATTTATATGAATCCCTCAAGGAGTTAAGATTCGAGATCTTAACAAAAGTAATTGCAACATATATAGCATCAAAATACAAAGATCGCTATACGAATTAAAATAGTTGGGGAGAACGTTGTATAATCGACTTAGTAAGTTTCTCCTAGAGAAATGTTACTCTAATAATAGTGATTGTCCATGTGTGTATATAAAAAAGTCCTAAAACAAATTATATATCATCTTAATCTATGTCGATGATATGAATATCATCAAAACCACGAAGGACATATGGGAAAAAAGCTCTTACCTTATGATCGAGTTTGAGATGAAAGATTTGGATAAAATCAAATATTGCTTAGGCATGCGAGCATTTCCTAGAAGGAATCTTTGCACACTAATCTACCTATACCAAGAAGATATTGAAAAAATTTGATATAAATAAATCTCATCAAAGACCTTCGTGGTTGTAAGATCCTTTAATATGGATAAAGACCTATTTAGATTGAGGATAGAAAATGAGAAGTCTTAGAACCTGAAGTTCCATAGGAGCACTCATGTATCTTACAAATTACACCAGACCTGATATTGTATTTACAGTAAATTTTCTAGCTAGACACAATGCAGCTTCAACTAGAAGACATTGGGTCAGTGTCAAGACTTTACTCAGATACCTCCAAGGTAAATAAGATCTTAGCTTATTTTACTGGAAAGATCAAGACTCAACCTTGGTGGGATTTATGAATGCTAGCTATCTATTTGATCCCCACAATGCTAAATCTCAAATTGGGTTTGTGTTTATCTGCGATGGTCCAACCATTTGTTGGTGGTCATTTAAACAGACTTTGGTGGTTACTTCTACAAACCACTCAGATATATCATTACATGAAGCCTCATGTGAATCTGTTTGGATAAGAGTATAAGACGTGTGATCAACCATATTCAGAAGTCATGTGGCATTAACATCGTCGATACTACCACAATTATCTATAAAGATAATGTTGCTTGTGTTGCACAAATGCAAATGGGTTATATAAAGAGCAATATTATGAAGCATATTGCCTCTAAACTTTTCTATCCTCGCGAACTCTAAAAAAGGGTGAGATAAAGATCCTGCAAACTAAATCATATGAAAATCTAGCTGATTTATTCACAAAGTCTTTACCCACCTCTAGTTTCAAAAGATGTGTTTGTGTCATTAGAATGAGACGATTTAGAGATTTGCAGAGTTCAGGAGGCAAATCCTTGAACCATAATCCATAGTATGATCCTAAAGATACTACCATAATTTAGAAGATTATAAATTGCACTCTTTTTTCTCTTAGTGAGTTTTCATGAAGTTTTTTCATATAAAAGTTTTTAATGAGGCAACAAGTGTAACATAACATGCGGATGCAATTGACTCTTTTCTCCATTTCTTTGTTCACACTAGTTTTTGGGAGTAGTTTTTGATAAGGTATTTGTATTACCCGTTATTCGCCCAATAGGGGTGTTGAGATATAACCGGACTCTTAGTTTTGGTGGGTAAATTTCAAAACTAGCTCTGAAGGATTTTGTGTATAAATATAGCACTCAATTGTACTAGATAACCAATCTATAATCAGTAAAGAGAAAAGAGTTGAAATCCGCTGTACCTTGGGTTCATCCATTCCGTGATTGTTCTTCAGATATTCTCAATATTCTTAATTGGCATTGAGATTGATATACGACGATCAATTTATTAATCAACATATCTTTTTCCACTTATTGCTTATTCTTATATTTTTTTCAAAAAAGAAAAAAATCAAAGTAGTATTCTTGTCATCTGACGGACATTTTTAGGAAAATGTTCTATCATGAAATAGAATTACACGCAATCCAGAACATAATCTGCAGTAGAAGGTGGTCATGATGGCATTCCATTGGCTGTAACAGTAGTAGTGTTTTGGGTGTAGTCTGCAGTGTATCGACGATAAAAAGAAGGTGGCAGGGGAGAGGCACGGGTGGTTCCACTTCCACCTTTGGCATTGTCAAGTGTCAGCCTCTTAGGGCATGTGCAGTTTTAGTAAAAAAAGTAAAGGATAAGAATTTGTCAGCCTCAGCAACACATGTGCAATGTAAAGGCATGTACAATAATATAGACGATAGCTGTCTGTAATATATCGTCATATATATCACTATTGACGAATACTCATACCAGGGATACCCCCAGCAGGCCGGAACATCAAATGGGCCATCTTAGGCCCAGCTCTGGCCGAAAGTTTCGTTGGGTCATGAAGGACCCTCGACCCCGATCAAGCCCACCAGGGGGCGCTCCGACCTGGCCTCAGGTCGGGCACCCAACGAGCTTCGACCCAGCGACCTTCGCCACAGGGTTGAAGATCGTCGCCGGTCAACCTCAAACTGGTCACCTGTCCCGCGGACACGATGGCCATGCTGAGGCAGGTGGTTCCTTTCCAACGTGGCCAAAAGGCCGCCAAAGTCAAGCGCTAGTCCCTTCACCCCGTCATACACAGTGGAGAGACGCGCTCCTCGGCGACACCGTGGCACAACGTAGCGGTGTCGAGATCGGCAAAGCCTGAGAGCAAAGCGCCTGCCCGACGGAACGCCGCTCGCTGTGTCTACCAACCCAGGCATGGGATGAACAGGAACCTGTCAGTCACCAAGACCGAAGACCAAGACTCTCTGACGTAGGACACCCCATCCTTTTTTCTCCAAACTCCCGTGTAACCTGCCCCCTCCGCCTATATAAAGGGAGGCAGGACCCTCAGGGAAGGGGAGCAAGCATACACGAGCAGACCAGAGGCACTCACGAGCACTTACGAGCGTGTAACTCTTACGAACGAACAACTCTAGCTCACTCCGACCTCACCCGCTCATACGAGGCGCTCAAGGCCTGCCCTTAGCCCTCGCTTGTAAGCACCGTGCAGTCTTCTGCACCCAAGGTAATATAGAACCACCGCACGAACTGGAAGTAGGGACGTTCAGTCCGAACCAGTATACATCTTGGGCTCCCTGAGTCTAACCATTCAAGGAGAGGGAACGCGCGGCCCCTTAACTTACAAATTTACTTGCCGGTATACGAAACACCGACAACTATAGACAGTGCTAAAAATAATTTATATAATAGATCATCTATATAGTTGTCTGTAATGGCCTCACATCTAATTAACAGACTATCTATACAATGGTACATAAAATAAAAGGCTATCTATAATACCGTTTGTTAAATATATAGATAATAGCTTTCTCTTTCCTCCTTCTCTCTCCTTCATATTACTTAGAATCCTATATGATATAGTCTTATAGACAGCTGACATATACCATTGTATATGCCATAAATAGAGCACTAGAGCCTAAGGAATTTGTTAGCCTCGGCAAACTTGGGTGTATCCATTGCAGGAGAGGGCAAGGCCAAGCCTTGGGTCCAATAATCACTATATTATACGTGGAAGAATCCATGCGCAAATGAGAGCCGCCATGTCAGCGCTTTTTCAGAAAACCCCCCACAAAATCAAAAATTACGAACAGATCCTTCCACTCAGCGCTTTTCCAAAAAAACCCCCACAAAATCAAAAAATAGGAACAAGACCTTCCACTGAATTAGAAATCACGAATAGGTCCTTCCACCGGTTATTTTGCAAAAAGAACCCTGTAGTTTTGCAAATTTGATGCGGGCGCCGGTTCTTTTGGCCCGGAGGATTTAAAAAAATTTGGAGTCACGAGTAGGTCTTTCCACTGGTTATTTTACAAAAAAAAGTCGGTTTTTTCGAAATTTCAAAATTTGGAAAAAAAATACCGGTTCTTTCGAAATTTTGCAAAAAAATGCAGGTCCTTCCACCAGTTATTTTGCAAAAATTTGAAATTGTAAATAGGTCCTTCCACCGGTTATTTTGAAAAAAAAAACCCGTAGTTCCGCAAATTCCATTTACAAAAGCTTAGACTAAATTGTTTCTCGCGACGCAGCATCACACCCGTCTCTACTAGTAAGTAATGAAATCAGAATGGGAAGGAGGAGAAACGGAAAGATAATAAGTGGGAAGGGAAGGGGGAAGGTGAGAGAGATTTTTTTTCCATTTTAATATTTGTGGGTTCTATCTTGGATATAAAAAAAATAGGTGCTAAACAATGAAGAGAGAAAAAAACAAACTTAGCGTAGATGATGTGTCACTTCTAGCTCCTCTCCACGTTGTGCATGCCCAATAAACAACAAATGCATTGACGACACGCTGGACTGATAAATGACCACGTAGAGATGACCGGATGCACTCTGTGAGAGAGCAGAGGTGTTTATCTACGTGAAATTGAATTTGTTAGGGGTAAAAGGCGAATATACACAACGCTCAGACACCACACTCACGTATCATACGTATAATCAAGCGTATACATCCTTTACATACATTAAAAAAAAGTAATAAGGGTTTCATACTCTCCGGAACGCGAAAACACGATGTCGTATTGAACATAGTGGTATAACTAGAAAATTTTTAACAGAGATGCACACTTCACACATACAATTCTATAGTTTTGTGCAATAATGGTATCATCATAAATCTAATATACATATTTAGAATTTACTAAAATATTATATAAATAGTTCTAAGGGTATTAAAAATCACAAATCATAAAAATTAATACTAATTCAATCAACAAATTTAGTCTATTAAAGAAGTGAAATTTTGAATTATCTCAAATTTTTAGGGTCCGGCACCCTGGGCCCCTGGCTCCGCCCATGATGGAACTATTGGTAAATGCACGTGTTTACCTTGAACGTGTTGGTAAACGCACGTGTCTACCATGAGTTGAACACGGACGGACAAGACAGTCGACTTGAGGCTCTGTCAACCGAGCTAACGCTCGGCCCTTACATGCAATCGAATTAGAAACCATTGAATTACACGGAGAAGAATAAACAAACCATTCGGAGTACCTTTGCGTGGGTGATTTGACTTTAGGAGCCTACGTGCCCGGTAATTCTTCGGTTACGCTCTTTATCATTCTCTCTCCCGCTGGCTACAGCCCAAACACAGTTTGGTGAAAATGGCCAAATATTTCTTATCGATCTAGAGCCAGATTAAAAAAAAAGAGACTATCCAGTTAGATTCAAGATCAGATTTAAAACAGTCAATATCTGATAAATACTAGATAGGATCTAGATATCAAATTCTTTTTAATTCGAATATCCGGCAAGGCCTAAACTATTAATTACATATTTTCCATAGCGGTCTACTTATCTTGACAATTAATTGGTTCAATTGATTCTCAAGTATCATATTCTTTCTATAATGTCTATTGATTTTGATTGATATATAGCTTGATATTATAGCCATGTACTTGTATAGTTTGATTCAACATATATTACTCTATATATGCGTGTATTATTCGTATATTTTTATCTGTTTTCAACACTAAACCATATTCAAAATAATCTGGATTCATATCCGGTTAGTAGGTATCGATTCGAATCTAAAAAAGGTTAAAACATGAAAAGAGCAATATCTATCCGCACCAACCTGTTTTCATCCAAAAAATCAGAATACACTGTAGGGTGGTATATCGTGAATTCTCCTTTTTCACCCCTAGTCACCACCCCGCTCGGAATTGGTCTAACCCAAGCCTTGCCCTAGCCCAAGTTCTCCGATGAATCGGCCCAAATGCTGTGGCGCACGTCCGCCGAGTAGGGATGGCAGCGGGGACATTCTCCAGCAGGGAGAACCCCCCGTCCCCGTCCCCGATAACGAAAAAAATCCCCGCTCCCCGGCCTCGACCCCGGTTTCGGGGGCCACCCCACCCCGTTCCCTGGCCCCGATCCGGGTATCAGGTCCGTGGGGAGCTATACCCGCCCGTGTGACATCCTCAGTAGCTAGTGGCCTCTCATTGACGACACGCTGGACTGATAAATGACCACGTAGAGATGACCGGATGCACTCTGTGAGAGAGCAGAGGTGTTTATCTACGTGAAATTGAATTTGTTAGGGTAAAAGGCGAATATACACAACGCTCAGACACCACACTCACGTATCATACGTATAATCAAGCGTATACATCCTTTACATACATTAAAAAAAGTAATAAGGGTTTCATACTCTCGAACGCGAAAAACACGATGTCGTATTGAACATAGTGGTATAACTAGAAAATTTTTAACAGAGATGCACACTTCACACATACAATTCTATAGTTTTGTGCAATAATGGTATCATCATAAATCTAATATACATATTTAGAATTTACTAAAAATATTATATAAATAGTTCTAAGGGTATTAAAAATCACAAATCATAAAAATTAATACTAATTCAATCAACAAATTTAGTCTATTAAAGAAGTGAAATTTTGAATTATCTCAAATTTTTAGGGTCCGGCACCCTGGCTCCGCCCATGATGGAACTGTTGGTAAATGCACGTGTTTACCTTGAACGTGTTGGTAAACGCACGTGTCTACCATGAGTTGAACACGGACGGACAAGACAGTCGACTTGAGGCTCTGTCAACCGAGCTAACGCTCGGCCCTTACATGCAATCGAATTAGAAACCATTGAATTACACGGAGAAGAATAAACAAACCATTCGGAGTACCTTTGCGTGGGTGATTTGACTTTAGGAGCCTACGTGCCCGGTAATTCTTCGGTTACGCTCTTTATCATTCTCTCTCCCGCTGGCTACAGCCCAAACACAGTTTGGTGAAAATGGCCAAATATTTCTTATCGATCTAGAGCCAGATTAAAAAAAAGAGACTATCCAGTTAGATTCAAGATCAGATTTAAAACAGTCAATATCTGATAAATACTAGATAGGATCTAGATATCAAATTCTTTTTAATTGAATATCCGGCAAGGCCTAAACTATTAATTACATATTTTCCATAGCGGTCTCACTTATCTTGACAATTAATTGGTTCAATTGATTCTCAAGTATCATATTCTTTCTATAATGTCTATTGATTTTGATTGATATATAGCCTGATATTATAGCCATGTACTTGTATAGTTTGATTCAACATATATTACTCTATATATGCGTGTATTATTCGTATATTTTTATCTGTTTTCAACACTAAACCATATTCAAAATAATCTGGATTCATATCCAGTTAGTAGGTATCCAGTTCCGAATCTAAAAAAAGGTTAAAACATGAAAAGAGCAATATCTATCCGCACCAACCTGTTTTCATCCAAAAAAATCAGAATACACTGTAGGGTGGTATATTGTGAATTCTCCTTTTTCACCCCTAGTCACCACCCCGCTCGGAATTGGTCTAACCCAAGCCTCGCCCTAGCCCAAGTTCTCCGATGAATCGGCCCAAATGCTGTGGCGCACGTCCGTCGAGTAGGGATGGCAGCGGGGACATTCTCAATGAGGAGAACCCCCGTCCCGCCCCCGATAACGAAAAAAATCCCCGCTCCCCGGCCTCGACCCCGGTTTCGGGGGCCACCCCACCCCGTTCCCTGGCCCCGATCCGGGTATCAGGTCCCGTGGGGAGCTATACCCGGCCCGTGTGACATCCTCAGTAGCTAGTGGCCTCTTTGGACTGAAGTCTGAGCTCTGAAACCGCGCTGCACTCAGGAGCATGCAAAAAGCAAAGAGTAGATGAGCTGACAGTGATCTATCCTATTCTAGTAGTAAATCTACCACTCAATATCATGTTGACTAATGATTAGTCTCTGTAATAATTCTGCTCGCACTAGACTGGCACACTTATATTTGACCAGACCAAGTTTGTTGAGCAGCTTTGACAAAATGGAGAGGTGAGAATAGAGTTTCAATTTCTTTCTTTTTAACATGATACCAGCTTGATACCGATTCTCTAGCGTATTTGGGTCTCATATATGTCAGTGCTAGTGCTAGTTCACAAAGCACATTTAAATACCAAAAGTTTGTTAAAGAAGTTCCTTTTATAATTCCTCCTGACCATTTCACATTCATGATTTTGAATCAGTGAACAATTAATTAATTATAATTCAACATTCCCAATTTTATGTACTAAGAAATGAGCCAAAAATAATGAGCTATTATTTAGGAGAATACAGGCATAAAGAAGCAACACAAAGCACATACGAAGATGGTGGCCGCAACGCTGGGATTCTGCACAGACAAAAGAGTGAAAAGACCTTGTTGAAGGATGCTGGCTGCAGCGAAACTGAGGACTGGTGGCGGATCTAGAGGGAGTACTGATGCGGCGGCCCACTTGGTGACGGCGACCTGGTGGCGGCCAACCTGGTGGGTGGCGGCGGCGGTCGATCTACACAGACAAAAGATTAGTGGCGGCGACGCTGGAACTCGGAGCAAAACTGAGGAGGCCCGGTGGCGGATCTGGATTTCTGGAGGGAGTAGTGAATAAGTGATGCGACGGCCGACTTGGAGTCTTGGACTGGAGCGACACTGAGGCGGCCCGGCGGCGATCAACGAATCTGTGATGCGAGGCGGCGGGGAGCAGACGAAAGACGGCGGGGAGCAGACGGCTGGGGGCGAATTTGCGATGCGAGGCCGCGCGGCGGTGGATTGGGACTCAGGAGTATCTGGAGAGTGGAGATTGGAGGGAGTAGAGGCAGGCCGGCAGCAGTGTGGGCGTGCGGCAGTGCCCAGCCAGCGGCAGAATTGGGAGTACTGATGCCTAGGGTTGAGAGTGAGACTGGGGGCTTGGGCGTCGGGACTCGGGAGGAACGGGAGTTTGGCCTGGGTGCGGGACCGGTACAGACTAACGGGGACGGGGACCAGGTATCGGGGACGGGGTGTCCGAAAATGTCCCCGGGACCGATTCCCCCGATGGGGATAGATTTTCCCCGTTTGTATCCCCGTGGGGAAAGAAAATCCCTCCTCCCGTCTCCTAATAGGGGAATTCCCCGTCAGGAAACGGGGAATGAGGCCCATTGCCACCCCTACTGCCAAGTCGTATCACCCACCGTCGTAGCCCATCCACAAGGTAGCCAAGGTGGGGTTTCTTGTATTAATAGCTTCCTCGTCTGATCGATACGCGGCCGGATTTTGAGCTTTCTGACACACAAAATCGCCATGCTTACTGCCTGCTATGCAGTAACTTGTTTGACACTTTTGCCGATTCGTATTACATAATTTAGCTTGTGTTACTAACTTACTGCGTACTATCTGGATGGGGAAAAAAATATGGAGAAGAAAGTTCACAGTAGGGACGCAAGAAAAGCAATGTGTGTAACACAATCCTACTAGGATGAATACAAAGTAGTGGTGTCTGCACCGGCTGATTAAAGAGGCCTTACGCCTTTATCGCTCCACATTTTTTTCGTAGGAAAGCAGAAGCACTTGGCCTCCGGGTCAGCAAGTGAAGTCAGCGTCACGCACAGCTTGTATCGGGACGATGTACTGGCCAGGTTCATTTGCATGGTCTCAGCTAATTAAGCTTAACTCGACCGAGTGCCAGTGCACCCCGCACATACATTGCTTGCTCTTGCTTCTCTCCTGGATTTTCAGTATATATAGACATAACAGTGAGTATATGCCAATACGTTAATCACTGCTACTTTCTCCGTGTCGCTTTGCAATTAATAAGAAGACATAACAGTGATTATTTACTTGTAAAGGCAGCGGTTTGTTTTTAGCTAGTCTTGCTTTTGATCAGAAACAATTGGCTTTTGTATAGCCATATCGGACCGTATACGAGACACAATTGGTTTTTGTAGCATAAGCCAGTCCTGCCTTTTACCAGTATGTACTCACTATTGCTATCATATCTCTACTATATAAAGCAAGAGTTTTTTCTCGCGTCATTTCATCAAAATTACCCACCTTTACCACTTGTAGCGCTTTTGCTGTAAATAAACTTTTTATCACAAATCGAGTTTCTCTGTTGCAACGCACAGACACGATACTAGGAGTGATATGTAACATGACACAGCTTCTCTCATCCCAGAATTGCATGCTAGCTGCCCCCAACAATTGCCAACCAACGGCCGACATACACAAACCGGGACAAGCCCCGAATGGACGCTACTTCCAACGACCAAGCGATCCATCGATCTCACCAGAACGGCACTGCCCAAGTGCCCGCTGCATCACTGCGTCTTTTTAGAGTTAGTGACCAGTGAGGCAGCCGATCGTCGGGGGTGACCCACGTTAAGTCCACGATGTCTCTACTATTAACAAAAGTAGGAAGGTGACGAAGACGCCAACCAACTATAGCTCAACGAGTATACGTACCAGTGAGACACAATGACTCATCTAATTCGATCTATGTGCTTAATGTAGCTAGGGGTGATCTAATATATTGTTGAACCCGCGACGTCTATACAAAGGCGAGGAGGACACCAAACCAAAACTGCAGCTCAACTGGCAAGGCACCCATGATTAGTATGCATGATGTCGATTTCGTGGTTCTAAACGCTAAGAGCAACCCCAACCCACCCCCTAAACCCCCCTATTCTAAATTATAAGGAGACTTAGAAAAATATAAGCTCCAACCCAACCCCTATTATAAATCCCTATTTTAGGGAGGTACTCTCTCACCCCTACATCTAGGAGGCTTCTCTTTGCCCCTATTATTTTCTTTGGCATTTTTTTATTCATTTTAAAATAATAATTCATGGGTGCAAAGTAATAATAATGTTTAGATAAATAATAGGGGTGAGTAATAGGGAGTATGGGTTGGAGACAAATTTGATATAGAGTATCCCTAATTTTTATACCACCCCTAAATGAGTGATTTAGGGGGGAAAATATAGGGGTTTGGGTTGGAGTTGCTCTAACATTCGCGTTCGCATCGCGGATTCTTCAGGCCTATATATGTTGCAAGGTACGTGCTCTAGGCACAACCATGTGGCCTTGCAGAAAATGGGACAAGGTGAAACATGTTATCACCATTGAGAAATGTTACAATCAATACATTATACTAACAGTATATGGTGGATAGAAAAATCAGATCTAACTATTGATTTATTAGTGCATCCTGCTACTCTACGTACTATCGAATGAAAAATATACCAGCTAATTTGATTCATGAATAAAAAATAATGAACGATCTATAGTAAAATTAAATTTAGTGTTTAGTAAAAAAAAACTTTCATCGTCATGTCACACGTGTGCATCCCATGAGGCCAAACAAAGTGCGGCGAGTCGGTCACGATGTCGACACAGGCGTGAGGCCGTTGTGCCCACGAATTGGGCGCGCTGCGCTGCCGCGCTCCACGCCACGCAAATCAGCCACTATCAGCGCGAAGCAATGCTTGGATAAGATTGCACGTCAAATTAACATCCAACCAGACATAGACGGAAACAGAACGGTATCATGCAATTAGGCCCGGTCGCCTCTTCGAATTGGCAGTATATGCGTCAATATCGAGCTGCATATGATGATATGAGTATGTCGATCGTATATCTCTGCATGCACAGCTTATCTTACTGAAAATGAAGTGTAGATTCGATCTGTCCTTAATTAATTTGTATCTATATATCTTCTTTCGCTTTGAATACGACACTTATTGACAAGCAACTAAGCGAATGGGATTTGTGCATGCAATTCAGGGAATATATTCACGTATGTAGGATAGCAGTTGAACCGAATGAAGAATAACGTAGCTAGTACACATCTTTTTATCGTACTGCCTAGCTTGGGTCCTGTCTGCCTTTAATTAACTCACTAGTTTTAGTTGATTGATCAGTGCAGATTGTGGCCTTTGTGTAAGATGGCACTCACCACATTACCTATATATCGACACCCATACACGGACAGCTCCAGACGCCTGAATACTGATCAGAAAGCAACGTTTCCCAAATATCTACGCATCACCAGGGCAACTACGAGTGAGAACGAAGCATACTACATATAGCTAGGTAGATCAAGAAAGCTAGGTACGACATTTAATTTGTATCGATTGATCGATCATGGAGTGGAGGGACGGCTTCTTGGACCTGATGCTGATCCCGCTCAGCCTCCTCCTCCTTATGGCGTACCACGTCTGGCTCTGGCGCGCCGTCCGCCTCTGCCCGCTGCGCACCGCCGTCGGCATCAACTCCGCCACCCGCCGCCTCTGGGCCATCGGTATGATGAAGGTAGTATACACACATAACTATGTGAAGAATTCGGTGTTGAGTTGCAGCAGTGAACCGATCAGTGTGCGTCCGCGCGTGCATACAGGACAACGACGACAAGAAGGGGGTGCTGGTGGTGCAGTCGCTGCGGAACGTGATCATGGGATCGACGCTGATGGCGACGACGGCGGTGCTCTTCTGCACGGGCATCGCGGCGGTGCTGAGCAGCACCTACACCATCAAGAAACCGCTGAGCGACACCGTCTTCGGCGCGCACGGCGAGTACATGATGGCGCTCAAGTACGTGGCGCTGCTGCTTCTCTTCCTCTTCGCCTTCCTCTGCCACTCCCTCTCCATCTGCTTCCTCAACCAAGCGAGCTTCCTCATCAACACCTCCTCCTCCCTCCCCCGGCCGACGCCGGCCACCTCGGCCTACCGTCCACCGGGGGCTACATCGGCGAGATCCTCGAGAGGGGATTCACCCTCAGCTTCGTCGGGAACAGGCTCTTCTACGCGGGGGTTCCTCTCCTCCTCTGGATCTTCGGGCCGCTCCTCGCCTTCTTGTCCTCCATGGTCATGATCCCGATTCTCTACAACCTCGACATGGTGAACATCAAAGGAGACCGTAGCGGCTGCGGCAATGGGAAAGTGGATATGAATGGAAACGAGTGCATGCAAGTCTGATGAACCATAGGCAACAAGAGCAGTCAGATTTGATCTCTACATGCATGCTTATTTAATATGATATGTATGATGCAGCAGACTGCCACATTGGTAGTGCACGCACGCATGTATTCAGAAAAATCGATGATTTACCATCTTTTACTTGTGATATTGATGGTTTGCTCCATGATGTCTCACTCACTGATATTCAATCGCATCAACAAAAGTGAGACAAATCATCAAATCTCTCTATATTCAAAGCATTCTTTTTCACACTTGTACGGCGTGGGTGAGGGGTTTCTTGTCGCAACTAGCGAGTGGGTTAAGTTGGTGGTGCATATCGTTAGAGGTGGGCGTCGTGCCGTATCGGACCGGTCTGGTACGGGTCTATCGTGCTTCGTGCCTGAACTGTGCCGGACCGCAACAGCTTGTTGTGCCCGTCGTGTCGTGCTGGGCCGACCCGGCTCACCTTCGGTGAGCCCAAGCATGGCCCATTTGCGCTTTATGCCTGCTTCGTACCGTGCTGGCCTAGGCCCAGCCCATTTGCATTATTGTGATAAGAGGAAAGGAACCGAAGGCACATGGAGTTAAGACAGTGGATACAAATATTATAGAAAAGAAATGAAAATTTATTTATTCTTAGAACGAGGAGAATGTGCTAAACATGAGCGAGAGAGAGGGCAACGAGAGAGTGAGGAAGAGAGGCAATCGAGATTGAGAGTGATGGATGAGCGAGGGAGAAATTGAGAGAGACGGGTGAGTCGCTCTCAGGTGTCGGCAGCAGGGATGGCGTTCATGTTGTTGGGTACGTTCAAAACGATCATGCTCTGTGGGTCGGTGACCTTTATACTGAGCTTCTTCCTCATGTCCTGTGTCATCGGGCTCGATACAGTTCGTGCTACAGTGCCGTGTTAGGCCGTGCCGCTCATAGTGATTGGTTCTCCGGTCCAGCACAGCCCGTGCTACAGTGTCATACCGGACCAAACTTCAGACTGTGTCGTGCTCACCATGTCTTGGACCGGCCCAAAAGAGCTCAGCCGAGTACCCACCTATTATCGTGCTAGCTGTTCTAGGAATTCTTCCATTGCATGCATGACATGGAACCCATGCATGTAGAATTGTAGATGCAGTTGCCCTTTTTCTAAGTGTTGGCAAGATTCATGACAATGAATGCCTGCGTGTTCCACTACAAGGCATGTAAGCATATTCCGAGTTGGCTTTATCTCTATTTGTATATGTTTGTACTGTTTACTTTGACATTTCCTAAAGCAGTTGATGCAGCAAAAAGGAGAGATGTTGGTAGGTACGTATCAATGTATCATCATGCACAAACAAGAGATCAGTGGCAGTGCAGCTAGGCATAGCATGCATGCCACTAGAATACTGAGAATATATTTGGCCATTCTAGCTATTACTGGATATTTCAATTCATTCATCTTTCGCCATTTAAGTATATCAAATCCTTCAACAGGAATAACTTCAACCAGATAATCCAAATACTTTCTTAAATCCGGCTTTGAAGGAAGAGTAGCATGTTGGACTTTCATAAACTCTTGGAATTGACTAGTAGCTGAGAAAGTACTATTGAAAGCATGAACAGATGTACCAGTGCATTGAGAAGAAGAATCGTTGTTCTTCAATGTTGACATACTTTTTTATATTCACTTTCATATAAAAGCATACAACTCATCCAGTGTGAATTGAATAGATGCAAGTTTTTAGGAAGACTAATTTTTGAGTAAAAAGAATGAAATGTGAATTGAACCATGCCCATCTTAAATCTCGGGTCTAGAATTGCAGCAATTGCAAACAAAATGTTGCATTGTGGGCCCTAATGCTTATCAAACTTATGTATCATTGCATCAGCCATTTTTCTAAGAGATTCATCCCTAGACAGTAGCAATTGATCTAATGCCTTCTTAATATCGACAATATGAGGATAAAACAAATAGTAGGTAGGGTACTTTGAACATGAGAACTTCTCTATAGCTAAGTGAAAAATACACAGCACATCTTTGACTTGTTCGTACAAGTTATATAATCCATCTCCGTTGGCTGCAACCTCCAATAGCATACACATCAATGGAAGCTCTATAATGAAAAGCAAAATCTAGTATTTTGTATGTTAAACCCCACCTAGTGCACACATCAAGAACTAATCTCTTTTTGCACTGAAGGTTAAGAGAATCAATATTAGCATTGAACTTATACGTCCGACTATTAGATTTCTATATTTGATAGTCTCCCTAACACTATCCCGTCGATTGAGGCTGAGACACTATAGCATTCTCTAGTTTTTCTGTTCAAAAAAACATACTTCAAACTTCTATCGTACCTCCTTTAAAAAAAAAGTAACAAAGAACTAGCTACTTTCTATCATTAAGCTCCTAAATAATCATGCATATAAAGTGAACTACTTAGTAGTAATTTATTGGGATAATTCATACTACAATACTGAACACATTATTGAGACAACGAGTGGTATTTTCTGAAGTATCAACGAATGGAGCGGTATACACTCTAATTCAAAATGATTAGCAAATAAGCTAGCTTTCTGGAAAAACATGAACGTACTACCCTTTGCCACATTCCCAGCTGCCCGACCCATGAGTATATACTTCATACGTCGCATCATACCTTCTATTACAGCTCGTAAGGTTCCGGCTTAGTGAGCCTATACACGTGTCACCTTTGCCTAATTTGCAAAAAAAAACCCGTATTTCTTCAAATTATGGATAGGTCCCTGTAAATTACAAATAGGTCCTTCGCGATTTTTTGTGAGGGAAAGATATTTTTCCCGAATCGCGTTTAGGTCCCTCGTGCGCCGTTTTACAGAAAAACACTCCCGTTGAATTCAAATCGCGAACAAGCCCTTTTATAATTTTTCAGGATAGCGAACAGGTCCAAAAACATAACGAATAGGTCCTTGCTACTTACGTCTAGGTCCTTTCTCCGTTTTTTCTCGGAAAATATGTTTTCATCACCAGAAATATGTGTGTATCTTTATCTCTAGACTTTTTTCCCGTCTCGATTTTCCAACTCGATCTCTGATATTTTTTAGAACATGTATTATTACTCGATGAACGTGTAGAATGTTATGGTCAAAAAAAAAATTGTCATCTCTAATAATTTCTCACCCTTTTTCCTCTAGACTTTTTCCCCACCTCGGTTTCTAGGCTGTAATTTTTCCCCACTTCGTTCTATAGTATTTTTGAAGCATGTATTATTGTGGTGAGCATTATAGAGTGTTAGATTCGGGAAAAGAAGATCCTTTCTCCGTTTTTCCCGGAAAATATGTTTTATCACTAAAATATGTGTACATCTCTATCTCTAGACTTTTTCCCTACTCGATTTTCTAACTTCGATCTCGATATTTTTAGAATATGTATTATTACTCGGTGAAGCAGCAGATTGTTATGGTTGTCGTCTCTAATAATTTCTCACCCTTTTTCCTCTAGACTTTTTTCCCACCTCGGTTTTGTAACATTCCATTTTTCCATTTCACGAGTTTGAAAATTCAAAATCCGAAACCGTAGCAATTTTCTCGAATTAAATACCACTTAAATTGAATTTTCAAAGTAGTCAAGAATTTAATTTGATTAAACTATACTTCAAATTAATTAATTATTATTTTATTTGGGTTCCTTGTGCTTCATCGTATTTTGCTGTATTTTTGGGGATTTTTCTAAATTTATTTGCTATTTATCTGAATTTATTGAAGTCTATTTGAATTTCGGTATTTATTTAATTTGGAAATGTATTTAAAATCCTTCAACTCCTCTTCGGGCCGTATTCTTTGCTCATTCCATGTGGCCCATTCCTATTCACACCGCTTGCATTGCTTTACTTTGAAGCTCAAATCAATGAGAACCACTAATTACTTGGCGTTGGATCTTTGATCCAAGCAATGAATCGCGCCGCCAACCCCACAATAAACCCTAACCATACCGCCTATCTCACCGCCTCGATCTTCATCGTCCGGTCACCAATGCGCCACGTCGCCCCGTAACCAAACCCTAGCACCGCCACGTCACTTTCTTGCCTCGACCAACCGGTTCTGTGCCATTTCCCGTATCCCGAGGGTATTTAAGGCCCTGTAGCCGCTAGTTCTAGGGTTGCCACTTCACGCCGCTTCTTTTCCCTCAAGTATCGCCGTCGGAGACGCCGCCGGCCGTGCGCAAGGCCTCGCCGGAGTGCAAGCTGCCATTCCGAGCACTTCTCGCCGTATTGCCTTCGCTCCGGTGAGTCTCCGGCTACACCGTTTGTATCTTCGAGTCCCTCGAATCACCCTCTTCTTTTTGCGCCAGATCCGAACCTTTCTCGTCGCGCCTTGCTCCGAAACGGTCTCTTCTTCTTCATGTCCGGCGAGACGGCACCGCCCTCTTGCTGTTGAACTCCTTCGCAAATCTGCACCGTCCGATCAAGCTTCATCGGGTCAGATCTGCGCCACGTATACATCACCGATAAGCCACCTTGCCACAGCCCATTTCTTTTTCCACCATCCGATGACTCCTGTCGCACCACCCACACCTTCATCTCACCGCCACGTCATCACCATCTCAGCTGTGTCCGCCATGTGGCGCTGGGTGTCAGCACCGTCGGCGCCACCACAGACTTTGTGCCCGCGTGGCCGAATGCTTGGCCATGCCTCATCAGCACCTGAAACCACCACGTGGCGCCCCGTCATTGCCACGACGTCGCCAAGTCAGCCGAAAACCGAAGCCTAGCCATGTAGCGCCACCTCACCGCCATGTGCAGCCACGGGTGCGCCACGCATCGCCACCTCACCATCGAAGTTCACACGTGCGCGCCACGTCACCGCCACCGAGCCAAGGAGTCACTGACATGCGGACCCCACCTGTCAGCGCACGTATTTCATAATTTCTGATTAAATCCGAATTTCCGAAATATCAGCCAATAGCGTAGCGACACGTGTCGGTTCCATTGATTTTCCTGATTTTTCTTCCATTTAAACTTCGGAAGGCCCGTTCTCCTCCGTTCGAACTCCGATTTGAACGATTCAAATTTCTAAATTCATCTAAAATCAAGATCTATCTGCTGGTGTCAGTTTTATGAATTTGTGGATTTTATTTATTTCTGGTTTTATTTATTGTTGTTTCGATTTGCGTGTTTCGCGTGTAGACGACGCATCGGTTGAGCGAGAGGAGCATCCAGCGGAGGTAGCAGCAGCGGGGAAGGGTGAAGGCAAGTCTCCTTGACCATATTGAGCCCAAGTTTATGAAATGCTATTTTGTTTTAAAGTATTGCATGCTATTCAATTTACGTATCGTACTTTAATGACATTTTAAATGCTTAGATAAATGCCAAATTGTTATACCCACATTGTTATTCATGTTGATAACCATTGACACCCTAGGAAAACTAATTACTGTATTTAACGGTAAACATTTTATTATGGGAACGGTAGAAAATGCTTAGCCATGCTTAATCACGTCGGTACCTTACCATTATGGAAATGATTTCATTCTTGATTCAAAATGAATTGTGGAAATTATGGCAATTGGCGTTGCCGGTATTAATTTGAAAATAAAAGTGAAAAATTGGTTTAGACCGGGACGGATTGGTTGAAGGGCGGGTGCGGGATGCACAAAATTTTGGAATGTGATGTCCGCCCTAGTCAATTAAGGACCGGTCGTGTGTTACCATGGGCCATGCTATACAGTACAACCACATGTCTATTATGGGTACGACCTTGCTAAGTAATTTGCGTGTATCGTTATTTGACTTCGCCATTTGGGTTGTGCGGTTTGCCGGGAGGGTACTTGCAAGGCGCAAGAGCGGTACTTGCAAGGGGCTTCTGTACTGGGCGGGTAGCCCTAACAGCGGTGAAACCTTAGCGGGTGGAGTCGGTAGCGGTATATGCATTGTAAAGGCCTTGTCATGATCTCCCTGTCGGCACACCAAAGGAAGTGTGTCAATAGCTTGGCGAAAGGGGTTGATCATGTCGTGTGGGTAAAGTGTACCGACTCTGCAGAGTCTTAAAACTACTTGAGTGGCCGTGCTGCACGGACAAGGAACAAGCGTGGGCGCTTTCACATAGTAGATTTTACGGTTTTTGTTTTAAATGAAAATGATGGATTTGGTTTAAAAATGAAAATGTGGTTGGGAATCATGGCCTAGAGCTTCGGATCTTAGTTTGGCGGTTGGAGCCAACCGTAGATGGAACACGGAAAATTTTTATACTTCAACTTTATTTAATTATGCTATTTACATTTTGTTAAATCTTGCTTTATGAAATTATTACTTGTATTTAAATTTCAATTTTGCTTTATGCAAATAAACCCCATATGCTTCCTTTGTTCAAGCCATGCATTTAGTTACTTGCATTAAGTTTAGAGACTTGCGGTATGTTGCATACTCACCCTCGCTTTTCATCAGCGAAGTCGCTTATTCCATAAAGCGATGAAGAGATCAAAACCTGCGATCCCCGTTCGACATCCGTGGTGAAGATTATGATGAGGAGGATGACTCGATCTTCTAGGAGCGTGCTCAGTGCGGTTGCTGTGGGCACAATCGATTAGCTCTTTTTGTTCTACATTTTTTTGCTACATTTTCACTTAAGCCGTAAGGCTCCATACTTGTAATAATGTGATGATGGATGTTTATGTTGTTACACTCTTTTGCTTATTATCGTTATTTACTTTTGATATGTACGTATTATCATCATCAGACTTGTTGTGTGTGCTAAGCGTTCTGGACTAGCACGGTGGAAACACTGAGGGGTTGATTTGGTTAATCCAGGGTCCCCCTGATTTTCTAGCTTCGGTTTCCAATATTTAAAAAAACGCTGAAAGAGATATTTCTACAACTCTATCTTTGTATTTTTTTTTTGTAACTCTCGTTTCGATATTTTTCGTAGTGAAAAATATGTATGCGGTTGTATCTTTGTATTTTTTTCCCACTTCGATCTATAGTATTTTTGAAGCATGTATTATTAATCTGGTAGCGTATAGAATGTTAGATTGAGGAAAAGAAGATCCTTTCTCTGTTTTTCTCGAAATCTTTTTAAGATTACATGGAATTTATCCTAGAAGATCCAGATATCATATTATGGCTAGCGCTCTGCGGCGCGGCGTGCGTCGCACCCACGTTGCTAATATACTCTATTCTACACTCCCTGGGAGCTCTATCCAATTGATGAGTACCCTGAGTATGTATGAGGGGTTCAAACATGCCACACCGGAATGTTAGTCAACGCCACCGAGAATCAAGCTGGTCGTTGCATTGATACTTATTTTTATGATTATTTAATTAATTTACCTGGTAACTGACTGGGTTTTGTACGGGTGTCGTGTAGTGGTATCTCACCCAATAGCCCGATAAAGTGGGTGGGATTCCAATGATGATGAATGGTACAAATGAAGTAACTATGTCTAGACTCTAGAGTACAAAATTTTATTTTTTACTTATAGAATAGTTACTTCCTATATCGTATTTCACAATAAAGAGTATCTTGTACAACAGATGATATATACGTGTAATATATAAATATATAATACCACCTAGATGATATATACACTTTTTATAGCAGTGATATGTATATTTTTGTAGACATATTCCTTTTTAGTGTGAATATGAAGATATTTATAAAATACACTAAAACAAGTAACTCCTTTGCAATTTTTCCATGTTTATCGCATTGGAGTATTTTATAATTAGTAAAAAGTATTTTAAGTTCGTTTAGGTGGTATATCAGATATGAGATTAACTACACCCAGGAGTAGAAGGTATTTTCCTATATACACACACCCCAAGGAGTAAATTTTCCCTTCTTCCACTCCACCTCCCCAAACTCTAGCCATCTCTCCACCCATCACCCACCTGGATCCGCCCCACCTCCTAACTGCTCTCGTCTTCGTCTCTCCCATCGACCGCCACCACCTCCTAATGACTCTAGTCTTCGTCTCTCCCTCCGACCTCCACCACCTCCTAACGACTAAATCTTTAGATCTGATCTGGACTTGAGTGGCAGTTGATTTGGCATCTATGTGGATGCCATGTAGGCGGCATGTTAGCAATGATGACGCTGGGACCTAGGGTCAATGACGAGTGGCAACGCAACTTTGGCAAACAACAGCGATGGCGCACATCAGGACGACTAGGATTGCGGAAGGCTCATTTGGAGTGGACAACATCATGGACTCTATGCACACTAGCATAGGAACCAAATGTTATCACTGGCGAAGATATAGCGACGATATACGGTGGAGAACTCTTACAAATTTCGGCAAGCTTTGCCGACATCACCTTTGGACCTCCAGGTGATACTATTACTACAAGCTTGATGAGGTGATCACAATGACACAGATGTTGCAGTGAAAGGTGACCAGCGATAAGCGATGGCGCAACAAGAGCGACGGTGGCAACAACCTCCTCGGTAATGGCAATGCTCCAGCTACAAGAGAGTGTGCACCGGGTAAAACACATGACAACAAAACTAAGGGTGAAGACCAAGAGGATGGGAAGTCACCGACACTGGCAAAAAGCTTGACGGTGGAACTCATGGACAACCTCAAAATCAGGCTCAACGGCGATGAATCTCGGTGGCTAGGGTTAGGGTTTTGGATGACTCAAACATAGCGATGTTCATGTGCTACTTATAGCGTTCTCACCACCCGTGAATATCTAGATTCAAACCAGAGGTGGCGGCATACATGACAGGGACTCAGAGTCTATCGTGGACATGAAGAATAGTGTGCTGACGGATGGGACCTACCTATCAGTGACATCGTATGACACGCACAGTGGGTTGGGTTGTGGTGTAGAGATGGGCTAGGCTGATGATGCGAGTTAGTGCACGTGATTCGATGGACCGGGCTAGAGGGAAGACTAGGTCGGTTGGGCTGGATTTCAGCCTGATGGTTAGGAGATATAGAAAATACAAAAGAGCTCAAATAAAATAGAAAATACACTCAAAAATTTCTCAGAAAAAATTGAAAAATACTTCTAAGCATAAAGAACTCAAATAAAATAATTTTGACAATGAGCATTAATCATATTAAATTATTTTTTGATTTATAAAATCCCATATTAAGCTTTAATTTACAAATAAAATAGGAAAAAAATTTTAGAGTGCTAAACTACTCAAAAATATTTTGAAATAGACAAAAACTTGGATATTACAGCGGGGCTGCTGCATGGGGTGAAGCTTGAGACTTGTGAGCTGCGGGCCAAGGTCAATGAAAAATTCCAATTGAGTCATATGCTTATATTAATGATATATGGGCTGAGTTGCATGGCGTCGGTGTCACTTGACATCGGGATCCGCCCCTATCAGCGACAAAGCTCACCGACGGTCAAAGAGCGACCGACAAGACCACTGCTTCATCGTCATGGTCCGAGTGAAATGTACCGCAGCATGCATCAATGCATAATTCTCCCACTGCTACCTTAGGAGAACAGCTCGCCGGGTGTGGAGGCGCCGCCGTGGCGCAGGGCGAGGGGGTCCAGTTCGAAGACCTCATGCATGTAGTTGTAAAGGCTTACATGACGTAGGGCCGAGCCATCATGCCGCAAGCACCCACCATTATTGTAGGTGCTGAACGTATCCAGGCACGCACTCACATGCGAGACGAGCCGTTGGTGAGGGGATCGAAGAGCAACCTAAACACTGTGTCATCCCTTCCGTTGGTGACGAGGAATTCGAGATTGGATGAACTGAACTCCATGTCCGCGAGGCATCTAGGAGGCGCGCGGCGGTAAAGGTGGAGCTACAGCGAGTGGCGGCCGCGGCAGTCAGAGGCCCCGTTCATTTCAACTTTTGGACAACTTTTGCTTAAAAATAGTGGATTGTTTGCCGAATGGGAGGATTCTGGATAGCTTCTCCCACAATCAGAAGCTGCTCTCTATATAGAATCAGAATTCGGCTGAAACCTGATTCTTATTGATTCTTGCTGATTCTCACTAGCCTAGTCCGAAACCTAGAAGTCACAAGCAGTCTGACCCCATTCTCCTACAATCAGAAACAGTTTTTCCTATAATCTAGAATTCATAATCCAAAAGCTGAAATGAACTGGGTCAGAGTAGGGAGCCGTTGTTTCGTCGGGTCCCGCTCCCGACCTAGTGCAGGAACATATTCAGGTAAGACCCTGCACTATTCGTTATTTCTCGCTCACCTCCTCCCAGATTCCGATCGTGAATCTTAACCGCGATCGTGGCTGTCTGATCAACCTTGCACGTCTTAAGATTGAGGCGGAAGCCGTGTCGCCATCGAGGCACATTTTAAGGAAGGTCCCTTGTCTTACTCGGTATCATCCGATATTACGTCAGATAAGGGAGGACGTTCTCCGGCATCACGTCCGGAGTTTTGGCTCCTCTTTTCCTTTTACGATTTTGTGAGCGCAATTCCTTCTTTCCATTGTTGGTAGGCCCACCATCAACCAGCCCAAACGTAGCTCATTAGCCAAGAAAATTTTTACTGTGCACTACCATAGTAGTATATAGCGGTAGTAGGAATTAAATTTGACCGTTGATTTGTCGAGGGCATTCTGATCTTTTGGCTTGGGGTCGGAGCGGTGCTGAATGCCATTTTACTCAATTACCATTATACCTCTCCACGAGACAGAAGGTTGGGTGTTGGCTCAAAAAATTATTTACCATTATACCCCTCCACGGGTTATACTACCCAAACTACACATGGTAGTATAGTCAAATCTAATCTAATCTCAATCTTTAGATCTAAAGAAATGGACGGTCCATATTCATTTTTGTGTATTATAAAAGAGCTCTTAGCCAAACGCCATATGTTCTCTACTGCGCAGCAAGTCGTAGCTTCTTGTTTTTTTTTTTAAATTCGTTTAATTTTGAGAGGGAAGTCGTAGCTTCTGATGTGTGAATGATCTGTTGGGATGTTTTTTCCCCTCCAAACTAGTGGGGTAACGTGAGAATTTCACATTAGAGGTATTATTTGGGAAAATATGAGGTTTTTTTTCCTAATGAATAAAAGGAAATTTTGCTCTTTACATTATTGACGTATACATAGGCATTCATTTTTTTAAAGAAATCTCACGTCCTTGTATAGTGTATACATAACTAATAACTAATAACTAATATGTATCTATATAAAGCCCCTGGGATTGCCGGCCTCCCGGGGTCCGTGTCGCCCTTGAGAGGCCCTTGAAAACTCAAAAATTACGTTGGTCCTTTCGGAAAAATTGAAAATCAGCGTTTAGATCCTTTAAATGGATTTTAAAGTAAAATAGACCCCAAAAGCGGTAAAAGCTCATGGGATTGCTGAAAATTTTTAGAAATCGCATTTAGGTCCTTCGGAAAAATTGAAAATCGCGTTTAGGTCCTTTTCGTTGATTTTTAAGTAAAATAGACCCCAAAGCGGTAAAAGCTCATGGGATTGCGAAAATCTAGAAATCACATTTAGGTCCTTCGGAAAAATTGAAAATCGCGTTTAGGTCCTTTCGGTGGTTTCTTAAGTAAAATAGATCCAAAAACATCTAAATTATGGTCCTTTGGCGATTTTAAAAATAGACCCCAAAGCGGTTATTTTGCAAAAAAAACACGGTTCTTCGATCCGGAAGATTTTTAAAATTAGAATTGTAAATGGATCCTTGGAGATTATTTTGAAAAAAAAGACCGTGGTTCCTCAAATTCGGTTTGCAAAAATTTATGCTGATTTTTCCTCTCGCCTTCATAGCCATAACTCAACCTAATAATCTATTATAGGCGGAAGATTTGAGGATCAACCGGTGACCCACGTCATCCGGATTTTTGCACCGTCCGATCTCGGAGGCGAGGCGATCTGGCCGTCGCCACAGCGCTCAAAGACCAGCGCCCTAGCCCTTCTCTCGTTTCCATCGCGCGCACCCGCCTCGCCTCGCCACACCACTCCCTTCCTCCCTCCGTTCCCTCTCCCGATCCTCTCTCGCCCCGCGCGCGGCTCTCGCTCCGCTCCCCCGCTCTTTTCTCGCGCTTCCCCCTCCGTCGATCGATTCATGATCGTGCGTGCGAACCTTCTGCGAATCCTTTTACCCCCGATTCTTTGTTTCTCTCCGTTCGGTCCCGCCGTCCGGTGCTCGTGTTCTTATTCTTCTGCGTTACCGTAAAGCTAGAAAGCGCCCTCTCGTCCGTGTGTTAAATCGGTGGTAGCTTCTTGATCTTCGACTCTCGTCGTCTCTTGATTCGGATCGTCTCTCCCGCGATCTTTGGAGCTTTGAGCGCGAGATCTTGGCCTGACCTCCGCCATGGTGACTACATCTGCGATACAGTGTGCGCCCGATTCCGATGCCACCCGACTCGGCGCCCTCCCATATATCTGCTGCGCATTTGGTTCCTCGATTGTCTTGCCACGGTGGTTCACTCTTCACGGGTTCCGAGCGTGTAGATCTATTAGGGTTTCTTCTCTTCTCTTCTTTGACGTCAGATGTGGCTTGTTTGATTCTCTAAGATCCGAATTGTTCGATGCAAGCCTTGCTTCTTACTTGGTCTCTAGCCTATTTGAATTCCTACCTTTAATCTTGCTATTTTTTACACATTTGCTTTACAATGCTTGCCCAACTTCATTTGGTAATGGTACATGGAGAAATTTGGTTCTAAGGTTTCGATTCAACTCGGTCATTATGTATGTCTTATCTCCATCATTGCATGTTTTGTTTGACCATAGTATCTTGCTCTCGGTTAAGGTTATAAGTTAGTATGTGGTTCTGTCATTGGCGGATGTACATTTTTGTCCAGAAGGATTTAGCGTTATTTGCGAGGAATCTTGTTTCGTGTTGAGAAGGCTATACAAATCTCTGAAGTTTCTGCATGGCCATGGTAAATATATCGAGAGAAATATAACAGGGTCCGATGTGAGATCTCGGGTTTGATGCCTTTTGCTAATAATCGCTATATGACTGTTGTCTTTGTTCATAGTTCCTTTATGCAGGTGGTATGTCTTTCCCCATTTCTCTGACAAAGGTAGAGAGGAAGAAGCTTAAAATATGCGGGGTTTTTTTATGATGTGGCGTGTGTCTAGCACTCCTGCATGTATTTACATAGCAAGTTATATGTTGGTATCGGCAAATGGCACCACAGCAAGTATTTCAGTGATATTATGCACTTTTGATGGACCAGTTTGGGATTGGTTTGATTCTTTAGCTGATAAGAAATGTGGTTGGTGGTTATTGCTAACATGCGAATGCGATGAAGTGCTCTGGTGTCTTGCAGAGTAATGAGGATGCTTTGTGTAGTATTGATTAATGATTACTCATGGCTAAAGGGTTTTGACTCATTGTTTGATAATTACATATGGTGTCTGTTTTGACTCATTAGCTCACTAGATACCTAGATGCAATTGAGCTCTACATTCCGATGTATTTTAGCTTGTTGCTAGAAAGAAGAACAACAATAAAAACCAGATATTTCTTCTACTCTACCAACCATCCTATTGTCTTGGTTCCTAGATGTAGGAAAGATGCGATCTTTGCTGAAAAATTAGATCACACTAGCAAGATTTTATTTCTGGATTGGGTAGACACTTTGCTTGAAAGTAGCCAAAGATATTGGATCTTATCTCACCGGACCATGCCTATTTTGTCTCTAGGTGGATAAAAAGTCGATACTTAGTTTATGTTTTTTGCCTGTCACAAACAAAAGCGGTGAATTTTTTTATCAGGTTTTGCCATGCGATTGTTAGATGTGTTGTCCTGTTCTTGTTGTGGATGGCTGCTGAGGTGATTGTGGATGTGTTTTTACTGTGATGTTTAGGGATAAGAAAAAACTCAGGTTTTGTAGCTTAGTAGCACTTTTATTTATATATTGTCTCCCTTCTACATGAGGGGAGCCTATGGGATAACCATGCACATTTACATGTCTATCGCATTTGAATTTAACGCCCCTTTGTGTTGCAGATGCTAGGTCTGGTAATGGCAGTGGGACGCCTTGATCAACCAAGTATCATGATATATAATGGAACTATTAACATGGTGCTATCCCTATTCTCTTGCTATTGAAGTTTACAAACTTGCTAATACAGAAAAGCTCTTCAGTGCAATAAAATGTTTTATTATTTTCAAAATGTGAATGAGAGCTATGTTTCTAGGACTTATGATGTATTGGTCAGTTGACTATGATGCTAACCATTTCTTTCTTGCAAGAAACCCTCAGGTCCTAGCACCTTCTACCATTCGCTGGTTCGGTTCAAAATCTGCAACAAAAGGTACATACTTATGCCATATTTCAAGATCTTGTGCATCTTCGAGTTAGCTTTGAGATTGCTGTATGAACTAGATATTTTATGGTGGTTCTTGCATACATGAGTAGCTCGGATCCGCTCGTGATTGAAGGTCTTCGTGAATAGCCATACCTTTTGATGTATTGTTGTCAATTTTGGGTTGATTTGATTTGGCAAACTGAATTTAATGCAATTTGCATATTCTTGCTGTTGGCAGATAGTGGATGCAAATCTCACCCGATCGCCTTACAATGATCCAGAGGTTTATCGGTTTGCATTTTGAAGGTATAGCTAATCTGAGAATAGAGAGAAGAACTGGATTGGTAAATATTTTGAAGGTATCTGATAGTACAACCTGAGTCTGGAACTTTTTATTCTATGGAGCTTTTGATCCATGTCCATATATCCTTCAATGTTATAAGACAAATTTATTGTAAGGAGCATTTAATCTGTGCTCATATATCCTTCAAAGTTATAAGACATTTTTATTCTAAGTAGTATTTAATATGTGCCCATATAGATGGTATATATGCATATGTCTATGGTGTCTTTTGCTTGGACATGTAATTTTTTTTGTCCACATACAGATCCTTGTGCTCTTTAGGTTGGGGAAAAAGGAAGCGTACATTTGGGTTGGCTTACGGCTTATTCTTGGCGTTTGGAGTAAATACTCTGCGCCCATGATTTTGTGACATGGGTTTTCTGGTCGCCGTCTGATCTTCTATCGACCCGTTAGCTCTCAGCTTCCTGCAAGATATAATACATGTTTAAGCTTTTGGTGACACAAGAAAATAAATGAAATAAGTTTGAGTCAGCGAGACCTTTTGTGCTTCTATTTCTTTACATGGTGGAGTGCAGGGAAGGCTTGATGGTTGTGAGGCATATGGTTCGATCTGAAGAACTGAATTCACGATGAAGTGGTGAGTCTGGTGAACAAAAACACTTCTTGGCTTCTTATTCAATATTACATCTAATAGTATATTACGTCGATGTTGACTCAATTTAATCCATTCTATCATGATCGGTAGGCGTAAAAAAAAAAAAAAAGGCTTGCATGATGAAATGAGACTAAAAAACAAAAAAAAACAGCTTCATGCATGATGAAATGAGACTAAAAAAGTGCATAGCGGACAAACCTAATACAATTTGTTTTACCAGATCCATTTCGAATTTTTCTTTACGAATCGTTACTTTGTGTTCAAATACTTCTTGAAAGGAGTTATTGTCTCTAACTGTTTCCTATATTCCTTTTTCAGTGATGACACAGCTAAGAGAAGGAACCAGAAAAGCAAATGTTTCAAAGAGGTTAACAAAATCGATTTCTTTGAGCTTGAGCAATTCATTGTGTAGGCTTCTTTTCATTGTGTAGGAAAATCCTTTGCATCTACTTGCTTAGAAGTTCATTGTTTTCCTCCTATTTGCTTTGGAAACATTTTCATTTACGTGCCATGTTGTGCTCTTTATTGTCATATTTCAAGAATACATGCAAGTGTTACGATGTATCAAGAGATTTTGCAATGGGTTTGGCGACGAGCCTCTTCTCAACCTCTTTATGCGTTCTTACGCATGAAAAATGTAAGCCGCTTTCCGTCTTAGTAGGCTCTTTAAACATACTACATTTGTCGTTGTATTATTTAGTTTTTTAGAACTTCCCCTTACAGATTGTGCAACATTTCGTGCTGTTTTTTACAATGTTTATGACCATATACTTCTCCACATGTCCGTGGTATGAACCAAAACTTATTTCTTAATAGTTTTCTGCTTTGCTATCATCTTTCCTTATATGTTTGGTGATGTTTTTTGCTTGTCTTCGGACTGAATTGTTTCCTTTTTGTTTAAAGTATTGCTCGGGCCTCTGATCAGTAGCACCAAACAACATTTGTCTAGAGAAACAAGCAAATATCAAGGTAAGTCTAATGTCTTTGTCGATATACCCGCCTTTTTTGCTTTTAGGTTTATGTATAAAGATATCTATACTAATAAAGAAATGTCTTTGCGATATCCGATTATTTTACATCGAGCTATTTTTCCAATCGTGATTGCCTTCTACTAATAAGGTCATTATCCAGGAATATTATATAGCGATTCGATATAGCATGGCTCAAACGAGATCGACCTACAATGTGTCTATTGAATCTCTTTTACTACTACGCTTGTGTGTGTATGAGACTATAAGGTAACTATCGCACAGTATGCTTCTTGCTCTTGTTGTCTTTACTCTGTCTTAGAAATCGGATCATAAAAAAAACCTACAATAGTCATTTGCTAATAGTGCGTTTAGAAAAAAGGTTTGGTTCATACTGACATAATGGTACGCTTTTATGCCTTCTTTTGAAGTAAACATATTATACGAGTTATTTTATACAACTAGAGTTTTAGCCATTTTTATATCCAAGATTTTGGTTTTATTAGTGTGTGTGTTTTGTTCATATATATACATTATTGTATAGAGAGTGTCGATCTCTGAGCACCGGTGTAAAGGAGAAGATTATTGCCTTTGCACATAGTGAATTCTAACTACATACTACTTTGCCGATTGTGAAAACTTAAAATAGCATTTTCTAAGAACAACTACTGACATTATGTGTTTATAAAGCTATAAAATGGCTATCGCGATATGCTTCTTGTCCTATTATTTTTATTACTGCTGTCAAAATCAAGTCTCAGAGGAAACCTGCAATGGCCACTGCTATTGATAGATTCAGAGAAATTTTTTTTTTGGTTCATGCAATGTAGTAGTGCGCTTTTATTTTTGCTCGAAGTGAACATGTTGCTTCTAAGTCATTTTATACATTCAGAATTTAGGCTATTTTGTATATCCAGAGCTTTAGTTTTATTCATGTAGCAGTTTCGTAGCAAACAGGATTTCAATGGTTGTAATACAATAATCTGCATTTGCATGTAATTTTCAAAGAACAGTTATTGTTTTCTGAATCACACAGTTCTCACTGTCAAGTTGCCATCCTGTGCTGTGTGTGTTTGAAACTCTGGACTGCTTATTCTGATCAGAAGTATATATTTTAGTTGTGGATCCTCACTATAGTAATTGGGATGTCAATTGCTGTGTCGTTTTCTATTGCAGTGTGAAGTGACCTCTCATTATGGTGTAGAAGCTTTGATGAAGTTTTTTTGAGCAGTATAGGCAAAGTAGTGGGGAAGCTAGGTTGCAATGGTAACTTGAATGAACTAGAATCTGTCTCCAGAGGTTTAGAAAACATGGCAGTTTTTCATTGGATTATGTGCTTCGAGCCATCAACGAGTTACTCAACATATTGGTGTCACCTCATTCTTATTGGTGGTGATCATCGAATTTGTTTGAGTCTTCCATTGCTTACCAAGAAATTTTCATCTGAAGAGCAAGCTGATTTGGTGTGGCGGTTCTTATGCAACATCCTATAAATATGATGGCGAGTTCCTTTCGTGGTTTTCGGTTTACTGTTTCATCAGGAACATGAAGATATTCATGGCTCGCTTATGTAAAATAGTACTGAAGAGAAGCTCCTTCAGTAGGTTTGCATGATTGCACCTCTTACATTTTCTGGCAATAACTTGCTTGGTGTCCTATTAGACTTTAGTTTTGAAATTTCTGAAGGTTGGTAATCTATAGAATCTTCCTTTCCCCCTCTCCAAGCTTCGTCTCACTGTATCTTTGACAATTTAGAGTGACATTCTGTCATAGTATTAGAGAGCTGTACTGATTGTTAGCAAAGTAGAATCAAGTTCTCCTTGCACATACTTTGTGTAGATTAAAATTAAAGGTGCTTTTCAACAATCTTTCTGGCGTGATTCTCCCAGACACCCAAAATACTCGATTGGCTTTTGATTCACCAGGTGGGTATTCACTTGCAAAGTCAAAAGCAGATTACTCGATAAAAAGAAAGGCTAAGCTCTTGGTGAGTTATTTTCGGCTTTGTTATTCTATTTTGTTGTGTGTTAGAGCTAATTGTTGATTAACGTTAGATTGGCGTGTGAACCGAAAAAAATGATATAGAGATATGTTGGCCTTAGTTTTCTTTCTTGAGAAAGAATAGTTGTCGATGGCATGTTGTGCTAGCTTTGCGATTCGCACCATGATTCGCCTTTGATTAAGCTAGATGAGTATTTGCTTGCAAGCTCGATGAGGCAAATTATACGGTGACACGGAGATTAGCCTGTCGGTGGCTGATTATCTTTTTGTTTGTGCCTCTTTATCTTCTTTGTTCTTATCGATGTATACATCCCGTGTTAGCTATTGATCAGTGTTCGATTAACATAGCAAAGGCATAACTGATTAATATAAAGAGATGTATGCTACCATTCGTTCTCTTTGCGTAAGCAATTAGTTAGCGATCTTGCGCTATATTGATCTTCTGATTAGCAACACCATTTAAGACTTTGATTAAGCCAAGTGGTATTCACTTCAGTCGAAACAAATTATCCCAATAAGAAAAGCTAAACTATTGGCAGAGCTAAACTATTGGGGTAGAGATAATTTTGCATGACATCTAACTCTGCTACATAGCTTTGTTATGTGTTATTGCAGGATTCACAAAAGCAATTGCTCTCTGAGGGGAAAAAAATTGGAGCTCAAACTGTACAACCACCACCGCAATTGTTTAGATGCCAGATAGCTTGATATTGGTTAATCAACGCTTCTTTTTCGGTGTGACCTTGCCTATGTTTCATCCATTCACTTCTTTGTTTCATGCTCTGTTCGATTCAAAGAATGCTCCCACCCAACCTCATGTGGTTTTACACAAGCATTCTTGTGATTACTTCCACTATGATTCAATGTACTCATTAGACCACATCCTGCCATTTGACGTCTGGCCCATGGGATGGCAATTGTTTACCCTATTGCCTTCGCCTTTTGCCTTTTCCAGGTAAATATAGTTTATTTTTATTAATCTTATTTAAAAACACTTTATCCTATTTTATTTATATCTCTTTGACAAAACCGTACCATTATTAGCAGCTTCACGCATTGCCAATGAATAGCATAAAAGTCCCTATCTCAGTTTCTTGCATAGCTTAACAAATTTCGTTTTGCTATTGCTTCAGCTCATTCTTCGCTTCCAACTAAATTTAAGACTTTACTTGGTGATTTGAATATCTACCAGAACATATTGAGAACATAGGGTAGCAGTACCAGTGCCAACTGAAATAGTACATCTTAAAAGTTAATATAGATCGGCTTTAGAGATTAGGGCGCAATGGTGAAAAAAGAATTGGAGTATCGCTTTTTTAAATCGCCCTCATAGCTTCTTTATGAATAGGAAATTTCCCATATAACATAATAACATGTTCAGGCATTATTCTTATAGATAGCCAAAAGCGCAGCAGAAAGTTATCAACTTCCTCTTTTTAAAAAAGGAAATAACAGATTGTTCTAGGTACATCTGAAATCAGAAAAATGTTTGGTTCAGATTTAATTCTTTTGCTTAAATTCTTTGGCTTATGGTGATAAGCCATGAGATACCGATTGTTTACCTTTACCCTCATCTTTTGCTTTTCCAAGTAAATCTGAGTTTATTTTATTAGTCTGTTTAAAAAGCGTTTCGTTTTAGTTTATTTATATCTCTTTGACAAAACCGTACCGTTATTGACATCTTCACATTACGATTGCATAGCATAAAAGTGCTGTCTCGGTTTCTTACTTGGCTTAGGGAATTTCGTTTCTGAGATACTTCAACTCGTTCTTCACTTCCAAGTAAATATAAGGCTTTCGTTGCTAATTTGAATATCTAACGAAACATATTGAAAATATAGCATAAGAGTACCAATACATTTGTAATAGTATAGCTTGAAAGTTAATATACATCAGTTTTAGAGATTAAGACACAATTAGCAAAAAGGTCGGACTATCCTTTTACAATCGCTCTCATAACTTTGTTTATCAAATAGGAAATTTCCCATATAGCATGGTGCCATGTTTAGGTATTATTCTTATACGTGACCAAAATACCAACAGAAAATTATCAACTCCTTTTTTTCGAATATGATTTGTCTTATTTAATATTACTGGCTTCAATATAGGTTTACGTGAGGAATCCTTTTTCATAACAGATTATTGCCGTATTCTTGGATGGTGAGGAAACGAAGTTATGAACTTTAGCAATTAGCTTTCCACTAATCAAGGTATGCGTTCTTTTATCTTATGTGTTTTCCTTCCTTTTCACTTCGGTATTTTAAATTTTGATTCCTTACGGATTATCGCATATTGAAGGAACAAAATGTTTATGTGGGACTAAACTGATGGAATCTAATAACACGATTGCTAAGGCCTAAACTGGAGATATTTTTCACCGGTGGGTGGTTTTGCGAACATGTATTATTACTCGGTGAACGTGTTGAGTATTAGGCTCGGGAAAAGAAGATTGTCATCTCTGATAGTTTTTCGCCCTTTTTCCTCATATTGGTTTTGCGAACATGTATTATTACTCGGTGAACGCGTTGAGTATTAGGCTCGGTAAAAGAAGATTGTCATCTCTAATAGTTTTTCGCCCTTTTTCCTCATATTCGCGTACGGGTCGTTCACCTTTATTTTTTCGTTCCCAAAAAAATTCCTTAGTTTTTTTATTCGCGGTTGTGTTCTCCGTTTTTCTCGGAAAAAAGTTTTGTCACTAGAGATATGTGTACAGCTCTATCTCTAGACTTTTTCCCCAACTCGATTTTCTATCTCGATCTCGATGTTTTTTTAGACATGTATTATTGCTCGGTGAACGCGTAAAGTATTAGGCTCAACAAAAGAAGGTTGTCGTCTCTAATAATTTTTGCCCTTTTCCCTCTAGACTATTTTTCATCGGTCAGTGGTTTTGCGAACATGTATTATTACTCGATGAACGCGTAGAGTATTAAGCTCGACAAAAGAAGGTTGTCGTCTAACAATTTTTCGCCCTTTTTCCTCTAGACTATTTTTGACACTTTTATCTAAAAAAGGCAGAAAAACTGGGATTACATAGTTTTCCCCATAAATATCAAGCGATCAAAATTTTGTATGACGCAGCGAACAAATTACATACGCCGCGGCGTAGCGCGGGTCATTATCTAGTGTTACTCATGCGTCGTGTCCCTGTTTCTGTTGTGGCGGAGTAGGGGTGGGGTGGCCAAAAGCCATTGTCGATAAACATCATCATCCCGCTGCAAAGACAGTGAAGCAACTTGCTAGTTAATTAAATGATACAAATCATACAATGTCGAGGAAAAGAACTAAAAGATGAAACAAATAAAGCAGAGCAAGGCCAAGGAAAGAATTAAGAGGCTGTTTGGTTGCATTCTCATCTCATTTGGCTCGTACAAGTCGAGCGAAATTTGGTAGAAGTCGGGTTCGTAGATCTGCAAAGAGATGGTGTTTGGTTGAGTCGCATGAGTTGAGTCAGGCTGTGAGAAGAATGGGGAGAATGTGTTTGGTTGACTGTTTATGGGCCTCTCCATACCTTGCATGCACCCCAATTTGTATCCCACCAGCCAGGCCCACAGGAAACGACCAAAATCTACGTTTTTCCACAACCTGGCTCGGCGGATGCAATTGCATCTCGAGGGACAACCAACCAAACAAGTGCCTTTTGTATCTGTAGATGCAATTCTCTTTGGATGCAGTCAACCAAACAGCCCTTAAAGGGATCCGTGCAACAACAAAAGGAAAAAGAAGAAAAAAACTACGCATCACAATGCATATGGACTAGAAGCAGCGTAGTTTAATTACCCATGTCACATCCCTTCAATTAGATCGGCCCATGTTTGACACATCTCAGGGAGTTTCGTTTGCCCACCTATCCTGATCAATGGCTGGCGACAACGTCCGGCGAGGCAAAGTGCTCGGTGGCGACAGGGCAGACGGCCACGCCTAATCTTTTCGCATGTGTTTTGCTCGCTCCTACCCCGTCAAAGTGGAATCAAATTTGTTTATTCCTAAGGACATGCTAGTTTTATTCGTCGATTCGCGCGTTGGAGGATACCGCCTACCAGCTACTTGCCATTAGTTGATCCGTCAGTGCAGACGAGTGAGCGGCAAGCCGGCATCCGGTGGTGGAGATGGCGCGCGTCTGCGTGACCGGAGGCGGCGGGTACGTCGCCTCGTGCCTCGTCAAGCTCCTCCTCTCCCACGGCTACGCCGTCCACGCCACCCTCCGTGACCCATGTATGTTCCTCGCACTGACATGCTGCTTCCGTCGTCCTACAGGGGGGCCTAATGTAATGAACAACTTGCTGTGGCACATAGTGGATGTCTGCGATGTGGCTGATGCTTTGCTCCTGGTGTATGAGAAAGCGGAACCATCTGGGAGATACATCTGCGCACCGGATAGCATGCATTAGCACAAAAGATTTGCTGCACTTGTTGAAGAAGACTTACCCCAACTACAATTATGTAAACTGGTGGATCTATGATCATAACTGTCTTGTTAGAACTTCAATGGCTAGTGCCTACTTACCTGATTCGAACAACTCTGCTACAGCGACAATGATGTGGATAATAAATCTACAGTTACGCCAATTACGTCGGAGAAACTGAAGAGTCTGGGCTGGAAACCAAGGAAGTTGGAGGAGACATTGTCAGATAGCATCCAGTACTACGAGAAGGTGGGGCTTCTGCTGGATGTGGAGGGAGGCCCTTGCCACCTTCCTCATATTTTCCACTGGGCTACCGATGAATGAAGCAAACTCTGCACGGCCAGCACTTTTAGGCTATTATGCTTAGAACAATGTCTTGTTGCTCAATACGTTAGTAAACAACAACTACGTACGGTGCTGTTCGATGAACCTGCTCTTTGGCTCATTCAGTTTCAGTTAAATGTGTGGTTTGTCCTGCAGTCCATGAGCTGTCTGCGATGAAGTATATTCACTCATTCAGTATAGAAGTTATCTGTTTGTATAATAGTGTCCTTAATTTTCAGAACTGAGAACTGCCTTTGGACAGTCTGCTCGTCTCCTGCGTTTCATTTATTTTCAGATCCCGGTAAGCTTACTCTTAGGGTCTCTTTCAAGGAGAAAACAAAGCTTTGGACAGATCAAAAGCTACCTGATGTGACCGATGATCCTGGGTGATGTGATTTGCTTAGTCAGTGCTCAACCTGCCCAGGATTTCCAGGTTGGCAGCCAGTGGCGAGTCGTCAAAAACAAACCCTTGCTAGTACCCACATGGATGGTAATTTATTCCAGCTTCCGAATCACTCTTGTCTGCTTCCTGATGCAGTTGTTCTCTCTGAACATTCGTAGGGACTACCTGAATTATTAGCAGTGTTAATTTTGTATCCATGGCAATTGCTGTTTATGTCAAGGAAGGCAGATCATTGTGCTCTAATCCTTTATATTTTTTTTGAGGTAGCAGGAAACACAATGGTTATTTGGCCAGTGCAATGCACTGGTTAGTAACTAATTTTGATCCGGCAAATAGTAGGACGTTCCAGTGAGTTGTGTCATACTTGAATGCCATGTTTTTTTAGCTTGTTCTGATATATATACTTTGTACAGTATCATAGAACAGAATATGTCGATAAAATCCAGAATATACATATGTCAGTGAAGCTCGCAGCAACGCGCGGATATTATTGTAAACCAGAAATGAGCAGATCTGGATGCGCGGGAATCTTTCGTTCATTGTAGGCTTGTAGCCGATCAGGAGCTGTCTCCAAAACAGACTATAGGAGTGCTTTTAACAAATTTTGGTGCTGAAAATGGCACCAAGGTTCAAGCTCGTGCTGCACATTGCATTCGAAAGCAATGCCCAATGCCTATTAACAATTAAAATTAGTCCCGCCTGTACCATCCACGAGCTGTTGGCGTACCCAGAATAATGCGTGAATCTAGAGGAAAATCGCTTTGGTTAACTGACTAGCTGATGTGCTCCCACTCGCTCTTGTCGGCATGTCGGTAAGCAGTACTGCACATTGATTAATCTTGTGATCGCTTGATTATTTCCTTTCGACATCGGTATATAATACTCATGATATGGACTACCTGAAGGCTGAAGCTAGTACTGAGACGTGGTTGCTCTCAGGCGCCGCCGAGACTAGTAGAGCGAGCGAAGCTTGTGTGGACGGCGAGGGCGAGTGCATCGCGCGCGATGGCTGGACGTGCGGACAGAGCTGCCGGGAGAGGGGAGACGGTGTGCGTGACCGGCGCCGGCGGATACATCGCCTCGTGGCTCGTGAAGCTGCTCCTCTCCCGCGGCTACACCGTCCACGGCACAGTCCGCGATCTGATCAGTACGTGCTTCCCCTCCATTTGTCTATGCATATGTAGATACTAAGGGCCTGTTTGGTAGAGTTTCAGATTCCAGTTTCTTCTAAAATCTGAAACTTGTAGGCTAAAATAAAGTGAATTAAGTTTATAATTTTAGTCTAAAATGTAAACAAGATGATCTATCTAAACATTCTTAATACACTCACAGCTTCAGCTTCACGAATTTGATGAAACTATAATTTTCAGCCTCGCCAGATTCACGAATCTGAAGAAACTGAATCTCTGCCAAACACACCCTAATTAAGTTGGTTACTCGTTTCATTGTAAGACACGTGATTCATTCTGCCGTTGCTGTTTCAGGTGACGATAAGGCCGCGCATCTGAAGCGGCTCGAGAATGCTTCGGAAAACCTCAAGCTTTTCAAGGCTGATCTCGTTGACTATGACGCTATGGCAACTGCCATTGTGGGATGCCAGGGAGTCTTTCATGTCGCGACTCCCGTTCCTTCAAAGAAATTGACTGATCCAGAGGCAAGTTTTCTCTAACCTTCTGGTTCTCACATTTTGTGTTTCCTTGTACGTGAGTCTTGCTCTGCGTCCATTGTTAATTATGAAGTTCATAACCTTCAAAAAAATTATGAATTTAATACAATGATTTACCAATCTTCCAAAAAATACAATGATTTACCGCACTAGTATACAACCGACACGGTAAAGTTGCCACACGATAATACAACATATTTATACGGCTTACCTTGGGGGGTGGGGGTGGGGGGGGGGGGTGTGTGTATATATATTGTTCGATGTGCAGCCTCTTATTGATGAACTTCGAAGCCGGGTGGCGGGCTGGAAAAGAAAGATGCTGTCCAGAGCTGCCAGACTGATTCTTACAAACTCGGTTCTCATGTCTATTGCAGTCTACCATCTAACTGTGCATCCTTTGCCCACGTGGGCAGCAAAGAGGATCGACAGGTTAAGGAGAAGTTTTATCTGAAGAGGCGAATAGGACTGCAATGGGGAACATTGCCTGATCAATTGAAAGAAAGTGTGCAGGCCAAAGGACCTTGGAGGCCTATGGATAAAGAACCTTGACAGATTCGGTCGAGCGCTCCGTCTTCGTTGGCTATGGTACGCTTGGAAGGATCGCACCAAACCTTGGATAGGTATGCACCTACCGTGCGATGAATCAGTCCTTAGACTTTTCAATGCGAGCACCACAGTACATTTGGGAGACTGCAGATCAACGAGTTTTTGGGAATCGAACTGGCTACAGGGAGTATCACCTCACGACTTAGCGCCCCTACGCTTCCAGATGGCTCGCACGAAACGGGATTCAGTCTTCGACGCTCTGTCCAGCAGGAGTTGGCTTCGTTCATTTCCAAGAGTTACAACCCAGGTGCAGCTAGATGACTTCGTTCGATTATGGCTCGCCGTTCGGCATGTCCAGTTGCACGAAGGGGTACAGGATGACATCGCATGGAAATGGACGACCGCTTCAGAGTACTTAGCAAGAACGGCGTACAGGATCCAATTCTTAGGTTCCATTCTGGACTCAAACTATGCTATGATCTGGAAGGCTCATGCGGACGGTAGATGTAGGTTCTTCGCTTGGCTATTCACCCAGGAAAGGATCCTTACAACTGACAGGCTTGCAGCTAGGGGGTGGCCGCATAGCACGGCCTATGCTCTATGTGGATCGGACACTGAATCGGCAGGTCACTTGCTTTTGCTATGCCCCTTCGTGAGGCAGGTGTGGGCGTAAGTATTTCGGCTTAGGGCCATATCTCACACGCCGCTGGACGCTACCTCCGTGACTCTTGGCCTCACGGTTTGGTGGACGAAGGTCTGCACTTCCGTGCCCAAAGAACGAAGGAGAGACGTCGATGGCATCATTTTGTTCTCCATATGGAATCTCTGAAAAGAAAGAAATGTCAAGATTTTCTCCAACACATATCATACGGTGGCCCGCGTCACGCATGACATCGTTCAGGATATCTGCATTCGTCAGACCGCTCTAGCCCCTAATTGATGGTTTTTCTTGTCGGCTGTACCCTCGGGGGTTTCGCTTTGTGTGTGAGAGCCTATTGAGTTCTTTTGTACTCTAAGTGTACCTCCCGCCCGGCCTATCCTTCTATCTCTTTTCTGTCTTGCTTTTGCTTTTGCCTTCCCAACCACAGTCTTTGCTTGTTCTTCATGTACTTTCTCTTTTCTCTTAATGCATTGGCAGAGCTTTTGCCCTTATTTCAAAAAAAAAAAATATATATATTGTTCATGATGACAAAATTGTGGGAAAAAGCAGTTAATATCAATTTTCGTTTTCGTACAAACAAAGTCAAACCAAACTCGATGTTTTCTTTCCGTCGGAATTAAAACTGCCAGGACTTATTTTGTTTTATCACGATCTGTTTGACTTGAGAAGGCTTCCAAGGTAACGTCCTTCTTTCCAGGCCAACCAACCAAGGATCTAGGCAATAAGCCGAAAATGACATCAATGGTAATTCTGGGAAGGACAACAGTCTCTAAAATATAGCTTTGATAACTAATTTTTATTTTAATATATTTATAAAGCTCAATAAAATTATAATACTATGAAAGTATTTTTTGAGACATATCTACTCATATGATTTTAATGTATCCAATTTAAATATTAAAAAGATATTGAATGTTAAAGTTTTAAAGGTTTGATTGCAACTATGTCTAAAACGATAATATTATTTGTGACCAGAGGGAGTAGTTTATAATAACAATGAATATGTCACCATCAAATATGGGAGATATCGAAAATACAGGTTGTGACATTCAAGTTGTGTCTGGACATAATAATACTGTGCATTTCGATTGCATATGCGCATGCATCCATTTTGTTACAAAGGATATGTGTTTGGTTGGTGGGATAAGATTGGGATGAGATGATTATGTACCATTTGAAATTCTATTGTTTTAGATGAATAGAATGATTCAGCATTTATAAGAACTATTCCTCAAATTTTTATCCCACCATCTAGGATGGGATGATTCGTCCATTCAAACAACCAAACACATAGATAACTTTATTTAAACCATCTTATATATATACCACTTGGTACAAGCAACCAAACACAACTAAAGTGAACCAAAATGATGTTTTTCGGAATAAAAGCAGTAGGAAATGATCCAACTATTTATCCACCATTATCAATTCAATTTCTTGTCAAAACAGTGTGGTATATTTGTGTAACTTTGTGCTCCCAATATATCATGGCGTACAACCATGCATGCAGCTAGAAATGTTGGGTCCTGCTGTCACTGGCACCACAAATGTACTCAAAGCTGCCTCAGCCGCGAATGTTCGACGAGTGGTGGTTGTTTCATCCATGGTTGCCGTCGAGATCAGCCCGAAAGACTGGCCCAAAGACAAGATCAAAGATGAGAATTGCTGGTCAGACAGAGAATTTTGCAGGAGTAATGAGGCAAGTGGTACTGTAAAGTAACAGTAGAAAATGAAACACAAACAGTTCAACAAACTAGTTTCTGATCTTAATATCAATACTAATTCATTTCCAAATTTGAGTTCGTTACGCTGTCCTGTGTATGTGTAGGACTGGTACTCTGTTGCCAAGATCACAGCAGAAGAGGCAGCGCTTGAATACGGACGGCAGACCGGGCTGGACGTTGTAACTATCAACCCAGCTGTGGTCTTTGGTCCCCTGCTGCAGCCAATGCTTAACACAAGCTGCCGATTCCTCGTCTACTTCCTGAAAGGTTTCCGTCATCACAATTCACAAAGCACCTGATAACGCATTGCATTGTTCTGTTCATCGTTGGGTGCAGTCTGTTGTACTGTTTAATGTACTGTAATCATCTTTCTTTTTAGAATCTTAACCTGGTCATCTTATGGGCACACCTTAAGTGCTTTTTTTTCTCTTCAGAGTGACAAAGTTACAGTGTTTTTGAACGTTGATGCAGGCGGCCCTGATCAAATGAGGAACAAGCTCTGGCACATCGTTGATGTCCGCGACACCGCCCACGCTCTGCTTCTGGTTTACGAGGCACCTGAAGCCTCCGGCAGGCACATCTGCTCGCCTCATTTCATCAGCGCCCGCGACCTGCTGGACTTGGTGAAGAGCATGTACCCTGATGATTACCCTTTCATGAGCAAGTTGGTCTTTTCCTCCCTGGCACTTCTCTTCGTTGTTCTTTCAATCATTCAGATGATAAATACTGATTTGATCCATTTGGCAATTGTCAGGGAGAGTATCTGTGACATGGATCACCCAGCTCCGATGACGTCCGACAAGCTGAAGAAGCTGGGGTGGAGCTGCCGGCCGCTCAGGGACACGATCGCCGACACCGTCGAATTCTGCAAGCAGGCTGGGTTCCTCGAGGATGTGGAGGGGGCTCCCTGCCGTTTTCCTCCTTTGTACAACAAAATCTAGCTTTACCAAGAATTTAGTCCCAGAAGAAGCAGCATTGCTCTCTTGTTGCAACACATCTAACAAGACCAGCTTGATGCTTTTATCGTTCTGCGGCAGTAGCAGTAGGTGTTGGGTTGATCTCTACGACTCGGTCAAAGACCGAGTCCGTAACCGTTTCGCGCCCTGATCGGGGGCGCAACAACCTCTTGGTTGCGGCCCCCTGTCACAACCGCGCTATATAAAAGGAGGGACAAGGCCGGCACGCGAACCAACGTTCGCTGCAGATCCTTGCGCCCCACATTCCCACAAGACCGATCTAAACCCTATAGTGGTGTAGTGACGGGAAGGCCACCTCCGACCTCCATCCCAGGACGAGCACGGGAAGCAGAAGAGGATCGCTGCCGCCTGGATCGCCGCCTCCTTCTACCTCACCGGGCGGACGCCACTGCTTCATCTTCACTCGACGGCAATGGCGTCTTCAACCTCCACGAACTCCGAAGGTATTTACCCAAGCATTTCTCTTCTAGGTGTTGGTACTAGGCACTAAAGATCCCTTAGTTTCTATCAATGGTATCAGAGCCGTGTTCTAGTGCCTAAATCCTAACCCTAGATGAAGTATTCCTTCGGGTTTAGTTTCGTCCGTAGCAATTAGAAGGAGAGGACGAAGAACTCTAGATTGATTTTTTCCCCAAAATTCGAGAAACCCTAGTTCATCTTTTCCCCAAAACCCATAGAACCAAATCAAATTCGAAGGGGGAAAACATGAAGAATCCCTACCTGGGTTCGCCGCACTCGTTGTAGTGGTCGGCTGCCACGGGAAGAAGCCAGCCGCCTCCGCACCTCCGTGCCCTCGTGCGTCGCTCCGTGCTCCGGCGAGTCGCCGCCTCGCGTGGCGCCTTAGGGCACCGCCCTTGAGCCGATCGACGGCGCAGCGTCCACCCACGGGCGGTCGCATGCTCCGGCGAGAGGGCCTGCGGGCGGTGCCGCCGTTTCCTCCCAGAGACGAAGACGATGAAGCTGTGCGGCCCGGCTATGAGTCAAATGAAATTAGGGTTTTGGGGCCTCCGATTTTTCCGGGTTTTTAAGTGCCGCCCCGAAGTGATTTGCGCCGTTCGCCCTCCGTGGACGACTGTGATCGGCGGCCAGTGGGATCTTTGGCCCAAAGTGAGATCATTAGCCGACCGAGCCCGTGTTTTGGACCGAGTGGTCTGTGCAAGAAGAAAAGGGCCTTCGGGCCATTTTGGGCCAAGATTTCGGCCATGAACAGTGAATTTTTTTTCCTTTTTGCTGTGAAATATTAGTTTAAGCGCATGATTTAGTTTAAGTGCTGAGTTAAATTCAGTTTCCGCTGCGAGTTTAAGTTTTTTTTCTGATTAAATTGAAACCAACGTGGATATTTAATTAGAGAAAATAGTAAATGAAAATAGTTTTATAGTATTTCACATAGAATTTTCTGCTGAATATTTTAAGATATGGTAATTTTATTTTTCTGACCAACGTTGAAAATAATTTTGCCATGACCATATTAAGTATGATAGAAAGTTTAAATAAAGTCTGCTCTATTCTAATACTGCCCAACGGTGTTTTAGAAATATATCAAGCTTTATTAAAGTTGAGAGCATGTTTAATTGACCAACGTTAATTTATTCATGCCAAAGTTTATATTTTTAGTTTACTGATTAAATTCTTATTTCATTTATGAAGCTTTTCCAGCTAAGATTGCCAATTCCGTAAGTGTCTTCCAAGGGCTTGAGAAGTTGAACGGCAACAATTACTCCTCATGGAGAGAGAATTTGAACTTGGCCATGGCTATGGCTGAGATAGATTATGCCTTGCTTCATCCAAAGCCTGTGGCACCGGTTCTGGCAGCAGCTGGGTCTCCGGAAGCTGCAAATAATCTTCTTGCGAGTTGTCGTATAGTATTGAGAAGGCAAAGTGGGACAACTCAAATAGAAAATGCCTCATGGTGATCAAGGGCACCATTATTGAGTCCATAAGGGGAGCAATCCCGGTCAGCAGATGCTACACGATGATCTCAAGAAAATAGAAGAGCAGTTTACTGGATCCACAAAGGCCTATGCAGGCACATTAATCAAGAAACTTGTCAATGACAAGTATGATGGATCTGGGCTGCGAAATGAACCAGGCATTAGAGAGCATATTCTCAAGATGTCTAACATGGCTCACTCTCTCACGTCTTTTGATATGCCTTTAAAGAATGATTTCATAGTCCACCTTATCTTTGGTTTCATTACCAAAAGAATTTGAGACTTTTGTTGTGAATTACAACATTAGTGAAGAAAAGTGGTCTATTGAAAAGTGCATTGCTATGTGTGTCCAAGAAGAAGAAAGATTAAAGGCACAAAAAGGTGAAGAGCTGAATCAGTTAAGCATTCTCGTAAGAAAAGAATTATTTCAGTTCAGAATAAGCCAAATTTCAAGGAAGGTAATTATCAAAAGGGCAATTATCGTGAGAAAAGGTTCACTAATTTTGAGAAGGGTGAACACTCAAATAGAGGGCAAAACTCCAATGAAGGACATGGTTCCAATAGGCGCTTTTTCTAGGCCTCCACCGAGCACATAGACCCAGATACTGCGAGCGTTGCCATCGAAAGGGCACCGCATGAAGGATTGTGTTCTGTTCCTCAAGTGGTGAACAAAGAGGTAAAGACCAAGTTACATTTGTAGATGAATCCTTGTATATAGATTCACCAACTAGTACTTGGTGGATAGATTCTGGTGCAACTGTTCATGTTGCTAATTCTATGCAGGGATTCCGTACGAGGAGGATCCTACAAAGAGGAGAAAGAGGAATTAGAGTGACGAATGGAGTTGAAGCTGATGTGGAAGCCATTGGAGATCTTCCCTTAGAGTTGGATGGTGGCTTCATACTCCATTTGCGTGATGTTTTATTAGTGTCTTCTTTAAGAAGGAATTTGATTTCAGTGTCTTGCTTAGATGATGAGAACATTCAGTGTCATTTTGGGAATGGAAAGTGTGTAATAAAGTATAATAATGATATTGATGTTGGTCTTGCCATCCGACAAGACAAGCTTTATTTGCTATCCCATTATGATATTGTGAATGACATAAGTACCTCCTCAAGTGCAAAAGTATGCAATGTTACTACAAAGCGAAAGCGAATAGAAAGTGAATCGTCGTCGAAATTATGGCATTGTCGTTTAGGCCATATTTCGAGGGGGAGAATTGAACGATTAATCAAAGAAGAAATTCTTCCTCCCCTAGATTTTTCAGACACAGATCATTGCATAGATTGTATCAAAGGCAAGTACGTTAAACAAATAAAGAAAGGCGCCAAGCGTAGCACAGGAATCTTAGAAATAATCCACACAGACATTTGTGGTCCTTTTCCTGTAAAGACAGTGGATGGTTTTGATTCATTAATTACATTCACTGATGATTATTCTCGCTATGGCTACATTTATCCTATCAAAGAAAGATCAGAAGCATTAGAAAAGTTTAAGATATTTAAAGCTGAAGTAGAAAATCAACATGATTTAAATATTAAAGTAGTAAGATCAGACCGTGGAGGGGAGTACTACGGTAAACACACCCTTATGGCCAAGTTCGGGACCTTTTGCAAGGTACCGCGGGAAAATGGTATAGTAGCCCAAGATTCTATGCGGGCGAATCTCAAAAAATGGAGTAGCCGAAAGGCGAACTGTACCTTAATGGATATGGTGAGAAGTATGATAAGTTACTCCACTTTACTGGGTTAGTCTATGGATGGAGGCTTTAAAACCGCGCCCATATTCTTAACAGGGTACCCGAGAAGTCGGTGTCTAAAACCCCATATGAGTTATGGACTGGGAGGAAGCCATCACTAAATTATCTACATGTGTGGGGCTGTCCAGTTGAGGCAAAAGTATTCAACCCAAACATAGGAAAGTTAGATCCAAAGACAGTCAGTTGCCATTTCATTAGCTATCCCGAAGATCAAAGGGTTATCGTTTCTCTTGTCCGCATGGACACACAAAGTTTGTAGAAACTAGACACGTTTGTGTTTATAGAGGATGATATGATCGGGGAGCATGGTACCCCGAGAAATTAGCCTTGATGAGAAGCGGGTTTGTGCCCCAACTCCTATGATTCAAGAGCCTTTCTTCTCGATACTGTTGTTCTTTGCAAAGACTGCCGATGATTCTCCAAGTGCAGCGATCGGTGTGCGAGGCACTGTTATGGAGCCCGAGGCCCTAACATTGCTAGTGAGGAGCCTGGCGACCTCTGAGAGAAGCGATGAACCTGCTCAAGAACCACTTAGAAGATCACAGAGAAACAGGAGATCAGCTATTCCAGCTGATTATGAAGTTTATGTCAGTGAAGACATAGAGATAGAGGGTGATCCCACCTCTTATGAGGAAGCGATGAGAAGTCCCAATTCATTGAAGTGGCTTGCTGCCATGCAAGATGAAATGAGATCCATGAGTACAAACAAAGTCTGGGACTTAGAAGAAATTCCTAAAGGAGCCAAAACAGTAGGCTGTAAATGGGTCTACAAAACCAAACGTGACTCCAAAGGGAATGTTGAAAGGTTTAAAGCTAGACTCGTCGCAAAAGGCTTCACTCAGAGAGAAGGAATAGATTATAACGAAACCTTCTCGCCTGTTTCGACAAAAGATTCTTTTAGAATCATTATGGCACTAGTTGCTCATTATGATTTAGAATTACATCAGATGGATGTTAAGACGACATTCCTAAATGGGGATTTATATGAGAATGTGTACATGGCTCAACCCAAAGGTTTTGTCATGGAAGAAAAAGAAAATATGGAATGTCGATTAAAGAAGTCCATTTATGGATTAAAACATGCGTCTAGACAGTGGTACATTAAGTTTGATGAAACCATAAGAAATTTTGGGTTCAAAGAGAATGAGGAGGACAACTGCATTTATGCAAAGTTTAGTAGAGGGAAGTATATTTTCCTAGTTTTATACGTGGATGATATCCTATTAGCAAGCAGTGATAAAGATCTGCTGCTAGAGACAAAGAAGTTCTTGTCCTCAAAGTTTGATATGAAAGATCTTGGTGAAGCATCCTATGTTTTAGGAATTGAGATACACCGAGATAGAAATAGAGGGTGCTAGGGCTATCACGAAGGCATACATAGAGAGTGTTTTGAAAAGATATAGTATGCATATGTGTAATGCCACGCCTTTGCTCCAATAGTCAAGGGCGATAAGTTTGGGAATTTTCGGTGTCCAAAGAATAAGTACGAGATCGATCAAATGAAATCGGTCCCATACGCCAAATTGTCGGAAGCATAATGTATGCTCAAATATGTACATACGACTTAGCATTTACAACCGGATGCTTGGAAGATATCGATTAATCCAGAGTTGATCATGGAAAGTCAGAAAAAAGCCTTGCGGTATTTGCAAGGGACAAAGAGCCTCATGCTAACATATAGAAAGTCAAGTGCCCTAGAGATTGTGGGCTATGCAGATGCAGATTGGGCAGGGTGTAAAGACACTGGAAAGTCCACATCAGGATATGTGTTCACCCTCGCCGGAGGAGCTATATCATGGAAAAGCTCAAAACAATCAGTCGTTGCAACGTCGACAATGCACGCTGAGTTTGTGGCATGTTATGAGGCAACCGGGCAGGCAATGTGGTTTAAAAAGTTTGTACCCGGATTAAGAGTGGTAGACAGCATAGAAAGACCACTTAAATTATACTGCGACAATGAGCCAGCAGTATTTTACTCCCACAACAACAAGTCAAGTGGTGCTGCCAAACACATAGAGATCAAGTTTTATGTTGTGAAGGAGAAAATCCAGGATCAAACAATAGAACTTGAGCATATAAGTACAAAAGACATGTTAGCGGATCCGCTCACCAAAGGTCTTTCTCCCAACGTGTTTGAAAAGCACGTAGCCGGCATGGGTTTAAAAGAAGGACTATGATTCTGGATAATAGGGGTCATTCAAAGCAACCATCTCCCACAAAGACAAAGTTATTCTGCTTTGAAGTAGAGATGTGTGCTATAGTCATTGAGTTCAGCAGTACGTAACTGACTGTTGTGACGCTTTGGTCTTGGTGCACTAATCTATGGAGGAGTGGGATGTTAAGTTAAAGGTATGAGATATAAAAGTTAATAGATCAAGATATAAAGTTTCAAGGCTAAGTGATTAAGTTCGAGATCAAGGGGGAGAATGTTGGGTTGATCTCTACGACTCGGTCAAAGACCGAGTCCGTAACCGTTTCGCGCCCTGATCGGGGGCGCAACAACCTCTTGGTTGCGGCCCCCTGTCACAACCGCGCTATATAAAAGGAGGGACAAGGCCGGCACGCGAACCAACGTTCGCTGCAGATCCTTGCGCTCCACATTCCCACAAGACCGATCTAAACCCTAGCGTGGTGTAGTGACAGGAAGGCCACCTCCGACCTCCATCCCAGGACGAGCACGGGAAGCAGAAGAGGATCGCCGCCGCCTGGATCGCCGCCTCCTTCTACCTCACCGGGCGGACGCCACTGCTTCATCTTCACTCGACGGCAATGGCGTCTTCAACCTCCACGAACTCCGAAGGTATTTACCCAAGCATTTCTCTTCTAGGTGTTGGTACTAGGCACTAAAGATCCCTTAGTTTCTATCAGTAGGTTCTTCCTTTTTTTAATTTTGGCCACAAGCTCTAGCATTTAGTATAGAAAGAGAAACAACAGGCGAGCTACATACGCTCACACTCCATAGGCAGTCACGTGCATACACTCGCCCCTCACGCACGCCCGTGGAGCAGCGCTCAAACGCGGACCAGCTGAAAGGCTCATGAAGCGACTCGAGTAAGCGATCGGTGAGGCTCGACCGCGCAATAAGTTACTTGGCCTAAAAAACAGTAATAAGGCTCCCATTTGTTTTCAATCATAAGCCTTCATGTTTTATGTCTGCCGATATTTATACTATGAGAAGTGCCTCGATGATCCATCAATAAGGTTGTTTTGGTTCGGGTGATTTCAAGGAGGCAATTGCTGAAGATGTTTGAATGCACATCACTACAACTCAGGGATATCAATTGCGGCGCTTATTGTACAGCCGCTATAGCTAGCTGTAGTCCAAATAGTGGCAGCTACGGCGGTAGACAGGAGACGGAGTAGCGGCAAATAAGGGAGAGATTACCAAGAAGAGCACGCCTCCGTACTCTCGGTGGGAGTCGAGGTACAAGGGTGCGCCGTCGGCGAGCAGCTCAATGCGCCCGGCACTGGCTGCATGGCATGCGCACGGCTCGATGGCGTCGTCCATAAGGCGGCCCAGAGGAGAAGGCGGGGTGGCTAAACGATGGCATCGCCGGAGGAGATCTCCACAGCGGATAGCTAATGAGTGTATCCCTTTAAGGAAATCAATTGAAAATTTATTAATTCATACAGATTTGCTCTGAGTTCTGATTTCTTTCTTCAACTCTCGGTCTTAGGATATTGATTTAATCCTTTTATTGTTTCATAGATTTCTGTTTTACCTTTTGTCTTGATGCCGCTTGCATGTTGTATTGTATAAGATGCTTGGTATGGAGCATCAGAAACCTTTCCTTTTACTTTGTTCATAAAAGGAATGAGCATAATAAACGCTCCAATATTCTACCAACCTTTTTTGTTGTCGTCCATTGTATGATTTTGGTTATATGTAAATGATACGAAATGAAAAGATAGGAAATTATCATCATGGTGAAGGGAGGAAAACAATACTTGTATTCTCAATTATATCACTTAACAGAAGCTCAAAGAACTCAACGTGTGCTTTCTTCGTTGATGTCACTTTTTTTAGAAGTGCCAACTGTCATCTCCAAGACAAACTTCACAATAAAGTAAAGCAAGAGTAGTCTCCACAGGGGATTATGCTTCTCTCCTTTTTCAACACATATTTCCTCTTCAAAACCAAATGCACAAATTTGAAGAAATGTTGTTCTTCCTATCCCGGATGTCTTTTAGAAAAAAAAAATTAGCAGCACAATGTGTTCTCCATAGCTATTACCTGGATTGTTTGTTTAATCTGGAGATCATGTTCCCTTTGTGATGGATTTATTCTATAAAAGGATTCTGTACTTTGCTGATCAATATTGGCTCTGGCAGGTGATGATCCAGAAGAAGTGAAGGCTAGGCTGAAATATTGGGCTCAGGCAGTTGCTTGCACTGTCAAACTCTGCAGCTAATAGAGGTTGGCAGTCTGCAGGTACATCTCATAACGTGTACGGTACGACGGGCTGAACTGGGGGCGGTCGAAGTTGAAGAATCTGCTTATAATGGTTTTGAGATCTGGTGAGCAAAGACTGAGGAGGAGCTTGTGCTTCGTGGTATCGAGGCAAAAACACAACTGATCAATGCTTTTGCAAAACTTCAGAGGGAGGGGGCTCGTGACACCGCGGAACAACAAGGAAACTCGAGGTGATCCGTGGTCTGAGCTTTTCTGAAAGCATAAGAAGCTTGTCCTTCCTCATGGGGGCTCTGCATGGTGCAGCGTTTGCTCCCGTTATTGTACTGTACCTGGTGGCTAATCCATTGTTGGATTAGTTCCAGTATGGCTGGTTCCTCTGTTCACTTTTAACTTTGATTTGTTTTCAAGTAGTAAACATTGTAGGGATTTGCATGGATAGATTTGTAGATTCTGCTATGTTGCAACTGCAAGGGTTCATAAACCAGTGCTCTGAAAAAAAAGATTTATTCATGCAGCCTAACAACAAACTGCGGCTGCTGATATTGTGTATATCATGTGATCCTACTGAACTGAATCTGTGGTTTCTGATTGAAAAAAGGTACTGCAGGGGATCCAATCACTGATTGAGCACAGATCATATGTCACTTTGTCGAAATTACCCAGCTTTACCACTGATATTTAATTACTCACCTTTGCACGCGTCACTTCATCAAAATTACCCACCTTTGCTACTTCTCTTTAATTACCCACCTTTGCCACTACTCTTTAATTACCCATCTTTGCCATTGTTATTGCTCTTTGTAAATAAATTTTTATCATAAATTGAGTTTTCGTTACAACGCACAGGCACATGACTAGCCACTTATAAATAATAAGAAAAGAACCTCTAAGAAAGACATCATGGCACTTGTGACAGAGAGAATACACGACACCTTAGCTTACCCATTACCCAAACGACTGACGCCGTCTAGAAGGTTCCACCCGCAACTCCGGGCCCACTGTCAGCCACAGACCTGGCCTGACGGAAATGCCCCTAACCCCGTTTCTTTCCCCTTCCCCAAACCGATGCCGCAGACGGCGAGGGGTTTAAGAAGAGCACACGCCGCCGCCCGCTAGGGTTTTTCCGATCTCACCTCCTCCGCCTCTTCCTCCCCGCCTCCACACGCCGCCGCGGGGAGCCAAGCCCAAGCTTAAGCGTCAGCCATGGCCATCGGATCTCTCATCGCGTCGAGGCTGGCCAGGTCCAGTCATGCCCTCGTCGCCTCCGCCATCTCTCAGGTATCGCCTCTCCGCTCCCCTGCATCTCCTCTGCTTGCATTCCTTGTTTCTTGCTCAAGTGAGTCTTTCTGGGATTGCCGCACGGTTTGTGTTACATGTTCGTGTTCTGATGTTGATCTGATGTATTTGTGTGTTCCACCTGTGTGATCTGATCAGGCTCCCAGGGCCCGGCACACCACATCTCCTCTGCTCTCCAGGCTTGGAGCAGTGGCTCGTGCTTTCAGGTAATTGCGGGTTTAGGATGTATTTCAGCAACCCGTGTACATCTATCTCTGTTTGCTTTTTTGCTTGTTGGGTATTGAATTGGGTGTACTGTGTGCAGCTCGAAGCCTGCAGCAGCAGATGTCATCGGGATCGATTTGGGCACGACGAATTCCTGTGTCTCCGTCATGGAAGGAAAGGTGTGCTCTTTTCCCCTAATCACTGAAATTTATACGTTCTGTTGTTTTGTGAGACAGTTGCTGGTAACCATTAGTAAGTAATAGAACTCGCGTATTTTGAACTGTTGTAAAGTTGTAATTGGATGATGATGCCTTTAATTGGTATTGAATTACGGATGCTGCTAGCCTGCTAGTAAAAATTAATGAATTTGTTTGTGCAGACACCTCGGGTGATTGAGAATGCGGAAGGTGCAAGGACGACGCCCTCTATTGTTGCCAAGAATCAGAACGGTGACCTCCTGATTGGCATCACGGCGAGTCGGCAGGCGGTGACCAATGCCCAGAACACAATCCGTGGGTCAAAGCGTCTGATTGGTAGAACTTTCAATGACCCGCAGACTCAGAAGGAGATGAAGATGGTGCCTTACAAGATTGTCAGGGCATCGAACGGCGATGCGTGGGTGGAGATGGGAGGGCAGCAGTACTCCCCGAGCCAGATTGGTGCATTTGTTCTCACCAAGATGAAAGAAACTGCTGAGGCTTACCTTGGCAAAACGGTCTCCAAGGCTGTTATTACTGTCCCAGCTTATTTCAATGACGCTCAGCGCCAGGCTACCAAGGATGCTGGTAGAATTGCTGGACTGGAGGTAATGAGGATTATCAATGAGCCCACTGCCGCAGCTTTGTCATATGGAATGAACAACAAGGAGGGCCTGATTGCTGTGTTTGATTTGGGTGGTGGCACATTTGATGTATCGATCCTTGAGATTTCTAATGGAGTTTTTGAGGTAATTTCTTCGCACGATTGTACATTCTACATGCAAATATTGAAACATGTGTTCTGATTGTAATTTTTTTTACCTTCTTCAGGTCAAGGCAACCAATGGAGATACTTTTCTTGGTGGTGAGGACTTTGATGGTGCATTGCTTGACTACCTGGTTAGTGAGTTTAAGAAGTCTGACAACATTGATCTGTACAAGGATAAGTTGGCGCTGCAAAGGCTCAGGGAAGCTGCTGAGAAGGCCAAGGTTGAGCTTTCATCAACCATGCAGACTGAAATTAACCTTCCCTTTATTACTGCCGATGCCTCTGGTGCGAAGCACTTCAACATTACATTGACCAGATCAAAGTTTGAGTCTCTTGTGAGCAATCTCATTGAGAGAACCCGCATCCCATGTCTGAACTGCCTCAAGGACGCTGGCATCTCTGCGAAGGAGATCGATGAAGTTCTACTGGTTGGTGGCATGACGAGGGTGCCAAAGGTCCAGGATGTTGTTTCTCAGATATTCAACAAGGCGCCAAGCAAGGGTGTCAATCCTGATGAGGCTGTTGCCATGGGAGCTGCCATTCAGGGTGGCATCTTGAGGGGTGATGTGAAGGAGCTCCTGTTGCTGGATGTCACGCCCCTCTCCCTTGGTATTGAGACTCTTGGAGGCATCTTCACTAGGCTAATTAACAGGAACACAACAATTCCAACCAAGAAGAGTCAGGTCTTTTCCACAGCTGCAGATAACCAGACACAGGTTGGAATCAAGGTGCTTCAGGGTGAGAGGGAGATGGCTACAGATAACAAGCTTCTTGGTGAATTCCAGCTTGAAGGCATTCCACCAGCTCCAAGAGGTATGCCTCAGATTGAGGTCACATTCGACATTGATGCCAATGGTATAGTCAAGGTGTCAGCAAAGGACAAGTCCACTGGCAAAGAGCAGGAAATCACTATAAAATCTTCAGGTGGTTTGTCTGAAGATGATATTGAGAAGATGGTGAAGGAGGCTGAGTTACATGCTCAGAGGGATCAGGAAAAGAAAGCGTTGATTGATCTCAAGAACTCTGCAGATACCACAATCTACAGCATCGAGAAGAGTGTCAGCGAGTACAAGGATAAGGTTCCTGCTGAAGTCACTAAGGAGATTGAGTCCACTGTTTCTGATCTGAGAGCAGCAATGGCTGAGGATGACTTGGACAAGATCAAACAGAAGTTGGAAGCTGCAAACAAGGCAGTTTCAAAGATTGGAGAGCACATGCAGCAAGGTGGTGGCGGCAGCAGCAGCAGTGGTGGAGACCAGACACCTGAGGCCGAATACCAGGATGAAAAGGAAGCTAAGATGTAGATTTCATCTGCATCAAGTTTCTACCTTTTTTGTGTACCCACTTTAGGTAAGTTGATATCCTTTACCTACCTGTGGCTTCTTAGAGTACGATACTTGTAACTTTTCTTTTTGGCAAGTTTTTTCACTGCGGATAAATTGTGAGGGGAACAAGCTCATATCAGTTAAATTGAGCCATCCATGATTCACGAAGCATTGTATTATCCCTTGCCCCCTGATGTTTCATCAGCTCTTTATTTGCTGGTCATGAATTGCATCAACGAAGGGTGCACGTTAATAATTTGTATTAAGAGGATGACGTATAGAAGCATTACTCGTCTAGATTTGCTATTTTTTTCTGCTTGGAGCATCTGCTCAGTGTGTTTTACTGTTTAATGTGATGTGTTCTTCGAGTTTATGCTAGTCCGGCTGTTCTGGATTGCAGCTGTAAACTTGTATTGGATCGGTGCTAAATTATACTGAGTTATCAGCATCTTCTATCTGATTTCCTCATACTGCCGGCAGGTGGCCTCCCGGAAGTCGGTGACCGGCGAGAACTCGGCTATGATGGGTCGGCCGGAATAGAACCGCCCCTGCAGCGCCTGCAGCGCCCTGGCCGACTGCTCCTCCTCCCTGAACAGTACGTAGACGTTGCCGATCATGTGGTCGGCCAGGTTGTCGCACACGTTGAGGCTCTCGATCTCCCGTACTTGCTGAGCTCCTGGAAGATGTCCTCGTAGAAGTCCTCGAAGTCGCCCTGGATCTTCCTGGGGTCGATGGGGTTGCCCTGCGCGTCGACGCCCGGGGTGATCATGTCGGGGCGTTGGTACATGTTGCACAGCAGCAGGGTCGGCGAGATGGACGGGCGGTTGTGCAGGCGGGAGCAGCGGTCGCCGTGCCGGCACGCGCCGATCTTGAAGTAGAACGGGCAGTTCACGCGGTCCTTCTCCGTGCCAAAGATGGACGCGAGGTGCTCAGCCATGGCCGCGCCTGGATTCTACTCCTACCTGGTCGCTTCCACGCAGAAAAAGATAGGGATTTCTGTAGTTTCGCCACAAGGGTCAGAGATTAAATACACACTAATTGCAACTAGGATTAATCAAGAACAAGTCGAATAATTGACGAGAAGGGTAAACTTGTATTGGATCAGTGCTAAATTATACTGAGTTATCAGCATCTTCTATCTGATTCCAATCACGGTAGAAGAAACCTACCTTCAAAACAGCAAGAACTTAATTTCGCGGCAAATTAATGAACGCACAGCGACAAAGGAACAAAACTTAACTAAAAGAAAACTAATCCATATCCCTTTTTTTCCGCTTTGATTGATTTGTGTGGGGGAAGATCCTATCTTCCGACCTGATAAGAATAGATAGAGAAGACACACGAAGGCATCAAGCCATGGGAACCAAGAAACAAACGAGCATAACACAGGCAATCCAAACATCCAATCTCAATCCAACAAACGCATACACGTGCACATCGCAAGAGATAACCACACGCTGCGATATATTGGTACGGAAGCGGAGCAGGCGGCTTACCGGGAGTCAGCGCCGCCGTGGCCGGAGGGGAAGCAGGAGAACGGACGATTTGGTGGTTTCCTCGTTCGAGAGGCGTCTGGAATCGCACATAAAGGCCAGCGCGGCATATCCGACCGTCCATTTATGTCTGGACGGTGGCAATGCGGTCGGCTGGAGGTTACTAGAACCTTCCACCGGCCTTAGGCGTGCGGGCCAGAGCCCATGGTCAGCCCGGTCCGGAAAGAGAGTAGAGTTGTGGGCTTTTACATTGAAACCCAGCTGAGTAGGGTGGTTTGGATGTTTTTTTCAGGGTAATTTGGTTGATGAGCCTGTAAAGATGCTTGCTCCGTTTTGCTCCGTTTCGAAGAAAACAATGTAACTCAGATAGTACCGCAGTCCATTGTCCGTAGTCCCTTGATGCAACATCGCACAAACTCTTGTTGGCTCGATAATGCTAGACGTTAATAATCCTTTGTTTTTACAAATTTAGTTCCCTTCTAAACATAGCTATAAATAATTCCATTTCTGACCACGGAAATAAAGTTCATCACTTTCCGTGCTCCTATACCGCTATCCCTTTTCAAAGACGCTTGCTCCATTTCAAAGAAAACAATATACTCTAGATAGTATCGCAGTCCATTGTTGGTTCGATAATGCTACGTTGATAACCCTTTGTTTTTACAAATTTAGTTCCCTCTTAAATATAACTATAAAAATAGTTCCATCCTCGACCACAAAAATACCACTGTCTCGTTTGAAAGACGCTTGCTCCATTTTGAAGAAAACAATGTACTGCAGGTAGTACCATGGTCCATTGTCCATAGTCCCTTGATGCAATGCAACATCTAATAAACTCTTGTCAACTCGATAATACTAGACACTGATAACCCTTTGTTTTCACAAATTTAGTTCCCTCTAAATATAACTATAAAAATAATCCCATCTCTAATCACGGAAATAAAGTTTATCACTTTCTGTGCTCCTATACCACTATCCTTCTTGTTTTTCTGGTGATGAGTTTCTTTAGTTCTGTATATGTTATCTGGAACCAAGCGATCTGTTGATGAAACAACTGGTCTCAACTTTATATATGCGTGCATTATTCGTATATCTTTATCTGTTTTCGATTCGAATCCGTCACATATCCATCCCATACCCGTATCCTGAATCCGTATCCGTATCCGGCTAGTCCGTATCTGGTTTTGAATTTGGGAAAAAATATGGGTTAGGATACGGGAAAAGTAATATCCGCTCGTATTCGACCCGTTTTCACCCCTCTCTGCCATTATAGCCCTGTTTGGAATGGCTGCAGTTTTTCTGAGAAGCAGCTCTCAGCTAGACTGAAGAGGTTTGCTATTTAGCAGCGTGGTTTTTAGGCTAGCTGTCTTTTATGAGTTGGAAAATGTTTGAAATACCACTGAGGCAAATGACAGCCTGTTTGATACCGTTTGAAGGAGATATAACTGGATTTCTTACAAATTTAAATCTAAACATGAAAGGTAGTACATTAATAATTGCCAGGTTTTATAATAAAATGTTGACCTACAAATTTAAATCTAAACATGAAATATAGTACATTAATAATTGCCAGGTTTTATAATAAAACAGTTACATATATGTTGTCCTTGCTAAGTAGTAAATAAAAAAATTACATATATATAGTCATTCCTTTAATTTTAAACATATTCGTTCATATAAAATGATTTAAAAATGTACTTCGAAATATTATCAATTTATCATAGTACCAAAGACTGCAATTGCATTCCGCGTGTTGGCCATGTCAACATCATCACTAGCACACTGGCTAGTACCAAAGACTGCAATAATATCCCGCGTGTCGGTCATGTCAACATCATCACTAGCACACTAGCTATATGTCAACATCATCACTAGCCGTCACAACATCATATGCACTTGGGAAACTAGAGAAAGCACAATAATGTCAATTTTCAATATAATCATCCACAACTAACAAAATTGGAATGGATTTAGAAGTTAGATGCTGATGTAAGCAAGATTATTATGATGGATCAACTATATTTTCAATTGGACATACATGGTCATACAACTGGAAACCAAACAAAAATGGTCACATTGGTTGGCATTTTCGAAGGATGCTTTCCTAAGCAAAATGACATGGATCCATCATCAATCAACATCCTATGCACCTCTCTTCCCAGCTAGATAACTATCTATCAAATTAACAGTACTAGATCAATGTAAAATGCGTTCTTCTGAAAAATAAAATTGGTAACGAAACATAAAGGTCAAGCAATAAAAGAAAATTGTGCTACAAGATCAAACATCTATTTCTCCCGATTACAAAAGTTTTTATGGTTTCTTCTCCGGTATGAATTAAAACCAAATATATTGTACGTAGCAATATATATTACCAATTTCAAAAATCAATCAATCATTTTTATCCCTTTTTGCAATTTATATTACCAGCTCGTGTTCCTCTTCCTCTCGCCATGCCTACAGCGCGCGTTCCTCGGCGCCGTCGACCTCGTCTTTCTCGTCGCCTCGCTCGTCCTCGTCATCCACCGCCTTCGTAGGGGCGACACCCCCGAGCACGAGGCGCTGCTGCCGAAGCCACCGCCATTTCGGACCACTAGCCGCTACGCGGTCACACTCGGGGCGTCCGCCGTCTTCACCGCGGCGTCCGCCATCCTCCTTGCGCTTGCGTTCTTCTTCCTGCCGAGCACGCCATGGCGCGCTATGGAGTCCGCCTTCCTCGCTGCCCACTTCATTGCGCACGACATGGCCATGTGGTCAGTCGCCTCGGAGAAAGGGGACACCGCCGCCACCCAGCCTTTGCACCTCCGTGTCTTTTGGATTGCCACTGCCCTCGGCACCACGCTCTTCTCCGCTTCGGCGGTGGTCCGCTGCGCTAATGGTTCGTTGCTCTTCCCAGATAACTCTCTCGCCTTTGTCGGCCTACTCATCTCCATGCCTCTAGCGTACCTAGCCATCACTGGCTTCACCGGCCATGACGCAGGAGCCCATGAAGGTGAACTAGAAAACACCAGCGCCACGGCGCCTGCCACGCCGTGCGCGCCGCGTCGTTCCTCTCTCTCGCGATGTTCAGCTGGATCAACCCGTTTATCTTCAAGGGGTATGCCAATGACTCTCTCACCATCGACGACGTCTCACCGGTGTCGTCGGGCAACCGCGCCAAAGTGTCGTACGCTTTGTTCACATCCAACTAGTCGGCGCTGGGGTCACGGGATTCGGTGAGCGTCGCGCTCTGGCTGTCCTTCTGGCCGCAGTTACTACTGACCGCAGCGCTCGGCCTTCTGCGCCTCAAGGCCATGTACGTCGATCTATCACTTATTGATCAGTTCGTCGAGTTCATTCGCCGCGGCAGCATGACATAGGATATATAGATTCCGTGAAAACTGTACAACATATATAGAATACAAAATGAATGATTGGCCGGCTATTAATTACTAGCAATAATCAGGAATTTTGCTATAATAATCAGCCATATTTAGAGAGATATGGTGGTCGTAAATCAAGAAAGAATAATTAACTATAATGACCGGTCATTATTGGAGATATTACGTGGGGGAGGGGAGCTAGAAAGAACGAACCGCTGCCACCAACTACAAATTTATATTAGTAGAGATATCCAATATATGAAGGATCATAATTCATATTTCTCTAAAACAAAAACCATCTAAAGGAATGTAACAAATGACTCTTAAGAAGTCTCATCTCTGTACTCTGCCAAATATTGCCACACACAATTCATGGTCACTTGGCACATGGTCAAATCTTGCCACACAATTCATAGTGGCTCTGCCTATGTCTAATCTAGAATTTGCGTCAAGCTTCATGTGTTAGGGGGAATTTGTGAGAGTGGAGTCGCGTATGTCTGCAACATGCAAATATCTAGATGAAAGCATTTTATTATAATTTCCAGTATTGATCGTTATACGTACTTTATTTCATCAAATACTTTATCAGTAAAATAATGTGTGTATACCTTCAATAAATCATTGTCAATCTACTAAACATGATTATTGCTACAGGGAACATGCATCGAAAAATTCTGAAAACAACTAAACAGCACACACACAGATAGATTACAAAACCAATTTTATTCTATGTGATCAAGTCTGAGTAGGATCTACTACTCAAGCTACACTCAAGGACCTTTGCAACACGAAGCATTGTCTATAGGGTACTGTAGCCATGCCATTAGTCCTAATGACAACTCAGATCTAAAATTGGCTGAGAGATGGATGATTACTTCTACGTGGGGAGGCGGCGCAGAGCAGTCGGAGGGAAGCTGGTGGAGGGGGGGTCCAGGCGGAGGCAGCTCGAGGGACGGGGATGGCGGTGTCGTCGGAGGTGTAGGGGAGGCAGCCTGGCCGAAGGAAGGAGGTGGCGGCGTCGGGTGGAGCCACGGCAAAGGACTGAGGACGGTGGAGCCGACTCGCCGGAGGTCGCCGGCGGTGGGTGGAGGCCACGTGCGGCGGAGCGGGGCGAAGGCGGAGCCGCGACATCGGTTGGAGACCGTCAGAGGCGGTGGAGGGCCACTGAGGAAGGCGTAGGAGGCTCGCCGGCAGCGGGCGGCGGCGCATCGAGGCCGCCGACCGTCCGGAGGCGATTCGGGTGAGGAACGGGGTGAGATTTTTTTTAGATAAAGGAAGCAATAATATTAATACCAAGTACAGTACATCAAGAAGATACAAAGTCTTGGCATACTTCCGGCTTCTGTTAAAAACACACAGCCATGGATACTAAAAGAAAATAAAGGACAGACACAATCTAGTGATCCACAATCCGAAGACTAGACCGCCACCCATGTGCCTGGTAGAAGAAAGCCTTGGCCGCATGCACCAAAAGTTGCGACCCCTCCACTAACAACGCCTGCAAGTCCTCCCACCGGAGAATAGCCCATCCGGAGAGACAGAAAGCCGCCGAGTGGATAACCTGTAAAGGAGAAATCAAAAACTTGTTTTTAAAAACCACATCGTTTCTGCAAATCCAAAGTGATCAGCACAAAGCCGCCGCTCCAAGCAGAAAAAGAGCTTTCAAATCCTTATTGAAACTCTGAAGCCAATTCCCAAACAAATGTTCCACACTGATAGGTTGTTTTAGCCCGGTTGTTAGATAAAGGACATTCCAAATAGACCTAGCGAAACGGCAATCAAAGAACAGATGTTTGATTGACTCATTTTTATAACAGAAAACACATGACAAACTGCCCTTCCAATTTCGTTTAGCTAAATTATCTTTTGTAAGCACCACCCCCCGTCTTAAGTACCGCAAGAAAACTTTAATCTTCAACGGAGCTTTTAGCTTCTACAATTTTTTGTTCTCATTGGGGATGCCTCTAAACATTAATGCAGTATAATGCGATTTTACCAAGAATTGACCATTTAAGGTTAAGTTCCAGTAAAAGACATCCTGATCTTGCGATAGAATAACTCTTTCAATGCGAGCTAGCAAATCAGTCCAAGCAACCAGCTTACGGCCGATGAGGAGTCTACGCCAAGAGAGTCTTGGAGGTGAAGAGCTCAACGTATCTGAAATTGTTATAAATTTTGGTGAGGTGAGATGGGAGGTGATTTGTGGCATTTATCTCTGATAAGATGGGTAAACTAGTTTCTGACTGCCAATCGTACCAAGAGCCCTTAAACACCAAATTAGTTCCATGAACACATCCGAAAAAAGTTCAGTAAGAACCCACACCAGAATAGGTCGCATTAGACTTTCAAGAAAGTTCAATAAGACAGCACCGCAACCTGCAATGAAACGACGGTACTCAAGCTTGCGCAACCTCCCTCTCACGGTTCCACCGCTCAATGCGAGCTCTCCTCTCCTCACTGCCCTCCCTGATTGGGCTGCTAGTGCCGGAGCGCTCCGAGCTCCTGTGACGCCGCTTGCTCAAGTCGCTGTCGTAACTGCGGTGCCTCTCACTCCTCCTCCGGCTACCCTCCGGTAATGGTGTGGACTCGAGCTCCGGCTCCTGCTGTGGCTATGGCCGTGGCTTCTCCGGGACCTATGCAAGTGGCCAAACAGCCTCTTCCTCAGGTCCCTGCCGATCTCCTTCACATGCATGAAATTGTAGTACCCTCCACGGTTGCAGCTGTTCTCCTCAAACTGCCGGCAGGTGGCCTCCCGGAAGTCGGTGACCGGCGAGAACTCGGCGATGATGGGGCGGCCGGAGTAGAACCTCCCCTGCAACGCCTGTAGCGCCCTGGCGGCCTGCTCCTCCTCCCTGAACTGCACGTACACGTTGCCGATCATGTGGTCCGCGAGGTTGTCGCACACGTTGAGGCTCTCGATCTCCCCGTACTTGCTGAGCTCGTCGAAGATGTCCTCGTAGAAGTCCTCGAAGTTGCCCTGGATCTTGCGGGGGTCGATGGGGTTGCCCTGCGCGTCGACGCCCGGGGTGATCATGTCGGGGCGCTGGTACATGTTGCAGAGCAGCAGCGTCGGCGAGACGGACGGGCGGTTGTGCAGGCGGGAGCAGCGGTCGCCGTGCCGGCACGCGCCGATCTTGAAGTAGAAGGGGCAGTTCACGCGGTCCTCCTCCGTGCCAAAGATGGACGCAAGGTGCTCAGCCATAGCCGCGCCAGGATTCTTCTACCTGGTCCCTAGAGATTTCTGTAGTTTCAACTTTCAAGTTTCAACCACAAGGGCCTCTGATTATATACACAAATCGCAATTGGGATTAGCCAATAACATGTAGAATAATTGACGAGAAGGGCAAGAACTTGGTAGGTAACAGCATCAGTTGCTACTGCAATTCCAAACCGGTTTCGGTACCTACCTTCAAAATAGCAAGAACTTAATCTGGAGCAAATTAATCAACGCACAGCGATAACATTTCGGAGCAAATTAATCAACGCACAGCGATAAAGAAACGAAACTAAACGAAAAGAGAAACTAGTCCATATCTTTTTTGTTTCGCTTTGATTGATTTGTGTGGGGGAAGATCCTATCTTCCGACCTGATAAGAATCCATAGAGAAGACACACGAAAGCATCAATCCATGGGAACCAAGAAAAGAAACGACCATAACAATTGGGACACAGGCAATCCAATCACAAATTCCCAATCCAATCTAAGCATACAAGTACACATGGCGAGACAACCACAAGCTGCGACATATGGGTACGGACGCGGAGGACGAGGCTTACGCTTACCGGGAGTCAGCGCCGCCGTGGCCGGAGGGGAAGCAGGAGGACTGGAGGAGGACGGACGATTTGGTGGTGTCCTTGCTCGAGATGCGTCTGGAAGCGCGCGCGCGCGCACACACACAAAAAAAAAAAAAAAAAAAGGCCGGCGCGGCATATCCGACCGTCGATTTGTGTCTGGACGACGGAGATGGGGCGAACTGGAGGTTACTAGAACCTTCTACCGGTCGATGGAGTCCGGGACAAAGCCCATGGTCGGCCCGGTCCGGCAAGGAAGGAATAGAAGTTTGGGCTTGGACATTTTGTGGATTTTCAGCCCATTAAATCGCATTTGAGTAGAGTAATTTTGTATCATCAATGTGACAACGTCTGGAGCAGTCAATTATGCAGAACCTTAAACTGCAATGGACTAACCCCAAATAAGTATAGTGGTTTGAACCTTTAGATTGTCGGGTTTGTAATTGGAGGAACACCTCTGATTAGAAATGATATAATCGGAGAAAGTGCCCCTCTCCGTGTCCTGCACGAGTCAGCTGAATTATTAGGGTAATCCCTCCATATTTCTTGATTTTGTAAACATCGATTCTCTTCATCATGCATTCGTCTACTTATTTTTCCTCTCTTCGTGGCTTGGACGACAGATGAGTTATTTTTGTTTAATTCGCATACCTAATCATTCGTGGGTCTTTTCCTACACAGTGGAGGAGCAATTCCATCTGTCACATTGATAATGGGAGGGAACCTCATCAATGGTAAATTTGCTATCATCAAACAGACAGCAGTATCAATGTTGTATAATTTGTGTGTGTGGGTGGGGGATTGGTTTGGGGGATACGTGAATTTGATGAGCTGAGACATGAAACATTACTTCTCCAGGATTACGAGCAAGAGTACAACCGTCGGTCATTGCCGGTGTCGTACCTGTCAGATACATACTATCGCCTTCGTTAGGCACTGTACTAATACGCTGGCAGTTCACTTTGAACTATTCACTTATCTAGCTCTCTCTATATATTTAAATCTAGCTCCACTGTTAAAAGATATGTAAATGCAGCTTTTTGAGTGAGTGCGGAAGAGCCGATAGAGGATATTTGTTTCCTGTTGTGCTTGGACAGTACAGTATCAAGCCGCTGCCATGGCAAGAGGTCAAACAGCTAGAGCGTGTGATGGCCACGGGATGTAGCTACCCTTCCGCTCCATGGCAAAACGGCAAGGAGTCTGGCTCCTGCCACACTAGGGCCGAGCGGCAACACTTGCCGCCTACTACCACAAAATAGCAGTGTCGTGTGGAGCAATTATTTAAAAATATTTGAATTTAAATTTTGTAAAAAATGTAAATTTTGAAATATATTCAACTTGGGTTAGGAACAAAATAGTGATGTTTGATGTTCGTACAAACCGGACAAAGCCGGGCATAACATTTCGTAATAGAGGTGCGAATTACATGGCACATATAGTTCGGTTTAGTGCCTATATTCGTCTTGCTACTTCTATGATACAAATAGCGATATGGACGAACCATGAACATAAATTATAACTAAAATACATGTGCGCTTTTAGAATTGAAAACGCGAGGGTATGGATTCTACGTTTTGGGTATAGGTCCTTAAAGCTCAAATATGTAACTCTACGGCACCCACATGGAGTATTGATCATCATGATGGCATGGACACGGCTGGTTGTCACGGTAGTGGTAAGCGCAACTGCAGCTCGGATTGCCACAGTAGCAGTAAGTGTGGTACTCGCTGTCAAGGTGAACTATAGCTTTCAAAAATGCAACTTTATATGAATTCCCAATAAATTGCTTCAAAATAACAATTTAAATTCCCTTTTTTCTATCTTTTTCCCTCTTCTTTTCCTGTCTCTCATTCCTCTTCCTTCCACTTCATTGGTCGAATGGTTTGCTTCTGCCTTCAGCTTTGCTTCTCGTTTTATAGTGCAAGAGGGGACTGTGGTGGAGACAGTGCTTATGCGCTCCCGAAGCGCGGTTGGATGATATTGGCTTGCTCGGAAGCGACGGCCTGCCGAGGACCTACACCATAGAATCATGGCTGATAGTGCCTACCGCGTGTGGGAAATGGTGACGAGATGTGTTGCCTAGCTCCCCAGTGCGGTATCGCCTTCAATTCTTTGGGAGCCAAGCAATGTGCCCACCCCGGCCAGTTGCCACGCTACCACCTTGCTCCCACACTACCCTGCATGATAGGTGACACGTGTCACCAACCAGGTCTTCCGTACTCATATAGGATACCAAATCCATAAATTCAAACACAAAGGGACTATTATTACAGAAAAGGGTGATGAGGGGGCTACTACACTAAAAATTAGGGGTGGGCACTTTTAAACCAAAACCAAAAAAACTGAATCGAACCAAACCGAATTAACTGATTATTTCATTTTTTTCGGTTTTTGATTTAGTTTTTATTTTGGCACTATTTGGTTTTTGGTTTGTGGTTCGATTTTTTAATTTAAAAAACCAAAAATCGGTTTACGGAATAAACCGATCTCTTGCTCGGTCAATTCCCATCTGGGCCATCCAGTCATTTTCGTGCATCACACTCACACGGTCGCACCCGCAGGCCGTAGCCAACCCTAGTTCCTCGTTATTACCCAAATCCAATCACCAAGATGCCAACCCTAGTTCCCCAGTATTCCCCTCACGATGGCCCCGGCCCTCCTGGGCTCCCAACTCCCAGTCTTAGCTCGGCGATTCCCCTCCAGGCGCAGCAGCCCTAGGCGCCACCTCCCGATGCAACCCCTGGCGCCAATACCATCGTTGCCCTCCTAGCTTCCATCTCCCGAGTCGTCGTCACCCTCCCATCCAGCCATCCTCTGAGCAGTCGCAACCAGCCAAACACCGAGACCGAGAAGCACTGGATCTGCTTCTCTATTTCCTCCATTAAATGAGTTGGATCTTCGTGTGGCTAGACAGCGAGAAGCGGTGGTATCTGGCCTACGTAGCTGTCTACTTGGCTCCTTACCTTAGGTTTGTAATTGTGAATCTGAGCTACAAATTGCTGTGGAATAATATTTATTATATGCTCTATTGGTTTACATTAACCTTGCATGTCAAACAGGTGTACTTTTACATTGAAAAATCTCAGATCTGTAAGCATGTCAGTATGTGGGCCAAAGAATGCTTTAGAAGTATTATAAGTATTAGGGAGATAAGGATAAGTTGAACATGCTCATGTTTATTGCTTTTGTGCTCGATCCAAGATATAAGCTATCTAATTACATAAATATAGCTACTTTGGATATGTTTGGTAAGGAAGAAGGAAAGGAAGTTTGGAATAATGTGAATGATTCTTTTCGTTATTTGTTTGATGAGTATAGAAAACTATGTTCTCTAAGTGATAAGGCATCACAATTAAGTGATTCACAAGAACCTGTGGAAAGGAGCACTAGGTTGAGAAAATCTTTAATTGCGGAAAAGATAAGGATGAGTAATAGTGGAACTGACTCCAGTAAGTCTGAACTTGACAAATACCTTAGTGAAGATAATGAAGAGGACAATGAGAATTTTGATATTCTTGAATGGTGGAAGTGCAATTCTCCTAGATTCGTAGTATTGTCTCACTTGACTCATGACATATTAGTAGTTTCTATATCAACAATTGCATCTGAATCAGCCTTTAGCACTAGCGGACATGTCCTTGATGACTTTAGGAACTCACTCACGCTATTTATGGTCCAATGTCTAGTTTACATACAAGATTGGTTACGGCGATCTCTCCCTATCAATATTGAAGAAGATCCAGCAAATTTGGCTAAAATCGAGGAAGGTAATAAACAAATTACTTACTAATTTATGCTTTGATTATATTTATCTTGTTCCTCATTTCAATTAACTATTTATTGATTTTATTCCATTTCAGCCATAATTACAGAAGAAGTTGAAAATTCTACTAAGGAAAACTCCAAATCTGAGACTGTAACCAAACCTAGTGAAACTACTACCTAAAATATGTGCTCATCACCCTCTACATGCAATGCCTTAGCTTTTCTTTGTTGCTGTTGTTTTGTTATTCAATAACAAGTGCATTAATTCGGTCTATTGTTTCTTGTCCCTCATTGTCCCTTTGCCATCTGAAAATATGCCAACAGTGTCATTAAGCTCGATACATTGTACAACAGCACATTGCTAGAGAAATACAGAAGAAGTGAAGAACTATTTGCCTAATAAGGATATATTCAATATTTCAACCACAACACCAAAGGGCCCAGAGTTTGACAAACACAAAATAGGTTACTCAAAGACATAGTGTGTTGTTCCATTGGATGAATAGAAACAAATTCATAGTCTACTTTCCTACTAAAAAAATGAGGAACTACAAACAAAAAAGGATCTATTTGACCGTCCTACAGAAAAATAATTTATTTAACTATCCTTATTCGACACAAAGCAAACTTTCATGAATCTTACAACAGCCTTAGGCCCAGTTTGGGATAGCTTTTGATTGTGCAGATTATGGATTATAACCAGTTGTCTGGAGAAGCAACTGCATGAAGAATCTGCTGGCTGGAGAATCTGGTCCGTTCGGCAGTCTATTCGAGAATCTGAGAATCTGATGTGCTGGCAGCGAAGGAGGGGCAGCGGGCTGAGGAATTCGGGCAGAGAAGCCAATGGAGGAGCGACTCGGCGAGGGGAGGAGCTGCTCGGCCAGCAACAGGGGAAGGGGCTCGGGCAGAGGAGCTCGGCTGGTGGAGGGCTCGAGCAGAAGAGCTCGGCGGGCAGAGGGGCTTGGTGAGTGGCGGATAGAGAGGCTAGGGGGCGGAGGGGCTCGGCGGGTGGAGTCATCGGCAGGCGGAGGAGCTTGGAGGGAGGAGGAGCGGCTCAGCGAGTGCCAGCCAGAGGAGCCAGCGGGTAGAGGGTCTCGGTGGGCAGAGGACCCCTGGCGGCTAGAGCTCGGATGGAGGACCTGTGACGGCCGCCGGAGGGGCTACGAGCGCCTGAAGCACTTATTCTCCACGAGAATCGGGCAGAGAAGCGCTTCTGATTTTATATTGTAAGGGTGATTCTAATTTTCGGAGAAGCTGTCCAGAATCCTATTGTTCGACGAACAATCCGCTTTTATTTTAAGCAGTGGCTGTCCATAAACTGAAACGAACGGGCCTTAGTTAGGACTAACAACTGTGGTTCTCAGGAGTGATAGCCTAGACATTTCCGAAACAACTTCTAGCATCTCCAGTTTATGATCTTGACTGCTATATGATTTGCCCCGTTCTTATTCATGTATGAAGTGACTGCTTAGAGGAGTGACGCTGCTTGGGGCACAACCAAGCAGGCCTGCTGATGCTTCTACATGCTTTGAAGCTTGTTTTTTTTCCCGGTATTTTGGAATGGCAAAATTTAAATTGTGCTTATCACTAGTTGCTTGTCATTGTGGACATTGGACAATGTATTTGTGCTTTGCTTTTTAGTTGCTTGTCAATTGTCATTACTCGATGCTCGGACAATGTATTTTGTGATCAGTACCTCCTAGTAATGGTGAATACATTTTGATGCCTGGTATTTTGGAGTGTATGTAATTTGGTTAATTGAAAAACCGAATTTGTTCGGTAAATTTGGTTCAGTTACTGTCTCAGTTTGGTTTTGATTTGATTTTCAAATATGAAAAATCAATTTTTTTTAAACCAAATAAACCGATCGTAAAAACGGTATACACCGAATGCCAGCCCTACGCGGCAGCGTCAATTCCTGGCGGTCGCGCGCTCTTCCCTCCCAGCACACGGGGCACGCACGCTCGAGTCGTGAAACCACGGGTCCACGGCACGTCGTGCCCGCGCGCAAACGTCTCGTGCTCCCGTCCACTTGCGCGCGCTCGCCGAGTCACGCGCGCGCCGCATGCCTGTGGCCTGTGGCGATTGACTTGTTGCGTACGAAGGGAGAATCCAAACGGCGATGCTAAAACTATCGAGTTTTTTTTTGGGGGGGGGCACGTACTGTCGGCTCGGTAGGACGTCCGGCCACGACAACCAAATCACGCGCGCACAACAGCGCGCAGGACAAAGGAATTGATGTCCTCATCGATGCATCGACCTTGCCATAACTTTTGGATCATTCCGATCCGAGCAACGACTACAGTATCTACGTACTAGTACTTCGTCCTGTAACCAGGACAGAACAACGCCAATTAATCTGCAACTTTCGTGTTGCCGCAGCGTCCCACCAACCACTTATAAGTAGGGTTCTAGCAAGTTAAATGATTTTCGATATATTTAGGTGTGTCCTACAAAACTACTCCCTTCGATCAAGTTTATAATGTGTTTTTTTTCTTGGTACATAGCTAAGAAGATATTGTAAATGACTAGATTACCCTCAAATTATTATCACTAAACACAATATTAAATATATGTATGTAGAGAATATAAAGTAAAAATGAATAATTATTAGGGGTATATAGGGAACATCACACTAATTTTTTATTAGAATATAAAATATTCTTATATTTATAGATAAGAACATTTAAAAAATATACGAAATGAACTTGGATGGAGGGAGTACAATCGAGCCAGAAACAGAAACAACTCGCAGTATCTGCCTACCTCTCCCTCCTCAAAAGCTAAGGTTTCAAAGATTGCAAACATGTCCTAACCTCTCCTCCTCTAATATCACCCAAGCTGCTTTCCTTTTTCACAACTGGAAATGACCAGTTTCTTCTACAAGATGATGAATGGTAATACAAATTCAGACAAATCCTCAACAAGTCAACATACAACAACCTGGTCAAGCAAGACCTACAGAGGCGAGCATTAGCACATGCCTCTGAACCAAATCGATCCTGTGGCCGTCTTGCGATTACTTTATTTCCCCCAGAAGCAAACAAACATGGTTGGGCGCAACACGGCAGAGTACCCCATCTGTTTCTCTGCATAATCATCCCTATATTAAACTTCACAAGGTTCCTGAGCAACCAGCGCCTCCACGTGTCCTTCTCTCCGTTGGCGCTCTCAGAAATCATCCCTATATTAAACTTCACAAGGTTCGTGAGCACCCAACACCTCCACGTGTCCTCTCCGTTGGCGCTCTCAGAAAAATTAGTAATTACGTTTAGGTCCTTTTAGCGGTTTTTTTATGAAAAGAACCTTTTGATTCAGCAAAATCGCGGATTTTTCGTGAAAGGACTCTAAATAAATGCTAAACAAAGCATGATTACGTTTAGATTTTTCCAGCTGTTTTTCGCGAAAAGGACCTTTCGATTTTGCGCAAACGCGGCCAATTTAAAAAAAAACACTGCCGAGAAAAATGAAATTGTATTTTTTGCAGAAAGAATTCGGGCCAAATTTTTTTGACAGGCGCGGTATCGTGCGCATCGTATCCTCCCTCCGCCAGCCCTCTCAAAAAAATATAGTTACGTGTAGATCCTTTTAGCAGTTTTTTATGAAAAGACCTTTTAGTTCGGCAATATCGCGAAGCTTTCGTGAAAGGACCCTAAATAAATGCCAAAAGGGTGTGATTACATTTAGATCATTGTAGCTCCTTTTCGCGAAAAGGACCTTTCATTTTAGCGCAATCGCGGACGTGCGTGGCGTGTCACGCCGTGAAAACATCACTAGTACCTATATTAAAGATTGCAACATTGGCGCCTCCACAACAATTTGAGCCGAGCCGGCCGTGGTCGGCTCGGCTCAAATTTTTTTTTCGCATTTAGGTCCCTCGAAAAATCCATAGTTATGTATAAGTTCTTCTCGCGGTTTTTTACAAAGAGGGCCTTCTGGTTCAGAAAAACCGTGAATCTTTTGTGAGAGGGCCCTAAATAGATACTGAAAAAAACATAGTGACATTTGAATCATTTCGACTATTTTTTGCGAAAAGGATCATTCGATTTAGAGTCTAATTTTTTCCTAGAAGGCCCCCCGAGGTTTCTTTCATTTGTTTTTTGATGCCCCATTTTTTACGGAAAGGCACTCAAATATTTACGTAAACCCTCCAAAGCTTCCGAAGATTATTTTTAGCACATTGTTTCGTGTAGAGAGGCACTACGATTTTGCATGGACCCTTCGAAGCTTCTGGAATTTATTTTTAGCACGTTGTTATAAAGAGGCGATCCAATTTTTGCATTGACCCTTTGGAGCTTCCGGAATTTATTTTTTACCACGTTGTTATAAAGAGGCGATCCAATTTTTGCATTGACCCTTTGGAGCTTCCGGAATTTATTTTTTACCACGTCGTTTTTCCAGACATTTGCTCGAAACTTTTTGAAATTATATATTTATCTATTTTTCCCCTATTAATCCTCTAAAACTCATGTGATTTTTTTTGCTTGGCTTGCAACGGTCGGCGCGGTGTGGCGCGGCGTACACCGCGCGAACGTGTCTAGGTTTATTGAGAGAGAACGGCCCTACGCTCCGGGCCCGTAGGGTGCACGGCCGTCGAGTAATTCCAAGCACGAGAGCTTTTCTTCCCTTTTTAAACCTTCGCTGGTGTCCGGGCCAAACTACCCCACGGAATTGCCAGTACATGCCTGCTTCCCCAGTGCAATCGGTGAATTTACTGACGAGTCACAAGCAACGATTTTGGATCTTCAGGTTCGCGATTCACGTTGCACGCTTCAGGATGTTCATTCAAGTTATGGCCTACTTGGAACCCCCGACGACAACTAGATTAATTAGCCAGATTCAAGTGATGACCTCACTAAGGGGAAAAGAAGAAGAAAACAATAAATCATGTCTCTCCTGGAACTCGGAATTTTTTTGTGCGCATATTTTCTATATGAATTTAACCTTTTTCATGTGAATTTCAAGCGTGATAGACAAGACGTCAGCTCATGGTTCCTTTTAAGGCAGAAATTTTTGCATATCTCGATAGAAATTAAACCTTTCCCTGTTAATTTTATACATTCTAGACAGGCTAACAGCTCATGGTTCTTTTTGCACAAGCTCAGCTGATAACCAAAGCTGGGGGAGTGAGCACATCTTGGCTCTCGTTTTGAAGAACAGTTAGCTCACAATCTATTCTGTGGTCTTGATTTGTAAACAGAACTAGCTCGTGTGGTTTGAGGTGGAAACGAAGAGTCCCACTCCCTCGGTAAAACGAATATACCGTCTCGCGAGTTCGTCAAAACAATGATGATCTTTAACACCGCGACATACAAAAAGCCATGATGAGCGCACGAGCACGAAAGCAGCACCACATTACAGCGCGGTAAAACCGCATAACTACATTACAGTGAGAGGATATATATTTTGGGGAAATAGTTGAAAATTGCGTTATTATGGATGAGCGATCACATTTGAGCAGGTTACGTGGCCAAATACTGGTGAGTCTCCCTCGGTCTACTCTCTACTGCTATCCTGGAATGAACTGTTAGAGCATGTACGATACATGGAAGCCTTAAGTGGTAATCTTCTTCACCTAGATATAACTCATTCAAGATAGTAAGATACCACCTAAGCTCATACCCACCCAGGAGGTTCGCCTGGAAGCAACTGCCCTTTAAAGAGTGTGTAATAGCTCACTGATTGAGCCCTACTGGCATTTCAACTCACACCCTTAGGCCTCCCCTCTCCCATTCACCTCACTACTACAGAATCGACTTTCACAATTGGCCTATTACAAACGGTTAGTTGCGTATCACTTGTGATCTCTGCACCACAAGCGGTTCATGGGCAACGGACCGAAGGGGGTCTCTAGAAGCGGTTCTAGACACGAACCCCTTCTAAAGCCCTAGCTCTAGAAGCGATTCGTGTCCCGAACCCCTTATAGAGCTCTAGAAGGGTTCGGACACGAACCCCTTCTAAAGCCTTGAGCTCTAGAAGCGGTTCGTGTCCTGAACCCCTTCTAGAACCCCTTCTAAAGTCCTAGCTTTAGAAGCGGTTGGGGACACGAACCCCTTCTAGAGCCCGGCTCTAGAAGGGGTTCGTGTCCCCAACCGCTGTAAGAATTTGCCAAATAATAAAGGAATGCATGCCCTACTCTATCAGAGAGCACGCGTGGGTGGGTTGGTTAGATGGGTGAGACGTGGGTCACGAGGAGGGGTGAGGAGGAGGTCGTGGGTTCGAATCCCAGTTCTCACAATATTATTTGTCTTTTAAAGTGACTTCTACAAGCGGTTATAAAACCGCTTGTGATACTGACGGGAGTATCACTCGCGGTTGCTTACAAGCGGTTCTAAAACCGCTTCTAAAAACGGTTTCGAACTGCTTGTGATATTCCCATTTGCAGTTGTGCCTGCTACCCTCATGCCTTGTCGTCTTTCTTGCTGCGACATCGCCACAGATCCAACGAGCATCGTGCGGCCTCCATTCACTCATCTCCATCTTCGCCCACTGCCGGTGTTTCCACACTCTGCACTTGCCCAACCCCCAGTGCCATTGTGGCTTTCTCCTTGTCACCGAATTCGTCATTGTCTTGATCCAATCAGATCCGGCCTTACCACCCAAATCCGGTCACCCCCGCCATCATCTTCGTCCAGATTCGAAGTCCACCACCACGAAAGATCCCAGTCGCCGTCGCCATCGTCAAGATCTAGTTGTCGTTGCCGTCCTTCTAGCCATCTCTGCCATCCTCCCCCACCGTCTTTGTGTTACCTCCACCAATGACCAGGGGCAGAGCTAGGTCTCAGGCAGTCAGGGCAATGGCCCAAGGCCTAGGCCAACTATCAATGGAAAACTCTTCTATATATAGCGAAATTTTCAAGTCCTTGCTTGAGATGTCCAGGTCAGTAGTACACAATCCTTTCCTCCCTAGCACACCAAGCCAGTGCAATGGCGCACTACACAACCCATAAAGTTGAGAAGTGGGAACCTCTATTGGCTATCAGGATCAGCCTTCTCTCTCTTGTAGACAAGACGAGAGCGGAGAGTTGAGACGCAACGGTAGCTCAGGCTCCAAGATGGTAAGTCATGTACTCTCCTCAAGCAGTCAAGCTATCTGTTGGCCACAATCAACTCTAGATGATTTTCTCTTAGTCCTTGTTTTGTCGCAGCATTGCATTACCCACGTTTCAAATTAGCCAATTAGGGATTAATTTATTGAATTCAGTTTGATGTAATAGACACACAATTTTTTATTGGTATATCGCCTTATTAAATTGACATTGATTTTACCTATTGCAACCGCAATAGTAGAAAAAACCTTCTCAACTACGAAACTGTTAAGGCTAAGTTCCGGAATAACATGAGTGACAAATAGATGAATAATAGCATGGTATGATGTATTTGCAAGCATTGAAAATTACAAGATTTTACAACGTTTTCAAAAAATGAGGTTGCGTAAGTAAAAACTGCTTTATGCTATGGATATATTACATTCTTATTTCGTAATTTGCAACAATAATTAACTTTGAAACTTTGTATCACTAATTTACATATGCAATTCCATCTTTGAGGGTTTATGTTCTTATACTATTGTTGACAAAGACATGATTAGCTCGAAGCCTCGAATACACATAACCTTTACCAGTTATGTATTAATTTTTGTACTACTTCACTACACTATGCTGATTTTGCCATGTTTTCATCGGTTTTGTTGTACCATTAGGCATGAAGTTCAAATTTATTTTTAATTGTGATTTGAGAGGTACTTCTATGCTTTTCTTTTTGATAGCTGCATAAATACTAAAGCATAAATGAAAAATAAATAGTGATTACTTACCCTTTTGTTTACTTCAAGATTTGTGTAAGTTGTATTAGGAGGAAAAACATTGAAGCAGTGATCGTATGTTTTTGTGTTGTACTTTTGTTGTACCTTATATAGATAGTACATAGCGTTATTTATAGTGACTTAATTTTCTATCTAAGACTTAGCAGAATGATGCTCCGACGTGTAGACACCACACCCAGCAGCAGGTGTGTTTGTGTTCCTAAGCTAGAACCACCGCCTCTTCCAGAAGCAGCTCTGGTACCTCTGCAAGCCACCGTCTGGTCTGCACTCTCCTCCACGCTGGCCTCGGCTCCAACGTAGACGCTCGGGGATGCTGTCTAATGTGTAGCGCTGTACATGTCCGTAGGTTACAGACTTACAGGACTCCAAAAGCGATCATGACCAGCTGTAGTGAAAGATAAATGGGAATTTCATTTTTAGTGGAGGGTCACATGGGGAGCTCTTCCTCCCTTTTCCTATTTCTTTCTTTCCTTCCTTTTCTTTTCCGGCAGTAATCATGCTTTTGTTTTCCCACTTGTGATTTGACAACAGCCCTAATATACTTTAAAGAGACGTGATTTTAAAAATAAATAAAAAATGATGAGAGTTGTTTGATTTTTTCTTTATAATTCTCCATTAGGTGGAACCCTTTCCCTAACATTTTTGTATTTATCTGAAACTGACATGCCTCTTGGCTCCACCATAGTCCCTACACCATTATTGTGCTCAATACAGATTTTTCCACCTAACTGGAACAATATATTGTGAGGTTGTTGCGTCAAGCATATCACTAAGTAGTATTTGTCAATAAGCAGGGATAGAGTTTCCAAAAAAAGGTCTGCCTAACAGGAGAAAATGCTCCAGTACCTAATTGGCATGTGCATACCTCCTAGACACCTCTCTTTTTCTTGAGGAGAAAAAAACACATAAACAGGAGAAATAGTCAGTATAAATGGTCGATTTTTCTCCAGCTTTTTCAGATTTCCCCACCAATAATTGATTTGCAAGGCAACAGCACCACAGTGGGGGGATTTGGAGCCACAGAGACCACCCGTCTATTCACTGTCGTCTTTAACTTAGGTTGTTAAAATAATACCAAGATTCCATCTGCCAAAAAAAGATATTTTTTGTGAAATTGTGGCTCCATTTTGTTCTTATCTCTCTCTCTCTCACGCATGCGTCGAGAAGAGAAATGAAAAATTGCAAGGACGGGTTACTTTTGATAAAGATATATATATATATATATATATATCTCTCTCACGCACAGAAGGATAAGCTTGCCCGCACTAGAACAAAAAAAAGTCAGAACGTGAAGAAGATACACGAAAATAGACGGCTTGTGGTTGTGTCTAAATGGAAAAGGAAAAAGAATAGGATGGCGTGCCCATCAGAAAATTGGAGGCAAGTTACAATACATACACCTTGTTCCAACTCAAGACCTATTCTGTTCTCACTTTGCCTTCAGTTTTAGGGGTGTTTGGGGATATTTCTAACTCCACCAAAATCATGGAGTTGGTGGAAGAGGTATTTCTACTCAGAAATTTATGGAAATTGGCAAGTACATTAAGAGTGTTTAGGTAGATCATCTTGTTTACATTTTAGACTAAAATATAAACTTAATTCACTTTATTTTAGTCTATAAGTTTCAAATTTGAAATTTGTTTGGAATCTGCTCTCCCAAACAGGGCCTTACTATGGAAAAAGTAGTCCATAAGTGCACGCAAACATCACAGTGTGCAACTGTTGCACGCTTTCGGCAAGGGAAACATTTCACACTGTAAACTTATGCTAAATGTGTACGTATATTTAAAGATGACGACGACACTTAGTAATATTCTGAGTGATCTTCTGAGCTTAATCTCGGCACTTGGTATCATGAAAAATCTAGCTTCTTAGGATCTGTTTGTTTCAGTTAGGGATTATAGAAAGCAGATTTTAAAAGCTGGATTGTAAAAGTTAGATTGTTAAAAGCTGGATTGTTAAAAGCTGATGACTGTTTGGTAACTCAGATTATAGTGTATTTGGATTGTTGTTTCTGCGTGGCAAAAGTCTGTGGTACCCTCGGTCTGTTTTGTTGCCTTATTTTGCTGGAAGGTGGAAGGGTATTATAGTTTTTTGTAAAAAAAAAAAAACTGAGGAAAGCTCCTCCAAGGTTGATTGTGGAATTCTAACAATCTGGACTCCAGATTGTTACAATCTAAATTAAAAGCTGTCTGTTTGTTAACCTTCCAATTTTTAAAAGCTGTTTTCTATAATCTCTAACTGAAACAAACAAGCCCTTATAGTCTAATTCACGGATTGAATTTTGAGTGGATTCTTATTGAACTTTTTAGTTCACACAATAGCTCTCTATAGTTTATTCGAATTAAAATAACCGGGCTAGCTTATCCTAGCTAGCCTAAGCTTCTTCTTTTTTTAACAAGCATAAATACAGAGTTTATGAATATTAACTTTTACCGGCGTTAGGCTAATCCTGAACTAGAAAGGCCGAAGTTTTTAAATGGGCTAGTTAAATACCTGCACGTTAGCTCGTCAACGAAAAGTTGATATATCATTACATTCTTCCTTTCTCTCCCATCATGCATGTTCAATTTTGTAGCTTGTGGTAATATTTTTCCTGAAGCCTTGAATTACGTGGTCGAATGTCGATCGTGCCATTTGGACGAGATCCGTCCATGATCTTGTACTTGCAGACTTGATTGTTCTGCGCAGTACGTAGAAGCTGCAGACATACAGGTGGCCATTGAGTATATTCTCCTTTCCTTTCACTGGACAAGTTCAGTATATTCTTGCTGCTTCCAGAGACAGGAGCCACTGGGATGCAGATGCAGTCGATAGTTTCATCGTTTTCTCCCTTTTTGCTCCACGTAAATAAATCATGGCAAGATGCAGTTGATATTGGTAATAAATCTTCTTCTTTTCGGCAAGATGCAGATAATACTGGTGTGGTGTTAGCTCAATGCGCTGCTCCTCGCTGTCCAGAGTTCAGCCTGTCATAACTCTTGTCAATGTATTTCTTGGATAAAATCTCTTGTTTCCAGTATCATTACAGCATTTCTTGCCTCCTTTTTGAAGGGAAACACCATTCTTTTTTCAAAAGACGTCTTTTCATTGCATGTCGTCTGCAAATTTATGTCGACAAAAACCATTCCACAACTGAACATATCCATGACATATCAGCCTCTGATATGAATATGATAATCCAAACCAGTATGCCTGAATACTGAATTCACATCACACTAGAATTCTTCAAGTTTCAGTTAGCTCAGAAAAAAAAAAACCCAAAGAAGCATAGTTTTATTCCCAAATATTCCCTGCAGGCAGATTCATAATATGATAATCCAAACCAGTATGCCTGAATACTGAATTCACATCACACTAGAATTCTTCTAGTTTCAGTTAGCTCAGAAAAAAAACCAAAGAAGTATAATTTTATTCCCAAATATTCCCTGCAGGCAGATTCATATGGATATTGGACTAAACCACAGTTTCTTGGCCTGCTCACTTCAGACTGCAAAATAACCAGTAACAACCATGGTTCACAAAACCGCCGAAAACCACGGTTTTCGACCTTATCGCTCCAGTTCGAGATAAAAAATTGCTCGATAAACCATTCTAATTAAAAAAGATTAAAAATTTTAAAATTTTGATAAAATTTATGTGAGAGGTTTTTGGTGAAAATCCGCTCAAAACCGTTTTCGAAGAACATTTAAATGGCCGGGTTGGTTTTCAATAAAAACCGAGCGGTTTTTCGTGAAAACCCGAATGGTTTTCGATTTTTTCAAATTTTTTTATTTTTAAACTCTTCGGTTTTTTACGGTTTTTCGCGCGATCTTTTGCAAAAACCGTACAGTGAATTTCGAGGCGAATTTCGAATTTTGTTTCTTTAAACCCTGGTAACAACTCACTTTACTACGTCAGGACGGCAAAATAAGCAGCATGCTGAATTACAAACCAAACTAGCATTCAAAATTAACAAATGCTAACCATATTAATCTTTTCTAGTAAAGCCAGAGAGGGCGATAAGGACGATGCAAACGACACATGCTGGACAGGTTAGATAAAGAGTGGTGGTATAAATAAAGTGCAAAGCTTTATTCGATTTGCAGGCTAATTCTTGGCATGCACTCAATCTCTCGTGCTTTGGACCTCCCCCTTCTCTCTCCTTTTGCAGTTCCAAATAATTTTTTCCCAAGTGACTGCAATTATTCCAAAGCACCATGGATGAATTATGAATAATAAAAGAAAATGTACGTGTAAATTTACTTTGCCGTGAAGGATCAAACGTTGCATCATTTGCATGGGCAATAAAAGCTAAAATTTTTGGGAGCAAAGCGGGGCCCTCCTGTGCTGTTGGCACTTCTTGTGTTTGGATCTTTAGGGGAACAAAAGTAATATAATTGAGATGGCGTGTCCTATTTCGATTTCATTTCTGCCCTAAATTCTGATTTGTTGGCTTGGTCCAGTGGTTTCGGTGCCGACTTTTCACTGTTTTTGTCACCTAACAAACAGAAAGGCTCCGGCACTGGAATTTCCTTATATGTTTTTATATATAGAATTGGTTCCCATGGTCTGCGCTCTCTGATCATGTTTTGTATTTAAAAAAAAAGTCTATTTAAATCTGGTTTATGGTTCAACTCTTCTCAAAAACCGTACTCACTTTGTAAAATGAGAAAAAATATACTACGGGTCATTAAACTTATTCATATGTGTCAGTTGGGCTACGGTACTCTCAAAATACATATTCAGGTCACTAATATACGTTGAGTAGCTCGTTAGAAGGTCACAATCACACGCTCTATGTCTCCCTACATATGGTAACACATGGTAGTGCCACATCAGCCCTACAAACACATGTCATAGCTAGATTTTTTTTTCTTAAAAAAACTTTTTCCTTTCCGGTTTTTTTTCTTAAAAAAACCCTTTTCTTTCCTTCTTCCCTGTTCCTTTCCTATTCTTCTCTGCTTCTCTCACTTCTTCTATTTCTTTCTTTGCTATGTAGTGAGGTGGGGAAACGGTGGTGAAGTACCTTGCGGTTGAGACGACCGAGCTTGTCGACGACGAGGATGAGTTGTGGATGCCGTTGTTGCTAGGATGCACACGGAATATAAGGGAAGGAAGGAGGAGGTAAGTTGGGAGTGATTGATAGTGCAATGTGGACAGCCGCCACTACAGCTACAGTGGGTAGCCTAGACAAGTATTTGTATATAGGCTAACATGGTGTAACTATTTGTGTGAGGGGCTCTAGTGTGTGTCATTGTGACTGCCTGATGAACCACTTAACATAATTCAATGACTCAAACGTATGTTTCAAAGTATTGAAACTCAAATGACATACATGAATAAGTTTAGTGACTCACCATGAATTTTACTCTTATAAAACCGTAGCCATTGGTTTCACATCCACCTTTAGGGGTGGGGGAGAGGCATTGGTTTCGGAAAGAAGTCCAATTTTATGTTTGGAGTTTTGAAATAGCGAGTAGCAAATAAAACATGTAAGTGCATAACAATTTCCACATCTAATTGGTAAGAGTTACCGACCATTGGACCCCTTTTTAAGATGTTTTAAATAGAAGAATTTGAATCCATTCAATTAATATCCAGCAATTCATATCCTTGTAATTTATTATGACCTCATTGTCCCTTCTTCAATTCTTCCATCAAACCCTACCTCTACCCACTATATACCACGCGGCAGACAAAGCCCATCTCTCATTGTGGTTGTGGTGCCATCACCACACCAATTCTACACGCTATTCAAGCTACTCTACCTCTTCACCGTGACGTCGTCACATCCTAGTATGTACCATCATTCTCCCTGTCTTCTACCCTATGTCATAGATCATGCATCCATAAGCGATCGATGATGCCACTTTTGGAATCTAAGGTTGGGAGTGAATATATAGAACCCTAAGGAGGCTTGGCGCAATTGTTGATCATCCTCGGCGTAGTTTCATCATTATCGAATGTATGCTATTTCAACGCAAATGGTATTGTTGAGTATTTTTCATAGTTGTTAAATTTTCATGCAAATTTTTAATGTAGCACTATTTTATCATGATTTGTTGGCTATAGCTAATTTTCGTGAACAAATTGTCATACACTCACAGCAGCATCGATTTACATCAAGCAATGATGTCTAACTATGGGTAACCTAGATTTGTTTGCCTTAGGCTATTCTTAGTGGCAAGTTTCATTTCACGGTTTACAAGAGTGCCACATCATTTAAAGGAATTTGAGTTGATAAATGAAATAAGGCCTCCCAATACACAATTTCATTTCGCGATTTCATAGGCTAGCTATAGCATTTAATTGTTGCGTGGTATTGTGATCAAATGTTCCATTTGGTGCATTTTCATTCGGTTTCAGTGCGTAGGATGAAACGGTGCGCTTTCAGTGCAGTTTCATTCAGTTTCCAATGTGTTGGAAACGGTGTGCACCCGGTTTCAAACAGATGAAACTCGTCTCCTCTCTCTCCTTATAATATATTTGTCATATCACTATTTTTACTAATATATCACCTCATTAAATGATAACGAGACTCTCACTGTGACTCACTTTATTGCTATCACTTTTACAAAACTAATTCAGCTTGTTCGATATGTTCAGCTTTCCCATGTGAATCTGGTCAAACAAAAGCACGCTCTCGTATTTATGGTTTTGCAAGCCAGTTGGCATGTGGTTGGGAGGGAAATGGTTTGGTTAGGTCCATAGGCACAGTGTAAATCAGACAGAGCAAAAGAAAAAAAATACAGGAGCAGATAAAGCCAAAAGCAGATTGGTCACAAAGTAAATAAAATAAGCAGAGGGGTCAAATAAGGTAGACCCTTACCAATGCAATCCTGACGTAGTGACGTGCTTCGCTTTACATGCTTATTTTTTATTTCCGAAATTAAAACCTTTTCTTTTCACAAAAGATTACGTGCGAGGAGGGGAGTTAAGAAAAGGAAAAGAAAAAGAAGAAAAGAAAAATGGAGGCGGGCGCGTGAGGGGAAATTACGTGGGAGATAAGCGAAATCCCTAAATTTCTCTCCTCGCCTTGTTTAGAGTTGTTTGAGTGCTCCGCGAGGACTCTTGAGCTCCATCTTTCCGCGTACGAGTGTGCAAAGCTTGCTTCTTGCCTTCTTTTTTCCTGATTTTTTTCTTGTCTTTTGTCTATATTTCCCCGGTACTATCCTAATTTGTGGTAATTTTGCTGCTTCCTTGCTCAGGTGGGGATTTGTAATTTCTGTGTTTATTTGCCAAATCCTGACCAAAGCTTGGATTTTTAATTTATTCCCATCATTTTTTCAGTCTATTTTGGTTTACCTTTTCTTCCTCCCATTTTCTTTTCCAGTTTTGCTCATTTTCTCTGCCCTTTACGGCTGGGAACCCATTCCAAGATATCACCACCCTACGCGGTAAAATTTGCTCTCCTCCGTTCGTTGTTGAAAATTTCGAGCTTTGAGCAACGCGGGGTTTATGGGTTTTTGCAGTTCCTGAGCTCGCCTCACTTCGCCGCTCGTGACCTTGCCCCTGTAGCAACAAAGCTGCGGCCTTTGGTCCAAGAAATCGCTGGGAGTGTGGATTGGTAGCTCTGCTTCTGCTCGGTGAGGAATGATGGAGGTGAGGGCGTCGTCGGAGCAAGGAGTGATGGCGGGAAGGGAACCGTTCGGGCTGCCCAAGAGCCCGCCGACGCCGCCATCCTCAGGCGCCATGCATAGCGTGCGCATGGCGTACACACCGGACGGCACCCTTGTCTTCACTCCGGTGAGCTCCGCCACCCCGGCGACGGCCACGTACCAGGCCGTAGGCGGCAGCGCGCCTGCTGGCCCTAACGCGGCTGCCACAGGAGGCAATGGCGCCGCAGCACTCCCGGTGGACGCGGGGGAGCCGCTGCTCAAGAAGAAGCGTGGCCGGCCAAGAAAGTACGGCCCCGACGGCTCCATGTCGCTGGCATTGGTGCCTGCGTCCACGGCCGGGGCGCCAGCGGCGGCGACGCCCGGCGCTTTCGGGCCTTTCTTGCCTGCCGCCGCGAAGGCGGCGGACACTGTGCCGTCGGCGTCGCCGGACGGGGTGAAGAAGAGAGGACGGCCTAAGGGCTCTACCAACAAGAAGCACGTGCCTGCTCTTGGTAACCTTGATACATATCGACCCTAAACTACTCAATTTTTTTTAAAAGTTTCGTTATTTTATGAAACTCAAGGAGAGGGAGTTTGGAAGAAAATCTCGCCTCTTCCTTTTGCAATTCTGTTTAGAAATTAAAAAATTACTGCCTGGACTCTGTACCTGCTCAGGAGTCAGGATTGCTGGCTGGCTTTGGTTAGATCTGGGGTGTGCACTGTATGCAGACTGCAGGTCGAGTGGTCGGGAAATTACTTTTCTATCCTTCTGTTTTTTTTAAACTAAAACTTCTTGTTTAGTGTAAATGTTGGATAGGAAGTTTACCTGAATTATATCTGTGATTTATATAGGAATATATAGTTAAGGATGCTTAATATGGTTACATTGTTGAACTATGAAACATCTGTTTAACTGAAAATTTAAAATGTATTACCATGCTTCTTTTTTAGTTCTGTACTACATGTTTTCAATCTGTATTGATTCAATTGCATTTTGCAGGTTCAGCAGGAGCTGGACTTACACCTCATGTTATTTTTGTTAAGGTTGGAGAGGTAAAGCAAATCCTTAATATTTCCTTTCCTGGATTCTTCCATTGTCTGCTCGCTTTTGTATGCTGCATTTTGTCATTGGGTTGTGCAATATTCATTTTAGGTTGTTTTTGTTTGAAGTGATATTTACCCTTTTTAGTGCAGCTACCATCTTTCTAATTCGTCTATTCACTTTTGAAAAATCTATCTTTGCATTAAGCTATAAAGATTTTTTTGTTAAAAAAAAACTCATTAAGCTATACATTGTGGTTAAAAGCTGGCTATTTTATATTGCAGCTACTAATTCTCCATTAAATGTATGAGAAATTGTAGCCTTATGCTTCCATTCTACACTTCTAGAACTGACATTAGCTCAGTGCAGTTTATCTCTTGTTTTTTCTTTTATATCCAATAACCTGGTATAAACTATAAAGTCCATGTACTGGTATACATCATATGATTCTTTAGTAGAGCCAATATGTGTGGTGTGTTATTGACTTGGATTTTATCTTCTGCTTATAATCGATTATATTGACCATCTATTAGTTATTTCCAAAAAGACATACCATCTTTCAGGATGCTCATGATTTTTATATTTTCAGTGCAGTTCCCATTATGTTAATCATTGCTAATCCTCTGCATTTTGCAATAAATAAATAAATAAATCGTGAGATATGCTATAGGAGCATTTGGCAAGTTCTGATTGTATATAGATGCAAGACTAAGGTTGCAGATATCATTTATTAATATAGAGTTTTCCCATTGGAAATGACTTATTTCTTCTTTTCAGGATGTATCTGCAAAGATTATGTCATTCTCTCACCATGGAACTCGTGGAGTTTGCATTCTTTCAGCAAATGGCGCCATATCAAATGTGACACTTCGGCAAGCTGCTACTTCAGGTGGAACGGTAACATATGAGGTACTCATTCCTGTCACAAATACTTGTCGTTTTTGACATAGGCGCAGTCAAACAATAGAAATTTTGACTGTCAATATTTTTTAAAATATTTAAATTGGATACATGAAAACCATACCTGTAGATTTGTCTCGAAATATACTATTATAATTTTATTGAATTTTATAAATATATTATAATATAAGTTAGTGGTCAAAGCTGTATTTTAGAGACTATGTCGATGTCTAAAATGACAACTCTTTGTAACCGGAGGGAGTATGTACTTTTGACGGCCAGAAGTTATCGAGATAATCCAACTCTTTCCTTGAAATGCTAAGCATGGCAGAAGCTGTTCATAAACGGTTCTTATATGGTAAAATATTGTGATATTAAGGGGCCTAATCTAACTGAAGTACCTCTGTTGAATAATTATCACTGTAGATAGTATGTCTTCTAAAATAAAATAGGTGATGACACCTTGTTTCTGCACAGGGCCGATTTGAGATACTGTCACTGTCCGGGTCATTCCTTCTATCAGAGAATGGAGGCCATCGTAGTCGAACTGGTGGGCTCAGTATTTCATTAGCAGGTCCTGATGGACGTGTCTTGGGTGGCGGAGTTGCTGGACTCCTGACAGCTGCTTCACCAGTACAGGTCTTTTCTCCTCCTCACATAAACCTTAAAACCCATTTATCGGATGTGTAATCATTGTTTCTTCCAGAACTTCTCTTATGTAAGTTTGTTCATTGTAATGCTCTGATCTTTTCTACTACATTGCAACTAAAAGTATATTGTTTTCCAAATTTCATTCTGGTGTCATGGAATTTCTTCAATTTCTTCAATTTCTCAATAGTACAATGAGCACAGAGCTGTTGGATTGCTTATAATTTCCTTCAAGGCTTTTCCACGTCATTGACAGCCACCGATTAGCGAGGTATTACACACTAGAGAATGACTAATTACCATCATTATGTCCACAGATTGTGGTGGGAAGCTTTAACCCCGATGGAAAGAAGGACCCAAAGCATCAAGCTCCTTCAGACCCTGCGTCCGCACCATCAAAGATCACACCGATAGGCGGGATGGGACCAAGCAGCCCGCCGTCTAGAGGTACCTTGAGTGAATCATCAGGCGGCCCTGGGAGCCCACTGAACCAAGGGGTCACGGCCAGCAACCATAGCCAGGCAGGCCTGTCCACCATGCCCTGGAAGTGAGCTCTGCATCAGTGACCAGACCCAGACTCTGTCTGACCGTCGAAGGACCGGCGAAAAGAATGTACCGGCTGCACTCCGGTGCGGCGCAAAACCTAACTAGCTCGTATTTTAGTTTAATATGTGAAGCTTAATCAAGGAGGAATGAGAAGCTTGTACGTGGTGTCGACTCTCTAGCCCTGGTGTAGGTGTTCGTTGTTTACTCCCGGGCTCGTGGATTATTAGGTCGTTGTTTATTGTTGTCGTCTGGACGCCATGACTGGGTGTATGCTGTATGCAGCATGTTGGAAGTTCATTGTTTCGATGTCACGTTTAACTTCATAACTTGTGGTGCATGCAATTCTTCACTTTTATCATGCTCTGTTGGTTTTGACCCTGAAGCTGAATGTTTTGCATTGTTTTTTTTTTTTGTGGTGTTTTTGCTGCCAATCCATTTGCCAGTACAAAGAGCATAGTACTGTGAAGTTAGGACCATGGTTTCAGTTGTGCAAGAGCCCCAGCAGTGTGTTTGTCCAATGATCTTAGGGCCTTGCTTGCATTATTGCATATCTTTGTTACCCTTGCAGATATAGTACTGATTTGTAAGAACTCAATGCAGCTTGCATAGATCGAAACTGCCCACCTCCTTGGTAATGCGAAGGCAAAGTTTCTGAGTAGGCCTTGCGCTTTATGAGCCGTCCATACTCCGTCTCCATGGTACGCTTTACGGTTTCATGATAATATGTCTTCCTCACGAGGAGACGGTCTCTTAATTACAGAAAAGGGAAAAAAATTCTGTGCTATCGTGTTGCTTGCGGCCGGACGTGCAGCACCGCGTGGATCTTCGCCACCTAGAACCCGCGCCAATCTCAAAGCTTCTCGCCTCGACCTTGTTCAATGCTCACGATTGGCGAAGGCTTCAGCTCACTGGGTGAAATAGTTGTCCTCATCCGCGCCGCCTGGCCCCTCTCCCACAGTTTTTCGACAGCACCGCCCCATCCATTTTTCCACTTCACCTTGCCCTCCACCTGACCTCCGCCACCTCCTCCGCCCTCATTGCGCCGCCTGGCTCCTCTCCCACAGTTCATCGAGGGCACCGCCCCATCCATTCTTCCCTTTCGCCTTGCCCTCCACCTGACCTCTGCCAACTCCTCGTCATCGTCGCCCTAGTTCGCGTCGTGGCCACCCCCCTCAGAGGCCGAGGTGGAGGCCCCATGCTTCCTCCCATCGATCCACCCCTAGCCCCGTCGCCGCTCAGCACCGCCACCTGCTCCTCGTCCTTGCCCCAACTTGCGGCGTGCCAGCCCCCGCAGAGGTTCTTGAAGCGCAATGCTGCAAAGATCTCCCATTGAAGGTAAGCACAATTTTCACTAACCTTGGTCGATCACGCAAAGCTCTCCCATCGATTCTTTGCATTTTGCGTGTTCTTTCGAATCACGGATGCTTGTGTGGATGAATTGCAGTTTCTTTGAAAACAATGAGTGCTACTGCTTCAGTTTGATGGTAGAGTTAATGATCTAATTTGGATTCGGGCCACGACCAGTGTGTAGTTCATATTTTGGTTGAACAATTAGTGTGTAGTGAAGTGCAATCAGGCTACAACCAGTGTGTGATCATGTGACTATGTAATTCAATTTGATGAATTGTATCTAAATTGCAGCTGGTTGAGCCCATTTGTTGTATCATGTACCTATGTAATTCATGAACAATTCATATGTTCAAAAATGTTGCTCTTAGATGTGCAGAAATGTTCAGAAATCTCAATTATATTGTGCCCAATGTTCAGAAATATTGCTCTGTTATATGTGTGGCTCCTTGTAATCCATATTGCTATGATTCATGTTTGTAATGTATTAGGGATGGCAGAGCAGCTATAGCAGAGAAGCAATGACCCATCATGTGATACAGGTCCGGAAATCTAGAGTGCAGCTATAATATGTTCTGAAAAACATTTGACTACACACTTATGAGAAATACATTTGGATGAAGTGTGACTGTTTAATATGTTCTGAGAAATACATTTGGATGAAATCTGAGAAAAACATTTGACTACACACATCTGAGAAATACATCATGTGACTGTTTAATGAATGAAGTGTAGCTGTAATCTGGAGTGCAGCTGTAATATGTTCTGTAATGTATACATGTCCAAAAACCTGGAGTGCAACTGCTTGGTCCCACTTTGATTTTGTTTACCAAGAAATGCTTTGCACGTATCTTATGGTCCGTAATGGGTTAATGCTTAATACACATCCTTTTCCTTGAACCCTTGTATAATTAATTATACACTAATAGGGCAAAAGCAATCGGTACAATTGGAGAGAACTATGCTTCCAGGCTCCTCTGTCCATTCTCTTGATATATATGTTTGGTACAATTGGAGAGAATTGTACCTATATATTTGGTCTATCTAAGTGGTATCTAATTGGAGAGAAGAATTTTCTAAGCAGCTCAAAGGTTCATGAAGCACCAAAAGATTAACAAAATTATATCTAGAAAAAGGGTTTACAAAGCAATATAAATTAAAAAAACTATTTAACCTATAATGAACTATCTACTCCTTAAATATTCCTTGACTTGATCCATCATCAAAATGTAATTTTCTAGCAAGTAAAAACTGTGGCATCTTGATCAAGTTCAAGTAAAAGACTTGTATACGCCCATCTCTTTCCATCGTCCATTCGCATGCCCACGGAGAAAGACGCCGATGATCCTGCGCAGATATGAAGTGAGTCCTCACCACCTGTAAGTTCAACCTTCATTAGCTATGGTTTTGGTGTTAATGACAAATCTAATCTATTGTTAATGACAAATCTATTGTTAATAACGTAATCTAGTATTAAGATTATCCCTAATGCGATATTGTTATTAATGACAAATCTTATATCGAGACTAACTTGTTTATTTAGAATATCTTTGATTAGTCTCATCGCATTGAAAATGGAAAACCCTAGGTATGTATGCGTATTCATCGTAGTATTATTTACGTATTTTGGAGTCAAGTTAAAGTATGAATATCCCGTTAGTTTAACCACAAAATGTGCATCATGTTTCCCAATCCATATATTACATGGATGCACATATTTAGGGGGAGTTCACACTCTAACTTGAAGAGTCAATTTAAATGATAATTTAAATTGAGTTCATTTGTCTTGTTAATCATTAAAGAACACTTCATCATGTGTTGATGGTGTTTTGTGATTAATTAGGACAATGGATAGCTCTAAGTATAATTAAGCATGTGTTGCATTATTATACTTAAGACACATTTACAATCATTTCAATTGATTTAGGTTGTGCTCAATTGACCTAGAGGCATCCATTATGTGTTAATGGAGTGCGAGAGACAATTGAGACAACCATGCATCTTGGACTAACGAATTTCATAAGTTGTGTTTAAGGTTAGGTCCAAAGATGTTTGAGAACGGGACAAGAACGACATCATGAGTTGATGGGCGCCAAGGATGGATCCCAAGAAAAGAAGAGTGATGATCCCGGGAGAAATCAAGTGTTGATCATAAAGACCCCAAAGGGATTGCTTGTCTTGGCGCTGAAGGTATAACTAGATAGGCTAAGGACTTTTGTAGTCTTTGAGTCTAGTTCTTTTATCGCCGTACTATTAAGAGGGGTTGCCTCTTTCGCTTGAGTTTCATCATGTGTTTGTGATCTCATTCCGCGCTCACTCAAAGCTCAAATCTTAGTTGATTTGTTTTTCGTGATATGGGTTAACCATTTGGCATGTGTTGCAAATGTGTTAAGCCTATGCTTGGTTGTTCTGCATTATGCTCTGATTTGCATGTGTTGCAAAGATGAAAGAGTATATGTATTTGGTTTTCGCATTATGCTTTGATTTGCATGTGTTGCAAATAGGATAAGCTAATGCGTTGGCTTTTGCGTGAAGTTTACTTTTGCATGTGTTGCATTAGTTGAAGCTTCACGTTTTGGTTCGCAAAACATCTTTCTTAAAACCGGGTGGTTGCTTGGAGCTAAGTTTTGCATGTGTTGCAAAAGGAGAGAGCTCAAGCACGAATTTATGTTGTGTGTTTGTATGGAGCTAGAGGCTTGCATGTGTTGCGAGTAGAGTGCTCATACATGTTGAATTGGTTTTGGTGTTAAGTTTGATTTGGTGAGTGCATGGAACTAGAGAATTGCATGTGTTGCAATTAGAGAGTCCATGCATCTTGATTTGATGTTGCTTGGAGCTAGACTTTTGCATGTGTTGCAAAGAGTAGTGCTCAAGCATGAAATGATGTTTATCGTGTTATTTGCAAGTTCGTTGTGCGAATAAACTGAGGTTTATGAGTCCGGAATCCCGAGAGCATGTGAGTGGGGCTTGCAACGGGTGTTGGCAAGTTGACCGGGTCTTGTGTTGACCTTCACATGGCTAGGGGGATTAATCTCATAAACTCGAGGTTGATTCGCTTAATACGATTTGCGAATAGTTCTTGAGTCGTTTGCGAAATGTGTTTTCGCATTTTGGGTTGAATTCTTTGAGCATGGTTTGAATTGGTGCAAATGTGTTTCGCACGGGTGTTTGATCATGTGTTGATCATCTAAGTGGCTCAAAGAATAGCATTTGGTTTTTGGAGAAATGTTTTTGGAGTTAAAATTAGGTTTTTCTCAGTATGGCGGTTACTTGAACGGAGTTGAGGGCGGTATTATCGGAGGTGCGGTAATCTGGGCCCAAGGTGCGGTACTACGGATGTTTGCTCATGATGTTGCTTTTTTGGCAGAGACACTTTGTTTCTTCTCGTTGTCAGCGGTGCTAACGGAGAGTCAGCTTGTACTACTCATTGAGCGGTAGTAATCTGGGGGTTTTATCGGTGAGTAGTATGGATGTCTCACAAGAATCTAGTTTTATAGCCGTTGCTCTGAAGCAGAAGAGTAATACTGGCCCCATGGGCTGTAGTACTGCTGCTGTTTTTTTCTCGAATCTTGCCCCAACGGCTAGTTTCTTTGGTGGGGTATAAATACACCCCTTGGGGGGCTTGGGCATGGTGTTGGCTGTATGTGGGAGTGTTTTGCATGTGTTGCTCTTTCTCCCTTTGCTTCTTGAGCTTAAGAGTGAGCTAATTGCATGTGTTGCAATTAGGAGTGGTTTGAGTGATCTCTTGTGCATGTGTTGCACTTGAGTGAGGTCCTTGTGCATGTGTTGCACTTGGTGATCGCCGGAGCGCATGTGTTGTGCTCGGTGAAGGTCAAGCGGAGGAGCGGCTTGTTACTCTTGGAGGTTGCCGACTCCTAGACGGCGTAGGCGTCGTGCGCGGGAGCTCTCGAGGTGTGAGAAGCCCTAGCAAGTTTGTGAAGGTTCGGGTTGAGCCTACGCGCTGAGTGTGAAAAACCACGACTAGTGGAAAGAGGCGGTGCTCGAGCGGAGCGGTCCGAGTGGTCGGGCTAGCCTCAACGTGGACTAGGGAGACCGCAAGTCTCCGAACACCACGGAAAAACATCGGTTGTCTCTTGTCTCTTTACATTCAAGTATTTATCTTTTGCATATTAATCAATTGCTTGAATGTATTAGAATTGCTTGGTATTAATTGATTGTTCAATTTAGCAATTCTAGTGTAGAGACTTAATTTAGTTAGTGCACAAGTGAGCCTAGTTGATTTAGGCTTTAATTGTCAAAACCGCGTTTATCGCTTCCGCATTACTCTTGATTAGGTTTTGACATAGGGGTTGAATTAGAGCGATTGTTTAGTGAGCGATCGATTTTTATAAACGCCTATTCACCCCCCCTCTAGGCGCATCCTCGACCCTACACCAGCGCCTCCCTCTTCCTTGCGACCGTGGGCATCCATGGACATTGCTCGGTCTAGGACATGGAGCATCATCTCTCCGGTGACCTCCGCTTTCTCGCGCTCGGAGGCATCCATGGCGACAAGTCGCTCTCGCGAACCTCGCCGGTGGTGAGTCGACAGCATGAACTAGGGCTGCGGCAAGTCTCACGAATCGAACTAGGTTGTTTTGATGGCGTTGACTTCCGATGATGCTCACGATCGGCTGCGGAGGAGGTGCGACTCGCCGAACTAGGCTGTTTTGATCGCGGTGGGTTCCCGATGATGCTCGCGATCGGCTCGTGGGCGGAAGAGGTGTGGCTCGCGTCGTGGCCTTCGCCAATCGTGAGCATCGAATGAGGCCGAGGCGGAGAAGCTTTGAGATTGGCGCAGTTCTAGGTGACAAAGATCTGCGCGATGCAAGCAGCACGATAGCACATAATTTTTTTCCCAGAAAAGTACAGACGCTGACTCATACTTGCTAGGCCATGCCTCTTTTCTTCGACACAGCACAGGCATAGGCGCTACGCTAGCGCCCAAACGACCAAGAAACCAGCGGCCCACAAAACTTTCGGCGCCCACCCACCCCGCCCCTCAGAACTCTAGCCGAGCCGCCTATGGAGGTCGTTGGAGACCAGCTCCAATAGCGAGCCAAGCGCCTGACGTGTAGATTGAGTGTGGCCTTGTGGGGTGGGGATGTCTGTGCGGATCAAGGTGGTTGTGGACAGGTTCGTGAAGGAGCTGCAGCCTGCAGGAGGCGCTAGGCGCAGACATCCAGGACTGGATCATCAAGGAGCGCGAGATGCAGAGCTACATCGAGGAGCGCGAGCGCGAGGTCGCCGAGAGGGAGGCCGCCTGGAAAGCCGAGCTCTCGCGACGCGAGGTAACCAACCCCTTTGCTCCCTCCCTCCCTCCCTTCCTTTCCATTGGTCCAATTAATTTCCTGTTTCTCAATTATTACATGATCTTTCCATCTATCTTGGTGCTGAAACTACTTGTGGGCGTTTCTTGGGTAGTGCTGAACTGCTGATTCCTTGATGGATCGGTTGCTGAATTCCTACTGCATTCGCGATTCGTCACTAAGACACTAACCCGCATACAGTCACTCGATCTCCGGTTTCAATTGGTATCTTGTTGCCATGGAGCTCTCTGAGAAGCGCAAGCATAAAAAATTGTAGTACAATGAGCTTACTAAAACAGTTGTGATGCCCCTGATCATGTCATAATTTTCGGTTGCTAAACCGCTAATGATCTTTGAGTGACATGGTGGTGATGTCAAATTGTGAGGATACGATACGAAGACTTGAATATGGGAGTAGGAATACACTATGAGTTGTTACTACTATCTCATTTATGTTTGTGAGAGGCGTGCTTTCTTTAATAGTGTAAAATTGTGGATTTGCTCCGGTGTTATTGTTCCGCTTTCTTGCATGGCTAGCACCTCTAGAAGAATATATGTCTCTTCCTTGTTGCTTCACTGCTGAAGTTGATTGCACCAATTTGGCCTGCTTTCTCCTTACATGTTTAGTTGTTGTTGTTCTTTGCAATTGTGTGGTTAGTACTTAGTACGTTGCACTTCTATCCATGGATTATAGTTTGGTGATGGTCAACAACTTAGCAAAAATGCTTGAATCCTAATTTAGGTCCATGTTAAGGATGTTGTTGAGATATTTGTAATATACAAGTGCATATACCCTATGCTGTGATATCAAAAAGATGCGGTGGCCTCTTGGCAGATTCTAAGCATTATTCAGTTAAATGGATAATGTATGTGCAAATGCTGTTATAGGAAAGAAGATTTGTAAGAATTGACTTTTGACTGTAACAATGTATTCAATAGAGAAAATGAAGTGTTTCTGGTTCGTCATAATTACAGTGATTTTTTGCCCTGTATTAGTGTAGTGAAACCTGTTACTATTGACTCTTTTGTCATACTAGGAGCAGAATAACTTGAGTGCACATTTGCTCTTTCAGATCTTAACATTTGTTTGAACTGTGTTATAACAATGTTAATTTAAGCAGAATATTCCTGATCTTAAGAAATCATTTTTGACAGACAGAAAGTGAAGTTTGCCGGCGACTCTAACCATATCATTTGCTTCCCAGATGAAATGATAATATCATCAGTGATTTAGTGTTCTGTAGCATGACTTGTTTCAATTGCATCTTTCACAGCCGAGATTGCTTGCGCAAGAAGAGGCAAGGTCAAGATGGAAAGGAGAACTTGGAGAAGGAAAAGAGCGTCCTCATGGGAACCGCTTCCAATTAAGACAACCAAGATGGAGCCCTTGAGATCACAGTTAGTGGTGAGAAATACAGGTGCCTTCGTTTCTCAAAAGCAAAGAAACAAGAGATGAATTAGGCATCATGGAGACAGTTGTGTACTGGACTTGAGATAGAACCATAATAATGGTAAACCGTATTTTGATTCAAATTGGATTTTTTTGTACAGGAAATTCTGATGTGTTTAAACAGAGTAACAGATCCATAGTAGTTATTTCTGAGTAACAGCTGCACCTATGGGACATCGTCGCATAGATGCTGCAAGCTTGCTTGTCAGTTGTCATTGCCTAGTACACCATTCCAGCTTACGTTAGCAGGTCGTTGCCCACTTGACCAGCTCAGTGCTGGCGCTATGAATATGCGAGTATTGATTGGTCAAAATCACTTTGTAGCACTAGTGTATCAGATTTATATGTCGGTGTTCTAGCTAATTGGATGCTAAGAAGCTGTCAGCGGCCCCTTATTAGCGGATGCAAACTTCTAAAAATTCCTGCCAACTTAACTCCTCGTTCTTAACGATGTTGGATATTACTACAGTAGTATTCATCTCCAATCCTATTTCTTAAAGCTTAGTGCAGCAACTAGCATATTGCACAGTTCGGTTCACCAAATGCCATCAAACAGCCAGTAGACGATGCCAATATGCCATCTTGGAAAACAATCATTTCTTTAGCCGTGGGATGACATTAGCACGGATCATCAGAGTACTGAAAACAATCCGTAACATTTGGCAGATGGAGAAGCGAGAAAAGGTCGTCCTCCGGACCGCCGGGGGGGGGGGCTCACCTAGCTCCGCGGAAAGACAGAGTAGAGAGTACAACTGTAGGACGGGTATAACATCCAACTGTTCATCTTTAGCTCCATTCGACTCCAACCATGCGGGCGAAACCTCGTAGCTGGCCTTCTCCTAACGCGCTTCCATGCAGATTTGCCTTCAGTTCCATCCTCCTCCAGTCATTCGGAGCATGGGCAAACCCTCGCAGCTGACCGCCTCCTCGTGTGAATCCATGCGCTCGTCGTTGGCTCCGAGTCTTCTTGTTTCAGCGCAGGCCTGAGGCCTCGCCACTGGTACGCCTTCTTCCTTTACGTGCGTTGGACATCCATTATGCACATACCTTGCCATAGCATCCGTGTGGGAGTGCTGACGAGACCTTGCCAGTTGCCACCTTAATCCATCGTCCACGTGAGACCTCGTCGCTGACCTACAAATCGTGCGTAGAGCACTTGCAATCCACCTCCATTCCATATGCATTGGGAGATCGGGAAAAGTCTCTTTTTGGGTCTCACTATTGTTTCGTAATATAATGTGTCTGACGAAATACCCCTCTTTCTCTGATGACTTTGCTTGCTTTTGAATTCTCTTTAATATTATGGTTATGGAACAACCTATTGCAGACATTTGTTAATTCTCTGTTATGTGCCTCCTAGACATTTTGAATGGCTAAAGGACACGTCTATAATTGTTTAGCTCATGTTTTAGTCTTCTTAGTCATTAAAAATAGGAGGTGAATGTACATACTTTGATCTTTATAATTGAACAATTATATAACGATAAGCACAAATTTGGCATAAATGATTAGATTTGGATTTTGTAGTGATGAGACCTCAAATGTACAACATTTAAAGTCTCGTTCAAAGCTTCAGGTTTCGGGGTTTATGTTTAACAAGCTTCAGGTTTCACTATTTTTGGCAAGATTCAGGAGCGTTTGGTATGCTTTTTATCTTAGGATTCATGTTTCAGGCATGTTATAACAAGTTCCATGCGTGTTACAAGTTCCATGTTTCAATGCTTGGGTAAGTTTTTAGATTTTAGGATTTATGTTCAAGCATTTTCAGAAAGCTTCAGGTTTTAGTATTTCAACTTGTTAGGTTTTTAATATAGTTAAGAAGGTTTTAGGCCTATGTCAATTTTTAAATTAAAAATGCATTGTTTTCAAATTTAAAGATTTCATATGTGTTACATGGTTCAAAGAAGAATCAAGCATGAGTTAACTTGGCTTTCAAATGCAAAGAAAGATAAATCACCAATTGAAAATTTGCTAAAACATAAATCACATACAAGACGCACACCAAGTGATTGGAAATTAGCTAGCTTTTGGGAATTGATTCCAATGATATAGCAAATTTCATCCACATTTCATATTTCAGTCAAGTTTTAACATGTTTCAAGAAGGTTTCATCATGTTTCAAAGTAGGTTTCAAATAGTTCTACTCAAGTTTTAGAGAGTTTCATCCCATTTCGGAGGGTCTCAAACAAGTTTCGGTGAGTTTGGTCACGTTTCATAGAGTTATAAACAAGTTTCAGATAGTTTCGTGCTTCGGCCAAGTTTCATGTCCATGTTGGCTCAAGTTTTAGTAGGTTTCCAGAAGGTTTTGTCATGTTTCAAAATAGGTTTTTGAGAGTTCTACTCAAGTTTCAACACCTTCAAGAAGATTTCATCACGTTTCATAGCAGGTTTCAGAGTTTCATCGTGTTTCATAGAGTTATAAGCAGTAGTGGAGCCAGAAATTTCTAAAGAAGGGGACCTAAGAATAAAGTGAACCTCTACTAATGATTGATATTTAAAGTTTAATATATAGTAAGTACAATATGTAACACTTGTAACTTGTAAGGATTTAGGTAACGTACCACTTATTATTTCACAAGAGGCGATAGTTGATATTTGCGAGTCCTCATGTTCTAAAAATGCTGTAAAATATACGCTCTTTTCATGGGCCAACAGGGGGCCCAGGCCCCACCAGTCGGCCACCACGCCCCCCCACTAGCTTCGCTTGTGGTTATAAGCAAAATTTCAAAGAAGTTTCATGCTTCAACAAATTTTAAGTTCATGTTTCAATCAAGTTTAAACATATCTCGAAAAGGTTTCATCATGTTTCAAAGTACATTTTAGATGGTTCCGTGTTTTAGCAGCGTTTAAGAGAGTTTTAAGCAAGTTTTATTGAGTTTTGTCATGTCTTATATAGTTACTAATAAATTTCAAAGAGTTTTATGCTTTAACCAAGTTTTGTATTCATGTTTCACTCAAGTTTCAACAAGCTTCAAGAAGATTTCATCACATTGAAAGTAGGATTCAGAGGGTTTCATCATGTTTTAGAGAGTTTCATGCAATTTTCAGAGAGTTTTGTCACATTTCATATAATTACAGGTAAGCTTAAGAGAGTTTCACGCTCCGGCTAAGTTTTGAGTTCATGTTTCACTCAAGTTTCAATAGGATTCATCATGTTTCAAAGTAGGTTTCAAAGAGTTCCACTCAAGTTTCAATGGAATTCAAGAATATTTCATCACGATTTGGAGCAGGTTTGAGAATCAAACACAGTTCTAGGCTCCTATTCCCTTAGTAGAATGGGGTGGCCAGAGGAAGAATCGCACACTCATCGAGATGGCGGACAATGCTTGGCAGTCTGGGGTCTCAGAGCATATTTTGGGCGGAGGCCATCAATACCGCGTGTCACAGCACCAACCGTCTTTACCTCCACAAAATTTTGAAGAAGACGGCGTACGAGCTCCTCACCGGCAAGAAACCCATGTATCCTACTTCCAAGTCTTTGGAAGTAAATGCTACATCCTCAATAAGAAAGCTAAGTCATCTAAATTTGCTCCTAAAGTAGATGAAGGTTTCTTGCTTGGCTATGGATCAAATGCCTATGCATACCGAGTTTTCAACAACACCACGGTGTATTGAAATTTCGCGTGATGTGACATTTGATGAAACTAACGGTTCTCAAGTAGAACAAGTTGATCATGATGTAATTAATAGGAAGAACCTCCATGCGAAGCAATCAAGAAATTGGCCATTGGGGAGGTAAAACCGGTGGAGCGCGGGATGCAATCCGAGCACCCCAACCCGAGTGTCAGGGATCTTGTCCGAGTATCCGGACTAAATCTCCGGAGTGTCCGGACTTAACCCCGGATATTCCGGACTGCAATGCTCCAAGTGGTGTTCCTTCCTCATCCATACAAGCTCAAGATGGCTTGAACACCTCTCAAGATGATGGAGGCCCTATTCAACGTTTAAATGCGACGGTTCCTCATCCAAGAGTGCATCAAAGCGTGCAACGAGATCACCCCGTCGACAACATCCTTGGAGACATTAATAAGGGAGTATCTACTCGATCTCGTGTTGCAAATTTTTGTGAATTTTACTCCTTTGTTTCTTCTCTTGAACCGCTTAAGGTAGAAAAAGCACTCCAAGATCCGGATTGGGTGATGGCTATGCAAGAGGAGTTAAATAACTTCGAGCGCAACCAAGTGTGGAAGCTTGTCGAAAGACCCAAGAAAAACGTGATTAGAACCAAATGGGTGTTTTGGAACAAGCAAGACGAGAATGGAATAGTGACGAGAAACAAAGCCCGGTTAGTTGCTCAAGGCTTCACGCAAATCGAAGGTTTGGATTTCGATGAGACATATGCTCCCGTAGCTTGGCTTGAATCTATTAGAATATTACTTGCCTTTGCTACTCACCATGATTTTAAGTTGTATCAAATGGACGTGAAAAGTGCCTTCCTAAATGGACCACTCTCCGAGATGGTCTACGTTGAGCAACCACCTGGCTTCGAAGACCCGAACAACCTAGACCATGTTTACTCCCTACACAAGGCTCTTTATGGACTTAAGCAAGCACCAATAGCATGGTTTGAGTGTCTTCGTGATTTTCTTCTCGATCAAGGTTTTGTAGTCGGAAAGGCCGACCCTACTCTCTTCACTAAACATATTGATGATGATTTATTTGTTTGTCAAATATATGTTGATGACATTATATGCGGGTCTACTAACGAATATTTGTGCAAGGAATTTAGCAGGATAATGACTAAGAGATTCGAGATGTCCATGATGGGGGAGTTGAAGTTCTTCCTCGGATTTCAAGTCAAACAACTCAAGGAAGGAACTTTTATATGCCAAACGAAGTACATCAAGGACATGCTCAAGAAGTTCGGCATGGAGAACGCCAAACCAATCAAGATGCCAATGCAAACCAACGGGCATCTAGACCTCGACAAAGAAGGTAAACCGGTCGTCCAAAAGGTATATCGTTCGATGATCGGATCTTTACTTTATCTTTGTGCATCTAGGCCCGATATCATGCTTAGTGTGTGCATGTGTGCACGTTTTCAAGCCGCTCCCAAAGAGTGCCATATGGTGGCCGTAAAAAGAATCTTGAGATATTTAGTGCACACTCCTCATTTTGGGCTTTGGTATCCAAAAGGGTCATCTTTTTAATTAGTTGGGTATTCCGATGCGGATTATGCCGGATGTAAGGTGGATAGGAAGAGTACCTCGGGAACTTGTCAATTCTTAGGAAGATCCCTTGTCTCTTGGTCCTCTAAGAAACAAAATTCCGTAGCCCTATCCACAGTAGGGCGAATACATAGCAAGGGAGTTGTTGTGCGCAATTGCTTTGGATGAGGCAAACCCTAAATGACTATGGCCTAACCTATAACCATGTTCCACTCTTGTGTGACAATGAGGCGCCATAAAATTGCCAACAATCCGTCCAACATTCCGTACAAAGCATATCGATATCCGCCATTATTTCCTAAGAGACCATTCCACTAAAAGCGATATCGATATCCAACATGTGAGCACAAATGATCAATTAGCCGATATATTTACCAAGCCACTTGATGAGAAGAGATTTTGCGATTTGAGAAGTGGGCTAAATATTCTTGATTCTCGCAATTTGGCTTGAAAAGTGCACACCATTGATTGATGTTTGCAAAATGTTTTTGAAAAGTTTGTTTGGTCCTTTTTCTTTGATCCTTTTCGTGTTGATCGAAAACTTTGATCTTCGGATCCTGCCCAATGCCGTGTGACTATGGATTGTTTGATTATATGTTCGCTAGTCACATTGTGCAAAGGACTTTTAGGACCTCTTTTCTCTATGCTTCAAGCTCTTCATCCCCTTCATTCCTTGCAAAATCCTTGTTGGATCGAATTTGTCCATCCTTGGACGATCCGGACTAATTGTCCGAGTATCCGGGTTGAATGACTCACCTATAAAACCCTTGGGGGTTTTTCTTTCTCTCTCATTTGCCATTTCTCCCAAACCGCTCTATTCCAATCTGGTGCCCTAGTCGCCGCCCGTGGTTCTCCTCCATCTCCAGCGTGCTCCTCTCCCTCCGGAGACTCCGGATCTTTCCCCCGGGCTTGGGAAGGCGTCTCCACCCGCCGTCATCTTCGATTGTCTTTTCTTCATCTTCCTTGTGGTAAGTTTCCCAGTCCTTTCTCCTTGGCCATGAAGATTCCTTGAAACAGGGTGTATTTGTAGAGTCCATTCTCCTTCTTGTTGAATCCTTGAAATGGGCTCATTGTGGTTGTAGTTAAGTTTTGCAATTTAAGTTTTTAGGGTTGAGTCTGAGGACTCCGGACCCTCTGGACATTTTATCCGGAGTATCCGGGTCATTTGTCCGGACTCTCCGGACTAAATTTCCGGAGTATCCGGGTTAATTGTCCGGACTCTCCGGACTAAATCTCCGGAGTGTCCGGCCTATACCTCTCGGCCCGAAAATTTAAATTATGAAACTTAACTTCTTATGAACTCCTTTTTCACTCCAATCTTGTTTCCTATCAGATGTCTACTTCCCAGGGAGGTTCCGGGGCCGGCAAGCGTCCTGTTGATTCTCCTTCTTCATCGCCTTTGCCCAGCCCTTCCAAGAGGCACAGGCGTACTGTCAAGAAAATCAGTCAAGGCCGTGCCAACCTTCTTACCGCTCCTCTCGCTGCCCCATCTCCTGCTCAAGCTCATGCTCAAGTTGATCCCGAGGAGCTTCCTGTCGAAGAGCATCCCGCGGACGCTTATGCGAGGCTTCGAGAGCAAAAGAAGAAGCATCATCAAGCATCTCGTGAAGCCATTGGTCCGTTTGAGAAGTGCCAGCCTCAGTGGAGATACCCTGGCCAGATGATGCCGCTTCGAGTGGTTGACTATAGAGTGGGTTCTAGAAAGGGCAAGGCCATTGTAGCGCAAAGGAACAAGGATCCGCTTGAGTTTCACCAAGATCAGTATGTCGACAAGCGGTTCTGGAACAGATTTCATTCTGATTTTTATGAGATAGTTCTTCTTCCCATGGAGCGCCCAGTGATGAAAATGAAAAGAATTGACTGGCTCTACATGTCCGAAGCTCACAATCCGGTATTTGATGAAGTCATCCAAATTTGTGAGCGTCATAAGGTAAAGGATATTATGAGCTTTCTTTACCCTTGGAATGATGAGATCATTATGCAATTCTACGCCACTCTCTACTTTGACAAGAAGCAAGATGCCATATGGTGGATGACTGATAAACTATGGTATGTGGCCACCAAAAGGTCCTTCGCTAGAGTTCTGCGACTGAGGTCAGCTGATGGTGATACAAAATTGCATGACAAGAAGGTCTTAGCTCTGAGCAACTTGAAGACTTGTATGACTCGTCTCGACGCCGTGGTTGGCACTATAAAGGTCTCAAGCCCGTGCTGCGATTCTTCTCGGGTTGCTTGGTCACTCTTTGGCCCAAGGAGGGATCGTCAACCATTAGCTCTTATGTTTGGAACTTGCTGTTTCATTTGGTTGAGCGCACTCATGGCTTTGACATCGTGGATTTCATCTGGGAGGCCATCCGTCACAACTCTTTGAGCAATTCCGATGGCTCAGCACGCACCCTTCATCATGGCACTCATTGATCATGTCACGGGCCTCGACTTCGTGAAGGATGTGGAGCATTTGTCATACAAGGTTCGTCCACCTTCAGCCTCATCAGCTCCTGCAGCTCCTGTGGAGAAGCGTCCCAGGGGTCGTCCAACCCGTGCCACTCCGTCAGCTCCTCCTGCGCTCCGGCCTCGCTGGCTCTGTTCCTCCTCCGAGCTCTCCTAGCACCAGCAGAGACACCATCAAGAGGATGCTTAAGTGCCTATTCATTTATGCCAAGATGTGTCTCGAGCAAGTCAAGAGACCCGTCGAGAGCTTCGTGAGCATCGCCATGAGTTCCGTGCCTACCGCCGCCCGGCGGTGAGGACATTCCCTTGCCAAGGTGATGAGTCGAGGAGTCGGTGATGCACCTCTGATGGATTCCGCTACTCAGCTGCTTTTTGGACTTGATATACGCACCCGAGTGCGTCGATGGCGTGGCGATGGCAATGAGGAGGATGATTATTAGCCTTCAGGAGACGAGGAGTGATCTTCTGCCATAGACTCTTCCTTTTTGGTGTCTTGATGCCAAAGGGGGAGAGTGAAGTGTCTTGTGCTTGCTTGTGCTTGCTTTGGGCTTTGGTTATTCGTTTATTTGCTTATTTGCTTATCGTCGTTGCTTAGTTGAACTTATGCTTGTGATTGTGTTAGTTGGTTGATGATCTGGATGTTGATCTTTTGGTTAATATTAATTTCCCTTCAGTAATGCATTTGCGTGACATCCTGTCATATTTATTTGTGCAAATTATCTGCTGTATATCATGTCACATTATTTAGGGGGATCTCTCGAAAAATTTTCCCGTAAGTATGTGCGTTTGATATTCAACTCAAATTCTTCCAATGCACATGTTTAGGGGGAGCTTCTCCATGTATTTGGCTTTCCAAATACTATCACATTTCAAATTTTATCTAAATCCAATTGTGTTGTCATCAATTCACCAAAAAGGGGGAGATTGAAAGTGCATCTAGGCCCCTCAAAGAGTTTTGGTGATTTATGGCAACACAATTCTATATACTAACGTTGCAAGTGAGATTCTATCGTTGATCGAGAAGATATCATTGTTGGAAAGAAATTGGAGATCCCCACCATCCTTAAAAATTTGAAAAGCGGCATCAAGACTTTATTAAGTAAATCTATTATTTTTATTGAGTCTAAGGATAGCCGTACTATTAAGGGGATCTGACGAAAAATCGCTTCTAGGATATCGTGTGCTCATAGGATGAAAATTGCATCTCGAAAGTTTTTCAAAACATTGCATTTCCTATCAAAGGGTACTTCTAGCCGAGTGGGTCAGGCCGGAGTATCCGGACATTTAGTCCGGACACTCCGGGCTAGGGCCCTCGGTTGCATTCTCTGGAAAGTCCGGAGTATCCGGACATTTTGTCCGGACACTCCGAGGTAAATGGTCCGGAGTATCCGGTGAGTCCAGAGTATCCGGGGATTAAGTCCGGATACTTTGGGTTAACCTTCTCGGTTGAAAGCAAACTCTCTTCAGTCCGGACACTCCGGACTAAATGTCCGGATAGTCCGGGGTTTGCGCAGCACAAGTGTAACGGTTAGATTTTGAGTGACCTATTTAAGCCCTCACTCCAAATCTACCCGTTGGCTACTTCATTCATTGCAGCATTAAACTCTCAAGCTCACTCTTACTCTCTCTTGAGCCCTAGCCTCCTTTCCCCACTTGAATTTTTGATTTGATTTGAATCTTTGGGGAGAAAGGAGGGGATTTAAGTGTTTTGAGCTTGCATTTTGATTCTTGAGCACAAGTTTCATCCTCCAAGTCGATTTAGCGGCGTATTTGTTACTCTTGGAGTTTGAAGGGCTCCTAGGCGGCAAGAGTCACCGGGAGCCTCCAAGACTTGGTGTGGAGAGCCGGAAGTTTGTGAAGGCAAGCCTCGCCTCGAAAGGAAAGAGGCAAGAAGAAGAAGACCGTGAAAGTGCTTTGTGCAACACCGGGAGGAAAGTGGTCAAGAGGGACCGGGCTTTGTGCCTCCTCAGCGGAGGCGTAGGATTCCTTCAAGAATCCGAACTGAATAAAATCGTTGTCTCCTTGTTCTTCTTTTGCTTGTTCTAGGGTTTGTTGTTCTTGGAACTTCGAGAGCCCCGATCTACTCTATTGTTGTGTTTGCTTCTAGATCTTCATCATCATCAGGTACCTGACACTATTTAGAGTATTTGTATTCATTTAGATTGTTGAAAAATTGCTTAGATTTAAAATCCCCTCTTTGAGCTACTCAGTCCAGAGTATCCGGACAATATACCCCGGATAGTCCGGACTGTCCGGAGTATCCGGATAAAATCCCCGGACACTCCGGGCTCAGACCCTCGGGTGAATTTAACTTGTTGCAAAAAATTTGTTCCGCCTATTCACCCCCCTCTAGGCGACATCATCGGTCATTTCATGTTCCAAAGTAGGTTTCAAAGAGTTCCACTCAATTTTCAATAGAATTCAAGAATATTTCATCACGCTTTGAAAAAGGTTTCAGAGAATTTCATCACGTTTCAGATAGTTTCAATCAAATTTCACTGAGTTTGGTGACATTTTGTAGAGTTTCCAACAAGTTTTAGAAAGTTCGAAGCACATTTAAGAGAATTTGTAGCAAAATTTCAACATATTCACAAAAAATTTAGGTACAAGAATGTTTATTACAATATTACAAATTAGGTCTAAATCTAACCCCCAAATCACAATACTTTGTATGAGATCTGTGACATGTATAAAATATTTCTAAACTTCTACAATTCTAACCAACAACACACTGCCATTGTCATCTGGCCGCCAAATCCAATCTTTTAACGTAATCCTTCTGAAAATTTTATATAGCCTCAATTATATTGGAGATACGATGTGTATTCCAACTAGAACATTCTTTTAGACCCTGCATTTGTAACAACATCAGAATTTCGCTGTAAAAAACATTGATGATTTATGATTGTCCCTTGCCTTTCGACGTCAATCTCCTATTTCTTACCATGGCCAGCATATGTGGGCGTCTTCGCTGGATTGTTCAACTACTATGTTTCATTGTCTTCTCTACAAAAAATCTATAGAATATGCATATCTGTATTCTAGACATCAACTTGTTGAGTCAACAAATACAAACATTATCAAGGAACACTTATTGAACATGTTAATGAATTTAGTAGCGATGAAACATGACTTACAGATGGACATATATAGGCGTAAAAGCAGTCTGGAGATACAAAAAAACTCATAAATAAAAACAATTTGTGTAACTCATAAATAAAAATAATTTGTGTTATCGGTGTTCTTTGTTGGCATCCAAGTACAAAAAGTCCAGTAACTTCACACACTAATACTATAATTAAATATGCCTGCACTAGGACCAAAGCCAATCAAAGATAGGGCAAAATATACTGTGCAATCAAATATTTGGTGAAATCATCGTGCAACTCTACTAAAAAAAGTTTCAAAAAAATCTGAAAAAAAATCATGGATGTACATATGTAGATGGGGTAAGCTGAGATGTACATCTATGATTTTTTTTAGAATTTTTTGAAATTTTTTTTAGTAGGGTTGTACGGTGATTTCACCCAATATTTAATTGCATAGGATATTTACCCAAAGATCAGAGCTAGATGTCTTTCTTAGTAGTAGGAGTACGAGGACCAACATTTCTAAATATATGAACCAAGCTTCAGCTTATCTTCCTAAATGTTGTGAGCATAATTAGTATTCTGGTTAGAGACTATGAGATGCAACGTTACACTATCTTTTACCGAATTGTAGAGCTTTCTCTCTATTGTTAAAACAAGACACTTGACAAAGGAAAAAATAGGACACAACTCCATTCGTGGGGCAAATGTACTTGAGTTCTATCCAAGCCAATCCTAGCATCCACAAACTTGTTCAATATATACATACAGATGGAGCTTCAAGCAATATTTCACAAGTTTTAGAAGAAAAATAAAGATAAAAAATACAAGGGTTGGAGCACACCGGAGATTAATACAAGTAGGAGATGACAGGATCACAAGTCATAGCGTTGATGAGCCAGTCGGCGGTCGCTGCGCACACACGCCGACCACGGCTCGCTGTCTTTCATGCCCCCAGCTCGTGGCGCCCACTCGTCGCGTTCGTGCACGGCTCGTAGTGCCCTCGCCATGGACCGGCGCCCACTGCCGGCCACCCCAATCGCTTGTTGGTCGCTGCTGCTCTGAATCTGAACCCTAAGTGGAAGTGGCGGAGGAGTAGAGCAACGGGGAATTGCGATGAACAGAAGCCTGAAAGTGGCAGAGGAGTGGAGTAACAAGGAATAGATGCAGTTTAGTTAGAAGCAGCTTTAGGATGCATGCCAATCCAATGGTTGAAATCTACCTCATCGACGAGGCAGGTAGCAGTGTACCGTTCCCTAGTTTTTTGTAGACATTGTGCGATCCAACGACAAGCGAAACGCCCTAAAAAGACACCATACTCCCCGAAACGCACGTCCATGGCGGTGACATCACGGTTATTCGTATTCCCCCGCCGTTCGAGTCACGATTATAAAACCACCCGCGCCGCTGCCAACTCCCTCGCTCGGCGTTAGGGGTGGAAATCGAGCCAAGTTCTTGTTTTTTTGAGTTTTTTTTGAAATTGACATATTTTGATTTAATATCATTTTATCTATAATTTGGATGTATTTTTAGAATCGAGCCAACGAGCCGAGCCGAACCGAGCCAGAGCAAAATCTAATTTCATTCGAAATTGACTCATTTCAATATTTAACCAAAAAACGAGTGTAATTGGAGCAATTTTGAACGAGCCAACGAGCCTCACCACTGAGCTTTTTTTCCAGCCCTACTCGGCGTGTGCGGGTCGTGGAGAGCTAAACTGGGAAGGAACAGTACTCGTGTCGGCTACCGTTTGGTGATGGGTGTGACGTACCAGAGGTTGTCTTGTGACGAGGTGGCGTCGGCGGTGGGCCGCGAGGAAGCTGGCGCGGGCGCGACGAGCATAGGTGGCGCCTGGGTACACTTCGACGATGGCGCGTGGAAGCCCGACGGGCGTGTTCTGGAGCGCCGGGGCGTCGTCATTTGCTATGTGCATGTCAGCGTTCACAAATCATTGATAATCGTTTGAATATTGCGATTATCGGTCTTATCGAGTCGGTACGGTATATAATACCGATCGATAAACTTTATCACATAATCGGTGAATATCGCTCGATATTACTCACAAAATCGACCGCCGAAGAATACAAGTTTGCAAAATCTCTCGGGTTGATTATCGAGGTATATCGAGCGATTATCGGTGAAAATCGATTTTTAGAATTTTTTCACCAAAAAATTTGATTTTGAAACCCTTCAATTCTCTACTGATTTTCAAAAATATCAATATGATCAATTATCACGATATCGATACTATAAACCCTGGGGCAGGCTCGCCCGTGCCATGTCCGCTCTCTCCTGATTCTTTGTTTTTTTTCGCTCAAAATCTGTGCTTTGTGAACTAACGAATGGTTAGCTGTTCAGGATTTATTTTGTAGTGTGCGTCTTTTTTTACAAATATTTCTTAGTGTGTTAGGATAGTTTTGTTTGTACTTGTACCTTGTTTTTTCAGGCAAAAAAATCGACTTAGATTGCCTTGTTTCGGCCCTATAGGCCTATCTTGGGAATTGATGAGGTGACCTGTGAACCACCTTTTCTTGGTTCAGGGTGGAGGATCGGCCAAATTAGTGGTGTGGCCCATTGCTCAGGCCTCAGTAGGATCGACTCCAAAGGCCCAACAAGCAGTATTTACAACCCAACAACTTAACGAGCTAGATCTCTACTACTTCTAATTTGAAGTTGGTGGTGTCACATTCATTCTCCACCACCAACCCACAAAACCGAACCGGACGAAAAAAACCGGTCTATTTTTTTTGCTTTCGTTTCTCGTGATAGTTCTCGATCTCGTTCCTCCCAAACAAAACCGAACCGGCCTCTTCCTCTCCGGATAGCTCCAGATTCGTTCGTCCCAATCTCATTCCCCCCAGCCGCCTGCCATCATCGTCTCCGATCCGGCTCGATCCCGCCCCTTCGAGATCCAGCTCGATCCGAGCATCGCTTGCCGTCGGCGCCGAGCCCGACCTCCTTCACGGCGGCGAGTTACGGGTGTTAACACCACCACACGGCCGCCGTTCTTGATGTCCACGTCCAGGCGCCTCCAGGCAATTGAGCGCTATGCCCTCGCGGTCCTTGGGGGACGGCTCGGGGAGCTTCTGTCCGGCCTTGAACAATTTATTTTCAGATCTTTCGAGACGTATATCAAGAATATCATTTCTAAATTTGTTTTAATATCATGAATGTCTAAATTCATGTCAAAGGAGAAACCATAAAAACTTGTGTAATCGGAAGAAATAGATGTTTGATCTTGTAGCACAATTTTCTTTTGTTGTTTGAGCTTTATGTTTTATTACCAAATTTATTTTTCGTAGCAATGCACGGATATGAACTGTAAAAAGGAAGTTTGCCGGTAGTCCCGGTACCTCGCTCCATCCTCACTCACACCGTCCTCGTTGATGCCCTTCCACTGTTCCACAGTTCCATAAGGCGCTAACTGCTCCCACGATATCCTTCCCGGCAGGCGACCGCCGTTATATTCTTCCCATGATTGGTTCGTCCCTCTCATTCTATCCTCCTCTCCTAGCCAATCTCTTACTCCTTACCACCCATCTCCTAATTTTCCGTCAGCCAAGAAGGAGGACGTTTTGCTCTGCAACATCACCAGTCTGAGGTGATAGCCGATTGATGAGCAGGACTGTGGAACGCTGGTGGATGCGGGCTCGGACGGCATGGAGCATTGCTCTTCTTTTTGAAAATTGCTGTTTGATTTTAGGTGAATTCCAATCCTGCGTCGACTCCTGTAGCAAGTTTCGATGGGCAAGTACTTCTCGTGGAGTGCGTGGAAGTGAGGAGGTGAGATGAAGCAGTCATGCAGGTGGTGAGGGTTGGCACGGGAGCTCGGACCAAAGTCTCGCTGCTCTTCGCCGCCGGGCATGCCAGGCATGCCAATTTTTGTCCATAGCCTCGTGTCTCCAGGTACACAAAAATTTCCTTTTCCTAAAATCTTTTGTTTCCCTGCTTTGTTTCGTTTTCTGAGGTGCTTGATGAGGAGTGGAAGACGCTAGAGCCCCGAATATTGAGAAATATGCACCATTCAGATGAGACATCATGCCTTTTTATTGGCCTATTTGAGAATTTTCTGTAGTATCACTGCTTCTAACCTGTGGGTACGCTTGATATGGCTCTGTGGTTGCATAATGACATAGTTAATGATCTTCCAGTGATCTATCATTCAATTTAATATTGGCCAAATTAATGTAGATGTTGATAGCTCTTGATATTGCTCATCAAGGCACTGACGTTATGCTGAGGTGGCATCTGAATTCAATTTTTGAGGCTGAGCTATGTCTGGATGATTTATTCAAGATGATGAGTTTCAACTGATGATATAAAGTTTTAAAGACATGTTAGTCCCGTAGAGCCGTAGAGGTAGCCCAGTTACATGTTACTACGGTACTACCTCGATTCTTTTTTAGGTATTGTTTAAGATTATTGCATGAATGCATCCACCTTAACACTAACTCAAACTAAAATATTTCGTGCATCACTTTAGAACTATCTGAAACTAAGATATTCTTGGGGCTGCTCGGACTAGCTAGCAAATAGTCTTGTTTTTCCTTGTTTGCTGCCTTTTTTGTTTCCTTTTTGCTTTTTTATTTTTTTAACTGAAACGACAAGGGCGCTGTCATGCATTAAAGAAGGAAAGCAAAGGGTACAAGTCTATCAGCATGAAGGCAAAGAGCAACAATTTGAAATTGGCCGCGAGGACCAGAAAGAGAAAAATAAAAAAAAACGGAAAGCACTACAAAGCCCTTTACAACACCTGGATTTTAGAAAGAGTAGAAAGTACCAAACATGGCACAACAGAAAGAGCCACCACGCAAGGGCAAATGCATTTCTGCGGTTCTACACATCCTGAAGCACACTGCTAGAGAGTCGCGTTGGTGTACAGAAGGTGTTGTTGAAGATCCTGTTATTTCTTTTTTTCCAAATGTTCCAGAAGGCATACATTAGAGTACCGTCCACTTCCTTTCACCGATACCTGTCAGAATTAGCACGGACTGTCCGCCACCATCCGTCGATGCCGAGAAGGAATGAGTTCAACTGTGGAGCCAAATGATTGATTTGCATCAAATAGAAGATCTCTGCCCATACCTGCTGGGCGAAAGGACAAAGGAGGAGCAAGTGACATGCTCCTCCTTTTTTTTATCAGATCCATGGGGCGAAATTGAAGGGCGGTTTTGATTTTGTGGAGGTATCTGGTGCTGGGGTATAAAACAGGCAACCATCAGATTTCAACAGTGTGATATGACAATATTTTCTATGACAAAACCTATCGAACCACACAATGTTTAGATTTATATTTCCTCAAATTTCGACCGAACTATTCTTTATACTCCTGCTGGGACTTTAGCTTTTGTGACTGTTTTTATAAGATTTGACATATTTGTTTGGTCCTCGTGGTTACATTGGAATAAAGAGGACGGGAGAACTAGATGAAAAACACCTTTATTTTGCTCGTTGTGGCAAAATTCAGGGGAATGGAGGATGCCATAAAATATAGTTTTTGTGCTGTTCTCTCTTCACATTGGTGTATCTCCTACCTAAAACAGTATGGAGCTTTCTATTTTAGAAGAACAACAAAGCAATGATGTAGTCAATGCTCCTTGCCATTATGGCTAAAATGATATTGCAGGTACATTATTTTTTAGCACTTAGTTGCACAGAACATGCATAATACTTGTTAATTTGGATCTCTGTCGCAATACACGGGTACTCTGCTAGTCAATGGTAAATGCTAACTTATCGACTATGATTAATTCCGAAAGAAGCTAAGAGGTAAATGCTATATGGTGCATGCGTACATAAAGAGTACACTGCTTCCAAATCGGGAAAAAAAAGAGATGAAAATTGGTTATAAATCGGGCAACAGATTGATAGAAAATGACTGAAGCTAGATACAAATTGGTAATCAAGTGGAACACGACAAATCAGGTACTCGAGCAGCAACAGTGAGATGTTTAGATTTCTTTTTTGGGTTCACCGAGTTCACCAACCACAGCTATAGATGATGAGAGATTGGCGACAGGCGATGGATGGATGGGTGGATTTTGAGCGGTCGAATGAGGACAACGATTAAGCTAGGTTCTGCGTGTGTGCGTGTGGAAGAATGGGAAGATATGGAAGAGGCAGTGATGACAGTGGGAATGGGTAGTGTGGTACGGGAGGGCAGCATGTTGCCAATAGCTGTGGAGGGTAGGGGATCGCTAGGATGGGGCAAAGATGTGCACGGTCAATTGATCCATTGCTATACTCTGATTTTTCCGTAATAGCACACTAGGATCAACGTGATCTGATCACACGTAAAAAGTGAAAGAAAAATCGAGCTAAAGGGAGAAAACAATGGTCCGTCCAACTCCAGTCCAACCCATACAACCCAATCTTGTTCATCTTCCAGCCCACCCCATTCCATTTCATTTCCCGTCCTCCCCGACATAAAATCAGCCGCGGTCGCCGCCGTCTCCCTCGCCGGCCCTCGAAATGGCGTAACCTACGCCCCCAGATCCCCCACCTCCGCAGCTCAAATACCTCGCCAGTCGCGACCACCACCGCCCCGTCCCGTATCGCGGAGATCCCCAAATCCCGGCGCCCCAAACCCTAACCCTAGCCGGTCACGATGAAGGCGTCGATCAAGTTCCGCGACGACAACCGGTCGCTGCTGCGAGCCAAGGTGCCGATCGGCGTGCTCGGGCTGCCCTTCCTCTCCGGCCTCTCGGCCGGCGGCGACGCCAAGGACCTCCACTTCGACCTCTCCACCGCCTTCCCCTGCGGCCCGGCGCTCCGCCTCTCGTACTGCCCCAACGACCCGCTCCAACCCTTTGCCCTATCCGTCCGCACCGGCCTCGGCTCGCTTGGGTCCCCCGCGCGCGCGCCGTTCTCGCTCTCCGCGGAGTTCAACCTCCTCTCCTCCAACCCGCCCGCCTTCACCCTCCTCTTCAAGCCCCGCATCGGCGACTTCTCCCTCGCCAACTCCGTCCGCTCACCGCCCCCTGCGACTCCCCGGACTCACCGCCACCACACAAGCTGGCCGACCTCTCCAACGGCGACGACCGCGACCACGAAGGCCACAAGGCGCTCTCGTTCAGCGGGAACGGATTCGCGGCGAATGTCGCGGCGCGGGGAGGAGCGGCGGCGGGGTGGGGGCGCTGCTATCCGGGATGCGCCTCACCACCAGGAGCGTGCTGCCGTTGTGGAACAAGGCATGCCTGCGTTTCCAGTGGGGGCTGCGCGTGCCACCGGAACTGAAGGCCGCGCTCGCCGACGATGGATACAGGCGGAAGGCAGGGGGCCTGGACGTCAGCAAGCTGCCTCTGCTGGTCTTAAACAAGATCACCATTGAGCACATGCCAAGGCCGCCTCAGAAGTCTGAAGGGGACAAGAAGGGGAAGAAAGACGCGCCGGAAGGTGAGGGAGAGGAATTCTCGTTGGTGAAGAGGCAGCTGGAGGCACTGAACTCCGAGAGCATCATAGTGCGGCGCACCGTGGAGGATCTGCGTGCTGAGATCGGGGCAGTAGAGCCATTTCAACGCCCGGTAAAGGCGAGGCACGAAGGATGCCAGCGATGCTGCCGCCTCCGCAAAAGCCTTTTCCGGTGAAGCCTGATCGGCATGGGAATGGCAAGGAGCTGGTGGACAGCGGGCCTAAGCCGTTGCCGGATGAGGCGAGCGAGGAGTTGAAGAAGGCACTGCAGGCCCGCCGCAAGTGAGGCGTTAGGGCTTGCTCGCATTGCAAGTTCTGCGGTTTTAGATTCCTCCGGTGTTAGTTTTTGTGGCAGGCAGTTTGCATCCGTGAGTGGAAGCAACCGAGGATCTCATAAGGCGATGTAATAACTTTGCCTTATTTTCTTTCCATGTCGTTGCTTGTGTTAGGATACATGCTCATGTACAAACCCGACTTTTTCGCTTTGGATGTTCCTGTTAGTAGAAGTTTCAACTTTCAGTGGGATGTTTGAAACGCATTTGTTTTCCAGGTCTTATACTGGTGACATATTTCGGTTGCTATGATCATCAGCTACGTGCAATTGGTTCTCCTGAGTTGCCTGTATCTAGTTGCAGCTAAATATCACGCCACCTTTCGCGATTTGGTTCCCAAAGTAGTAGGAATAAAGGCTCCTGGAAGGTGACCTTGGCAAAAGAACATGCTGACACGCCCAGTTCCATTTAATCCGAGGAGAATCGATCATTTACTCTATTTTACTCCCTCCGTCCAGCAAAGATGACGTATTTGGCTTGGGCATCGAGACCAAGGCGGGATATAATCGCAGCATAAACCATTTAATCCGTGTCGAGCTGGCCGCAGCGCCGCCTTGTTTTCGGCCGACATCCCTGCGCTCACCGTTTATGGAGTTGATTTGCATGAGTGCCTGCGTGGCATGCGACGACCCAATCTGCCATCTTGGTTTCTTTGTCGCGCGCTTGTGTGATACTCGCCGCTTATGGAGTACTGCATGCATGCAGATTGATCGTGATAGCAACCGCGCCATGCGTCTGTGTGAAACTGCATGCATGCAGATTGATTGCAAAATTCTGTCGTGCCAAACAAGCTGACAACCTTGCGAAACTATTGCGCGAAATAAGATTGAAAACGATCTCTAAATTCACTAAAACTATTGCGCCAACCTTGCCGAAAATTTGAACTTGAGCGGCGATGCCATGGCACTATATATCGCCCTGAACCTGTATAGCTTGTCACTGCCTCTCTCTACCGATCCATGGCTGCATTCGATTGGGACCTCAATCTTGAGCCACCCAATTGGGACTTAAACGAGCCCATTGATTGGAATGCTATTGATGATTGGGAAGGTCCTGCTCATGAGCTCAATTACCACATGCTGTGGGATGATGGCGACAAAGTTAGCACTGGTGCTATGGCTGGAGATGAAGGTGACGGTGGTGTGGAGGCAGAAGTGAGCGCCGATGATGAGCAGGTAGAGGAAGGATTGGAGGATCAAATGCATGATGCCGGCCATGGAACTGATATGAACATAGGTACTCCTCGATCTCCTTGTGGTTGTAAACTTTTCTAGCGATTTTGCTATCATTGCATCTTGCATTGTCTTTTAAAGGTTCTAACGTGAGAAAGCGGAGGTACTACTCTGATGAACTAAAGATCGCTATATATATGGAGCTACTAGTGAGAATGGATCCACCTGTGCTCCGCCGAGGAGTTTCTAAACATGTTGCACTGAAATATGATGTGCCTCAAAGACTTGTGCGGTGTGGCAAAATGGGCAAGAGAAGGGAGGGATAGATAGTGTTGTTAACAAGCTGATTAACAAGTTGGTCGCAAAAGAATAGAAATAAACTTGGTAGCAATAAAATATATTTCTTTGAGGGAGTGCACAACCCTCCGAGATCTTGCCGAAGCACTAAGTGTGAAGAAGAGCACACTTTATAACCGTTTAAAGAAAGGTAAATTTCACTGGCACACTAATGACTTGAAGTTTAGCTTGACCGATGAAAATAAAATCGCTCGTGTGCGGTATTGCCTGTCGATGCTAGAACCACATACTATACCGAATGCTCCTACTTTCAAATCAACATATAACATTGTATACATTGATGAAAATTGGTTCTACAGAACAAGGCGAAACCAAAAATACTTTGCACCTCAAGGAACTAAGACCGGAAAGGGAGGTTAAAAGCAAAAGTTTTATAGAAAAGGTGATGTTTCTTGCTATGGTTACTCGACCCAGATTTGACAAGCATCATATCTGCATTTTTGATGGTAAAATTGGCATATTTCCCTTCACATATATTGAGCCAGCCAAGAGAAGGGGCACAAATAGGGATAGAGGTACGATATGTATAAAAAGAATTTACATATTTTAATTAATTAAATTATGGCACATACACTAATCTTGCTTGCATATAGGTACCTTGATAACTAAGGCAATGACGTCGGTTACCAAGGAAACTAGCCGACAATTCCTTATGGACAAAGTCTTGTCCGCTATCAAGGCAAAGTGGCCATCCCAAGAAAGAGGGATGCCCATCTTCATCTAGCAGGACAACGCCAGGACGCACATTGCCGTTGATGAGCCAGATTTTATCCAAGCTGCCCAAGCAGATGGTTGGAACATACGACTAACATGCCAGCCTCCAAACTCACCTGATCTAAATGTGTTGGATCTTGGTTTTTTTGCTGTGTAACATCCTGAATTTTGTACAGTAAATTGCAAACACCAAATTTTAAATGTGAATATTATTTCTGAGTTTCCTTGGCCTTATTGATTTTTTATTTGGAGTTTCTTGGATTTTGTGTTGTGTGAATAATCAAATAAAGAATGAAAAAAAAGAAAAAAGGCAAAAAGGTAAAAATTAAAAATTTAGAAAATTTACCATGATAACCTTGATAATTCAATTAAATCATTTTAGCCACAAATGCAATTTTATGCATGGAGAAATGAAGAGATAAATAACAAGAGATAACTTTTAAATCAAAACAATGCATTGTCAGAATTTATAAAATAATTATATACCTCAAATGGAGCTGAAAAATTTATCATGAACATATCAATGCAAAATGTACCTCTGGTAAAAATATTATAAATTAATATTTTCATTTAGTACTTTTCAAGTTTAAAACAGAAACTCTGAAAATAGAGAAATTGCAATGTTAGAATTTTTATAAAATATTGGTGCAATATTTTGAGCTGAAAATTTTACAGAAGCATTCTGAGATCAAATCCTTTAGAAAAACAAAATTTCAAAAATAATAGACTTTAATTAGTCTCAATAAAAAATAAAAATCCGAAGCAAGAAATTAGGAGCAGTCACTGTTGTCAGAATTTTTATAATTTTTCGGTGATTCATTTTAACCTCAAAATTTTACCAGGCATCAAAATCTATTCACTGACCTTGGTCAAAAAGTTTGGAAATTTCCTACTTCCATTTGACAGCATATAAAAATCTGAGTCTAGAAGCATCACAACTGGGGTCAGTCTGTTTGGCACCTCCTCTCACTGACTACTGGACCCAGGCCCACTCGACAGCTTCTTCTTCCTCCTGTGCTGGCGACCGAACGGAAGACTCCCGAGCCAGCGCAGCTTGACCAGCTCCGATTCAATGAATCACCTGCTCGATTGGTCGCGTCTCCGGCGTCATCCTCACCTCATCTCACGCGCGATCATCAACACGTTCGTCCTCAGCCATTTCGCGCCATACCGCAGCAACTGCCGCTTTGTCGCTTCTGGTGAAGTTCCAACCGAGACCAGCTCAACCAAATCTGGTTCATTCACTTAGGCCTTCAACCATACATTGCACCTCATAGACCTCCAAAGGCAGCGCTTCCATTCCTCTCTACTTTCCCTTGTTCTCTCCCAGCCAACGCTTGAAGCTCCCTTCCAATTTCGCCATTGCCAGGGACTTCCAAGCTCAAAGCCGGAATCGATTCGCACGGAATAAGGATCCATCTCCAAATCCGTTCGGGCTAGAGCATCCACGGGCCTCAAGGATCAAAACCCCTCAAAAATCTCTGAGCCCCTCCATGCGAGATCTTCCTGCAGCCGTGCGCCCTTCTTCTCCGACTCAGGCCGCCGTGGGCGAAGCTCCCCGGTGATTCTTCCGTTGAAGCGACCGCAGAAATGGACTCCTGGTGGCCCATGGATGCTTAAGCCGCCACCGATTCGAGACCTAACCGCCCTGTTCTTCTTCTCCGGCGAGCTCCCGCCATTGCCGCCGCCCCCTCTCGGTGGTAGCTCGCTCCGGTATCTCTTCCGGCGATTCAACCCCACCACCGAGTGCGCCTCGTCGTGCTCCAGCACGCTGTGCCGTCGCCTTCACCGGATCCCCGCCGGAACGCCGCCGGCGAGCTGCCCTGGAACCGCCCCTGCTTCGGCTCACTGCGCCGCGGGCCCGCCCTGTCAGCCAGCGAGAGCTCCTCCAGTTCAATCGGTGAAATACGCCACCCCCATATAGAAAGCGCATTTTCCTTTTTAGTCAATTTTTCTAACTGGATTAATAGTGAAACTTGAGTATCTTTTGCAGTTTTGGTTCAATCTCAGGGCAACAAATTTCATTATTCATCTAAAATCAGTAATATGCTAAATATACAAAAATATTGAATTTTTGTATTTCAGAAAGAATTATTTGAATTAAATTTGTTTATCTCTTTGCTATGATTATTATATTAAATCTGTGAATAATAAGGCAATAAATAATAATATAAATTTTTATGTGATGTTAATACCAGGATGAAATACAATCTATAAAAATATTTGATTTTTGAGTTATAGAACATTTACTGAAATTTGAAATAACATAAACACACTATTATGGACATTATTGCATATATGGAAAAATATAATTCTTACGATAATTAAATAAATTTTTATGTGTCTCTGGGATTATAATAAACTCAAATATATGAAAATATTTAAATGTTCAACTCAGTTTAAATTATTTGCTTGTTAATCATCACTAAACCTTGATGTGGCCATTAATGAAAATGAAAGTATAAAAGCTCATAAAATGAGGAAATAATTTGTATTAATCTCCTGAGAATACTAAGGACCCATGTATGTAAAAATATTTAAAGTGAAACTTATCTTGCATTCTTTGAATGCAAGAAAGTGCTGGCAAAGACAACAAATAAGTATATAATCCTTCGTGATTAAAGACAAAATAATGCAAAATCAACTTTAAAACATTTCTAGGATTGCTACCTGCTAACACCTGAAAAATGAATTAAAGATCATGTGTAGTATAGTCGCAAACTTAAAATGAATCTTGGCCGATTTAAGGGTTGCAGATGTGGTCATTTAGTCTATTTCAACGATAGATAAAATAACTCATCCAAATACTAAAATCAGAAAAATCAGTTTAGTAACATTGTACAAAGTTTATGCTACCATATTCTGTAAAAAGAATCTTATTTCATTAAGGTTTGCATATTAAACTTATTAGTTCAAAATCCTTAAGAGTTAACCATTCACTTCGCTTTTGGCCGATTCCGAATAACGTCAATTTTACAGTACCACTTAAGCCTTTTCAGCAATGAATATAATGTATCAGCCAAAGCCTAAAATTCATGGAATCAGCTTAGGATTGTTATACAAAGTATAAATCATCTTAGTATAAAGAAATAACCATATTTCATCATGTTTTACATATTAATCCAAATAGCCTAAAACCCTTAATCGTTAATCTGTCAATCCCCTTTCTTGCCGATTTTGAAAAGTGTAGTCTTTAATTATAGCATGAACCGTTTTAGCAACAAGATTATAGTCTCGCCCAAAATCCTAAAACTTATGGAACTGGTTTAGTAATGTTCTTCAAAGTATAGCCTACCCAAATGCGAAAAGATAATCTTAGTTCACTGTGATTTGCATATTAATCTTAATAGCTAAATAACCTAAGTAATCACATTACTATAGACCGTAACATGAATGAGCAGAATGTAGTTGCAATGAAGGAATCCGTAGTTAAGTTATTTTTATCACAGAACCTTCTTAAATATCACATAAATAAAGCCGTAGCCTAAATCAATAAATCTAACTTGCATAAAAGCGATTCTAAGCAAAATCGATTAAGATAAGGAACTAATCATTAAGTAATATAATATGATCGTTTAAGCCTTTTCATCTACTACTTAAGCGACTCATCTAAATCTGAATTTCATCTGAATAGCTTAGAAATGATCTTTAAGATATACTCTGCGTTGATCTAAGAAAATATTCTTATTTCATCTTGTTTTGAACACGAATCCTAATAGAGCAAAACTTGTAAGTAATAAGAATTGGCGAGAACTCATGTTATGAATATTAGAGTATAAAACTTGTAACTAATGCTTAATTCTATTTAATCTTAATCAATTTTTTGCATCTTGAATTAAGTAGAATAAGATTAATAAATTCATAAAGAGCAATCCCTATTTCTTGTGAAGAGTTTTATTTGTTCTTGCTATCTACTTTCTTTTTGCCCTTATTGAAGTTAGTTATTTGCTTTATTTCCGTTGATCGGCGTGTAGAACAAGCGTCTCTAGCCTTCGTCGTCGTCATCAACCGCAATCCTCGTCTTAAATAAGTAGCGTGATTAAGCAAGGCAAGCATCCTTTGACCATATTGATCCCGATATTTTATATTCCTTTTGTGCATCAAATTGTTTTATGCATGCGTTTACTTTATGTAAATTGCTATCTTGTGGATTTGGTAGTTATACTGTTGTCTCGTGAATCTCCTTTGATGATTATGAACATGTGAACCTTGATAACCGTAGATTAAGGTTAGGCATTACTTAATGTCATTATGGGTATATCGCTCATATTAATCATGCTTAGCCATGCTTTAGAATCAATGATGTAAATGATCGATTAAAATGGTTTCTGAAAACATTGGAAATAGCCTTTATTGGTTGTGGGTATTTTGATTAAAAACCCAAAATAAAACTATGTGTTGATCTTGAGGCGATTATTGGCAATAATGGGAGGTGCATTAAGGGTCTTGCACGTAGTGTAGGGTGAAATATCGCCGTGTCGGATTAAGGACCGAACATCGTGTTGTATGATCCAAGAAAATCCGTACAAACCACAAGTCTTTGGGATGGGCGATCTTAAACCGATTAAGTTATCTAGTTTAACTTTGCATTTTGGAAGGCAAGTAGTCGCGGGCACTCCTTTTTAAGGTTTGCTCGACGGGGTGCCCCACCGAGGTGTTGGGAGCCACACTTGCTAATACAACGGTGTCGCCATACTTGGGAAGTTCCAACATTTCTATGCTCGAAGTTCTTCTATAATGGTATGGGTCCAACGTCCGTCATGGTGCAAAGTTAAATTAGATAATGTAAAGGTTTTCGTCATGAACATTACAGCACCGCGCTTACAATTGGATGTGAAGCGTGTGGCAAAAAAAAGTCATGTCTTGTGGGTCGATTGTACACCTCTGCGAGTTTAAATCTAATTGATTAGCCGTACAGCGGTCATGGGTGTCTTAGCGAACCGATGCGAGTTAAATGTTTTATTATTTTCAAAAGGGTTGGTTCCATTTGTTATGCAATTGTGCTTTGTGTCGAAGGGCTGACATTGATGGATTTCAGGATTTGTTGATTCGTCGCTCACGTCATGGAGGACTGTGAGTGTTATTATGCTTTACTTATTTGATATCAATTAAATGCTCTTACAAATTCCGTTTGCAAATAACCTGTTTTACAATTAAATTTCGCTTTATGCAAATTAACGGTAGTAGCCTCCTTTGAAATGGCCTGCATGTATTGTAGGATTTGCTCAAGTCTTGCTGAGTACGTAAAGTACTCACCCTTGCCTAATTATTATGTAGGTGGTTGAGTTAAGCGGCTTGAGCCTCTTTTTCGTTCTTGAGTTGCGGGATCTTCTTCGGCGTGTTCTATCTGGAGTTTATGCCTCGTCGGTTACTGCGGGTTCGGTTGGGCACACTACGAGATTTTGCCTCTTCTTCTTTGCTTACTCGAGTTGTAATAATTCGTTGTATTTATTCGTTTCCGCTTAATTAATGTGTTGTATGGTTGTGATTCCAAGTGTTGAAATGTGCGTGCTAGCTCTTGATCCGGGGACTAGTCTTTGAGCACATTAGATTTCCATTTTGGCATCCGTCTCGAAAAATGGGGGTAAATCATCTTTGCAATCTAGGCATTGTTTGATAAGGGAACTCCAACAAATATCGATGAAATTATGGCAAAGGTTACTCAAGATTTTGAGCAGTAGCCGGTTGAAAAGGGCCAACCGTATCTTTCTAATGCAACAGGCGTGCATACTGGAGATCATGAAGCATAATGGAGGGCAGCACTATAACATCCCACACATGAAGAAGCAAATATTGGAGATGTGGGGTGATCTTCCAACTAGCTTGCAGTGTGCTATAGAGCTTTACAATGAAGCATTGCAATTTGTCGGTTAGGTTACCATTAGTTTGTCATGAACTTTAGAATATTTGAGGATATTTTGCTATTGCAAATCATGCATGAAATCAATGCTACATATTTTTACGCATCGAGAAAACAAAGTTTGCACTAATGAAAACAAACTTTACCAAATTTTGCAATCAATCATCCATGCGATTGCAAGTAGTGTCGCGGCAGCATCACGGACATCACCATCGTGGTCTCCATACAACCGAGGAACAAGCAAAGGCAACATGAACTGGGCGACCTCTGCTACTTGTTTGTCAGACTCGTACGTGCACTCCTTGGTAGAGGCTAGGCGCACAAGCGATTGTGCGATGTCGATTGCTTCGTCCATGCCAACGATAGAATTCGCGAGCTCCGCAGCGGCTACAACATCAGTCTCGCCGACCAAGGAATCCTCTACTTCTGTCTCGTCGGCGAAGGTGTCGAGTATGTACTGGACATCGTCCGAGTCAGCATGTCTTCTTCGCCGCCCCCTAGCTCACCGTCGGACATGGCGAGCGCTTCATCGTCGTCCGCTTGATCGCCATCCGCTTGCTCACCGTCGGCTTCTTCGCCGCTTGCTTGCTCGATCTCGCCGTCAGCTTCATCGTCAACCGCCGTCCTTTGAGTCCGATGCCCGATTCGAAGCGACGAGCGAGCCAAATCGTCCATCGGCGATGCCTTCGCGGCCAAAATCGTCGGCGCGTGGCGAGATCGTGTGCTTGCTCGATCTCGCTGTTGGCTGGGAAGAATGACGAAGATAGACTTTACATATAAGGAATGCACTGCATGCAGAGAGCTGGAGAGACGGACGGTTGCATGCATGCATACATACGAAGAGACGGCCACGCGCGCACGTGTTCCATTCAATATGGCCGCAAACCGAAACGATGTAGCGAGAGAAACGAACGCTTGCTTCCTTATGCGTAGATCAATTTTGGAAAAAACGAAAAACGCAATATGTAGATCTTTGCTGGACGGAGGGAGTACTTGGTATAATTGATCAAATACTCTATTTGTCTCACTGATATATGGCTTTAGGATCCGCATATCAGTGAAATATCATTGGATATTTGATCTATAGTACAAGTAAGTGAAAGTATTTTATTGATTATTTCTTAAATCTTCAAATAACGAAGTCCAAATCTCGGACTTCAATATTGCAATCAGACTGAAAATGCAGGCTTCATTTCGACGCTGTTTCTCTTCACGCTTCACCACTTATTCAGGGTGAAGATTGCTGGCTAGAGGTGGGTGTCGGGTCTATCGGTTGGTCGGCACGAACCTATCATGCTTTGGGAGGCCGCGATGGTCTATTGTGCTCGCTGTGCCAGGCTGGGCTAGTCTGGCTCACCTTCGTCGAGCCCAGGTGTGGCTCATTTGCACTTTGTGCCTGTTTCATGTCGTGTTGGCTCAGATTCAGTCCATTTATACTATTGCTATGAGAGAAAATAACCACGGATTGATTTCTTTCTTTACCTATCTAGAACTTCATTTTTCTTTGTTTGAAATAAAATCCAATTGTGTTTATTCTTCTCGATTTTCTTGATTCAGTTGCTCCTTCCAGTCACATGCATGCGGTCATTTATTTACTCCTTGATTTGCTCATCTACACATACAACGTATGCATGCATTCCCTTCCTTTTCTTTAGTCCATCAAGAGTTTTCTTTCTTTACTCTTTGATTTGCTCACGCACACATATAATCTTGAGCGGGCATGGGTTTATTTGAGACCATCTTAGGCCACGCCATCGTCTACGATTATTTGGCTTGGTATAGTCCGAACAACCTTGTCATACCGATCCGATCCGCTTAAAACAGTTTCGTGCTGACCGTGAATCGAACTGAGTCAGACATATCTTATTTGGTCTAAAATAGTCTGCCTTTAATCACTGCTAGATATGCACGTGTACGTGTCCATTGCCAAATCCTATTGGCATTGGTGCGGTCAAACTATTCGCCTGCGAGGCTGCACGCACCACACCACACCAGAGCAGCTGATAGATGGCTGTAAATCGGTTTGGTCCCACATGTGATGTGAGACGACAGATTAAAGCACAGCCTAATTGTTCGCGTGGTTGGGAGTTAAAAAGTGTATGCACCGTAAGTATCAAGCTTTCCACTGCATATGGACAACTGGATGCTTTGACTGTAGTACTCTCTTAGATAAGAAACTCTCTCCACTCATCAATAATTGTCGACGTTCGAAATTATAAGTGTCAATTTCATTTTAAATATTAAAGTTAGATACATAAAAATTATATATATGTTGATTTGTCTTGAAAAATACTTTCATAATATTATAATTTTGTTGGATTTTATAAATATATTATAATAGAAATCATCGGTCAAAGTTGTGTTTTAAAGATCATATCGATGTTAAAGAAAACAACTATTTGTAATAGAAATACGACAGACAAATAATGAGATGATTAGTTCATAAGTGAAAGATGTGAGATTCCTCTAGACCTAAACTATTCAACACCAATCCAATCCTTGCATTTAACTAATTTTATCCTCTTCGTAATTTTGCTTACCAAACAGACCAGGGGCAGTGCGGGAATTACAGAAGAATTGGCCCAAGGTGGGTCCCAGTTTGAAAATAGCTCTCTCCTCTGTCCTCGTCTCCCAAAACACCCCTCAAAAAAAGCAGGAATTGTCTGCGAGCACGAGGTTGCGCTCTACCCTGCAACCCGGAGGGCGGAGGCTATCAGTCTCTTAATAAAAAACCAAACGGAGCAAGCAAGAGAGAGACAGGGGAAAAAAAGCGACGAGAAAAACAGAACGGAGGAGGGGGAGGCCAAGGCAACCTGAGACGTCACCGCCACTACCAGTCTACGAACCACCTCACGAGACAGCCGAGAGGTTTGAGGAGATGGCGGGCGGATCGGACGGTCCTGAAGTGTCGCCGGAGGAGGCGGCGGCGGCGAGGGCGAGCGGCGAGATCTGGGGCACGTTGGAGGAGCTCGTGCTGGCCTGCGCCGTGAGCCGGCACGGCACGGCGAGCTGGGACTCGGTGGCCATGGAGGTGCAGACGCGAAGCCCCCACGCCGCCCGCCCCAGCCTCACGCCCCACAGCTGCCGCCTTCGCTTCCACCAGCTCCGCCGCCGCTTCTCCGTCGGCGGTGGCGGGGAGGAAGAGGTTGAGGCCGAGGCGGAGGACCCCGACTCCTTCGCCGCCGACGGGTGGGTGGACGAGCTCCGGCGGCTGCGCGTCACCGAGCTCCGCCGCGAGGTCGAGCGATGCAACATCTCCATCCGGTAAAAAGAAAAACTAAAAAAACCACCTACCTTTTGAAAAATTCCATTCACCGCGCGTTCTGTGAGCCGTCCGATTGCGATCTTTCGGTCGCCATATTTTAACGGATAAGATTTTTTTTATTCTCAGCACGCTGCAGACGAAAGTGAAACAACTGAGGGAGGAGAGGGAGCGGAGCCTCTCCAGCGATGCCAAGCCGGAGGGTTCACCGGCGACGACCGCCTCTATGGCGAGGAGCCCGGCCGGTCCTGCAGGGAGTCCAACTCCACAGATCTAAAGCCTCCTAAGCATCCCGGGGACTACGGCGCCGTGAAGGAGGAGGTGGTGGTGAAGCAGGAGGCGTCCAGCGAGTCGGTGGCGGCGTCGAAGGAGAGCAGCGACATGCGCAGCTCGGCGAGCCTGTGCCGCCGCCGTAAGACCAGCGCCGACGAGGCGGAGGGGGAGGAGGCGTCCGCGCCCCTTCCTCCCGCTCAATCGCATCCGTTGGCCGCTCTGCTCGACACGATCGCAGCCAAGTTTGGTTCCGTATTCGAACGGCTTCACGAAAGCCAGGTAAAAGAATCGACCGTCTGCTCCTCTTGTTTTACCTGTGGGATGTCACTATGTTAAAAGCAACGTAAAATGATAAAGTGGAAAAAATTGTAGATGTCTTCATATTCTATCAGGTTCAAATTATTATATAAAGAGTTCAAAAAAAGAAAATAACAAGCCTTAATCGATATGAATCTCAAACTTCATCAGGCGTTGGGTCCCTGTCATATATTAAAATGATAAAGGTAAAATTGGAATATTCCAGGTAAAAAAAGCATAAGCCTTAATGATATGTCAGGCGTTGGGTCCCACCCACCCTTAATTAACGGACATTTGGATACGATAGGTTTAGGGGCCTGTTTGGATCCATACGATAGGCTAAAAATTTAGGATAGCTAATAGACTAACGGAAAAATGGTTATCCTTTAATGCTAATAGTGGTTAATAGCATTTAATAATAATTGATAATAGCATCTATTGAGTGGATCGTTGGTTAGTTAGGCTCAACAGCTAATGGATGCCCTAGGTAGGACCGGAAAAAAATCCTTTAATTATAGTGGTTAATAATTTTAAATTTGAAATGAGTTCGCTGGTTTTGGCTCAACAGTGGGTTCGTTAGTTTAAATTTGAAATAGTCATTTAAATGATAGAGAAAATGATTCTATATTAAACCATATTAATTTTAAAAAAGTATAGTATAATAATAATTTATTAAGCTCGATAACCAGCTCTGAGCTATAATCGGTGGCCCTCACTACTAACGAGCAACCTGATTTACGTGCGCAAAACGTGTCATTGCTTACCTGTGAAACGGTGAGGATGAGCTCGAGTTTGCTGTGGACCTGTGGTTGGTAGCTGCTGTGTATCGATGAGAAGGCGCGCGTGCACACATGGTATCCATATTTCTGTCCTAATAAGACGAACTAGATGGATAGGTGTGGCGCACGCCGCGGCTGACGGAAAAAATCCACGTATTTTCCGGTTTTTCAGAGATTTTTCGTAAAAAAAAAGACTTGTTTAGGAGTCTTGCTTTAAAAAAATAGGGTAATAAGTAATTTTAGAAAACGTCTCCTATTTTTGGGGCCTCTATAAAAATAAATAAATCTGAGTTTTTATTCTAGGGGATATATACAGTGAAAAAAAGGAAATTTCGGAAGTTCTTGGAACCGGGAAAAAAATACGGACTAAAACATATTCTTGGAAAGCCTATAATATTTTTGGGGGTTTTGTACACAAAAGAAAAATAATTTCGACAGTTTCAAGGGTCTCCATATAAAAATGGGCTAATACGTAATTTTGAAAAGATTCAAGGTCTTTTTCGCAAAAAAGGAAAGGCCTAATGTCTTTTTCGCAAAACAAAAAAAAACTTGATCACGCGTCGCCCGAGCCCTCTTTGTGCGCGCTCGCCGAGCGTGGCTATGACAAAAACCGCTCGCGGGCGCGTGGAAGCGGGACTCGAATACTCGACCTGGCCAGCATGAGCGAGGCGCATTACCACTGCGCTACACGGCCCTTCGCGTATGAGCTAGTAGAAAAATTACTGAAGCTGTATTACTAGATTAGCCACACGGGCGATGTAGCTCACGCGTGAGCCAGCTTACGCACGGCGCTCTCGCGTGCGCGACGCGACCGCACGTGGAGAGGTCTCGTTGCTCCGAAATCAACGTGGCGCAACTTTCATAGTTTAATATACGGAGTATATGAAGAAGTATTTATAGAAATTGATAAAATAGAGGCGAAATTAATGTGCAGCCCTGCGAAAATTTGAGTTCGTATGGGAGAGAGAAAAAGCTGCTGTCTTTTGCTTGTTCTTTCCATTGATCCATTCCAGCGCGGCCTGGTTGGGTGCCGCGTAGCAATCAGGTGGGCGGCTGACTTCTAGCTAGATTCTCGCAGATATTTTATTTTCTTTTCTTTATCTTTTTTATTTATTGTGTGAGTCAATCCACTTGCAGGAGGGCGCTACGTACCGGGGCACGATCAGGCGCCACGTGGACCTAGAGATCGTGCGGCGCAAGTTGGACGGGTCGAGCGCCTGCTGCTACCCGGCGTCCGAGTTCTACCGTGACCTGCTGCTGCTGTGCACCAACGCCGTCGTCTACTTCCAGCGCCCCGGCCCGGAGCACGCCGCCGCGCTTGACGCCCGCGCGCTCGTCTCCGCGTACGTATCCGCGTATCTCCGCGAGCCGAAGCGGGAGCACGGGGCCGCGTCGGGCCCCCCGGCGGCTGCGGATTCACGGAGGGTTGAGGCTGTTGCGGACATCGTTGGGTCGCTGATCGAGAAGGGGGCCAAGCCGCTCATTGTTTGCCGCAAGCGGAGCTCCATCGCGAAGGCCGCCGCGGCCGCGAGAAAGGAGGAGAGTGCTGAGAAGGGTGAGGCCGAGGAGGAGGAAGGCAACCGCGAGAAGAAGGCCGTGGTGGCGTCGACTAAGGACAAAGCGTGGGGGCTGAGGACGACGAAGAACCGAAACCGAGGCCCCGGCAAGAATTCCACGGGCGCCAGTGCCGCTCTAAACCGGAAGCTGGCGAAGGCGGCGGATGGTTCGGCGGCAACGGAAGGAGCGAAGAAGCTTGACAAGAAGGGCGCCGGCGCCGGCGCGGCCGCAGATGGCCTCGCCAAAAAGCGGAACGCGAAGGACTTCCTCAAACGCCTGAACCAGGGCTCGTCGCCCTCGAAGAAGAAGGCGTCACCGCTCGGGACGCGGAAGCGGGCTGCGGCGGCGGCGGAGCAGCAGAAGGGGCCTGGTCGGAAGGAGGCCGACCGCGGTGCCTCCAAGAAGGGCGCCAAGTCTGCCGCGACAAAGAGAGGCGTCGGACGGCCGTTGAAACGAGGAGCCGCTCCGACGGTGCCGCCGCCGTCGAAGAGGGCGAAGGTGAACAGGTCGGAGAAGGCGTCGTCGACGAAGCGAGGAGGAAGGAAGTAGAATTAGGGTGGTGTAGGCTGTAGCAGTTTAGCTAGATGTAGCCAGTAGCCGGTAGGAAGTGATAGTTTCGTCTATAGGAGAGTTTCACTATGGCTGTCGTAGGTAACGCACTGAACCGACATGTTGTAATGAGACTAACAGATCGGTTGTCTTTTTAGTACCCTTATCATGGCCTGTTTGAAGTTTGAAATAATCACTCAAATCACCCAGGGGCTGACCACTTTTGCTGTTCATCTTTTGGATAACTTACAATCGAAATGCGTTGGTGTATCGTAGGAAGAATATGCAAACATAGAGTATAAAACAATGCCCCCAACCTAGCATAGCAAATGCAAGAACATAAGACGTCAACATGTTAATGTCAAATACCTCATAGGCTCTTCACTAGGAAACAAAATATCAAGAGAGAAAAAAAGAAGCAAAACAAAGATATGCGGTGAGCGTGGATCGAACACGCGACCTTCAGATCTTCAGTCTGACGCTCTCCCAACTGAGCTATCCCCGCATTTAGGCTAGATACGGTTGATTAGTTCTCTTAGGGGCCATTGCAGGATAGAGAAGCAGGCCTACTAATGACATCCCATCAGAATACTACAACAATTTTACATTACAGTACAGCCACTGCAGAGTTCACGGTACATGGAAGAGGCAAAGAGAACGGAGATTAGGCCATGTTAATAAGCATTTCTAGAAGATTAGAGTTACTTCTAGTCTGTTACAGAGGAAATCACTTGAAGGTGCCAGAAGTTTTTCCATTCCATTCGCATCACCCTTCCCCTCATGTGCTGAATTCTGAGTAGCCAAAGAAACTCATCTCTGGGACCAACAGCCCACTACACCATCTTTTGGCATGTCAGTTTCCCCACCACATGGTTTCTTTGTCCAGTGATCGAGGCAGGAGGTCCACAAAGTCATGTTAATCTTCCAACACATCGCTGGTATAACTAACGAGCACTGCCGTTCCTACCCATGTGATCACCAGCAGAACCCATTCGGCCTTTGGTGGCCATATCTTCTGCTATATGAAGACTGGTTAGTGAAATAGGTAAAGTAGCAATGTAATAGGTTTGATGTATCAATCAAGGAATATATATTTCTGATGTCATCAAGTAACCAGTATCTAGGAAGGTTACTGAAATTTCAATTCAAACTCTACCAAAATTCATACAATATTTGTCAAGATTTTGAGCAGATTTTCAATTATCCTACTACTATCTACTGATCGAGCTGTAATCAGTTCAGAAAACCAACTACACAACATGTACAATATTACTTGCCCTTTGATGATATTGCTTTTACAGTGCACTTCGAAGGTGGAAACGGCCAGTAACTTACCACTTTCGCTATCTGATGCTTCGTCAAGTCTGGCGATTGCATCAAGTAATGACTGCTCCTGGTCCTACAAGGACGATCATTTATGATTCTCAAATAAAGGATAGAAGGAATTATAAGCAGTTTTTCTCCACACGCTACTTTCTACAGGGAACAACAAGGAAATAGACATGTCAACTCACTTTCAGCAGTTTGCTTGCCTTTTCAATTTCACGTATAGTTGGATTGGACAATACCCTCTCCACCTGTGTCGGGAACATACAATTGTGAGGAACAAATATTGTCTGACTACCTTTTGATGTCTGGCCTCTTGAGAGAAATTTACCAATATCACGACACTGTCAGTGTTAGGTACATCAATGTGACCAATATTCCTGTTAATGCCATTTTGGGGTGGAGCATAATCCTTTATAGGCTCATTCTGAGATAACCTGCCTCTCCCCCTGCCCGACAATGCCATGGTACCATTGTTGCTTGGGTGCCTCTTCAACACAGGACCAGACGGACCCCAACCATCTCGATTTGAGATGCCTTGATCATCACAGTCCCATCTTATATCTTCAGGTGCCATCTGTCAAAGGATTGTTTATCTTCTACTGATTAATTAACCGAAGTTGGCAATCAGCCAGGGTAATTCAACATTTTTCATACTCTAGCCAAATCAACAAGTAAAATTCAATTCTCCAACAGATCATACATGCTAATTAAATAAATTTCCGTACTCTAGTCAACGAACTAAGCAAATTTCAGTCCTATACACCAAACTTCTGGTTAGAGAGATTAATTGTAAAGGGCAAAATTTCAGTCCCGACAGATCATTAAAGGTATTAAAATTATTCCATGACACCAGTATTAACATAATTGTGACAAGAAATGTGCAGCAATAAAAAATCCTTTCCACTTTAATTTCTATGCTATTGGGCACAGGAGGACAGTGACCGGTTAGTTATTGGGGTACATCAACAGATACTGTAACAGGTAGAATATATAAAACGAATAATTCATAGCCAAGGGTTGAGAAGAAGAAAATTAGTTATAGATGAAAATCATAACCAAAAAAGAAAAGCATAATCAGTTAAAATGCGGAGCACACAACCAAATAAGGATAAAATGAGTAAGAAAAAGTAATATACAGAACAATACAACCATTGCAGACCAAAACGATGCTTACATCACTTAGCCTGACTGACTCCCAAGTCTCAGCCATTGTGCCTTTGTCATAGACAAGAGCATGTTCACCCTGAAAAGAACCAGGAGAGTAGGTAAGATTACTTGACACAGATGTGCATCTGCCTCAAGGAGCAAATAGTAGTGAAGTTTAAAACAAACCGTAGCAGGATTATAATTGGTTATAGTGGCCTCATAGAAGTTGTTATCGTCCGGCCATCTTGTAAAAATTTTTCGGTGAATTAACGAAGTTGGATCCATGGACGGTAATGCCAGTGGCGTGGTCTGCACATGCATCAATAAAACCGAGAAATCATCATAAAATTGATATTGGAATGCAAGAAACGTGATGCATAGTATTCTAAACACACCATCTTTGCCTTCTTGCCCTTTGTTGACGATGGCCCCCACTTTGCAGAAGATGGAACTGAGTGTGAAGGCATAAGAGGGGACTGGAGGCCTGCAGATTGCGAAGGAACCAAATGAGATGTCTTCCGCCTCTTGGCGGCCGGCCCAGGTTCTGCATCATGAAGAACTCTGCTGCCACGATTCAGACCACTCTGGGTTCCACCTCGCTGTCTCAGCTCTCTGCAGAAATTTAAGAAGTGTAAACAATTAATAACAAATATGATGACTAAGTGAAACATGTGCATAAGAAAAAATGAGTGCTGTATACAAAGACCTCATTCTACGGATAGACCCGTCTTCATTAACCTTGTTTAATAGCTCCCTGTGTTCCTCATCAGAAACTCTCAGTTCTTTCCTGAGTTCAGTAATCAAACTTTCTTTTTCCTGCAAAAAATCATATTTAGTTCTCATCACAAACAGCAGGACAAGGAGTGGATACTGAAATTGTCAGCACAAGTTTCATTTTGGTATATGTACCCAGGATATTGCATCAGATTGCACTTTGAATGCTCTAAGAACACCAGTGTACGCCTCTTGCTCAACCCGATGTATTTCGCTCTCCAATTCATTGTGTGCTGTCACATAAGGAATTGGCCCAACAGATGCTCTGCCATTCCCACTGAAAGATCGTCCTCTTAGTCCTCTATTTTGTGTCAGGGGGGGATCATCATCCGTCCCTGAAACCAAGGGCATGGAATCATTACAGAAAATTTAAATACACAACTTGACTGCAAGTCATCATATCATGAAATCCACTAAGAGATCAGAAAACACGGTGTAAATACTTTGTGGACTCAGGATCCAACTATGATTAGAATTTACAATTTTGCAAGAGGTTCCAGAAGCCAAGAAATGGTCAGGAAAGGCGAGATATATGACATCAAGTCATCAATCTACATTAAGTGTTTGGCAAAAGGAGCCCTTTTTAAAAAATTTGATCATGACCATGCAAATGAGGACATTAGTTTCCTCGATATAACATTATTTAAACAAAAATTTTATTGGCCCATCTTTGCTAGAAAGCAAGAACTTGCATCTACTGGACATTTACATTATTCACTGGCAAATAATGGCAATCTTCTCTCAAGATTTTATTTGGGAAGTCGAAAGCCATCATTCACAAAATCGCCTAACAAAAAACTGTTGAATGACTTTTTTATCGTTGTATTCACCGCCTGGACACAAATTCATGTCAATTTACAAAGATACAATCTGTCTAACAAGATGATGTATGCATCTATTCAATTATTATTATTATAGAAGCAATACTCTCAAAGCATATATACAGTATAAAAGCAAGGCAGCAAACAACAGACCATATTCGAACATTACAAATCGCCGGAATAACTAACCAATTCGAAGCAACACAAATCGAACGAGACGGGGCTTTCCAGCCCGGCCAAATTTACTGGGACAGCAAGTTGGTTAGTCCAGTGAAACTCACCGCTGCTATCGTAGGGGTTGTACCCCATGGCCTTCATGGACCGCCGGGCGGGCGCGACGAGACGAAGAAACCCTAGAAATTAGCCGCGCCTTCTCCAGATCTGGATGGCTCGGCCCGCCCGGGATCGAATCCGGGGATATATGGAGCGATCTGAGGCCAAATCGAGCAGTACCTGGAAGGCTTGGAGACCGATTTGGGAGGCTTCGGGCTTGGAATTGGATGAGGATTTGGGAACGCGGGGGTCGAGGAGAGGGGAGGTAGGGTTCAAGCAGATCGGGAAATTTAGGAAGTGATTTTGCGATTAGCCCCCTGTAAATTTCAGTTGTTTTTCTCCGTGTTAGGGTTCGTACACATAATGAGAAGTTTGGGAGCTTTCTGCATATGGGGTATCCTACGTGGCCTTTTATAGCCGTGCGGTGGCATGGTTTAGTCGGTCATTACGTGCGAGTACAAGGGTCGTCTACAATCAGATACAAATAGAAGTAGTGCTTGGTTTTTCTAATAATAAATTGATCACAGTAGAATCCTAATGCTAGAAGAATAATTGCAATAGATGAATACTAGATATAGAAGATCTCAACTATTTTTTCTTTATTGATTATAGATTGATTCTTTTATACAATATGATATAATATTTATACCCAAAACCTCTCAAGAGTGGTTTCGGAATTCACCCTCCAAAAACAAGAGTTAGTTTTATCTCAACACACCCCTTGGACTGCGCAACACATTTGCTCATCAAAAACTCCTCCAAAAAAAACTAGTGCAAAAAAAGACAGAAAAAAGTGTACATTGGAACGGTTTTAGCTTTGATTTCATCTCTCTGGAAGCTATTTCAAATGACTGGCTTTTTCACAGTTGGAAGCCAAACGTCAGCAGCTCATTTGTACTAGGACAAACTGAAAGTCGAAAGCTGATCTCGGTATTTTTCTCAAGGCTTTGGTGAGTTAGGGTTCTGACTTTACCACTAGAGTTGAAGAAAATCACCCCTCAACAGTTTTACACTACTACTAGTCTTTTAAGAACAATTTTAGTAAGCGACGATGAATAGAAAGAACGCATTAAGGGCCTGTTTGGTACGGCTCCAGATCCCAGCTTCTCCTGAGATCTGAAACTTGTAGGCTAAAATAAAGTAAACTAAGTTTATATTTTTGGCCTAAAATATAAACAAGATGATCCATCTAAACATTCTTAATGTACTCACAGTTCTAGCTTTACGGATCTGTGGAGCTAGGAAAACCCAGCTCCACTAGATCCACGAGTTCCGTCTCATCAGTGCTAGCCAAGTAGCAAGACATGCAATTTCGATGTGGCAATACCTGAGCATAGATAGATGGCAACCGGTAGCTGGCCAGGGATCTCTTTATGTTGAACATCCCAAATCACCGCCGGATCCGATAGACTTCCAAGAGTCCTACCAGAGTGGTTCAAGACTCCAGTCCAGTCTCTCGATGGGCATTGCATGGCTCAGTGAACTGTAGGTTAGGAAGAGCGGCATGCGGGAGCCCCGGTCCGACTCGCATTGCGAGGAAACAACGCACGCGAAGAGAATGCTCGCTTTCCAATAGCTGATCCGTGCGTGTGGAGCTGAGCTGGCTATCCGCATCGACGTGGAGCAGCAGCCATCAGGAGCGAACCACGCCATGCTGTGCGTGTTTGCCTTGCCACCCATCTGCCCTGCGGCTTGGGCTCTAATGTTGTCTCTTACACGCCGACCCAGGAGCTAGCCGACCGGTGTATCTTCTATGTGTGAGTGATGTACTGACCTCTGTCTGGCTTCGTGTTCACCGTTCATCCACTCATCATGTTCATGCATCTAGCTGGCGCATTGTTGGCTTGTCGCAAATCTGGCTGGGATTGAAACACCCCAAAAATTTCAAAATTTGTTTAATTTACTTTATTTGAATTTTCGAATTTGTTTGAATTTCTTTTGGCCTTCCTTTGCTTCTTTCCCTTTCGGGAAAGTTTCCTTGTAGCGTCTTCCTCTTTTGGCCATCCCCATTTTTCGGCCTCAGCCGTTCCTTTTCTCACCCGACCCAAATTCCTTCGGCCTTTGGCCCAGCCCGGCGTTCCCGGTCAAATTTTTCCTCCCCTCAGCCTGGTCCATTTTCTTCAAGCCTGTTCTTTTCCTCCGGCCCGAATTCTTCGCATGACCCAGCTCTTTTCCTCAGCCAATTTTCTTCGGCCGACCTCTTTTCTTTTTCTCCGCAACCCAATTCTTTCTCGCGTCCTTGGCCCGATTCTTTTCCCGGTCCGAATTCTTCGGCCCGAGATCTTTTTCTCTCCAGCCCAATCTCCATTTTCCCTCCTCCGGCCCGCTCCCATCTTTTGGCCATACTGTTTCTTTTCCCGCGTGGGCCTCCGCTCCCGTTCGCCTTTGGCCCAAGCCTAGCCGCGCCAGTCTTCTTCCTCCTCCTTCTTCTTTCCGGCTTCGGCCGGTCAAAGGCCTTAAATCTTCGCTTGTCCCATCGTCCTCACCCGTCGCTCGAATCCAGTTGCATCGCCTTTTGCTCCCATCGCCTTCACTAGCATCACCCATTGCTTTCCCCGGTCGAGCTCTTCCCCGGCGCCATTTTTTCAAAATCGGCCGTGCGCTGCCTCGCTTCGTCATGTCGCCCACTTGCCTTGCCATGAATCCAGCAGACGCTCAATCACCTTTGCCCATTTCGCCGTCTTAGTCATCCGTTGAAAAAATCGCGACCACCCTCCTCTCTCTCTCCTTCGCCGCCCGTTTCCCCTTCACGCCCCGGGCTATAAATAGCACCCCTCGGCACTCCATTTTGGTGCCCCGAACTCGCATCGCTTTATTCTCTCCTCCCCGCTTACTCATTTTTCCTCCGTTTGCCTCCTCGCGCCGTGCCGAGCGTCTTCTTCCTCGGCTCCGGCCTCCCTCGTCGCCCCGCCGCTCCACTCCCTCTCCCAGTCAATTCCGTACACCACCGAGATCACCGTGAGCTGCTGTCCCTCATACGCCACCCCATTTCCCCTCCGGTGCTCTCCCCGCGCCACGCCACATTCTCTCTTCCCCGACTCCGGTCCTCACCGCCGCCAGGCCAAGCCGCTTACTCTCCCGACCATTTTCGGCCACCGTTGAGTTCGCCGTGAGCCCCTCTTGCTTCGCCACCACTTCTTTTTCCTTCCCGCGCCGCCGTTCGCCGAATCGCCGTTGTCCTCCCCAGCTCCGGCACCAAAAGCTCTCCCCTGTGCGCCGCCTCTGTTTCACGTCGTGGCCTGAGCCCCCCTCGCATGATCCATCTCGTCTCGGTGGACGGCTTGGCCCAGTCGACCTCTGCTCCGCCCCATCAGACCCTTTGCCGACCTCGCGTGGGCAGGTGTCATACCAGCGTGCGCCAGGCGCGCGGCATTTCTCTTGTCTTGCCCAATGCCTGATAACTCCTTTCTTTTTCTTGTTCGGATTTTAATTTATTGTAAATCCGAAAATCCATTTAAAAATTCCAGAAAAATCTCCAAAAATCCCAAATGTTCCAAAAACCCAAAAATAGCCAAAAATACATATTCTTGATCCATTCGAGCCGTTGAGTCCAAAAATGATCTCCGTTTCGCCATATCAAATCCAAAAAATTCCAAAAATGCCCCTGAGCCCCGTTCCGGCTATTTTCTCTCTCGTTCCTTTTTCGGTTTTTATTTTCTTTTATTGTTTTGTTCGTTTATTTATGGATTTCGCCTTTTCGCGCTAGATTCGATCTCGGAGCGACTCTCGGAGCGAAATCGGAGCCGGAGCAGTTCTTGGAGCCGCGTCAGGAGCAAGCGCCGCACGAGACCAGACACGACACCGACCGTCTCTCGTTAGGCGAACCTCTAACCTCGCAAGGCAAGCCACACTCCTTGAACATGTTGAATCCCATTTTCCGTATAATTACCGTATATGTAGATTTAGTTATTTGCACTTGCTTGTAAATAGAGTAGTATTTAAAAAGAGCTAATTTAGAATGACATGATTAGTTAAATCCCACCCCCTTGTTAAAACCCTATTGCTTATGCCCTAATCATTTGTCAAACCTAGATTATCATGAAATGAACCACGTAGGGTAGTTAAAACTATAATCTCTACTTTCATTTAATTACTCAAAAACCCCGAATATCGATTTGGGGCTTATTTTAAAACCGATGACCAGGCCCAAGGTGTTGTGTGGTGGAGTGCATGGGCCGTCTGGGTGTTGTTTTGTGTGTTGAAATTTGGTCTTGGCATTTAGGATCAACCCCTTGAGCAAAGTAAATAACTTAGTCCCTCTCAACCACAAGTTGGTAGGTCACTCTGTTGACTGACCCAACGAGTCTTGATATATTGTTTTTCCTTGGAATGCCTACTGAGTTGTATCGCGTGGGCTTGGGGCGTGGAGCAGAATGGCATAGCCATGGCCGGTTCTCTAGCAGTGAGTGTCTCCTCGGTCGGCCGGCCGTCTGCTTGCGATTGGCCCGTGGGTGGTGGGGCCCTGGGAACAAAAGCTTAAACCTACTGGAAGTAGGAGCTAAAGAGGGAATTCAATGAAAGGTTATGTTCATCTCGGTCGGGCCGCATGCATAAAAGTTGCATGTTAATTGCGCAAGCACCAACGACCGTAGATATCTTGTGGGTAAAGTTGAGTAGCTCTGCAGAGTGAACCAAATGGTATTCGAATACGCCGTGCTTCAGGTTAATGAAGCTGGGTTAATTTCGGGTGATTCCGGTGGCGAGCTTGAGTAGTTTTAATAATAAATTAACCGTAATTCAGGATTTTGTTAATAACTCTGTGGTTTGCATCATATCGATGATGCTGTTGATGGTTTGTGTTTCAAATGTAATGTATATGATAAGTTAAGTTCTAGTTCATGCATCCACTAAATACTTAAACTAGAGCCAATCACTTGAAACTCTGTGCATGTAATATTCAGAAATTTCCGTGTGGTTTGTTGAGTACGGTTGTGTACTCACCCTTGCTCCTAATCCCCCTTTTAGATTTCAATGAAGATGGCAAGTTCCGAAGAATCGTCGTTAGCATCGATGTTTGGTTTTGAAGGCCTTGGTCTATCTGCTCGAGCCTTTCCTGTGGTTGTTTTGGGTAATGTATCTGGTGCTAGTCGCACCTTTTGTAAACTCTGGCCGTTAGGCCCATATTTCATCTATAAAAATGTTCACTTTTGCTTCTTAGCTGGCAATGTACACTTGGTTATCTCTGACTAAATTCTGGTAGTTGCAAAGATATTTATCGCACTTCGAAAAGGCGGTCCGTTCTGAGGATCCTTGCAACTTGCCAGCTTGGGCTTCTACCGGTCCAGGAGGCGATCTCAACAATTATTGGATTCTGCTTCGGAGACCTATATGGCTATGTCTCATACAATTCAAGAATTCTCTTGTAACATGGAGCTGACGCCACTGAGCCACGCCCTTCTTTTGCCTATGCTACTATTGTTAGTCGTTCTGTTACACGAGTGCACCCTTTATATAGGGACAAGGACATAGAGTCAGACTCTACTCTATCTCCCCGCCTATTACAACCTGAGTCCAATTGTAACCATACTCATACACATATTCGACACAAACCCTAACAAACTCCACCTTGACGAATATGGTCCGTCACCTTGAAGTCGATCCCTGTTCACGTCGAACGCGTGCAGGACTCTGGTTTTGTATCTTTGTAGCTCACGCCAAGCCACCCGATGAGTCGACTTCAGCTTCGGACTCCATATGGAGGCGTACAATGCTATCCTCGTGAACTTTGGCTCCTCCATGACTCCACCTACAACATTACTCTCTGCTGGAACATGAACTTCCCTGCATCCCTGTTGTTGCTTTGAGTCATCTTTTAGCCATTGCCACATCGCACACTGCTTGTTCCTTCCTTTTGTCGGTTCAATCCTCACCGACCACGATTTGCACCGCCCTGACTGCTTGCCTTTTTTCCTAACAAGTGGTCAAACATGCAAACATCTGACATCTGTGAGGCCCCACCGAGGCACTTGCATGGCGTCTTCGATTAGGCAGACGATATCGGCGGAATGACATGCAAGAAATAGAGGAAGGTCTCACGGACGAGCTAAAGCAGTGCATGCATGCATCTTGGCTTATGTCGAATCGATCTTTTTTTCTTGGTCAAGGCGGACGGTGTCGTGTCCGAGTCGGAGGTTTTCTTTGGGCCGGCCGTGTTAGCGTCGAAGTCGATGAGCGCACGCGAGAATAAAAGGAGAGCCAAACGACAATCAAAGGTGCGAAGAGGATTTTTCGGAGAGAAAAATTCAGATCTGCACAAGAAGCAATAAGCTGTTTTGGCGCGGAGTTTGAACAAGGCATGAGATGTGGGTTCGAAGGAGGTGCTCAGGAAGGTTGTTGGTGGTTTGGCCGAGAGATCAAACATGCTAGGCGATGGCGAAGTCGGCATCGATCTATGCCAGAGGTGAGAGGATCAGCGGTCATGTCAATGATCTGTTCAAGGTAGAAAACGGATTAGGTGGCGAGATTGGGGATCTCACATCGAGGGCAAGCAGATCGGGCGGTGCAAAGCGTAGTCGGTAGGATTGAGCCGACAAAAGGAAGGAACAAGCAGTCTTGATGTGGCAATGGCTAAAGATGACTCGAAAAGCAACAACAGGATGCAAGGGAAGTTCATGTTCCAAGTGCGAGAAATCTTTGTTGTAGGTGGAGTCATGGAGGAGCCAAAGTTCTGAGGATAGCATTATGCGTTCGAGGCGGTGGGTGCGAAGCCAAGTCGGACTCATCGGGTGGCTTGGCGTGAGCTACAAAGACGGCAACCGTAGTCAAGATGCAGCGGGTTCGGCGTGAACAGGGGCGACTTCAAGGTGACGGACCATATTCGTCAAGGTGGAGTTTGTTAGGGTTTGTGTCGAATATGTGTATGAGTATGGTTACAATTGGACTCGTGTGTTGTAATAGGCGGGGAGATAGAGTAGAGTCGGACTCTATGTCCTTGTCCCCTATATAAAGGTGCTGACTCAGGTGTAACAGAGCGACTAACAATAGTAGCATAGGCAAAGAAGGGGCGTGGGTCTCTCTTGTGGCCGTGCTCCATGTAGCCAGTATGTCATGGTATTGTTGATTGGGAGGAGCGCCCATAATCGAGCCCCGAGATGTGGCGCAAGCGAACTCGTTACAAACATCGTGTCTCCTTGTGTCGTTCGATCTTACATTGGTATCGACCCTGTTTTTCCTAACATATCCAATTGGCAATTGATGTTCGATGACAAGTAACATCTGGTTTTTATACCTTCAAGCACATGATCAGGCATCGTTGGAGAATCCTACACGGATCGACGTGGTTTTATATTCGCTAGTACGTTGAATAAACTAGAGAATCATGAGTGATCTACCATTGAACCTGGCAGCTAGAATGCTTCCAATCCTCTTGCTTTCTAATGCGGCCATGGTAGAGGCTTAGAGCCTAAGCACGAACCATTGTATTCATACTCTTTGTGCGATGGGCTAGTTGCAATCGGCAAGAGCTTCTTAGCGGCAAAATGGCTTTCAAGTTCCAACTAGAGGTGGGCGTCGTGTTGTGTTGGGCCTTCGTACTATTGTGTAATGGTTTAGTTCTGTTGGTGAGATCTTCTTAGCGACAAAATGGCTTTCCAAGTTTCAACTAGAGGTGGGCGCCATGTCATGCGAGGCCGAACTGCAGCACTGAACCGATCGTGCCGTACGAACTATGCCATGCCGTGCGACCATTGTGCCGATCGTACCGGCTGGCTTGCCTTGCGAGCTCAAGTATGGTCCATTTGCATTTTGTGCCATGCCAACCCAAGCCGGTCCATTTGCACTATTACAGTGGATGAGAGGATAAGAGGTGGGGAGCTACAGCGACCCTTCTCCTCCATCCAATGTAGCAGAGTAGTTCTCCCTTTGTGTGCTTCATGCTGTCATGCCAAAGGGGGAGAGAGTCCTTAGGTGGTTAGGAGAGAGGATCGAGAGGAGCAGGACCTTCTTTATATTGGCCCATGTATAAGATGATTATTAGTACAAAAACTTGTACCTTCAAGCTGTTCTTTCTCGTCTATCTCTCTTAATCTCTCTCGCTTTTGCTTCTTAGGCGGCAATGTACACTTGGTTATCTCTGACTAAATTCTGGGTAGTGCAAAGATATTTATCGCTTTTCGAAAAGGGCGGTCCGTTCTGAGGATCCTCGCAACTTGCGGCTTGGGCTTCTCTAGGTCAGAGGCGATCTCAACAATTATTGGATTACGCCGAGACCTATGGCTATGTCTCATAAAATTCAAGAATTCTCTTGTACTATCTGTTAGGAAAAACAGGGCCGATACCAATGTAAGATCGAGCGACACAAGGAGACCACGATGTTTGGTAGCGCATAAACTGCGCCTACATCTGCGGGGCTCGATTATGGGCACTCCTCCCCAATCAACAATACTGCAGACATCTGGCTACATGGAGCACGGCCACAATGAGCCACGCCCTTCTTTGCCTATGCTACTATTGTTAGTCGTTCTGTTACACGGTGCACCCTTTATATAGGGGACAAGGACATAGAGTCCAGCTCCTACTCTATCTCCCTCTGCCTATTACAACACAGAGTCCAATTGTAACCATACTCATACACATATTCGACACAAACCCTAACAAACTCCACCTTGACGAATATGGTCCGTCACCTTGAAGTCGTCCCTGTTCACGTCGAACCGCGTGCCGGACTCTGGTTGAGTCTTTGTAGCTCGCCAAGCCACCGATGAGTCTCGACTTGGCGGACCCACGCCTACTGAGCGTACAATGCTATCCTGTGAACTTTGGCTCCTCCATGACTCCACCTACAACAGTACTCTCAGCACTGGAACATGAACTTCCCTTGCATCTGTTGTTGCTTGAAGTCATCTTTAGCCATTGCCACATCAAGACTGCTTGTTCCTTCCTTTTGCCGGTTCAATCCTACCGACCACAGTTTAACCACCGCTCTGCTTGTTGCCTGTTTTCCTAACAAGTGGTCAAACATGCGACATCTGCAACATCTGTGAGGCCCACCAAGGCACTTGCATGGCGTCTTCGATTAGGCAACGATATCAGTGATGACATGCAAGAAATAGAGGAAGGTCTCACGGGGAAGAGCCAAGCAGTGCATGCATGCATCTGGCCGTAAATCGAATCGATCTCTGTTTTCTTGGTCGGGCGACGGTGTCGTGTCCGAGTCGGAGGTTTTCTTTGGCCGAGCTGTGTTAGCGTCGAGTCGATGAGTCTTGCTTGAGAATAAAAGGAGAGCCAAACGACAATCAAAGGTGCGAAGAGGATTTTTCAGGAGAGAAAATTCAGATCTGCACAAAAGCAATAATTGTTTTGGCGCAGTTTGAGAACAAGGCATGAGATGTGGGTTCGAAGGAGAGGTGCTCGGGAAGGTTGTTGGTGGTTTGGCCGGAGAGATCTATCAATTGGCAATTGATGTTCGATGACAAGTAACATCTGGTTTTATACCTTCAAGCACATGATCGGGCATCATTGGAGAATCCTACGGATCGACGTGGTTTTTATTCTGCTAGTACGTTGAATAAACTAGAGAGAATCATGAGTGATCTACCATTGAACCACAACCGCTAGAATGCTTCCAATCCTCTTGCTTTCTAATGCAAAGGTTAGAGGCTTAGAGCCTAAGCCAGCTTGAACCATTGTATTCATACTACTGTGCAGTGGGCTAGTTGCAACTGGCAAGAGCTTCTTAGCGGCAAAATGGCTTTCCAAGTTCCAACTAGAGGTGGGCGTCGTGTTGTGTTGGGCCTTCGTACTATTGTGTAATGGTTTAGTTGCGACTGGTGAGATCTTCTTAGCAGCAAAATGGCTTTCCAAGTTTCAACTAGAGGTGGGCGCCATGTCATGCCAGGCCCAGGCACGGCACAGACCAGTCGTGCTTCGTACCTGAACTATGCCATGCCGTGACGACCCGCTGTGCCAGTCGTACCAGCCTGGCTTGCCTTCGGCGAGCTCAAGTATGGTCCATTTGCATTTTGTGCCATGCCAACCCAAGCCGGTCCATTTGCACTATTACGAGTGGATGAGAGGATAACAGAGGTGGGGGAGCTACACCGAGCGACCCTTCTCCTCCATCCAATGTAGCAGAGTAGTTCTCCCTTTGTGTGCTTCATGCTGTCATGCCAAAGGGGGAGAGAGTCCTTAGGTGGTTAGGAGAGAGAATAGAGAGGAGCAGGACCTTCTTTATATTGGCCCATGTATAAGATGATTATTAGTACAAAGACTTGTACCTTCCAAGAAACTGTTCTTTCTCGTCTATCTCTCTTAATCTCTCTCAGCTCTCTCTCTAATATGTTGCTTCCTCTCTCAACTCTCTCCTCTCTTGCCCGTCTCTCTCAATCTCTCGCCTATCTCTCTCTCACTCTCTCTCTTGCCCGTTGCCCGCTCTCTTGCTCGTCTCTCTCAATCTATCACCCGTCGCTCTCTCTCACGTCTATCTCTCTATCTCTCTCAATCTCTGCTTGGTCTGCCCAATCTCTCTCATCTCTTTCTCGCTCGTCTCTCTTAATCTCTCTTGCTCTCTCAACCATGAGTGCTGGCGAGAATGCATAAACCTATTGTCTAGCTCCACTCCTTTTCTCTTTTCTTTTCTTTATTTTGCTCCTTTTCTTTCCTTTTTCTCAATTTTATTTTCTTTTCTTTCCTCTTGGCCTCCTCCCCTCCGCGCTAGCCAACGTCACGCTGACCTCCTATGCCTCACCGACTCGGGCCTCAAGAATGCTTTTTTAGTCCTCGCATTACTATCTTCTGTCTTTTGCCCATTGCTCTCACCCGTTGAAATTCCTAGGCCCTGTAATCTCCTTTTCTTTCTCACTCTCTTTCCCCCTCTCCCTCTTTCCCGTTGACACGGCATCCCGACCCCCCTCTTTTTCCCTCTCTCTCTTTCCCGCCGATAGGCGCCCCGCCCCCTCTCTTTTCCCTCCTGGCGTCGACCCCGCACCCCTCTGTCCCCTCGGCTCCCTTCAACCCTCGCGCGATGCTGCCCCACCACCTTCTCCCCACCAACCCTGTGCCCTCTCCCTACCGCCTCACCTTCCCCCATGGCCTCAGCCATCACCCACCGCTTCGCCTTCCCCACGGCCTCGACCCTCCCCACCACCTTGCCCCCCCATCGCCTCGCCGCCCCCATCGTCTTGGCCCTCCCCCACCGCCTTGCCTCCCTTACCGCTCGACCCCCCCACCACCACCTCATCTCCCCAAGGCCTTGGCCCTCCCTACCACCTCGCATCCCCTACTACCTAGTCTTCCCCATTGCCTCCCCGATGGCCTCCCTTGCCCCTCCACCTCCCGACCCCCTTCCACCCCTCTCCTTCCTTTTTCCAACGCGGTGTGGGCGCGACGCGGGCAAGGCTTTGGGTGCGGGCAAGGCACGGTGTGCCAAGGTAGCCCGCAGTGTGGCGCAACAAGGTGGGGTGTAGAGCTGTGCAGGCACAATGCTGGCGATGCGAGGCGGGGCACGGCTCGCCACGACATAGGCGGATTGTCACAGCCTCTGTCCGCGGTGCGGGCACGCGGCCACGACGACAGCGACGAGGTGCATGGCCACAGCACAGGGCGATGACGATGAGGGCGAGCCGGTCCACCTCACCGCCGCGGGCCCGTGGCAGCTGTATCATGCCCTCGATGTGCCATGCCGTCACAAACCCAGCCCAAATGGCTGTGCCGGGCTGTGCCGCCCACCATGCTTGGTTCCCGGACCTGGCACAACCCATTTTACTTCGTGCCAGACCAGGCCTTGAGACGTGCCGTGTCTACCGTGCCACGGGCTAGCCCAAGAAAGCTCAGCCGATGCCCACCTCTAGTTGCAACTTGACGCACTGCCACCTCATTGCCTTTTCTTCTGCGCTACAATGGCGGCTCTACAGAGAGCACAACACCATGGATTGTATATTTTAGTCCAACATATAAATAACCAAAGAGTTGAAAAATGGGGAGAATGTTTAACAGGTTGCTTCTCTGTTCTTTTTTTTAATATCGTTTTAAATGTGTAGTTAATATTTTAAAATCTTTGACCACTAATATGCACAAAAGTTTTTAGAATTATTACGTGAAAATAACATTGCTAGATTTGTCGTAAAGAATACTTTTATATTGTTATACATTTATACTTTAATGGTTTTATTAGCATATAATTTAAAAAGTAACAGTCAAGGTGGTGCGTTGAAGATCACGTCGATACGCAAAACGACGAGTAAAAAGAACAGAGGTAGCAGTAAACAACGTGCAAAGGAACAACAATGTAGTATTTTTTTTGAAAGGAAATGGTAGGAGCTCTGCCTTGCATTAAAGAAGGAAAGAGAGCAATACAACATAGGGCATTAAGTTTGGAGAGTACAATCCAAAACCACCTAAAAAAGAAAACAAAAGATAAACAACAAGGAAGTGGCAGAGAGCCAACACGGCTCTCAACCTAATTCCGAACCCACAGACGACTTATAAATTTTCACCCTCGATAGTCGAAACCGGGGTAGGAGGCACCCCGACCAGAACTATGCGTTTGGAGAGTGCACTACAACCCTTCGACTGCGGATGTCATCTACCGCGGCGCTCGCTACGGCATCGATAGTTTTGTATTGATTATTGAAAATCCTACTATTCCTCTCCTTCCATAGATTCCATGCCACATACATGAAGGTGCCATCTGCCTGCTTACGAAGCTGGCGCTGAACCGTGGAACGGACCAATCGCCACCAGGCTGCATTGTCGTACTGCACCAATGTAGGCTGGATGGCGATGAAGTTTATATTCATAAAAAGGAAAACCTTTCTCCACACCTGCTTAGCAAACGGGCACAAAAGAACGAGGTGTCTGGATGACTCCGGCTCTAGCCCACACATCGCGCAAATAGTGCCATGTGGCCATCCTCTAAGGGCCAGCCTGTCAGCCGTTAGTAACCTGTCCTGAAGGAATAGCCAAGTGAAAAATCTGCATTTCGCCTCGGCGTCGGCCCGCCAGATCATGTTGTGGTTTTGGTCTGTCGTAGCGCTAATAAACTGTGCCCTGTAAGCAGTGCCTGCCGAGTATTCCCCCTGCTGCGTCCACCTCCAGGAAATCCCGTCTTGTACATTCGGGAGCAGTTGGACCTGCCTGAGCACCTGCCAGAGTTGCAAGAACTCCAAGATCTGTACGCTGGAGGAGATCCTCCTCAACGGGCGCAACCAGCTCCCCGAAAGAAGAGCATCCTTGACCGATCCACCTGTTCCCCTAACTAAAGGATAACAGTTTGGCGCAATTTCCCGGGGCGACCTCCCATGAAGCCAATTGGAGTTCCAGAAATTTGCAGTCTCGCCGTTCCCTAAGGTGATTCTTGTGCTTGCACGGAAAAGACTACGATCAGAGTCGTCGCATGGAACTGCCATCCCTGCCCAAGGCCTATTGCGATCTGTCCAGGCATACCACAGCCATCTAAGACGGAGAGCTCGCCCAAAGGAGGTTAGATCCTTGACCCCGAGCCCACCCAAGGCTTTAGGCCTGCAAACCGATTTCCAATTTACCAGACAGTGCCCTCCGGAGCACTCCTGCTCACCTCTCCAAATGAAGCTTCTGCGGATTCTGTCGATTTTCTTTGCGGCCCATATCGGGAGCAAGAACACCGTTAGATGGTACACCGCTAACGACTTGAGCACGAGTTAGAACCAACCTGCCCGCCCTTGAGAGAAGTTTTCCTTTCCAGCCGGCCAAACGGCTCCTCACTCTGTCAATGAGAGGCTATAGATCCGAGCGCTTAAGCTTGGTAGGCCGCAGCGGTAGCCCTAAGTACCTGCAAGGGAAGGGTTTAGATAGAGCCGGGAAATCCTGCAGAACGGTCTCCATGTCCATGGTGTCACACCTGATGGCATACACCTCACTCTTGTGAATGTTGGTGTGGAGACCTGTAGCTCCTCCAAAAATATTTAGCAACCCCTGCATTAAACCTAGCTCCTCTCGGATTGGTCTAACAAAAACGACAACATCGTCGGCGTAGAGCGAGATCCTCATTCTCGGGGGCGTTGCCGGCAGCTGTGATAAAAGATTTTCAGCGACCGCCTTGGAGAAGAGACTCCGCAGCGGTTCCATGGCCAGGATAAAGAGCATGGGGGAGAGTGGATCTCCCTGTCGCAGCCCTCTCCTGTGCTGGATAGGCGGACCCTGTGCTGGATAGTATCAATTACCTAACTCTGTAGCGCAACATTTCCTTCGTCCTCTCTTGTCAAGAAACGCGATCTTAATGCAAAAGCTCGCCCATGCAGCCGCTCCGTTTCACACCTATTCGTCCTCATGTCCTCCGCTTTTGGCCATGGCAACATACCCTCTGCTATATCGAGGGCAACACAAATCGTACAATAGCTTCGTTCCACTTCGCCAAAAGAGAAGGACGGCCATGTCTAATGCACCACTCTCCGCGTTGCTTCCTGTGCTTTCGCTTCTCTTCTTCTACGCTTACACTGTCCCCTCATCGGCCATGGACTGCGACGGCAACGACCGCGCCGCTCTGCTCAAGGTCAAGGCGCAGCTCGGCGATCCCGTCCAGCTATCCTCGTGGCTGCCGTCCACCAACTGCTGCGCCTGGGACCCCACCGTCTTCTGCTCCGCAGCGGGCCGCATCACGGGCCTGGCCCTCTTCTCCCTCGACGGCGTCCGTGCCCCCGTGCCGCCGGCCCTCGGCGAGCTGTCGGAGCTCGTGATCCTCCAGGTAGACTCCGTTCCCGGCCTGTCCGGCCCCATCCCCTCCTCCTTCGGCAACCTCACGAGCCTCGAGGACCTCGACATCACCGGCACCTCCATCTCCGGGCCAGTGCCGGACTTCCTCGCCGGGACCAACCTCAGCACCCTCGTCATCGCGAATAGCAAGCTAGCCGGGCCCATACCTTGGTCCCTGAGCTGCCTCCCCAACCTCAGGTACGTGGACCTTCGCGGCAACATGCTCACCGGCACCATTCCGCCGGGGTTGCTGCACGGGAGCTTCAGGTTCTTGATCCTGTCCAACAACCAGCTCACCGGCGAGATACCAAGAGACTACGGCGACGGCGACGTCGACACTGTCGACCTCTCGCACAACCGGTTCACCGGCGACCCGTCGTTCCTGTTCGACATCACGAACCCGATCGCCAAGATCGACCTGTCGTGGAACGAGCTCGAGTTCGACATGACCAAGGTCAGGTTCCCCCACCACCTGAAGTTCCTGGACCTGAGCCACAACAGGATCAAGGGGACGGTGGCCAAGTCGCTGAGGGACATTAAGCTCGAGCACTTCAACGTCAGCTACAACGAACTTTGCGGCGAGATACCGGCGGGAAGGTTCATGTGGGCGCACGGAGCTGACTGCTACTCTCACAACAAGTGCCTCTGCGGCACGCCTCTGCCTCCCTGCAATGCAGGTCTGTAGAGATAATTCAGGTCCTGGTCAATGCTTGTATCTGAACTCTGAAGTACATTTCTTTGCATGCAAAGGTCCATAGTAATGTCCTTTTTACGCAAAGAGCAGTGTTAGAGATTGCTGAATGAAATGTTGGAAGTACCACTTGTTAACAGGGTGTTGAAGTGCGGAAACTGTTCCACGTTGCAACGATTGAACCTCGGTCTGCAACTGAAATTGTTCCTAGTTGCAGCAACTGAACCTCACTTTGCAAGCAGCTCAATATCTTACTTCTTTTGGACAAGCAACCATGATTTGGGATGTTACAGAACTTAAAAGAGGAAGAGGGAAAATCTGTGCTAAGTTAAAGCTTGGAGTTTGAGAAAAAAAATATCTCTAGTGTTGGAAATGTTCAAGGAAAAGCTCATTTTCGTTTAGTACTACTATTTTATTGGGCCGAAGCCTATCCTTTCGTCGAAGTGCGTTAATATACAACCACTGAGATGGGAAGCGCGCTATGCTGCGTCAGACTGATGTGTTATTTAAATTTCTATGTATTGAGAGCATGGCTAATATAGAATCTACAGATATCTAAAACCATAGCAAGAAGATGGCAACAATATCTAGCCCAAACAACACAAGGAGTAGTACAATGTTATCTTTCAAGCACGACAACCCACAACACGTAAGAATTCAAATGAAATAGCAGAAGCAATGTACCTGAAAAATGTGCACTCTCAAACTTCAATCAAGTGCTATAATATCTGGTTGGGAATAGACTTGATAATGGGAGTCAGCTGCATTCTATACAGTCATAACCTATGAGCAATATCCCGATGCCAAAATCCAATTGTTAATGAATCAATACATATGCTGAGTGATCAGACTGTACATATTTGCCAGAAAGTTCATTGAAAATTTGGGTAAAAAAATCAGATCTTCAGCTACAACACATCAATAAAAGCCAACTGATGTAATCGTGCAAAGCCTCAAATAAAAAAAATGATTTTCCCCCTTTTGTTTGCACTTCATGAAATGGATGTGGTTGAAAGAACTGGTATTGGAAGACATCTTAGGGACATCTTTGAAACATGATACTTAATTTTAATGCAGGCTTGCAAACAAATGGAAGAGAACACTGACAGGCAGGCCTAATATTCATGAAACTTCTAGATTGAGCAGGGACATGAGAAAACATGAGAATCTCAAGCTATTGATGTAAATCTGACATATGATGAAGTGCCAATTTAGCCATAGTAATTAAATCAAAAGAACCTAGTAACGCAGTTTAAAATGTCCCATCCACTTAACTACAAATAAATTGTGCAAGGAACATGAAGCTATTTTCTTTGTTTCATTTCATATACACACCTAGTATCTTTGATCTAATATTCTTCGAAAGTTGTAACATACTGCAAATGTTTGTCAGCCCCGCAAGAACAACATGAATATTGTTATTAAATGCACCATTGCTGCCACTTGTAAGCACATTTTTGACAGCATCACGTAGCCGCCTGCCAGCCATTGTCGTGAAATCTATAGCAAAACATAACCATAGAATTTAGGGTTGTGATGCATGACATGAGCATGGGGTGTCATAACACATTCTCACACTATCATCAGCACGTAAGCAATGGATGAAAATGATCACATATTATATGTTTAACTCTCTCAGTAGTGCAAGATCAAAAGGTGGACATTTTCCTTACCATCTTCCCTCAATGCCATCATGACCATCAGATGAATAAGGGTCCAAAGCAACAGCTGTGAAGACAGCCTAAATCAGACATATGATTCGAGCAAAGATATTAGCAGCAAAAGAGCAAGCCACAATCTACGCTGAATGAGGACGCACAACTTACAATATCAGACATATGATTCGGGCCTGTTCAGTTTACTTTCAATGGTTACCAATGATTGTCTTATTAAATTTTAGTAGTGTTAATCAAATTTGACAAGCATTTGGTTTACTACCAAATTTTAGTAAGATTCTCTTCTCCCTTATAGTTCTTTAGTTTATTTTCTTACCAATCTTCGGCCAAAAGATTGGTAGCTAATTTGATGACTAAATTTTAGCAATGCCAAATTTTGGTAAGGTTTAGGGTAGCAAATTTGTAATCAAACCAAACAGACAGTGGAACTAAACCATTGTCGTTGTATGCTTGATCTCCTATTTGAAACTGGAGGAACAAACAGTACTCCATCCGTTGATAAATATAAGACGTATTTTAATTTTGCACAAGAATTAAGGTTGTGGTGAAATTGAGAAAAACGTAGAAAGAAATGACTTACATACCCCTTTTAATTGTTTTGAAAGATGAGAGATAATACTTTATGTAGGTGGTAATGAATAAATGCATATGGTTGAGAGAGAATAAATAAAGGTATAGGTGGAAAGACTCATTAAATCTATATGCATGTCTTATATTTTTAAATAAGATCATTCAAACTATAGACCTTATATTTATCAACGGAGGGAATGTAAGTCATTCGGGATCGGGTTCGCGGCGGCCCTCGTGGACCTCGTGCTCGCCAACCTCGTGGGGCGGTTCGACTGGGAGGTGCCACCTGCGGCGGGCGGGACGCCGGGGGTGGTGAACATGGAGGAGGCGCCTAGAATCACGTCACGGAAGAGAGTTCCTCTTCGCGCCGTGGCGACACTGCCGGCTTGAAGGCCATACTCGCCGATCATCGGCCGGGGTGTGTGCCCTAGGATGACTAGATGCAACGATACTTATCAGGATACGCCGATACACGATACATCATTTCTTCGAAAACACTAATAAGATTATATATGTATATATAATAAAAATAAAAAAAATACATGAACATATATAAGATATGATATATCACACAAAAAAATAGATATAAAAGACACGATAGCAAAGAAAATAAAGAAGCAAATGGGCCAGGTCATCTTGCAAGCTGATCAGCTCATAATAATTGATTTAGGGCATCTAGTCTACCACTACCCTAAACATCCCCACAATTATACGCTTCTATTCCTGACAGCCACAATCATATGTCTTGCCTCCTAGCTGCTGCTACCCAGTCCTCACCAGCTCTTGGGTGTCGATGGCTGCCTAGGAGTATACCAGACTACCATAGTTAAGAGAAGAGAAAATGACTTGTGGGAGAACTCACTGTGTGTGAGGACCGGGGGCACCCTTGTGTCGGTAGGGCCAAGAGCTCCCGCCCACCGCCTCCCGCCCTCCCCACCACGCCTCCCTCTCGTTGGCAACCTTCACCAGCTCGGCGCGCTCCCCCACTGCTCCCTGCACACACTACAAGAAACCAAACTTTTTTCGTCGGCTAAAAGCTAACAAAAAAAAGGGGACTCCTGATGAAAGTACCTATTTTCGTCGGTTTACCGACGAAAATAGACCGACAAAACTAAATTGATGAAAATACGGCTTATTTTCGTCGGTTACCGAGAAAATGATTTTTTTTCGTCAGCCCAGGCTAGTCAATAAAAAAAGTGGCCGATGGCTGGTCCGGTGTTGCCACGTCGGACTATTTGCGTCCACCGGTGGTAATTTAAAAAAGTGATAATTTAAATCGACCATGGTTGCCTGACTTGATATTTTAGAATGCTTACCACGATGGTTTATTTAAAATCTCGAGTACCAATTGCAGAATCGCTTCCCCATTGTGGCTGATGAAAATAGCCCTACTTAAGAGTTAATCAAGCAATATTATATAACTCATAAATAACTAATCATCTAATTAACTACTCGGCCAACGAAAACATTAGGTCCCTGTCCCTCAAATTTGCTTCTCATCTAGGAATATCACTAACAGTTCTATTCGATGTTATAAAGTAAACAATATGGCATCACATGGCATACTCCAAACTTATGAAGTAAACAATATGGCATCACATTTGCAAGAAACTTATGAAGTAAACAATATGGCATCACATTCGTAGCTAGTTTATTTAATTTAAACTCTAATATAAACTAAACTAAACTAAACCCTAATCATTAATCAACACTAAACTAAACAAAAATAGTAAACAACTGGAAAAAAAACATTGAAAAAACTCACCTTGCTTGGTGGGCGGTGAGGCGAGGAGACGCCTTGTGTGACACATGGAGAGGGAGGCGGTGGCGGAGGAGGCAGTGACGCGAGCGAATGGGTATGCGAGGGGATGGCCACGGGGCTTATTACGCCTTATTTTCGTCAGCTAGTCTGGCCGACGAAAAAAATTCCTACGTGGTAGGGTTAGGTATTTTCATCGGCCAGCATGGCCGACGAAAATAGTTCTTCCTGTCACGTGGCATAAGACAAATGGGCCAAAATGTTTTCGTCGGCCAGCAAAGCCGACGAAAAAAATTTGAAATTCAACTGCCGTCCCAAGCACAACTGTTTTCGTCGGCTTCGCAAATAGATCGACGGAAATAGATTTATCTTCGTTGGCTGTTGGCTTTGGCCGACGAAAATAAATATGTTTTCATCGGTTTGACTTAGGCCGATGAAAATATATTATTATTGTCGTCGACCTGTATAAAACCGACGAAAGTATCGTGGGCGAACGAAAAATTGTGTTTTCTTATAGTGACACGCTCGCCGCCGCGCACGGGCCGCTCATGCTGCTCCGCCTAGGGCGCGTGCCCACCCTCGTCGTCTCCTCGGCCGATGCGGCGCGCGAGGTGTTGTAGCTGCAGGAACACGTCTTGGCCAACCGCCCGTCCCTCGCCATCCCGAGGCTGCACGGACATATCGCCTTCGTGCCTCACGGCACGTACTGGCGCCACGCGTGCAAGATGGCCGCGCTCCACATCTTGGGCCCCAGGAGGGTGCAGACCTACCGCGCATGCGAGAGGAGGAGGTGGCGAGCTGGTGCGGAGTGTGGAGGCGCAGCGGGCGCGTGGCCTCGGCGGCGTCGTGCAGCTCAGCGAGCTCCTGGGCGGCTTTGCCAAGAACGTGATCGGGCGGATCGTGCTCGGGGTGCGCTCCTCGGGCGGCGCGGGGTGGCGTGACAAGGTGGACTCGCTGCTGGAGGAGGCCAACGCACTGCTCGGGGCGTTCCACGTCGGCGACTACTTCCGTGGCTGTCAACGCAACGGCTCTGAAGCAGAAAGAAATCGGCGCTAAGAGCAATTCAGGAGGGATGATGACTGAGTCTTCTGAAGTCTGTTCGAGTGGTTGGTGTGTGTTGAGTTAAATCGAATGGTGAATCGTGTACGGGTGACGGTGAACAGTGTTGTCGACAAATTACGGTGGCGGTAACTTGTAATTAGGTGATCGGCGGTAACTCTGTCGCAGAGTATAAAAACCTGTAATCGTGAATGAGACAGGCAGCGTGAAATGAATTGAAAATTTCCCCACTGCTATCTTCTCCTGTCTTCTTTCTTCTCGCCCAAGTTCTCTCTTGTTCTTCCCTCCCCTGACCTTTCTCTGGTTCGACTTATTGGGTTATTACATCTGGTATCAGATTCAATCGATTCCTGCGAGTTGCTGGCGCCCGCGATTGAACCGATCTTGAGTGGTAAAATCCCGGGGAAGGGTTGGAGAAGTTTGGAATCAAGTGATTGATTCCGATCTTTTCCGCGCAAACTTTGTTTCCCGACTCTGGTTCACTCGATCGTTCATCACGGCGCCGATTAAACCATCAGTTCAGACCAGGATGGTGTTGGACGCAGTCGAAGAAGCCGCGGAACAATCCGACGCAAGATGGGCGCGAATGGATGAACGGTGGGAGTCCTTGAAGGCTAATCTTGACTTTCTTGTGGAAAGAATTAAGCCGGTGGATGCGATTCCTGTCATACAAGCTCAGGTACAAGAACATAATACTGTGATCACGGGCTTAATGGAGCAATTTCAGACACTGATGGAGTCGGTGAAGGAGACTCATGGCGCACCATCTTCGGGTCGAGCGGCTGATGATGCCAAGATGACCACGCCGCCGCCCATGTATACCACTCTGTCTCATCCTGTCGGTGATCTTACTGCTCCATCGGCGGGTTTGTTGGGTCGTTGTCCAGCACCACCGTGGAGATTTGGTACTGCTTTTCAGCATTCGGATCAGGCCACGGCGACAAAAGAGAGTTGGTCTTCTGAGAAGAAATCTCCTATTCCGAAGCTGTTGTTTCCTAAATTTGAAGGTGAGGAACCCCGTTTGTGGATCAACCGCTGTTTACAGTATTTCACGTTGTACGAGATTGATCCTTCATTATGGGTTACCGCGGCTGCCATGCATATGGAGGGCAATGCTGCCATGTGGCTTCAGGCTTATCAGGATGATCATCCGGGGCATACGTGGGCACAATTCATTGCGGCCATTGAACTGGAATTTGGGGCTTTTGATTCTAGAAGATATATTCGCGAATTGCTTCGAGTGAAACAATCTGGTACTGTCTTAGAGTATAGAACTGACTTTGAAGCTGCCATGTACAAAGTGAAGGCTTACAACAAAGCATGTACTGAGGAGTTTTTTGTCAACCACTTTGTTCTGGGTTTGAAGGATGATATCAGGTATGAGGTGGAAATACAATTACCTGACTCAATTCGGAAGGCGTTCCTGTTAGCGCAGATTCAAGAGGAGAAATGGGATCGGCTCCGCATCAAATACCCGAAGCCTCCTGCTGTCCACAAGCTTGGCATTCCTCCTCGTTATCCTGGGGCGCTAGATCCTGCTAAAGCCCCTCCTGATGAGTTAGCCCGAGCTCGTCAGCTACGGGAATATCGTCGTGCTCGAGGACTTTGTTTCAAATGTGGTGACAAATTTGAGCGCGATCATCAGTGCAAACCTGCTCCTCAGGCTCAAGTGCATGCTATGGTTGTGTCTGATCAATCTGAGCATCTTACGGAGGAAATCCTGACTGCTTTAGATGAAGCTGACAGAGTATTTGAGCAGGAACAATATCAACTCTCTTTACACACCCTGTCTGGTATGGAGGACTTGGAGACAATTTGCATAAGAGCAATGGTGGTAAATCAAGTGCTGTTGATACTCATTGATTCCGGCAGTTCACACAGTTTCCTCCGTACAACATGTGTGGAGCGGATTAAGTTCAAGACTCACCGATGTCAGCTATTAAAGTTTGTGTGGCCAATGGTGATACTCTTTCTTGTCATAAGTATATTCCAAAAATGGAATGGTGGGCTCAGGGTTATACTTTCTGGACGGATATGCGGATTATTGACTTGGGAGCTTATGACGCTGTTCTTGGGATGGATTGGTTGCAACAGCATAGTCCGATGACTTGTCATTGGAAGCAACGCACTTTGGAATTTGCATACAGTGGATCCTTGGTCACTCTTCAAGGGGTTTCGCCCACCCATATTTCTCGGCTGTCTGAAAAACCTCTCAAAGAGATATATCAATGGCGCAATCAGAATGAAATCTGGTCTATTACAACGCTCAAAGATTACAGTCACTCTGAAGATCTCCAGGAGATTCCTACTGTCATTCAAGGTATTCTGGACCGATTTCAGTCTGTATTTGCTGACCCTACTGCATTGCCTCCCTCCCGGCTGTATGATCATGCTATTGCGTTGGTTCCTGGAGCCATCCCAGTGAATAGCCGCCCATATCGATATTCTCCGCTGCAAAAAGATGAAATTGAAACACAAGTGAATACCATGTTGCAATCTGGTTTTATTCAGCCGAGTACTAGTCCGTTTGCCTCTCCGGTACTGCTTGTTCGCAAGAAGGACGGAAGCTGGCGATCTTGTGTGGATTACCGGAAACTTAATAACATTACTATTAAGAATAAGTTTCCCATGCCAATTGTAGATGAACTTTTGGATGAATTGGCGGGCACTACCTATTTCTCCAAGCTGGATTTGAAGTCTGGTTATCATCAAATTCAGATGGTAGAATCTGACATTGCCAAGACTGCATTTAAAACTCATCATGGCCACTTTGAGTTTCGCGTAATGCCCTTTGGTTTGACTAACGCCCCAGCGACTTTCCAATGCTTAATGAATTCAATTTTAGCCCCATATTTACGTAAGTTTGTGTTGGTTTTCATGGATGACATATTAATATACAGTCCCACATTGGACACACATGCTCAGCATCTTGAAGCTGTTTTGCTGTTGCTCCACCAGAACCAACTGTATGTGAAACGTTCGAAGTGTGACTTTGCTAGGCACAGCATTACTTATCTTGGTCATATCATTTCGGCACAAGGAGTTGCAACTGATCCGGAGAAAACATATGCCATGCAGAATTGGCCGCAGCCCACCAATGTCACCGAGTTGCGAGGTTTTTTGGGGCTCACTGGATATTACCCTATGGCGGCATTTGAACAATTGAAGAAGGCCATGACCACAACCCCTGTTCTCGCCTTGCCCGGTTTTCAGAAAACGTTTGTCGTGGAAACAGATGCTTGCGACGTCGGTATTGGGGCTGTTCTTATGCAAGACGGCCATCCTATTGCTTTCCTGAGTAAGGCTTTGAGCCCTCGTCATCAACAATTATCGATTTACGAGAAAGAATTTTTGGCTCTTATTTTGGCAGTGGAGCGGTGGCGGTCTTATTTGCAGCGAGGCGAGTTCGTTATTCACACGGACCACCGTAGTCTGTGTTACTTGAGTGACCAGCAATTGACGTCGGCATTGCAGCAGAAAGCTATGACCAACTTGATGGGTCTACACTTTCGTATTCAGTTTAAACAAGGAGTTGCAAATTGCGCCGCCGATGCGTTATCGCGGGTTGGCCATTTGATGATGTTGCATGCTGTTTCTTCCCTTCAACCGGCTTGGATTCAAGAAGTTTTAAACACTTATGTGAGTGATGGTAAAGCTCAAAACCTTCTGGCTGAATTAGCGGTGCATAATCCCAGTAATATCGGGTATGAATTGCAACACGGACTGATCAAGTTCCAGGGCCGCATTTGGGTGGGTCAGAATTCTGCCCTTCAAACAAAGATTATTAATGCGTTCCATGCTAGTGCACTTGGGGGCCACTCTGGCATTTCAGCAACATACCAACGTGTGAAGAAATTGTTTATTTGGCCGGGTCTCAAGCGGGATGTGGTGGATGTCGTGACTCAATGCACTATATGCCAGCAGGCCAAACATGAAAACCACAAGTTGCCTGGCTTGCTTCAACCATTGCCGATTCCACAAGGGGCATGGCAAGATGTCTCAATGGACTTTATTGAGGGGCTTCCGTGTTCAGATGGATGCAACACCATCATGGTCGTGGTTGACCGATATTCGAAGTATGCGCATTTTATCCCTCTCAAGCATCCTTTTACAGCCCCAGCTGTGGCTCGTCTGTTCTTGGAGTATGTTATTAAGTTGCACGGAATGCCTCAGTCGATTGTGTCCGATCGGGACAGAATCTTCACGAGTCTCTTTTGGAAAGAATTGTTTGCTGTCATGGACATTAAGTTGCAGTTTAGCACGGCTTACCATCCGCAGACGGATGGTCAAACCGAGCGTGTTAACCAATGTCTCGAGATGTATCTTCGCTGTGCAGTCTATTCTTCTCTAGTGAAATGGCGCAAGTGGCTGGCTATGGCCGAGTTCTGGTACAACACGAGTTATCACACTTCTTTGGGTTGTTCGCCTTTTAAAGTCCTATATGGTACTGAACCTCGGTATGGGCCTTTGTTGCAAGCTGGAACATCCACTAGTTCCTCTGTTCGGGAGTTTTTGGACGAACGGGCGGTCCAGACATCCATGTTGAAACAACATTTGGCGGCAGCGCAGAATCGTATTAAGCTGCAAGCTGATCGGCGAAGGGTTGATCGTCAATTTCAAGTGGGTGAGCAAGTATATCTCAAGCTTCAGCCTTATGCTCAGTCCTCCGTGGTCAATCGACCGTTTCCCAAGTTGTCGTTTAAATATTTTGGGCCTTACCGGGTGTTGGCAAGAATTGGTCCGGCTGCTTACAAACTGGAGTTACCGCCTGGGAGCCAGGTGCATCCGGTCTTTCACGTGTCGCAGCTTAAGGCTTATGTTCCTGACTTTACTCCTGTTTTTCACACTCTCCCGACTGTTGCTGACCTGAATATGGATGATGTTGCTCCTGAACGGGTGTTGGAGAGGCGGATGGTCAAGAAGGGCAATTCGTCGATTGTTCAGGCCTTGATTAAGTGGAAGGGTATTCCTGCTGACATGGCCACTTGGGAGGATTTGTCTGTGATTAAACATCGTTTTCCGGATGCTTGTGCTTGGGGGCAAGCAGATTGTCATGGCGGGGGTATTGTCAGCGCAACGGCTCTGAAGCAGAAAGAAGTCGGCGCCAAGAGCAATTCAGGAGGGATGATGACTGAGTCTTCTGAAGTCTGATCGAGTGGTTGGTGTGTGTTGAGTTAAATCGAACGGTGAATCGCGTACGGGTGACGGTGAACAGTGTTGTCGATAAATTACTGTGGCGGTAACTTGTAATTAGGTGATCGGCGGTAACTCTGTCGTAGAGTATAAAAACCTGTAATCGTGAATGAGACAGGCAGCGTGAAATGAATTTAAAATTTCCCCACTGCTATCTTCTCCTGTCTTCTTTCTTCTCGCCCAAGTTCTCTCTTGTTCTTCCCTCCCCTGACCTTTCTCTGGTTCGACTTATTGGGTTATTACACTGGCGTGCGTGGCCGCGGTGGACGGGACGAACGCCATGGTGAGGAGAGCGTTCGAGAGGATCGATCGGATCCTTGAGGAGATCGTCGTTGCCGCGAGCGGCGAGATGGGAGGACGTGCAGGAGCGTGCCACGACGGCCCATTCGTGCATGTGCTGCTGCCGCTTCAGAAGGATTCAACCTGGACAGGGTGGCGCTTGAGTAGGGACAACGTGAAGGCACTATTGGAGCCGGAGGTAATAATGCCATACCTCTATCAGTGACTTGTCATTTTCTTCTGTGGTCTCTTCCTTGGGTTGAAGTATTAAGTATATTGTCCATTTTTCTCTTAAAACTTAATATGGGTGAACTAATTGGTACGTAAAACTTAATAATAAGTTTTTTTTGTGCAAAAGAACAATCATGCACAAAGTTTTCCTCGAGAAAACAAAGAGGATATGTACACTTCAGTCAACTATTTTCCCCCCGAAATTCTCTAATTTAACCTTGATCCTTGATTAATTTCCACAGGACCAGTTCGGAGCAGGGACAGACTCTGGACCATCATCGTCCTGGAATGGGTCATGGCCGAGCTGCTCCGCAACAAGGAAGCAATGCAAAAGCTGCAACACGAGCTCAGGCAATCCATGAAGACTGACTCCCTCATCACCGAGAAAGACCTCCCGGCAACGGAGTACCTCAAGGCCGTGATCAAGAAGACGATGCGGTTGCACCCTGTAAAGAATTCAGAGACTAATGGAATTGAGATGGATTGAAAACCACGCACACAGCAATGCTGTGAGACTTTCTATTTATATGTGCTGAAAGTGAACAGTAGATCCGAAAATACAGAGCATGTACGCAGCTACAAGTCCTCTCGTTCTCTCCTGAATTCTCTCCAGATCCTAAAGACTAGGACATACCAAACTAACACATACGTGTACAATGACTGAGACTCAATATTCACAAGACTATTTCAACACACCCCCTCAATCTATACCTTCTGCAAGGTTGAGATTGTGCCTGAAGTAACTGAAGCTTTGCAAAGGAAGTGCTTTAGTGAAGATATCTGCTGTCTGATCTTGAGACGAAATGAATCTAATGTCTAACAGTTTTCTTGCTACTCTTTCATGCACAAAATGGAAATCTAACTCTATGTGCTTTGTGCGAGCATGAAAAATTGGATTAGCTGACAAGAAAGTTGCGCCCAGGTTATCACACCACAGAGACGGTGGTCTCCCTTGATAAATGTCGTCTAGTTCTTTCAACAAGGACTGAATCCAGATTATCTCTGCTGCTGCATTTGCTATCCCTTTATATTCAGATTCTGTGCTTGATCTAGAGACAGTGTTTTGTTTTCGTGAGCTCCATGACACAAGATTTTCTCCGAAGTAGACAACAAAACCACTTGTTGACCTTCTATCATCACTGCAACCAGCCCAATCTTAATCCGTGAAAGCGCTAACAAGATTTGACCTTGATCTCTTGAAGTGCAGCTCCATGGTTTGAGTATACTTCAAATATCTTAGTATCCTCTTTACTGCCGACCAGTGGACTGAAGTTGGTGCTTGCAGAAATTGACATACCTTATTTACTGGAAATGCTATGTCTGGTCTGGTTATTATCAAATATTGCAAAGCTCCAACAATGCTTCTGTATTTTATAGCATCTTGATCGGTCAGTTGAACCCCTTCCTCTTTTGACAGTTTCTCAGAGGAATGCATAGGAGTAGAGATTGGTTTACAATTTGTCATATTGGCTCTGCTCAAGATGTCTCCAATATATTTCTTCTGTGTGAGTGCTATGCCATTTGACTTTTGCACCACCTCTATGCCAAGGAAATAGTGTAGCTGTCCCAAGTCTTTGATTGCAAAACCCTTCTGCAGTTGTTTGAGCAAAATCTCTACAGCTTGACTTGATGAACTTGCTATGATAATATCATCTACATATATTAGCATATAAATAGAGATCCCACACTGATTATAAATGAATAATGAGGTATCAGCTTGTGATGCCCTGAAACTAAGTTTTTCAAGTCTTGTACTCAATTTTGAGAACCATGCCCTTGGTGCTTGTTTCAAGCCATATAGAGATTTATCTAGCTTGCATACATGCTGAGGATACCTTGGATCTTCATAGCCAAAAGGTTGTTTCCTAAAAACTTCTTCTTGCAAGTCTCCATGCAGAAATGCATTTTGGACATCTATCTGTTTTATAGTCCAATCCTTGGATATAGCTAGGGCCAAAATAAGTCTTACTGTGGTTGGTTTAACTACTGGGCTAAATGTATCCCAATAATCCAAACCGTATCTCTGTTTGAAACCTTTAGCGACAAGTCTTGCTTTATACCTGGCAATACTACCATCAGCCTTCAGTTTCAGCTTATATACCCACTTGCTGTCAATCAAGTTCTGACTAGGATGCCTTGGAACAAGATGCCATGTACCATTCTTCATCAATGCCTCATACTCTAAATCCATAGCATTCTTCCAATGTGGAGCTTGCATGGCTGCGACAGGATTAGATGGCTCAATCATACTGGCTTGGAAGGCTTTCCTCCCCTTGATTGAGTATCTAAAAGTACCGTCAGTAAATTGCTTTGGCTTCTGAATGTTGTTCTGCAGTCGAGTCCTCATAGCAGGCGGTGAAGGTTGAGGTAGATCCTCATACTCTAAGCTGTGTTCTGGTGACCGAGCTTCATAAGGTGTACCTACAGAGTTAGTTCCAGTACAGGGAGCAGGAGTACCAATAGCATTCATTTGATCAGTCACGGGAGCTGAGGTAGAAATTTGTGGAGTGGAAGGAGTGATAGGTAGATGCATAGGAAGAAGAATATCTGAAGATTTGAGACGAGGTTGTGAAATCACAGATTCAACAGCAAAAGGGAAGACTTTTTCATCAAATACAATATCTCTAGATATATACACTCGTCCTGTGGATCTATGCAAGCATTTATACCCTTTATGAGATGAGCTATACCCAATAAAAACACACTATGTTGAACGAAATTGTAGCTTATGAGTGTTATAAGGTCTCAAATTAGGCCAACATGCACACCCATAGGCTTTTAACAGTGTATAGTCTGGTTTAGCTCCAAAGAGTTTTTCCATAGGTGAGGCATATTGGATCACACGGCTAGGCAGTCTATTAATGAGAAAACAAGCTGAATTAAAAGCTTTATCCCAAATTTTTAGTGGCATAGATGCTTGGGACAGCAGGGCCAAGCCAACTTCAACAATGTGTCTATGCTTGCGTTCTGCAGACCCATTTTGTTGATGAGAGTGAGGGCAAGAGAAAAGATGTTGTATCCCATGTTTTTTAAGGATTGTATCCAATCCTACATATTCTCCCCCTCCATCAGATTGAACAGCTAAAATTTTCTTAGTCTTTCTACATGCTGCTGAAACTGTGGAAACACAATGGCAACTTCAGACCTGAATTTCAGAGGATAAAACCAAACGAATTTTGTGTAATCATCAATAAAGCTTACATAATAACGATATCCTTTAACAGAGGTACAAGCAGGACCCCATACATCTGTAAAGATAAGCTCTAAAGGAGAAGAATAAACATTGTTTGAGATGGAATATGGAAGCTGATGGCTTTTGGCCTCTTGACATGCATTACAGACTCGATGGACATCTTTATTTGGAGCAACAGGAAGATTATTTGAACAAAGGACACAGTCCACAATTGGTTTGGAAGCATGCCCAAGTCTAGAATGCCAAAGATCATGAGGCACCTTAACGCCAGTGAAGGCCATCCTGCTCAAAGGAGAAGAAAAACCCCTCAAAGGATAGATGCCCCTTTCACATTTGCCTTGAAGAAGCAGTCTCCTCGTGGCTCGATCCTTGACAAGCAAATAGTCAGGATGAAATTCTAGATAGACATCATTATCGGAAGCGAGACGATGCACAGAAACGAGGTTTTTATGGGCATTAGGGACATGTAAAACATTGTTGAGTTTCAAAGAATGATGAGGAGTAGAAATGTGACTCTGACCAATATGAGCTATAGGCATACCTGCTCCATTTGCTGTCTGGACTTGATCCTTCCCATGATACTTGTCACGAGTGGACAGCTTGTCTAATTCAGAGGTGATGTGATCGGTTGCCCCCGAGTCAGTGTACCAGTTGGTGTCGATGTCGTAGGAGGGAGTTGCTGCCATTCTTTGCCATCGAGCTTCATTGCTGGTAAGAATGATCAAAGCGGTGGTAGCACCTCAGTGCCACATGACCCATCTTACCACAGACCTGGCATTGTGGTCTGTTTCCGCCATTGTTGTTGTGTCCAGAGCCGGACTTGTGATGTCCGCTATTTGAGCCTCGTCCTCCTCGATTGTTTGGGCCACCGCGCCCTCTGAAATTGCCTCCACCTTGATTGTTCGAGCGCATTGCATTGTTTGCGCTAATCTGGAACGTTGCTTGCTGTTGTTCCTTGCGCATCTCATGGCTCAGCATGTGAGCATAGAGCTCAGTCAGGGAGATTGCTTCAGCCCTTGTGGTGACTGAGGTCACTAGTGAATCATAATCCTCACCGAGTCCGGCAAGCATATATGATCCAATCTCATCATCTTTAAGAGGTACTCCAATGGAGGATAGAGTATCTGCAAGACTCTTAACTTTGTTATAATAATCAGTGATTGAACTGTCACCTTTCTTGATTGTAGACAACTGCATACGGATCTGCATGACCCGTGCTTTAGAACCCAAGGAAAACATATCTTCCAGGGCCTTCCACACTTCGGCTGAGGTGGAGAGAAAGAGCACTTGCCCAAGGATCTCTTCAGAGAGAGAGGACAAGAGTGCACTTAGGACCAATTGATCTTGTTGAAGCCACAACTGATAATCTGGATTAGGTGTCTGCACAGCACCATCTTGTGTTGACTACGTAATCACCTTTTCTGGAGCGGTGATGGAGCCGTCAACATAGCCAAGAATCTGTTGGCTTCGAAGGTATGGAAGAAATTGGGCCTTCCAGAGCAAGTAGTTGGATCTTGTCAGCTTCACGTTGATGAGATGCCCAAACGACGGAGTGGGCAGGATCGCCATGGCAGTTGGAGTAGCAGAAGCGGCAATGGTGTTTGTGGCAGAGGAAGATGACATGATCAGTTTGTGTGGTGAGTGGCTCTGATACCATGTAAAGAATTCAGAGACTAATGGAATTGAGATGGATTGAAAACCACACACATAGCAATGCTGTGAGACTTTCTATTTATATGTGCTGAAAGTGAACAGTAGATCCGAAAATACAGAGCATGTACGCAGCGCAGCTACAAGTCTTCTCGTTCTCTCCTGAATTCTCTCCAGATCCTAAAGACTAGGACATACCAAACTAACACATACGTGTACAATGACTGAGACTCAATATTCACAAGACTATTTCAACACACCCGCCGGGGGCTTCTCCTTGTACCCCGACAGTCCATGCAGCACGCGAGGATCCACCGCTTCGACGTCCCGCGCGGAACCCGGGTCATCGTTAACTCGTGGGCCGTCGGGCGAGACGCCGGCGAGTTCCGGCCGGAGAGGTTCGTCGGCAGCGCGGTGGACTTCCGGGGACGGCATTTCCAGCTCATACCGTTCGGCGCCGGGCGGAGGATGTGCCCCAGGATCGGGTTCGCGGCGGCCCTCGTGGACCTCGCGCTCGCCAACCTCGTGGGGCGGTTCGACTGGGAGGTGCCACCTGCGGCGGGCGGGACGCCGGGGGTGGTGAACATGGAGGAGGCGCCCGGAATCACGTCACGGAAGAGAATTCCTCTTCGCGCCGTGGCGACACTGCCGGCTTGAAGGCCATACTCGCCGATCACCGGCCGGGGTGTGTGCCCTAGGATGACCGGATGCAACGATACTTATCAGGATACACCGATACACGATACATCATATCTTCGAAAACACTAATAAGACTATATATATATATATATATATAAAATAAAAATAAAAATATACATAAACATATATAAGATATGATATATCACACAAAAAATAGATATAAAAGACACGGTAGCAAAGAAAATAAAGAAGCAAATGGGCCAGATCATCTTGCAAGCTGATCAGCTCATAATAATTGATTTAGGGCATCTAGTCTACCACTACCCCAAACATCCCCACAATTATATGCTTCTATTCCTAACAGTCACAATCACATGCCTTGCCTCCTAACTGCTGCTACTTAGTCCTCACCAGCTCCTGGATGCCGATGGCTGCCTAGGAGTATACCAGACTACCATAGTTAAGAGAAGAGAAAATGACTTGTGGGAGAACTCACCGTGTGTGAGGATCGGGGGCATCCTTGTGTCGGTAGGGAGAGGGAGCGCCACCGTTTACATGGAAGCCTAGAGAAGAGAGGAGCAATGATCGTGGTGTGGGGAGCAAGAAGAGGCCACATGATGAAAATAAATGATTTCAACATCTCATTTTGAGTTGACAAAGGTATTATAGTTGAGAGGTATTATGGAAGAATCAGACAAGTAGCAGAGAGGTATTAAAAATTGTTTTTTTTAAAATAGTAAATTTACCAATACAACAGGATACATATCCAACTGTATCAAGATCGTATCCATATTATAGTATCTGATACCGATATACCAGTTTCTGCAGCATCCGAGTATTCGGAGTGTGTGCCTGCCTGGACGAGTGGTTGAAGAACTTGGTTTGGAGTTCATGGGTTCGAGGGTAATTGGGCTGAGGCTAAGCTATAATGGTCAATGGGTCCGAGAGTCGAAACCCAAGCTTTCTCACCCATAGGCTGTTACGCCGACCAGGCCGCGAAGAAGCAGGCCTTTTTCACGATGCCCACCTAGTCATCATGGGTTTAGTTTTCGGCCTAGCCGCTACGCACGGCTCTGCCGTTTCGGCAATCATTCGGCGTCTCCACGCGCGTACGTACGACGACGGGCCATACCAGAGTAAAGCCAGCATCACGCTCCCGCTTTCCTTCCCGTGACCGCGAGCGAGAAAAAAAGGCTGTCTTCTCCCTGCGCCACCACCGTCGTGGCGCCAAACCAACGGATCATTGGAGCCTTGACCGTGCGCCTCGCTCGGTCTCCGCCGACTGTTTGAACACGGGCGACCGCGCTTGCCACCTGCACGCAACCGGGGAAGCGAAGCGAGCGAGGGGGGAGGGGGCAGGCGTTGGCACGAGGCTGTCGGCCGGCACCAGCGGCAGACACCACCGACGGTCTCCTGCTGACTCATTCTACCGCAAGAAAAGAGAAAGAAAAAAGCACGTAACTCGCCCAACACCACACCTGCTACAATTAACCACGAGCCGTAACTTTCGCAACTTCTATGCAAAATATCTTTACTATTTCTAATTACAAATGAATAACGGTAATTCATTCTCCTCTAGAGTATCTGATCCGTTAGATCTGATATGTATAGCTGAGATAAAAGGAGATTTAATCCATTCCACTTTTTCCATCGTCGCCTTTCTCTCCACGCATCGAGTTGTTGAAATCCCAAACTCTCTCTCATCTCCTCTCTCTCCTTGGTTTTAGGGTTTCGTAGCTGCAACCATCTCATCGAGGATGAGACGCGATGTAGTCGCCGATGAACGGGCAGCACACTCTAATGCTACAGGTCCTCCTGCCGAAGTATTACCAGGCACCACCGCAGTACTACTAGCGGGGTCCCTTGCACACACCTCTGTCTACGATGTGGGGTTAGCTACAGCAGCAGTTTTCTTCGCAATACACTCCCCCGTCGCGGCAGCGGTACGTGCCTCTGCCCCCTCACCAGTATGTGCCTCCGCCGCAGCAGTACGCGCCGTCGCCACCGCAGCACTGGGCGCAAGTGGTGGGAGGTCCCGCGCTCGTAGGCGAGGAGATAAGGTCCCTATGGATCGAAGATCTCTAGTGGTTATATTGTTTGTTGGTATTCTTATGAACACATAACTTGGTGTTATATTCGTGGAGAATGGTGAGTTGATTCTTGGCGTTAAGGCTACACAGAATGATACTGTAGAGAACAACACTAATGTTACAAACAAGTAGTTAAGCTATTCACATAGGACGACATTGAGACATAAATATTTTTTAATTTTACGTTCTACATGCTTCATGTTATGTCCACTTAATCGATGCTTAAGATTTGGTTTATTTAGTAGTCATATTATTAAATGTGCCAAAAAATTTGATGTTCATGAAACGGTTTTGGGTCATGTTTGATGATATGTTCATTGTACGGTTTGAGAATTACATAGTTTTATATGAAAAAATCATGCATTTCAAATGAGATTTTTATATAACTTTATTTACTATTCATTGTATTTGTACATAAGCAGTACTTATGTTCATCTAAAATTTGCAAAGTATTTTGTAACATGAGAGCCTTCAGATTGTAAAATTTAAAATAATTTTAAGCTCAAATTTGTAAATAGGTGTTTGGAATTTGTATGCTTCGATGAATTGATTTAAACATTCAACTATTTTCACATTTAAAGTGAATAGTATCATTCAGATATGGTTAGTGTTTGGCTATGTGCATCTCACAGTGCAGGGGCCGAAAAGTTAATATTATTTCATTATCTTAAAAAAAGACAGGGTTAGTGTTATTTGCAAATAAATTTTTTATCGCAAATTGAGTTTTCGTTGCAACGCACGGGCACATGACTAGTCTAGTACAAATGACTTAATCAGTGAATATATGGACAAACTCATCCGTGTCCATCTGATTAGAAATGGACAGTTGAAATCGCACGCAGGAGCTCCTCCATCCAGGGTTTAAAAACCGACAAAAACCGTTTGAAAACCGTGATTTTCGACCTTACCACTGTGGTTTAAAATTCAAAACCACTCGATAAATTAGTCTAATTAAAAAACATAAAAATTGAAAAAAATTTATGTGTTGAAAACCGCTCGAAAACCATTTTTAAGGAATATTCAATTGGTCAGTTGGTTTTCGTTGAAAACCAAGCGCTGTTATCGTTGAAAACCGAATAGTTTTTTATTTTTTGTTGAATTTTTTATTTCTTTACCCTTCGGTTTTTAACGATTTCAAGCGATTTTTACGGTTTTCGTGCTATAAATTTCAAACCGGTTTCTAAAACCATGCCTCCATCCCACTTACGGCCTTTTGCCTCCCTAGCCCATCGACCCACTCCTCCCGGTTGCGTCTACTCCTAAATCGAAGCAGAGTTGAAGTTCCACACATATCAGAAATGAAGATTTTGTGAAAAGTATTATGTTTTGCTCTTTTCCACGGAACACAACACAGATGGAAGCAAGTGCATGACATTCTCGGTTCATCATTGACCACAAAAAACATATTCGAACTTTCCTTCACAGAGAAGTTCTCTGATTCTCGAAAACACCAGAAAAAATCAGGCAAACGGAAATCGTTCTCTGATTTAACAAAGCGCGGGACAAAAGCATTAGGAACTAGGAGAAGAAAAAAATTGGAAACGAAAAAAGAATAGAAGTAGAACAAAACAGAGGCAAGAACGATTGTACTTCGCGAGCAGATCTATGACAGGCGGGGGTGGCGCGGATGACGGGACGGCGACACACGCACGAGGAATACGGCGAGGCGGTCTCGTGGTCGAGGTCGGCTGGGATGGTGTTGGTGGGGTCGAGGCAGAGATTTGGCGAGGTCGGGGTTCATGGCACGGGATCAGGCGACAACGGAGTTGGGGACGCCCGGATCCGGATGAGGAGTGTCACGACCGCGTGCGTAACTGTATCTGGCAGCAAGATTGCAGAGTGTTTGGGCGTGAGTGGTGTGCGTATGAATGTTGAGTTGGGTGTTCGTTGGGTTTCGGCTGGAAGTTGGGCCAAGCCCATGTAACGTTGTCGAACTCGTCCAGGACTCGGCTATATAAGCCTGGCGACAGACTGGCGGGAGGCAGGAATGATGAACCCTCTTTCTTGATCCCCAATTCATCTCTTCCCCTCTCGTGCTTGCTTTTCCAACCCCAAACCCCACTTCTCTGCTGCATTGTGAGATCCAAACCAAGGGATCATTACAATTTTGTATCAGAGCCTCTGCTGCCCACTCTGGCGCCGAAGAAGAAATTGAACCAGTTTGAGGAGAAGATGTCGCAGACACTGGCGGCAATGGAGAATCAAGGAGAAGCGATAGCGATGATGTTGAAAGAGCTGTGTGATCAGTTCAAATCCTTTCAAGGATCATTGGAGGAAGTCAAGGAGAATCAAGGACGACTTCAAGATCGAATGGAGACACTTGAAGCGAAGACTCAGGCTCCCGGGCCTCGGAGTCTCTCCATGGGGATGAACCAGCATCGCCTTCCAACGGAGACGGGGCAAGTGATCACGGGATCGTCGTCATCAGTTGTCGGCGATCCTCCTATGGGGCCTAATGGCCGCCGCGAAGAAATGCATTATCGGGGAAACGCTGGAGGAATCCTTGGGATTCGTCAGCTTACCCCTATCAAGGGTACGACCACTCCTCCAACTTTTTTCCCGCATGGGGTTGAAGAAGGGAGGGTTGATTATCGCATTCGTAATGGGCATAATCCAACCCCTAAAATGGAATTTCCTAAGTTTGATGGTGATAATCCCCGGCTGTGGCAAGAGCGGTGTGAGACATATTTTGATATATTCGGGGTTCAGGATTCTCTGAAAACCCGCTTCGCTGCGTTGCATTTTCAAGGGTCAGCAGCATTATGGCTTCAGAAAATTGAAGCTGGGGGTCGTGTGGAAGATTGGAGAGAACTTTGTCATCTGGTCAATGATAAATTCACTCGCGATAAGTACCAATACTATCATAGACAGTTGCGAGCACTTAAGCAAACAACATCGGTAACTGAGTATACCGACAAATTTGAACAATTACGACATAATTTGTGGTTGTATAATCCAACATTGGATGAAATTTTTTTTGTTCATGAGTATTTGGAAGGATTGCAAGGCCCTATTCGCTCTGCTATTTGGCTTCATCGCCCACCCGACGTCGATACTGCTAGCGTTTTGGCTTTGTTGCAGGAGGAGGAACAATCGGCCGGCCAGAAACGTTATTTGGCCCGGACGGATACTCGGGAGTTTCAGAAAGGGACGGCCAAACTCCACCTTCCCGATGAGAAGCTAAAAATGGCTATGAAGCTGGATGACATGAAGCGCCTGGAGGACGTCCATAAAGGGGAGGGCCATCGTTCTGATACGAAGCTGGCCAGTCTCAAGGCTTACCGTAAAGCCAATGGGTTGTGTTTTATTTACGGTGAAAAGTGGAGCAAGTCCGGGCACAGTTGTCCCGACAAAGTATCCTTGCATGTTATCGAAGAAGTGTTGGAAGCGTTGCAGTTGGATGTGGATGTCGAGGAGGACAATGTTCACTCCGACACCGAGCCCAGTGGGACGCTCATGGAAGTCACAGCAACATCAGCACCAACCTACAAAAAACGACGCACATTGCGTTTATTGAGCCACATCGGTAAAACGGAGGTGCTTATTTTGGTGGATTCTGGTGCTGTCAGTTCCTTTATTAATGAACAACTTGTCCAGCAATTACAGCTTCCAGTGCAGCACATTCCAGCCATCCGATATGTTGTTGCTGATGGGGGTTCTCTCAGTTGCCATCAGGAGGTTCCTCGGTTAGAGTGGTTTATTCAGGGCCACACATTTATTCATGACGTCAAGGTCATTCCCTTGGGCAGCTATGACATTATTTTGGGGTCAGATTGGCTGGAAGATCATAGCCCAATGTGGGTGGATTGGCGGTATAGCTTTTGTGGTTTCAGATGTCGGCGCTCAAGAGTCTTGAATGGGGTGCGCGATCATATTGATCAGTGCCAGCCGATTGCCGCTCACAAGCTTAAAGGACTTCTGAACCGCCGTGCCTTGTCTCATTGTGTATCAGTCTTGTCGCTGTGTCGAAGAAGTGGACACACTGTTTACTGTGGCGATCCGACAATATCGACAGCACCTGCTTTAGTTCAGCAAGTTGTCCAGGAGTATGCTCAGTTATTTCAGGAGCCTCAGGGTTTACCGCCTCAGCGCCCACAAGATCATCATATCCCGGTGATTCCAGGAGCACAACCCATCAGTTTGCGGCCCTATCGATATTCTCCTCAGCAGAAGACTGAGATTGAGCAGCAGATATGCAAGATGCTTCATGCTGGTATCATTCGGCATAGTAGTAGCCCTTTTGCCTCTCCGGTGCTTTTGGTCAAGAAAAAGGACGATACATGGCGTTTTTGTGTTGATTACCGGCAATTGAACTCTATTACGGTGAAGAACAAACATCCTCTCCCCATTGTGGATGAACTGTTAGATGAGTTAGCTGGAGCGACGTGGTTTACTAAACTGGATCTTCATTCTGGGTATCATCAAATCCGCATAGCTGTTGGGGAGGAATTTAAAACTGCCTTTCGGACACATCAAGGGCTCTATGAATTTTTAGTTATGCCGTTCGGCCTTACAAACGCACCGGCTACATTTCAGAGTCTCATGAACCACATCTTTGAACCTTATCTTTGCAAGGGAATTTTGGTTTTTATGGATGATATCCTTTTATATCATGCTACTTTGGAGGAACATGCTCGGATGCTTCGCATTGTCTTCCAGCTATTGCAGCAGCATTGTTTGTCTGTGAAGCTCTCCAAATGTTCTTTTGCCCAGCGTCAACTAGAATACCTTGGTCATATCATTGGGCCTCAGGGAGTCTCTACTGACAGCGCGAAAATTCAGGCTGTTCAGAATTGGCCCGTGCCACGGAACTTGAAGGAATTGTGGGGTTTTCTGGGACTCACGGGGTATTACCGGAAGTTCATTAAGCACTATGGCCTCATTAGTAAACCCTTAACGGATTTGCTAAAGAAGGGAGCCTCATTTACTTGGTATCCCACCGCTCACAATGCGTTTGTCACATTGCAACGGGCTTTGGTCGAAGCTCCCGTCCTTGCTATTCCTGACTTCTCCAAACCTTTTGTGATTGAAACCAATGCCTGTCAGACGGAAGTGGGTGCGGTGCTGATGCAAGGAAATCACCCAGTGGCGTATTTGAGTAAAGGGTTGAATCACACAAATCAGTCCCTTTCCACTTATGAAAAGGAGTGTTTGGCCATCATTTTAGCTGTTGAAAAATGGCGTTCTTATTTACATCATGCCCAATTTATCATCCGAACTGATCACAGCAGTTTGATGCACTTGACTGAGCAACGCCTCCATACTAGTATTCAACACAAAGCTTTTGTCAAATTGATGGGCCTTGACTATGCTATTCAGTATAAAAGGGTGTTTCTAATATGGCTGCAGACGCCTTATCGCGGCGTCCAGACGATCATTCTTTTGCGGCCATCTCTTGTGGTACACCCGCGTGGCTGGAGAATGTGGTCGCCAGTTATAAGGATGATCCTCAAGCCCAACAGTTGCTTACAGAACTGAGTCTACCCGGTCCCGCACCGAGCAATTTCATATTATCTAATGGAGTCGTTAAATATAAAGGCCGAGTCTGGCTTGGTAACAATCAACTGGCTCAAGATCACGTCATGCAGGCCTTACATAGCAGTGGTATTGGTGGTCACTCCGGTATTCAAGCTACATACCAGCGTATCAAGAATCTGTTTGCTTGGCCAAGTTTGAAGCGCAGTGTGACTGCCTTTGTCCAAAGATGTTCGGTGTGTCAGCAAGCAAAAATAGAGCACGTCAAATTGCCCGGGTTGTTGCAGCCTTTACCCATTCCTTCGCAAGCCTGGACTGTCATGAGCCTAGACTTTATTGAGGGTCTTCCGGCATCTGCTAAATTCAACACGATTCTGGTGGTGATCGATAAGTTCACTAAGTATGGGCATTTCATTCCTTTGGCTCATCCATTTACCGCATTTCAGGTGGCTCAGGCCTATTTGAACAATGTTTACAAGCTCCACGGTATGCCTGAGGTTCTGATCTCTGACCGTGATCGCATCTTCACCAGTCAGGTGTGGCAGGAGCTATTTAAACTCACAGATACAATGTTGCATATGAGTTCTTCTTACCACCCGCAATCTGATGGTTAGACAGAACGTCTCAATCAGTGTTTGGAAGCTTACCTTCGTTGTTCAGTACATTCCCGACCAAATCAGTGGGCTAAGTGGCTCCCGCTTGCTGAATTTTGGTACAACACTAATTACCACTCTGCTCTGGGTCGCACACCATTTGAGATTCTCTATGGACATCCCCCTTGTCATTTTGGTATCTCGAACATGGATGCTTGCACCATACCTGATTTGTCAAGTTGGCTTCAGGAACGGGAATTCTTGATGAAACTTCTTCAGCAGCAGCTTCTTCGAGCACAACAACGTATGAAGCATCAAACCGACAAACACCGCTCAGCGTTCGTTTGATGTCGGTGACTTGGTATATCTCAAGCTTCAGCCTTATGTCCAAACATCTGTCTCGGCGCGTCATAATCAGAAGCTTGCATTCAGATTTTATGGGCCTTACAAGATTCTTCAGCGCGTGGGCAATGTCGCTTACAAACTAGCACTTCTGTCCACAAGCAAAATTCATCCTGTGGTCCACGTTTCCCAGTTAAAGAAGCACATTCCTCCTCGGCTTCAAGTATGTGATGACCTTGCTATTATTGGCTCTGCAGCTACTTTTGCTTTGGTGCCCACAGCTGTCTTGAAGCGTCAGATGGTGCTGCGCAGAGGAGTTCCATCTGCTCGTGCGTTGATCCAATGGGAGGGTCTTTCGGAGCAGATGGCCACCTGGGAACCCGCGGAGGAGTTTCATCGCTGTTTTCCCTCGGCACCGACATGGGGACCAGCCGTTGCTAAGGGGGGAGGAATGTCACGACCGCGTGCGTAACTGTATCTGGCAGCAAGATTGTAGAGTGTTTGGGCGCGAGTGGTGTGCATATGAATGTTGAGTTGGGTGTTCGTTGGGTTTCGGCTGGAAGTTGGGCCAAGCCCATGTAACGTTGTCGAACTCGCCCAGACTCGGCTATATAAGCTGGCGGCAATGGCGGGAGGCAGGAATGATGAACCCTCTTTCTTGATCCCCAATTCATCTCTTCCCCTCTCGTGCTTGCTTTTCCAACCCCAAACCCCACTTCTCTGCTGCATTGTGAGATCCAAACCAAGGGATCATTACAAGGAGCTACCGCGCCATGGTCACCGCGGAGCCCTGCTCACGCTCGATGCTCGCCGAACCTTTGGTAGAGAGAAAGAGGGGGAGCGGTCAGATCCAGAGCTTACATCATCGTGCACGGTCAGATCCTGATGCAGCGGCAACGGCGTCGTTGCGGGAAACCCTAACAACCCTACCTTGGCGAACAAAAGCTTGCGCTACTCTAGCTACCTGTTCTCGTTTTTCCGCAAATCTATCACATCGGTAAATATATTTATAGATTTGATCCTCTTCTCCTCACGAAAGGCGTTTCTACGCCTAAGGAGCGTGGGAGACAATGCTACCGTACCTAAAAGCGCCGAAGCTAGCTAGACGTAGCAACGGATTGGTGAACATGGGACCAACCACTTCCATGCCTGAGAAGCACGAGGGCGTGGCCAGAGAGCACAGGAGGAGCCTTTCCGCCATCCATGAAGCTCTGACAACCTTCCGTACAGTGAAGCGCAAATGGTGACTAGTGTATTCATCCAAAATGTGGTAGGAGATATGGCTAAATCTGTAAATACGTTCGCACGGGGCTAAATTTGCGAAAGCAACAAGGTAGAAGAGGCTACAAAATAGATGATTTAGAACGAATACGCATGGGAAGTTTCTTGGGAAGTTTTTTTTAGAAAGCCTAGGAAGTTTTTTTAGAAAACCTGGGTAGTTTTTGCATAGTGACGCTAGCGCGTGCGATTTTGGCCGCCAATTTCGGATCAAGTGGACACAAGCAGTTTGTCCAAATATTCATAGATCGGATGATGTGCACTGTATACGTTGTGTAACTTCTATCTAACATGTTACAGTGCCAGTTGTGTGTGTGATGGATAGACATAGATCGCCTTCGGTCGTAGTGCCTATAGGTTAAGAACTGCAGACAGTAGTTCATGCTAACAATAATCTCGCCTTACATTGGCACTTGCTGGGCGCTGCCTTTTTTTGGTAAGTTTGACTCGCAAGAGGGAGAGATTGGTCGGGTGTTGGAGAGAAGTGATTAGTTATTTTGTTGAGATTTCTCTCGAAAGATGTATCTTCCATGACATGATCAATATCACCTGTTAATAATTAGGGGCTTGAAGATGAAACCTCGTCAAAAACAGCATCATAATCCCGTAATGGCACAGTATCGTGGAACCAAGCACCAAAACCGGAACTCCTTTTAGCTCTAGGTGCAAACTGCTAGTGTATGATATTAGTACTGCCGGACAGCGGCTGTATGGAGTAGGCCAAGGACCGACAACAGAAGTTGTTTGACCGACAACAGAAATTCAAACAACGCGACCGTACTATCTGTTTACGATAATTTGATTGCTGACAACACGACAACATCATGTTTCTTTTTCTTATTCTTATTTATATAACTGTCACTTTACTGGGTCGGAAAAGTGACACTATCACGTCTCAGGGTCTTTTTTGATTTTTTTTTTTTAAATTGATTTTTTAATCTTCGGTTTTTGACGATTTTCGATCGGTTTTTATCGTTAATCAAAAAATAAAAATAGCTCAAAAATCAAAATTTTGGTATTTTAAACCTGCTGTCGGAACTACAGTATACAGGACCAATAATAACTTATGATTTGCGGCACACGGTTTTCCTAAAACCATCACCCGAGTGGTGGAGTCCCAGCTCTGGTTGGTTCGTCCTCCGTGCAGGGCAAGAGGTAACCGTGCTCATTACCGCACAGGCGTTTGGTGTTTCGTACCAAGATGGTATGCTTCTTGTTTCTTCTACATTTTATCTCTTATTGTTTTCTCCATACAAGAATCGGCTCTGCATGACTCCATGTACTGCGTCAGGGGACATTTCACATTGGCGTCTCATCTCTCATGGTTTTTTTAAGGTTCATATCTCATGTTGGAAGTTCCAACTGCACCCGGGACCCCAATGTAAAGTAGCAGTATAAGCATTTCTTCCAGTTGAAACAGTAAAAATTGTGAACAGGAAATGCTTTTACTGTGACGCTGTGCCTGAGGTCCTGGTACTGTGGTCTGTGGTACATTCCTCCACGTTGTTACTGCCTCATGAGTATATCTCCAGCAGCCAAGCCAAGCAAAAGCCCACTCTCTCTCCAAAACAGTGTAGCCTGTTCTTCCTTCCTCTTGGTTTCTTCTCTTTTCTGTGTGCACAAACTCTAGCAGAAGCCACAACCAACAAGGCCTCAAGCGCTCACCTCCATATCTGCTATCCAAAATCCATTACCACAGCATCTCCTGTACCTCCTCTGTTCTTTATCTTCTTCTTGCGTCGGCCCTCAGAGAAACCATAGACAAGACCAACTAGCCTTTGAAGATTCTCTGCTGCAAGTAGAAACCTCTTTTTTTTTTTTTTTGACGAAAGTTCAAGCCTCTTAATCCAGGAGATAAGGGTTATATTCAAAGAATTTTATGGCTTGCCAGATTCTGAATGATACCATGACAGGTCAGTTCCTTGTTCTTGTTCTTGATCGTGTTTCTGTCCTTTCCCTAGTTAGGACATAGGGTTTCCTTGTGGTGGTAATGACTTGGAGTTCGAGATAGTAGATATGAGGCTGTTCACATGGTTCTTGCCTTTGGTTTAGGTTGTTCCATTAAATGGTACAGTAGTTTGCTTTTCAGTTGGTTCTCTTTTGGTACTCACCAAGGAAACTTCTTTTCCCACCTGGAATATTTGGGAGATGAATATGTTCTGTGAAGTTCTTGTTGCTAGTTGCTAGTGAGTGATTTGTGGTGAGATCATGAGCTGACCTGTGTGATTGAAATCTTGCATCCTGAACACCTTAATGTCATTTTTAAGTATATATCGAATAGGTAAACAATAGCTTCTTAATCTGTAGTTTCTGTTAGCCATCTGTAGTTGTAGATTTCAGATGTCAGAATCATGTCTAGTTATGCCTCCTCACATAGCATAGATGCATATCTAGTGATATCCTTGTACCCTTGATTAGCCTCATCAGCTATTTGTGTGATTCTTTCTGAGGTAGAGACACAGAGAATAAGGCCTGAGTCCTGACTCGATTCATTTCGGCTATTTGCAGTTCTGTGATTGCTCGGAAGGCACCAGCGCACCGCCGCCGCCGCCACCCTGTTGTTGGCTGGGCTTCTGGGTCCTGGATGGGTAGGCCTAGAGGTGGAAAGGGCAAGAAATCGATCGAATCAGCGAAAAACGAGGATGCCGGCAGCGGAGGTGAGGAGGTGATTCCAGCCTACAAGAGGAAGCTTCTTAAGGATGACATTGATGAGGAAGAGGACATTGCCAAGATTGAGGAGGATGGTGATGGCACAAAAACCATTATGCCAAGCAAGGACTCGAAGGGCTCAGTTGAGAACGGAGGAAAGAGGAGGAGGAGGCAATTGAAGCGCAGCTCTGAGTCGGTAATGGAGAAGGACGAGCCTTCGAGGCCGAATGGCTTCCGGCAAAATGCAAGCCGGCGGAAGAGCACCCCACGGAGAGCTGCTGAGGCAGGAGTGGAGTGTCAGTGAGGTTCTGAAGAGTTATGTGAGCCTATAAGTGATTATGTCTCCATTAGCACGAACAAGCTATGATTTGTGAGAATGCTAATGATAAGCTGCCTAATTGCAGTAAGTAGTTATGTAGCTGTTACTTTTTTTTTTAGCTTAAAATGCATTACTAGTAGTGTTTAGATTATTGGCGGTACGAATCTTCAAGAGTTGATGTGAGTTAATTCTCTAGTTAAAGGCCTGTTCGGTAGAGATCTAGAACCCAGTTTCACCTAAGATCTAAAATTTATAGGCTAAAATAAAGTGAATTAAGTTTATATTTTTGGTCTAAAATGTAAACAAGATAATTAATCTAAACATTTTTAATGTATTCACAGCTCCAGTTTCACAAATTTAGTGGAGCTAGGAATACCAATTCCTGGAGTTCTACCAAACACACCCTTAGTACTCACTAGCGTATTGATAAATTTTCTTAGAGGAACTCCACTTAGAGAATGTTAATTGCTTCCCTGTTCGTGATCATGCATGATGATAACCGCAATTACAGTTGATTAAGATCATATTTATTCCAAACGTTTCGTCCATAATGTAGTAATATTTTTTGTGACAAAAAAAATCTTTTAACTAGATTATTCTTTTGAACCGACTAAATCACTAAATACTATATGGTACATAGCGCTTTTGCTGTTGTGCATGGCAGACAAGAAGAACTCCTCTGATCCATCACTGCACCACATAGAAACATATTGGAGTGTAGGCTGTAAATCTTTCAACACCTTGACACTTTCTTTACTTGATGCCACCAAAAAAACAATTTCTTTGCTGAATCACTATCAATAGCAGGACATGCATCCTTTTCAAGATATCTTTCTAACCATGTCAAGTTTTACTTGCTTGGGGAACATACAATTTTCAGCGCCATTGATGTGCATGTAATTTCTTCTTATGAACATTCTATCCATCACATTACCTCTTTGGAGAAATCCAATGAGGCATCAGTCACATTATTTTGTTTGTTATCTACATATTTGGTTTCTCCATTTCTTTGTTCGCCATCTTAGCTATCAGTCGTATATAAATACCTGTCTGAATGTGTCTGTCTGCAGCATCGAGAAATGGTGGCTTTACTTGACAGATATACCACCTGTTTTTCATTGGATGAAATAAATTGATGCCAACCCCATCGGTGATGTTGAAAATCTGCATTGTGCTGGTGTAGGCACTAAAATTTAGCATATGTTGGATTTTCTTATTATTGAACATTGTGGGCAGTCGTATCTGAATCTCATTCCTTAAGTTCGTGTCTGGAACTCTTGATCCTGATTCAGCTAAGATTATATTAGAAATTTGGCATGCAAAAAAGGTTGAACATGGTTGACCTGAATAGACATAAGAAAATTGTAAAGTACCAAGGGAAATGTCTCGCCTTTTTACATTAACTGGAGATTGTTATCAGCTTCTCAACAGATAGAGCATGGCAACCCAATGTGTTCTCTACTGTACTCATTTGTTCTCAGTTGTCCCAGAAAGTTGTTGGAAAATTAGGCATATTACTGATGAATTTATTTCGAAATAAACTATGATGATAATTAAAGATAGAATAGAGAAAACAAATAAATTAGACAAAAGCAATATACCAATTGGAATGTCTATCTCATGTATATTATTAGATAAACAGAACATTGATATGGTTCACTTGCGTTACCGAGATGACGCGAAAATGTGACTGAACTGGTTGTAGATGTCGATGAAGATCAGCAGGCGATGTAGTCAAAGCCGATCGTCGATGAAGAAAACAGCGAGCAGTCGTGTGAAAGACGCTTCCCAAAAACGTGATTAGCCCTCTCCTGGTGCAGGATCTCAAGGACAAACGTTTTGGAGATCTGCTCTCCCAACAGTCGGTGCACGCTAGCAAAAGGACGGGGAAGACAGAGGCAACGCAGTATTAAAGGAAGGCAAAAAAAGGTTTTTAGAGAGATAGATATCTAATCTCTGTTCTGCGTATTTATAACAGAGAGAGAATCGTAGAGCACAATACGTATCGGTTACGGATTCCGCGTAAAATTCTCTCCATGATTCGAGTCAGTTACAGATTCGTACATGCAGTTGATACTGCGTTAACGTAACCGTGTTGACTACTTAGTCCCACGCTACAAAAATTGCAAAAAGAACTACGCATGCACAAGCCGTCGGGCTTGATTTTGCTGTACCATTCACACGTACGTGCGAAGCGAGGCGAGCGAGCGCACGCGTGTATTCTCTTTTTCTCATGCTCTGGTATATTGGAGAGAACTATCCCTTATAAATTGGTTTTTATTCACCTCCACTAACAATGTGGTACTATTCTATTTTTCACCTCCACTAACAATGTGGTACTATTCTATTTTTATCTCTCTTTCACCTAATAGGCCTTTGGGATTTTTCAAAAATTATTTGTAAGCTAATGGGCCTCTAGCCCAAATAATTCCAACAAAAGGTTGGTAATTGCAAGAAATTGCTTTAATAAGTTTCTTCATTTTTTTGGTTATTGTACAGGAAGTTTTAGTTCTCTTGTTCACTTGTGAAGTTAGCCTTCCTCAAGTATTTTTAGCCTCATATGCTGATTCTAGACTGCAGAGCACATCGTCTTTGGAAACTTCAGCACTTGCATACAGCATTGGTTAGTCTTAGTTTGGCATATTAACTCACCATCGTGTTTCGCACTGTGCTGACTGTATTCATTTCTTAAAATTAATGAACTCTTTGATTTGCATGCATCGTCCGCAAATGTTGTGCGGTTTAATAGTCAAAATAGATTGTTTTTGTTTCCTGAGAGTATCTCCAATGGTGCCACTTCAGATAGCTATAAAGGTGCTATCTCAGCATTTTGCTTAGGTGGAAGAAAGAAAATAAGGAGAGAAATGTAGACCGGCTATTAATTTAGAGCCAGGCTATAACTGATTTTAAGTTATTTATTATCTATTACATGTGGGCCAATATTTAATTTTATAGATAATGCTATAGCTAATCTATTGAAGAGGTTGTCAATATGCTATTTATAGATGATATGGATATTTCTTATAGCTAGTATCATCTCTTAGAGATGCTCTGATGTAATCAGACATGTCTAGCTGTATCTTCCTTGTAAACAAATGTATGCAGACAACAGTCATTTAATCTGTTTCAAGCAAGCAAATCTGGTTTGCCTTTCCCCAGTTGTGCGCGCTTTGGTAGACGGGTATCAGTTCAGTTCACCACTTGGAATTGTTTGGAGCTACTACAAAGTAGAAAAGATGTATAATTAGTTGATATGATACTAGTGTGAAATCATTTTTTGTCCTTTTAGATAAAAAAACAGAGATCTTGTTGGGCTCTCTGTCTTCTGTCATGTACCAGTGGAATATAACTTATTTAACTTAGTTGTCTTGTTGCTCTTGTAAACATTAGGCTGACCAGGTTGGCCTAGGAGGGGCGTGCGAGCTGGCTGGCAATATAAAAACTAGGGTAGCGCGCGATGTTGTACCATACAAAGCAGTGACGGAGCCAGGATCTGGGTAAGCCTGGGGCTAAAAAAAAGCAACTACCACTAATGTTAAAGACTACAGAAATTGAGATGTAACAAAAGTACAACACAAATACATAATTAAAAATAAAATTGAATTCTATGCTTAATATTACAATAAAATAGATAAAATATATCAAAACAATATAGCGTAGTGGAGTGGTACAAAAATTAATACCTAATTAACAAAAGGTTTAATGCATCTAAGATTATCATATCTTCATTAGAGATGAAAACGGGTTGGGTACTTAAGCATAGAAACCGAAGTCACTACTTGCAACTTTAAAGTCGGCCTGGGGAGAAGCGGTTCGCCTGGGGAGATGTTCGGCACACGACACGGCACGGGCGTGGACGCGACGGGAGACGATCTTGAGCTGCGGTGAGGCGGCGATGCGGTCATGCGGCGATGAGAATGGACGGATCGGATCCATGACAAATGACCAAGCGACCAGGACGAATAGATAGCAAGAAGATTTGGGCGGTGGCGTCGATTAGCCGCTCGAGTCCCTGTGTTCACAGCATGGATTCACTGGAATGCATTGACCGAGACTTACTTGCTCTTGCTATTTGAGCTGGGCCTTGGGCCCAGGCCCCAGTGGCCCGAGGCCCAGCTCCGTCCCTGATACAAAGTTTGGTCCGATGGTTATTTTTGAAAAAAAAAGTAGTTAGGGTCATGCGCTATGCTGCTGTCGGCGTATTTCGCCGGACATGACCCCGTCAACGGACAAGGGGTCCTCCGAGGATGGAGGTTAGGGTTCGGTAGAGGGCGTCTTCACAGTTGGAAATCTTAATGACTCTCGTGCAAGGGATTCCGAGGATCAACAGATCAAAGAACACAGCGATGTACCCAGGTTCAGGCCCCCCGGAGCAGGTAACAGCCCTACGTCCTACTAGATCTTTGTTGATGAAGTATGGAGGCGATTACAATGCTTCTTTTAATTTGTTCTGCTCTTTTTTCGTTTAGTCTTTCAACTGATCAACCGACCCCCCTTCCCCATGCACCAGAGCTCCCTTATATAGAGTGAGCTGGCTCGGGCAGGTAGGAAGGTGACATCATGCTGATCTACGACTCATTAATTACACCCATCATTGTGGTCTTATCATACTGACCCATGACTCATTTATTACACCCATCGTTGTAGCCTTGTCCTTCAAGCCCCATTTAATGTCGTTGTGTGGCTTCGCCCGGTCTGCCCGGGATGTGACATTCCTGCGACGGGTTAGGTGTGAGGCGTCAGAGGGATGGACCGTCGTCGTGTCGACCGTAGAATTCATCGCAATCAATGGCCCTGACACAGCGTGTCAAAGGAAGGAGACTTCGAGACGAAGCCTTCTTCTCATTCTTTTGGTCGCCCGCGTGGCCCGGCGAGAGGGGCCTGAGCGCTCGCCTGCTCGCCGGGCCACCAAGGAGGCCGACGCCCCGGTGGCGGGCTGATCGCCCGCCGCTGCCAGACCGCCTATGGGGCGGCGCCGATCAAGCAGGCTCGATCGCCCACTTTCGCCAGTCGCTAAAAGACCGGCGCTTCGTGGCGGTCGATCGCCCGCCTACTCGCCAGGCCGCCAAGGAGGCCGACGCCCGGCGTGCCTGCCAGGCTGCCTATGGGGGCCGACGCTCAGCAAGTAGGGTCTGATCGCCCACCTACTCATCAGGCCGCCTACGGGTCCGACGCCCGTGGCGGGCTGATCGCCTCACTTCGCTCGCTAGGCGCCCGTGGGACGGCCCGGCGGCGGTCGTCGCTGGTGCTCGCCGAAGCCACCACGTGGCCGACGCCCGTGAGAGGGCTGGTCGCCCACCGCCGCTAGGAAATCACGTGGTTGTACTTATCTGCGGCGGAGAGGGTACCCTGGCGTAAAGTATGCCGACAGCTGCACTGTGTAAAATTTAGTCACGTGATGTTGTACCATCCAAAGTTTGGTCCGATGGATATTTCTAAAAAAAGGTACGAGGACATAAACGTGAATTTATTTTTGCTCGAGGTTTTATAAAAAATATGCCAGCCAAGAGTCATCGACGAATTTGTAGCACCACGGGTCCTCTTTGTGCGGCACGAAACTTGGTATGACCATTAGCTACGAAAAATGGTACGAAGACATGGACATATTTTTGTCTTTTCTTAGGGGATTTTTAAAAAATATGCTTGCATAATTCCATTTTTTTTTTTTAAAAAAATGGGTTGTTAGGAGTCTTCAGCGAATATGTGGATTGCTAGGAGCCATTGGTGGATCTGTGGAATTTGTTTTTGCAGAAAACCATGAAGGGACCTAGACGTATTTTTATTTTTATTTTTGTGTAATTTCGGTTTCCTTTTTTTAAAAAAACTGGTTGCTAGAAGCCCTCGACGAATCTGTGGGTTTTTTTTTGATAAAACTGCACCTAGACGAATATGTGCATAATTTCGGTTTTATGTGGTTTTTTTTAAATCGCAAAAGGACCTAAACAGATTTTTCAGGTCTAGTGTACTATAAGAAGATTTCTTGGGATCTAAACATAATATCAGTTTTTTTCTAGGCCTATTTTGTTAAAAACCGTCGGAAACCATGGAGGTATCTAAACATAATTTTGTTTTTTCGGGTCTATATTGTTAAAAACCGACAGAAGGACCTAAACGTAATTTTGAATTTTCGAGAGAACCTTTGCGCTAGGAAGGTGACGTGGTGGCGTTGATTGAGCGGCATTCCTCGCCGCTATAATATATAGTATACATTCATACTGTATCAGGAATTCAGGATAAGGTGAATAGAAATGAACTTGCCTTTGAGGCTTCCTCTGTCTCCTCCCTGTGTCTCTGTTCTGCCCCCATTCCCTCTGATTTCTCTCAAATTTCAGTCTAATGTTTCTACTTCCCAGTCCAATTTCTATCCAATCTCACCAGAGCAGTGCAGGACCGTAACAATCTCGCTTCTCCCATTATCAAGAAACAGAGTTCTTGCGGCGCTACATTTGGGCAAATCTAATGTTTATTCTTTACTGTGTCCCAACTCTTTGCTGGGCCAAGCAAAGGGCCAACTTCATGTTGACACGAGCTGAAGGCCCGACGCCTAGAGTTCAGAGTTCTTGCACCCATTAACCTGCAGTTCTGTGTGCCCATGCACCTGTTACGTCTCTCGCCATTTGTGGATGTCCTCTTTGAAACGTGATACACAGGCCATCAGATGTCTTCTCTTAAAAAAGAAAGAAAGAAAAAGATGTCTGCTCTTTATTCGGTTACAGGAAGCTTACTTTTCGTTAACTTCTTGGCCAGGTTTGGAACTAACTACTCCCTGTTTGACAAGTTGGAAATTAAATCGATCAAGTTGCATAAACTGTGATTGTGGGCTTCAGTTTTAGCGAAACTAGTCATCGACTAGTGCATCCACACGGGCTGCAAGTTTTCAATAATATATTTATTACTGATAATATTTATAAATTTAACACGGTATAGGATTTACACTTTGGTTCTCATTTTTAATTTTAAATTTATAAAATTAAATATATAAACCTTCCATTTTAGCTCATAATTTATATGTTACCATATTTTACTAATTTGTAATTACTAATTTAAATATTTTGGGTTTCTCAATTTTTTTTTGGAGTTCTTAATTCTGAATTTTCATTTATTTGGATACTACTCCATCTATTGTGTTTTGAATTATGTTATTGACTTTTCACGGTCTCCGAGATGTGGCTTTACTATTATTTTTATAAACTTTTATCATTGTAACTTTAAAAATTTTACAATCTAAATAGTTTTAAATATATCGATGGCAGAAATTTATAAAGTTGGACCACATGGATTGTAAAAGAGCATTTAAAAAACAATTATGGGAATACTTTTTTGAAAAATCTTAATTCCTTACATCCAAATTTATATGTACTCGGATACGACATTTTTTTTTCGAGTCATGCGTGTTTGGATAGAAAGAACTTGTAGCCATAGAATATAGAAATTTTGACATTTTTTCCTATGATGGTGCCGATGTGGCTCATCAATAAACATTCCGTTTAGAAGTTACAGCTGCCTGAAGTTTACAATGTCAAAAACAAATATTTTCGTGCCAATCACATTTTGACACCTAAGAAGTACTTTGTTGTAATAACCCTAATTTTTATCTAGGTTTAATCAGCTAGGACACACAGGCTAGGGAGCGGTATTGATCAAGCCACGGTGCTGGTGAAAAACCCTGTTATGCTCTGCAAGTTGATGGATTTTTCTGCCCTGTATTGTAATAATCCGTTAGTCGTTTGTCGACTTGCGCGTTCATTCGACTAATTAGCAAATTGTAGAACTGAAGACCCTGAATACCACCTTTCAACCCTCTAGGCATCAATTGCATTTTACTGCATCAGCCTTCATCGAGTTTTGGAAAAAAAAATTACCAGAAGAAAACGTAGGTGCACTCTTGGATTACACATTTTTTCTGTAGAGGCAAATGTTTGGTCTGAGACAAATCGTAAGTACAGATAAATTTCAAAATAACCTATTCCTGGTTTCCCGCTGACTGCTCTAGCAGAATTTTAGCAGAGAGAGCTAAAATGTGAAGTTGATTGATTGTTGATTGTTCTCTTCGGCTTGCCTCACGATCTTTTTTATAGCGTGCGGGCTGATCGTGTCCTTCCCTAACTCCTCAAATCCACAATTTGTAGCGGTCTGTGTCTTCTGAAGATAAATTCCGTTTTGAACTAACATAGGCTAGAAATATTCGATTTTATCGGTGACCTAAGAAATCGGTTAAATCTTTTCAAATTTTAGTGCCAATAGACAGCAGCATCAGTTTTTGGCCAATAAAAGGAGGAACGGAGCTAGAAAGAGAATGGGACAGCAGCATCGTCATCTCAAGCATTTGTGCATTTCATTCATCAAGCTTCAAGGTGTGTCTCTTGAGCCAAAATCAAAGATAGGAAAAATATAAATAGGTGAATGCTTCATCTGATTGCGAGCTGTAGCTAGTAGAAGTTGTGATACATGCACATGGATAAATCATGATAGTTTGTTATCTTCCTTCTAGCTGAATAGCCTAGTTTAAGGCTTTAAGCAAAGGTGAATTATATTTTGCTGGATGATCAAATACTAGTATGAGTAGGCTTAGTCTGTCCTGCAAAATAAATTGCTCTCAGATCTTTCATCATTGAGCTATTTTCCTTGTCAGGAGAATAACATGCATTGGGGAAGTACAGAAAGATAGGGATTTGGTAAATTGTCACTTTCGTAGTGTTGTAGGGAGCTTGCGGTATTTTAGTAAATACTAGGCTTGATCTTGCTTTTTCAGTTAGCTATGTCAGTCGGTTTATGGAGGCTTCGACAACTGAACACCTCACAGCAGTGAAGCACATTCTCAGATATATTGTAGGGACTTTGAGTCTTGGATGTGAGTACAGGAGGAGAGGAGACAAGCCTACTTTGCTTGGTTACAGTGATAGTGACATGGCCGGTGATCCAGATGATCGCAAGAGTACCTCGGGTGTCTTGTTTAAACTTGGTAGCAGCCTGATCAATTGGCAGTCAGTCAAGCAAAAGGTAGTAGCATTGTCCTCCTGCGAAGCCGAGTTCACTGCTGGCACAACTGCAGCTTGCCAGGGGATTTGGCTTGGGCGACTTGTGGGCGAGATGCTGGAAAGGTGTAGGATCAAGGATACCGACTAGAGGGGGGTGAATAGGAGGTTTTTAAATTTTCAATCACTAAAATCAAATTCAATGATTTCTAAGCACGAATGACAATTTTAGCAATTTTAATATCTAGCAATTCTAGTGATTACCAAATAATTCCTCTACTCAAATACTTCAATAACTAAACAAGTGTAGCACCAAGATGATCAATTTGCTAGAAATAATACAAGAGTATAAACAACGCAAACCACAAATGATGAACACGTGAATTTTATCCTGTGGTCTCGGAGACTTGCCGGTCTCCCCTACTCCACGTTGAGGTGGCTTGAACTTCTTCAAGCCGGCTCCACTTGCTTGAGCCTTCCTCGATCACTCATGGTAGCTCTTCCCCGCTCCGGGTAGACGAGCTTCTTGCCTTCACAACCGTTCGGGTCTTCACACAAGCTTCTTTGTGAAGATCATCGGAACTTCACGCCTTCAAGCCGTCTAGGAGGCGGCAACCTCTAAGAGTAATAAACTTGACGCAAGCTTGAAACTTTAGAGTGCTTCAATATGGCTCAACTAATGCAATGCACTCAATTTCCTCTCCAAAAACTCAAGAATCAACAATTGAATGCGCTTGTGAGTGGAGAAAGTTGCTAGGGCTTTAAATGAATTCAATGGAGTCACCAACCAACCCTCAATATAGGTGAGGGGGTATTTATAACCCCTCCACACTTAAACTAGCCGTTATTGCCTTTTAATCCAGAAAAATCGATCAGGCCGGTACTACCGCCCTCTAGGGGCCGGTAGTACCGCCCCATGGGCCCAACGGCTATTTGGCGCATTTAATGCCCTGACACGTAGCCGTTACAGTGTTTTCCCTCTATGGCCGGTACTACCGCACTTGAGGACTGGTAGTGCCGCACCGTGCCAGCCGAAAGGATATTGCCTCTGTTAAATATCTACCGCAGGTGTAGGTGCGGTAGTACCGCAAATGCTACCGCCCAACCACACCGGTAGTGCCGGCCTGGCTCACTTGAGAAAAACTTCATTCTGTTAAAAAGCTATCGCCGTTAGAACTCCGGTAGTACGCCCAAACATAGCGGTAGTGCCGGTTAACAATTTTGGGCAAAAACCTGAACTGATTTTTGAATGCATGCATGAACCATCTTAATTTGAAATTGAGCCATATTTGTTGCACTCTTGATTTCAAGCACTTAATCAAGTCCCTCTTTATAGTACAGCATCTAACCTATTAATTCGATTTTTTTTCAACACCAAGATCGGTAAAAAGACTAAAAATTAACCTTAAAATTTTATACCTTGACTTCGTGCTCCTTTGATGCACACTTTTGCCTTTTTGTACTTGTGTCATTTCAACGGCCCTCGAAGGATCTTGATTCTCCTGTTTTCAATTTTCTCATGCAACCAACATTAGTCTTTTTAGCCTTGATTGTCATTAATTACCAAAACCCTAATCACATGGGGGCCTAGATGCTTTCAATCTCCCCCTTTTTGGTAATTGATGACAATCCTCATGAACGAATTGAAGTAAATTGAGATTTTGGGTGAGCAACTAATGAAAATTAATTACCCACATCGCGGAATTCTTATTTAACAATATTTTGTCTTTAGGAGACAAAAGGCATTGGAATCAAAATATTGTTAAATGAGAATATGACTCCCCCTACAAATGTGCTTGGATGAACAATGAGTTTATGCACATTTGTATGCGAATTTCTTTGAGAGAGTAACAATAAACTTGATATATAAAATGATATTATGAGAAAATGAATAACCAAAGCACTTTAAAAAGAAAGCACATGAATACGAGATCCAGAAGGTAAGCTAAATAACTTTTAAGGACAAATCGTTCATCAACCAAATTCATGACCAAAAGCAGAATATCCAAACACATAGAGCAACAACCACAACCAAAAGGATTTAGGGTTCAGTACAATACTGCAAGATAGATATAAATAATAAATAATTATGCTAAGCTTCAGTCTTCAAAATTCAACTTCAATTCTTTATCCCCTTCTTCTCCCCCTTTGTCATCAAGAACCAAAAAGGGTGCGCCAATAACTCTCTATGCCACGCCTTCCTTAGGAGATCCTGGAGCTGAGCTGGAAGGCTGAGGAAGATGAGAAGGAGAAGGAGCCGCTGCTAGCCGGGCGACGACCAAAGCGATGAAAGGAGACGGGAAGAAGCTCGCTCCTAATCTGATCAACTGAAGTGCTACAAGCATCCATACGCTCCCGCACCTCTTCCACCATCTGACGATTGTGATATTGAAGCTCAAGAACAAGCACAAACTGGCCCATCGTGTCAGACCGAAGACTCTCAAGACCAGCAAGATAAGCATCGGGCGCAGAAGGTGCTTGAGCGGCTTGAGCTCTCGCTTGGGCGGTTTGCTCGGCAATATGGTGCAATACTTGAGGAGGAGCAACACGAGGCTTGTATGGCTTGTGAGGAGTAGGAGTGGGACTATTATACCCTGCCACTCTTCTGATTAAGGCCATAATGTATGGAGCAAAGTAGATAGTCTTCCCCCTTTCTTTTGCAGATTGAGCCATCTCCCTCATAATGAACTCCACCACATCAAATTTCTCTTTTGTCATGATTTTTGCAATCACATTCCAAGCATAGGATCTAATAGCATCAAAATTGCCACTTTTTGGATGAATAGTGACCCTTATGATTTTGTTGACCATGCTAGGTTGAAGCTGCAGCCCAGCAGTTTGTCCAATTTTAAAAGGATGAGATCGATCATAAAATTCAGCAGCTTCATCCAAAGACAAAGTAGGAGCATCGTGAATCTTTGGATAGGAACTGTGGAAGACCCCCAACGCATGCTCAAAATCTTCCTTGGACGCAGTTCATTTCCGAGAGTCAGTCATCCATGTGATCGATCATAGAATTGCTTGATAACCTTCTCATTGTAGTCAGTTCTGCCACCAAGAAAATGATATAAGCCTGCTCCTCCAAACAGCTCAGGGATTCCAACAAAATCCGGCTGATCTCTAACGTGATTCCAACTAACCCATCTTTGATTTGCAAAATCCTTTTTCAAGTAGATTTGTTCATAGACTTTCTGCTGGAAAAGAGAGTGAAACTTTGGGTTTGTGGCAGAGTGAGGCTGAAGGTATTGATTTTCTCCTCTGATTGCATAATAATCATCCCCTTTAATTTGGGAGGGATCATTTCTGTGCCTTCCAACTTGAGGTAATTCCTCTTCATCCTCATCAAAACTTTCCTCTTCCTCGCTTTCTGTCTCATCATCACTCCAATAAATCTCTTGCTCCTGAGGCGCATCTGCAGGGATCTTTCTTTTCTTATACTTAGATGCCCCGTCAGGTGCTTTTCCTTTGGCCGCCGTGGACCTCATTGCTATGGAAAAGGAATTATCGCTATCCCCACTGTCCGTATCCGGCGTAGGAACTCCACGACCTTGAGTCGACTTCTTGACAGCTCTACGCCCTTGTCCTCTAGATGAACCAGCACGAGGCATGATCTAGAGAGAAGGAATTTCAAAGGATTTGGGATGAGCAAAATTTTAAGAGGGATTCTCCGAAGAAAAGAGAACATGTGAATTTTAGCAATTTTAATTGAACCTCAAATGTTCAGAAGGGCATGCCGACAGTACATAGTCGGCATTACCGCTCAAGGAGCCCGGTAGTACCGCAAAGTCGATACTACCGCTCCAGACGGCCGGTAGTGCCGGCCTTGCACGACCGTGACAAGTTCCAGAAAAATTGAGGCAATGTGGCAATACAAAGTTATTTTGGCATGGATTAGGGATGAAGTAATGTCTATTTAAACCTAATCCACCAAGATTTTGCCACAAGAAATTGCTAAATAATTCACATAATTCAAATTTCGTTTAAACCCTAAAATACTCCAAAGAAGATGAATTAACAAGAGATAATAAAAGATATTGTTACCTCTTGCAGGAGAGAATCACAAGGATTAATTTCAATGGAGGAAATCCCAAGAATCACCAAGGATTGAAGGAGATTGGGAATTAGGGTTTGAGAGGGAGAGAGAGAAACTCACGGGTGAGAGGAGGCGGTTTCGGGTGAAGAGAGAAGAAAATTAAGAGGGAGGAGAGAAACAGCTTGGTTTAAATCGGATCCCCACCACTGATCACAGCCCAAGCGGCACTACCGCCTTCAGGCCCCGGTAGTACCGCAAAGCCGGTACTACCGCTATAAACTGCCGGTAGTGCCAGCCAAAGGCAGAAAACCAGGAAACTTAAGATAATGGGTTGTGAAATTGTTCTTAAGATATTTCATAGCATTATGAAGGTATTTTAGAGTATTTCCAACCGAGAAGACTATCAAGAAACAAAAGGCTTGAACACGAGCGAATAAAAGATCATGATTGATTTGTTCGAGTCGAAAATACCTCATAGAAGACTAGAATTATTATCAATCTAGTTCTATTGGCAAAACTCGATCTGTGCTTTAGATAGATCAATATAGATCAGGATTTTGGACTTGATAAATTTTTTAAAAACACAATTGTTTTTATTATTGAAATAAAGAAGATACAGTATGATACTAGTTTCAAAAAGATGAGATTTATATAATAGTACATTGTAAATGAAATTTTTAAGTAACTTTGCATTTTTATTAAACTAAGATAAATTATTTTCAAATAATTTTACCTATAGGGGTTTAGTTATATCTTTTGAAGATTAATAGCACCATTTTGATTTTTCACTTTTAGGGGATGTGATATATACATGAAAAGCATATTACTCCCCCTTAATGTGAGACGCGACTAAAGGAACAAACATTGAATAAAATCAATAATTATCCAAAAAGAGAACAACATTTAGGCCACATTTGAGATATCTATGACATTCAATTCATTCCTTAATTTGCAAAATCTAGCTTCATCCAAGGGTTTGGTGAGAATATCCGCTAATTGATTTTCAGTTCTAATGTGACTAATTTCAATATCTCCCTTACTCACATGATCTCGCAAGAAATGATGGCGGATACCTATATGCTTGATTTTTGAGTGTTGGGCTGGGTATTTGCTATTTTAACAGCGGTTTCATTATCGCACAAAAGAGGCATCTTTTTGAAATTTATTCCATAATCCATCAAAGTTTACCTCATCCATAATAATTGAGCGCAACAACTGCCGGCTGATATATATTCGGCTTCGGCGGTGGATAGGGCTACTGAATTTTGCTTTTTAGAAAACCATGAAACCAAAGATCTACCTAGTAATTGACAACTTCCGGAGGTGCTTTTCCTATCCACTTTGCAGCCCGCATAGTCAGAATCCGAATATCCGATTAAATCAAACTTAGCACCTTTAGAATACCATAACCCTATATTTGAGGAATGCTTTAAATATCTTAGAATTCTCTTTACGGCAACTAAATGACATTCTTTGGGAAAAGTTTGAAAACGAGCACACATGCAAACACTAAACATTATATCGGGCCTAGATGCGGTGAGATAAAGTAAACTACCAATCATGGATCTGTAAAGTTTTAAGTCTACCGGTTTACCTCCCTCATTTATGTCGAGATGCTCGTTTGAAGCTATTGGAGCCTTGATTGGCTTTGCATCCTCCATACCAAACCTTTTAAGAAGATCCTTAATATATTTGGTTTGGCTCACAAATGTTCCATTCTTGAGTTGCTTGATTTGGAGTCCGAGAAAGAAGCTCAATTCTCCAATCATCGACATTTCAAATTCCCTAGACATCATATCGCCAAATTCTTTGCAAGAATCTTCGTTAGTAGAACCGAAAATGATATCATCAACATAAATTTGACATACAAAGAAATCTTCATCAATTATTTTTGTAAAGAGTGTAGTATCAACCTTCCCAATTTTGAAACCTTTTGAAATTAAGAAATCTCTAAATCGCTCATACCATACTCTAGGAGCTTGCTTGAGACCGTATAGCGCTTTAGAGAGTTTGTAAACGTGATTTGGGTGTTTAGGATTTTCAAACCCGGGAGGTTGCTCTACAAATACCAACTCGGATATTTGTCCATTTAAGAATGCACTCTTTACATCTATTTGAAATAACTTAATATCAAAGCAAGACGCAAATGCGAGTAAAATTCTAATTGCCTCTTATCTAGCTACGGGTGCAAAGGTTTCACCAAAGTCTAACCCTTCAACTTGAGTAAAACCTTGCGCTACTAATCTAACTTTATTTCTTACAACTATACCATTTTCATCTTGCTTATTCCAAAAGACCCATTTTGTGCCAATTACATTATGTTCTTTAGGTCTTTCTACTAAAGTCCAAACATCATTTCGAGCAAAATTATTTAATTCTTCATGCATTGCATTTACCCAATCCGGATCATCTAGTGCCTCATCTACGTGAGTAGGTTCAAATAATGATACAAAGGAATAATGTTCACAAAAAGAAGCGACACGAGATCGAGTTTGGACACCCTTACTCACGTCACCCAATATTTGATCTATTGGATGATCTTTGGAGAGACCATGATGAATGCGTTGAAGTAGAGGTTGAACTTGTTGCTCATTATCCTTTTCATCTTCATTGATGATTTGAATTTGACTTGGAGTTGCGGAGGTTGAGGGCTCGACTTGAGTGGATGAGGGTTGATCCTCTTTGTCTATCTCCGGCTTCACATCTCCTAGAGTCATATTTTCCATTGCTTCTCTTAGCCCTTCTTCACCTACATCATCCAAATTTTCTTGCTCTTCTTGAGAGCCGTTAGTTTCATCAAATTCAACATCACAAGTTTTCTCTACAAAACCTTTATTTTTATTAAAAACCCGATAAGCTTTGCTATTTGAGGAATAACCAAGTAAGAAACCTTCATCATAACGACTTTGAAATTTGGAGAGCCGAACACCCTTTTTCAAGATATAACATTTGCAACCAAAAACTCGGAAATAAGAAATATTCGGTCTTCTTCCAACAAGAAGCTCATAAGAGGTCTTTTTCAAAAGTCGATGCAAATAAAGTCTATTTGTTGCATGAGAAGCGGTATTAATGGCTTCCGCCCAAAAACTATCGGAAGTACCATATTCATCAAGCATTGTTCTTACCATTTCAATTAATATTCGATTTTTTCGTTCTACAACTCCATTTTGTTCCGAAATGTAGGTTGCGGAAAGTTCGTGCTTTATTCTAAGTTCATCACAATAATCTTCAATTCTTGTATTCTTGAACTCGGAACCATTATCACTACGGATTTTCTTTATTTTAAAATCAAATTCGTTTTGAACCCTTTTTGCAAACTTTTTGAAAATTTCGGAGGCTTTGGATTTGTCATCTAGAAAGAATACCCAAGTATATCTAGAGTAATCATCAACAATGACTAAACAATAAGAATTGCCCCCGATGCTCTTATAGGTTGTCGGGCCAAACAAATCCATATGTAAGAGCTCTAATGGTCTAGATGTGTACATGATACTTTTTGAAGGATGAGAGTTAGCGACTTGCTTGCTGGCTTGACAAGCACTACAAAGTCTATTTTTCTCAAACTTCACATCTTTCAAGCCCACAACTAAATCATTTTTAAAAAGTTTTTTAAGTTGAATCATCCCAACATGAGCTAGTCTTCTATGCCATAACCATCCTAAAGATGTCTTTGCCATTAAGCAAGTTTGAAGGCATGAGTCATTTGAGGTGAAATCAACTAAATACAAATTTTCAAATCTAAATCCTTTAAATACTAAAGAATTATCATTTTCTCTAGAGATGACAACACCATTTTTAGAAAAGCTACAAACACGACCAAGATCACATAATTGAGCAACGGATAGCAAATTGAAATTTAATGTTTCAACTAGAGATACATTAGAAATGGAAAGATCATTTAATATGGCAATTTTAGCTAAACCCAATACCTTTCCTTTGCTATTATCGCCAAATGTGATTTTGTCGTGTTGTCCGCTTTCCGAATCAAATGTAGTGAACATTTTCCGGTCGCCAGTCATATGTTGGGTACATCCACTATCTAGCACCTAATGCCGTCCATCGGTCTTGTAGTTCACCTATAAAATAAAATCAAACATTTTTAGGTACCAAAATTTGTTTGGGTCCTTGGAGGTTAGTAACCAAGGTTTTGGGAAGCCAAACGTCTTTCTTTCTTTGGCCAATTATTGGGATCCCAACAAATCGAGTAAAAACTTTACCATTTTTATCTCTTTTAAGTACATAGCAAGAATCATGAATATTTTCTTTAGATGCTTTACTTAATGAAAAATCAATAGCTAAATGTCCTACGTCATGATATTTATAACAAAATTTACCATTTGATTTCACAAAGCGAAGAGCCTTGCTACTTAATTTTTTATTCCTTTTAGGGATGTATCCTAATCCTTCTTTATTGTAAGAACATCTTTGACTATTTAAAATTTTATTTAGAGTATCCTTACCCTTAAAGCATCAATCTAAACTTTTGTTGAGTTTATTCACTTGTTCTTTAAGTTCATTATTTTCAACAATCAAATTTTCATGACATGAGTTACCACTAGAACATGATATATCAACTAAATCATCACATGAGGTAGCGATGCTTGATTTTGCCACATAACATGAGTCAATTTCTAGTTTAGACAAATCATCAATAATATTGCATTCAATACCAATGTCATTTGAGGACTTTGAATGATCCTTGGCAAGGAGAACCTCATGAGCTTACTTTAACTCCTCATAAGAGTTTTTGAGAGAAAGAAACTCTTTTCTCAAAACCTTAAATTTTGATTTCTCTTTGCCAAGATACTCATTTAAATCCTCAAGCATATCCATTAACTCATCATATGAAGGTTCATCATCATCATTTGAATTTATCTTAAATTCTCGTTTAGCCATGAGACATAAATGAGTGACGAATGGTGATGATGCTTCTTTGATGGCGATGCCGACAAGACCCTTCTTCTTCGAGGGTGTATCTTCTCTGGATGAGTCGGAATCCGAGTACTCTTCTTTGGAATCCCACTCTCCAATATGAGCTTCGTCTTTGCCATCCTTTTAAGCTTCTTGAAGAGCTTCTTCTTCCCGTGGAAAAACTTCTTCTTGGGTGACTTATTCTTGTCATCCTTCTTCTTAGGGCAATGAGAGGTGATGTGTCCCTTCTCATCACACTCATAGCATCGGATATTTGCATACCGGTTGGTGTTAGAGTGTTGCCCTTTCTTAAACCTTTGCGGACCGCTTGAGCTAGAGCGCCTTCTCATGAACCTTTTCATTCTTCTCACGAGGAGTGCCATCTCCTCCTCGGTGTCTTCATCTTCGGAGCCCTCATCACTTGACTCCGCATTTGCCTTGAAGGCGATGTTCTTCTTTTTAGAAGAGCTTTGTTCCAATAGCTCTTCTTTATCTTTCTTGTAAAGCTCATTTGTAATGAGATTTCCAAGAAGTCCGGTGGGTGCCATTCTCGGCAACTCCGATGAGTTGAGGAACAACGTCACCAAAGTCTCGTAATTCTTCGGAAGAGCCCTAAGCATCTTTCGAACAATATCAAAATCGGTTAGTGATGCACCAAGTCCTTTAAGCTCGTTTACAATGTTATTTAGCCGTGAGTACATTTCATTAATATTTTCATGGGGTAACATAATAAAGCTCTCATATTTGATCCGAAGCATATGCAATTTGGCTTCTTTGACCGAGGATGTGCCCTCATGAATTTCTGAGAGGGTAGTCCAAATCTCATGAGCGGTTTCGAGGTTGCTCACTCGATTGAACTTATCCGCGTTCAAAGCACCAAAAAGAGCGTTTATAGCTTGAGCATTGAGATGAATGTTTCGCTCTACTTGTTCTATTGTAAGTGGGGGATTTGCTCCCGGAGCGATACCCTCATCTACATTCTCCATATGCTTGGGCTCATAGCCTTAAGATAGACGGTCATGCGAATTTTCCAATATGCATAATTTGTGCCATCGAAAAATGGCGCCTTACCTATTGACACCCCATCACTAGACATCCTTACTCTTTAGGCGGTGAAGCCCGAATAAACAGTCCTTACTCTGATACCACTTGTAGGATCAAGGATACCGACTAGAAGGGGGTGAATAAGAGGTTTTTAAATTTTCAATCACTAAAATCAAATTCAATGATTTCTAAGCACGAATGACAATTTTAGGAATTTTAATATCTAGCAATTCTAATGATTACCAAATAATTCCTCTACTCAAATACTTCAATAACTAAACAAGTGTAGCACCAAGATGATCAATTTGCTAGAAATAATACAAGAGTATAAACAACGCAAACCACAAATGATGAACACGTGAATTTTATCCCATGGTCTCGGAGACTTGCCGGTCTCCCCTACTCCACGTTGAGGAGGCTTGAACTTCTTCAAGCCGGCTCCACTTGCTTGAGACTTTCTCGATCACTCGTGGTAGCTCTTCCCCGCTCCGGGTAGGTGAGCTCCTTGCCTTCACAACCGTCCGGGCTTTCACACAAGCTTCTTTGTGAAGATCACCGAAACTTCACGCCTCCAAGCCGTCTAGGAGGCGGCAACCTCCAAGAGTAATAAAATTGACGCAAGCTTGAAACTTTAGAGTGCTTCAATATGGCTCAACTAATGCAATGCACTCAATTTCCTCTCCAAAAACTCAAGAATCAACAATTGAATGCGCTTGTGAGTGGAGAGAGTTGCTAGGGCTTTAAATGAATTCAATGGAGTCACCAACCAGCCCTCAATACAGGTGAGGGGATATTTATAACCCCTCCACACTTAAACTAGCCGTTATTGCCTTTTAATCCAGAAAAATCAACCAGGCCGATACTACCGCCCTCTAGGGGCCGGTAGTACCGCCCCATGGGTCCAACAGCTATTTGGCGCATTTAATGCCTTGACACGTAGCCGTTACAATGTTTTCCCTCCATGGCCGGTACTACCACACTTGAGGACCGGTAGTGCCGCACCGTGCCAGCCGAAAGGATATTGCCTCTGTTAAATATCTACCGCAGGTGTAGGTGCGGTAATCACATAAATCTTGATTACTACCCCAACCACACCGATAGTGCCGGCACAGCTCACTTGGGAAAAACTTGTTACGTTAAAAGCTACGCCGTTAGAACTCCGGTAGTACGCATTTTGATACTACCGCCCAAACATCTCTTGATAGTCTGGGTTAACAATTTTGGGCAAAAACACAGGCGATTTTTGAATGCATGCATGAACTATCTTAATTTGAAATTGAGCCATATTTGTTGCACTCTTGATTTCAAGCACTTAATCAAGTCCTCTTTATAGTCTGACATCTAACCTATTAATCCGATTTTTTTTTTCAACACCAAGATCGGTAAAAAGACTAAAAATTAACCTTAAAATTTTATACCTTGACTTCGTGTTCCTTTGATGCACACTTTTGCCTTTTTGTACTTGTGTCATTTCAACGGCCCTCAAAGGATCTTGATTCTCCTGTTTTCAATTTTCTTATGCAACCAACATTAGTCCTTTTAGCCTTGATTGTCATTAATTTCCAAAACCCTAATCACATGGGGGCCTAGATGCTTTCAAAATGCCACCGCTGAAACCTGTACTCAAGATTGATAATAAATCAGCAATATCTGTGAGCAAGAATCCAGTGATGCATGAAAGAAGCAAGCACATTGATACACATTTCCATTTTCTGAGAGAATGTGTGGAGAATGGCAGTATCGTTGTTAAGCATGTCAGGAGTGAAGAGCAGCTCGCTAATATCCTGACGAAGCCGCTGGGAGGCATCAAGTTCCAGGAGCTGAGGGAGAAAATCGGGATGGTGAATTTCGCTCGGAAGCAACATGATTAGGGGGTGATTTGTTAGCATAATCTCGTTGCTTATTAGTTAGGCTTGTTCTTTGCATTCGTTTTTGGTGTTTTCTATCTTATGTGATTAGCCCAAGGCTGTTTTCGGCACGTCTTGCATAAGCCCGAGTGAATGTGTTTCGCCGGGATAGTTGGAGTTTTCTGTTGTCACATGACCGAGCTAAAGAAGCAGTCGTTTCGGGAACGATTTAGCCAGATCATGCATGTCATTTGTAACAGGAGTTTGTAACTTATTTGGCTTGATAATATATAGAGGGATAGCAGAAATCATTGTGATTAGCGCGACACCAAACTTATCTGGCAACTTTATATATTGAGAAGAAATTATTGGATGACATTAATGTTGAGGCCATAATTGATGATTTTACATATAGCAATGTTAGAAGATATTTTTTAAGATGATCTTTACAAATGTTTGAGGTAAATAATCTCACTTTTGTACTTCCATTTATTTATCGGTAACAATTTCTATAATACACTGAATATTATCTTTTTAATTGATACATGGTAGTATAAAAATATTTTGATGCTTATGTTAGGGAGGCCTCCGTCTATAATTTCGCCTCGGGCCCCTAAAAACTCAGGACCGGCCCTGACACGGTGATATACCCAAGTTCAGGCCCTCAGCGCGGGTAACAGCCCTACGTTTTGCCAGATCTTTGTTGAGAAAATGTGGAGGAGGTTACAAGGGCTCTCCTAGTCTAGTGCTTCTTTCTCTATATCTCTTATGTGCTCTGTGTTCTCTCTTCTGTGTCCTCGTCCCCCTCCTCCATGCACCGAGGCGCCCTTATATAGACGGGCCGGCTCGGACAGGTGAGAAGATGACGCTATACTGATCTACGACTCATTAATTACACCCATCATTCGGGCCTTATCTCACTGACCCATGACTCATTTATTACACCCGTCCCTGTAGCCTTGTCCTTCAAGCCCTATTTAATGCCACTGCGCGGCTTCGCCCGGTCCGTCCGGGATATGACACTCCTGCGACGGGTTTGGTGAGAGGCGTCAGAGAGATGGGCCGTCGTCGTGTCGATAGCAGAATCCTCCATAATTAATAGCCCTGACTCAGCGTGTCAGAGTAAGGAGACTTCAGGCGAAGCCTTCTCCTAATTCCTTTGGTTGCCTCCGTGGCACGACAAGAGGCCAAACGCCGCCCGCTGCGAGCCACCGCCAGCCGACGCCCGGCAGTGGCGTGATCGCTCACCGCCGCCAGGCACCACGCGGCCGCCGTCCGTGGCGAAAGTAATCGCCCGCCGCCGCCGCCAGGGGCCACGCGAGCTCCTCGCTGGCAGCGGGGCGTGATCGCCTACCGCCGCCGAGGCACCACGAGCCACCCGCCGGGTGGCGTGTCGCCCATCTGCCCGAGGCACCACGCGGCCGCTTCGCCCGTGGCGAGGCATATCGTCTGCGCTTTCGCCAGGGGCCCGCGAGCTCCTCGCCTGGCGGGTAGGGCGTGATCGCCCACCTGTCCGCTAGGGCACCACGCAGATCACTCGTCCGGCGAGCAGGGCGTAATTGCCCGCCTGCTCGCCAGGGGGCCACGCGGGCTTCTCGCCCGGCGGGCAGGGCATGATCGCCCACTTGCCTGCCGGGCCGCCATGCTGGGCCAGGCCGCCTTTTGGACCTGCAACTTCTGCGGCGGAGAGGGTATCCCGGTGCAAAGTATACCGACAGTAGTACTCTGATACTAACGGAAATTACCTCTTTTTCGGATCATAGTAATTATTTTAAATCAGAACCTCTTACGAATGTAATTATAAGAATAGCCATATCCCTAACCGCCAAAACGTCCAAAGGTGACATGTGCCATCTTCCATGCTCCAGCACTGCAGCGGCACCTACGATGTTTGGAGAGCATGGCAGCTTCGATGACCTGATGAGCTTCCATAGCGTGGTAGGTGTTTTTGTGGTGCAGAATGCAAAAGATGATACATGTCATCTTTCAGTGTTCTCTGTAATTAGAAATAGAACAATTTTTATAATTATATTTACAAAAGAACTGGATTTGTTAAAAAAAAATTTACACGGGAGGCTCGTTCCATTTCTCGTACGCACCTACGAGAGATGGCGCGGGAGAGGGGGACCCCCTCACTCCTCAGCGTCCTCACGGCCTACTCCACCGCTTGCCCATCAGGGGACGGAGGGGAGAGCCCAGCTAACCGTCCTTTTCCGCATGGGGGCACAGCCGACTTTTGCGCGCACCGGTCACAGCCCACGCACAGTGCGCGCGCACTGTTTCCCTGCGGTTGCGGGACAGCGGCGTCGGGCCCCCGCAACAGGGCGCGGACGCCCGATGGGGATCGGTCGGCGGCTCGGCGCCCTGTCCACCTCGCGTCACCGGCCGTGTCGGGGCTCAGACGCAGGAGTTCGCGCATGTGACTACTGTGTTTATCGGGTACATGGCTAGACGGGCACACTGCACAGTGCGGAAAACGAGCGCGAAGCTTACGTGGTGGTTGTGTGAAACAAGGCCTACGACATCATCGTTCAGACAGGTCCCGAGGGAGAGGGGGGCTGGGGGCTGTGTATGTCGCGAGTCCTGCCGCGTTTGGAGCACCGAGCCCACGTGTTGGTGAGATGCTTTTAAGAGCTCTATTGGTTTGTATGCATAAGGACAGTTTCAACCTTTTATCTTAGCTGCTATTTATAGAATTAATTACGCTACTAAATAAACAAAAATCTAATGTAGCATAGAAATTAAAGAAGGGAGAGAAGGAAAAACAAAGAAACCGTGTCGCATGCAAGAAACTGGGTCGACGCGGGCATCAAAACGCAAGAAACGAGCAAAATTAGGGTTGAACGTTTCTGCGTGCTGATCAAGCTGTGTTTGTGGTGCATGTATTGGTTTATTGCTCTCTTTCTCCTCTAGACACTGCTCATGGAAACCATGGGTTGGGATTGCCCTAAGGCCATTCTCAGTGCAAGTTTCATAAGAGTTTCATTCTCATTAAATGAGATGTCACATAGACAAAACTGGTGACATGGCAACAAATTTATAAAGAGAGAAGAGAGTTGAGTTTCATAGGGATGAAACCTGGTGTATACGGTTACCAAGTGCTTTGAAACTGGGATGAAACCCCACTGAGAACGATTTGTTTCATCTCTACACCTTTTCTGGATCCCGTGTTGCCATATTGTAGTGTACTAGATATAATTGCAAGTGGCTACACAATTTATATGTCACATTTGATCACAACACCATGCAACAATTAAATGTTATGTCATACCTATGAAACTGCAAAATGAAACTGTGCATTGAGAGAGATTGTTTTATTCATCAACCTAAACATCTAAATATAACATGGTACTATTAGAAATCAGGCTCCGACTGCTGTGCAAGCAGTCTAGCCGTGCAAGTATGCAAATAAAGCATCTATATCAGACAATCTTCATCTTGTGGTTGCTGCGTTTTTGTTCAGAGGTGTATGGGGTTTTGGCAAATTGCACATAGGGCTAAGGGGGGCAAGTGGGGGGGCTTAAGTGCAAAAAACACAGCAACCACAGAATGAAGATCGTCCGTTATAGATACTTTGTTTGCATGCTTGTACGACTAGACTGCTTGCACAGCAGTCGGAGCCCACAAATCATGAAACGAAACTTTCACTAAAAAGCCTAATTATCGAGTTGTAGTCAAACAGGATACACATCTAGCTCTGTTCGACTGGCACAGACAGCGTGTGAGCGTCGAGGGAGAGCTTGCGTGGCATAGGAGCCCTTCACACGCGACCAATGTGAGTTACGCTGCAAGGGCACGCCACTGAAAGTCTGCAACAGCGCAGCCAATTAGCCAAATGAGTAAGATTTACCTTTTGGGCTGAATGCGATGCCTCAACACCACGCTGGAAAACCATGTGCTCACTAACAAATCATAGTTTTGGGACGTGCGTATCCATTCCGGCTATCGAGCTTAACGTACTATTATCAAAAAATTTTAAAAATTAATATAATTGATATTAGATCATTTTATTTACATTTAAATAGTTATTTCAAATTCGAGCTAGCAAGCCACTATCAAACTAAGCATCATTAACATTTTTCGTTTGAAATAGACTCATTTCAATTTTAAACTCATTAACTGTTGTAATCAAAGTAATTTTAATTATAGTCTTAACGAACTTTTTTAACAGCTCTACCGATGCCATGCTACACAGAATACACATCATGGTTGATATGTATTAAACGAAGACTCTATCCTACGAATAGGCGACGCCGCCATCCTGCTATCGAATAGGCGGTCCGACAGGAGAAGATCCAAGTACGAGCTGGTGCACACCGTGAGGACTCATAAGGGTGCAGATGACATGTGTTTCAGCTGCTGCCGCGTCTACGGCGATGTGCTATTAGAGGCCCCGAAGTGGCACGCGACGACGAATGAGTCCGGCAAGGAGTCCGTCGATATCCCCTATAAACTTGCCTAGATTTTCAAATTTTCCTAACTCCGCCACTGCATGATGCCTTCCGCTAGTCAATCAATTCAGCTTGAGCCACATGCGTCTACGTGACTTGAAAATGACATCAGCGGCAAATCGGAGCCCGGCTGTATGGGTTGAGTTACGTTTTGGGGGTGGCAAATAAGGTCAGAGGTAGACTCGTTCACCGGCCTTCGTTAGCGTTGTTTTCATCGCGTACACAGGGTAACCATATTTGGTTAATTAGTAGCCATGCTTGCTGCCACGTCAAACTTTTGGTCAGTTACACCAGCTAGTTTCTATCTGTTTGAGGGTGTGGTTTATGTACTTGACATGTTCCTAGCCGCAGCAAATCTCCTGGACAACAAAATTTCGGCAATCAATGTGCTACAGTTTTGTTTGGTTCTTGACCACAACGGCGCCGTATGTTTGACAAACTTTCGGCCTATCAGATTCCAAAACCAAACCAAACCAAACCACAAACACATCCATCCCTGTCCCGGCCCAGCACTCACAGTCACAGGCACACAGTAACGCCCGAACACGGGAGCCTCGCACGCGGAGGCCCACGTGCGCCACGGCAGCACCCACGCACCAGGGCACAGTCACCGGTAGCATGAGCAACAGTTCCGGCGCCAGCGTCCAGCGGCAGGCCCTCAGCGGCCCCTCCCGCTCTCGTGTAGTCGCCTGTCCCGCGTGACACGGCGCTGCCGCTACCTGCTCCCCCCGTCGCCTCGCCACCACTGTAGGTGCGAGAGCTTCCCGCGCTGGCCCTGCCGATGCCAACGGCGATCCGGCTAAAGATTCGGTTTCGGGTGCATGCTGCTGTCCCGGCGGTGTAGACGACGTCACCCGCGATTGGATAGGAAACCCCGGAACTTGCCGCAGACGACGGTCCCAGCAACACGGCGCACGACTGTAGATGGCGGTGATCCGTCGGGACTTTTGTAGGCAGGTTAACAGTACCATTTTGATCTCGACAAACTATGGTACTGAAAATTTGTGAAAAACTAAACGGTTTTAAAAGTCAAACAAATTTATTTTTTTAAAATTTCTCAAAATTTTTAAATTTGAATTTGATCGGTAAACCGAATAAAATCCTTTTCCAAACCAGAGCGGTACGAATGAATTTTATAAATTTTGAGTGGTTTTTGATAAGCGCGTAAGGATAGGTTCGTGCGCGCAACGAGAAAAAAAAATGGAAGCTGCTGGGCCAGTTAGTTGATTAACCGCCGCCTTGTGGCTATGGGGTTTACACGTGACATGCACGGAGGAATTGCCGACCAATCCACCAGCTCGACGTTGCATACTTACGATCCAAGGGGGTAACGGGATAAATGCCACTACAATCGTCTCAAATTTTGAAAATGTTGCTGCAATCGCGTTCGTTTGAAAAATGCCGCTTCGATCATCTAATACTCGTAGAAATACCATTATGATGAATACAAGCCGATTTGACATTAAGGTACGTTTGGTTGAGTGTATGAAGATGAATGGGATGGTACAGAATGGATGGGATGGTACAGAATGGATGAGATGATTCTGGATGAGATGGTACAGAAAAGGTGTTTAGTTGCCTAAATGGAATTATACATGTCGGCAAACTTTACGCCAGGGTACTCTTTCCGCCGCAGACAAGTAAGACTGTGGCAACCTGACGAGCAGGCGGGCAATCAGACCCCGCTCGTCGGGCGGCCGGCCCACGTGGGCGACTAAAAGGATGAGGAGACTTCGCCTCGAAATACCCTTCTCCCGACACGCTGTGTCAGAGCCATTGATTGCGAAGAGTTATGCTGTCGACACAACGACGGCCCATCTCTCTGACGCCTCACACCTAACCCGTCGCAGGAAAGTCACATCCGGGCGGGCCAAGGCGAAGCCATCTGGCAACCTGAGAGAATGAGGCTTGGGGGACAGAACTACAGTGATGGGTGTAATAAATGAATCGTAGATCGGTATGATGTCACCTTCTCACCTGCTCGAATCAGCCCAGTCTATATAAGAGAGCTCTGGTGCATAGAGGAAGGAGGACTGACGGACGAAAAAACGAGTAGAAAACTTGAGGGAAAAGCATTGTAACCGACTCAATATACATCAACAAAGATCTAGCAGGACGTAGGGCTGTTACTGTTGACGCCAAAAACGTGAAGAGGGTTTCTGGCCTACAACACACTAGACGAACGCCGGGTTCAAGTTTGCGCAAACGTGCCAATCGATTTGACCCTGCAATCGATAAGAAGGATAATGTGAAGTTTAATCGAGCCGATCCTAGAAGCGAATCGGCTAAAACGGAAATCAGCCAGAAAACCGATTGGAAAGGTAACTAGACTAGTCGATTAAGACTAATCCGAAGGTAAAGGCAGATTGATTCTGAAAAGGCGATGCGCAACAAGGCAGAATAAATCAAACCTGAAGAAATCGATGATGACCAAACAATCGGCGATTCACAACTTTATTCGATCAATATCGACTTACAAAGGGAAGATTACAGAACTAAAAGACTAAAAACTACGAAAGAACTAGCAGATGTGTATTTGATTGTCGTGGTTGTCCCCCTCTTCAAGCAGCCCTGATGCACCTTTTATACCCGTTAGCCGATTCGAGTCCTGATCCAACACGACAATGTAATCCGAATCGGCTTTGTAGTTTCCTATTTGGATTCTGTTTCCAAATATCATCCGTATGTTGTCCAAATCTTTTAAGGCGCTTCGTGTTGTATCCAAACTCACGCTTTTCTGCCGATTCTTGTCGCATTTTCCAAAAACTGGTGCAAACATATGCCCCCCATTTTTGGAAGATAACTTGTTATCTTTCAAAAATATATATCGGCTTCTTCATCCATCGGATTCTTTATCCATCGGTTTCTTCATTGTTGGTTAGGGAACAACGTCAGTAACTGCTATATTAATTGCGTCGTAAAAAATCTCGGTGCGGTTTAATGACAAGCGTCGCCTCAAATTCACTTCCCGCCACTTTTTGCTTTTCACCATGCTATATATATGCGGGACCCCACGGTCATTTTCACGCTTTCTAGCTCTCGCACTCCTTCTAATCGGCTTCCGTCTTTTGATAAACCATTTCGGCTCCTGCATACGCTCAAATTCGGACGAACCATCAGTCGGCTGAATGGATCCTTCTCAGGTACTGATCCCAATCCCTGAGAGTGAAGACCAATACTACCTAGGGCCAGTAGGAAACTCGACTGCTGACATAGTAATTAACGAAGAAATCCCTAGACTTCCCCTGTCGGCTCAAGGTTACAATATAACAAAATTGGGTAAAAGTTTTAGGGCTTGGCCGACAGCGCTAAAAGGATGGAGAAGATGGTACATTAGAGTATCGGCTCAGAAAAGAGAAGAATGGGAAAGAATGGGCATAGCCGAGTGCCTCCCCCTAAGTTTAGCTAACCCAGAAGGCAATGAGCCCTTGGTGGCCACGGCCTGTTATTTCTGGTCAAGCACTTTCAACGCCTTCCTTTTCCGAACTGGTCCCATCGGCCCAACGCTCTTAGACATAGCAGAATTATGTTGCCTTAGGCCTAATGGTGAACAATTATCGGCTTTCAGTGGCAAGCCCCGGTATAAACTAATCCGATCCAAGGGTGAAGGATGGGCGAAGTACATTCAGCACAACAATAAAGTGAATGGACTGGTATCGGTTGAAGAGCACGTGGCCTTTCTTAATCTTTGGCTAGATAGGTTTATGTTCTGTGGAGCCTCTCTTGGTCCGACCCAAGTATACCAACTAGTGGCTGAGCAGCTAGTGGAAGGTCGACGGCTTGCGCTTGGGAAGATGCTTCTTAGAGCCATCTACCAGATGATGCATGTTATTAGAAGTTGGCTTTTCTCTGGTTTTGCCCAGTTCGTTGTCGGCAACATAGGTGGTCCACTGTGGTTCATTCAACTCTGGCTTTATAGCATGTTTAGCCGATCTCTTATTTCTGAACCTAGAACCCGAGTGACAAATAAGACAGCAGCAGAAATAGTTTTGGAGTTATCCGACGAATTTCAAGTCCTCAGTTTGCCGCACTTCTTTCTGAATTCTCGCCGAGCTAGCCATTTTTCTGCTTGGTGGGCACCTATATCAGAAGCTCTCTACTTGGACCGTACTCCGTCGGCCATTATAGAGCGGTTTTTACCGGATTTTCATGGTAAGCGATGGCGCTTCCAGCGATGGCGGCGATGATTCTAGTGAAGATAGCTCGGACTCTTCCAGCTCATCGGGTTATACTAACTCGTCCGTAGCTGTAGAGGTATCGGCTTGTTTCAAAAAAAAATCTCTATGCCTTCAGATTGTTTGTTTCTACCTTTTAACCATGTAAACACTTTGTTTTCTACAGGATGCTGCTGCAGGCAACAACACTGTTGCGGGGTCATCGGCTAGTGGGCCCAAAGGGAAGAGGCCTAATCAAGCAGTGGTTTAGCGGCTATACCTCGGCAATCTCCGCATCGAGTCCGTCTCTGTCGAGACTTGAAAAAACCGCCCTCAAGTAAGTATTTTCGGTAGATAAGCTGTCTCTACCTTCCATTGCTAACACCCATCTAACATTTTATCTCAATTTGGTAGAAAAACCTAAATCGACCAAAGCTCGGCCGAACATCGAAAGCCTTGCGAGAACAAAGTCTTTGAGAGCTCCCCACGCATCGGCTTTTGTGGAGGTATATCCTTTTCGCCATCATTTTATCCATCAACGAATTAATCCTTGGCTTACATTTCTTTTATGTATATCTTGATAACGTCTTCGCTCGGTGGTGGAATTTTAACCAAACCTCGAGGTGTTCATTGCAAGTCTCCGATCTCGTCTCCCAAGACCTTTGCCTCTGCTTCACCGCCTCCATCGGCTCCCCTTGCTCCTGCATTAGAAGAATCAAGCGACCCTGTTGATCTGCTTGGCTTCACATTGGACGAGTTAGACGATCCAGAGACGATGATTTCTGATGACTATGTTGCGATATTAGTACTATCATCGGCGTCTCCACTGAAGGCATCATTGCGGTCGTCCGTTCGAGCCCAACATGCAAGAGAAGCTAAATCGGTTTTTCATGAAGTTTGCGGCCCGGCGATCTTCTTGCCAATACCCAAAAGCTAAGGGGCGCCATGGTCGTAGTTGAAGCCGACCTTCCCCGATACTATGCGAGCATACGGGGTATGTCATTTGGATGAGCAAAGAGTGGAGGTTGAGGTTGCTCGCGCCTAATTGCTCAGCGGGAGGCTCAACAAGCCGATCGCCAACAATTTGGACCGTTTGGTGGCGAGGCCAGCGAATGAAGCAAAATTTCGACAAAGATGCCTCTTTCTTTGAAATCGACCAAGGCCGGAGTTCATCGGTGGAAATGGCCAGAAACAATTGGAAGATGAACGGCCAAGCTTCAAGGCAAAGCGGCCGATCATAGCGCAAGTGTAAACCTAGCAACCTCCCTTTACGAGCAGAAGAAGAATATTGGCCATGCTATTGCCAAAGTCAATGAACAATCGGCCAAGATAATTCCTGTGCCTGGCAATGCACAATCTGATCAGAAGACGGTGGACGAGATCCAGGATGCACTTGCCAAGGCGGCAGCGGCACTGTCGGCTTTGGGAGCGGTGCCCGGATCGGGCTTGTAAACTTGTTGATGTTGTATTGAAGCGGTGATGTAATGCGTGGCTTTGAAACAATGTCGCCTTTGCATACTTTTGTAAACTTTTGATCTACTGTTTTAACCGATTATATTTATTCTATTTAATCGGTTGTTTAGCAGACTTACTTCCAAATTCTTGTTGTATCTTGATTACGCACCGATCCAAACGCTAGGGGAGTATTTCTTTAAATATTTCCCATTGATCGCTTTTGGTAACACAGTACCTTCAAGTGTTTCAAGTATGTACGCGTTTCCACCAACTGGCCGATTTATTTTATACGGTCCTTCCTAGGTAGGTGACCATTTGTCGAATCGATTATCTTTTGAACCGACCGGCAATATTGTTTTCCAAACCAAATCGGCTTCACTAAACGATTTAGGCACGACCTTTTTATTATAGGCTCTTGCAACTTTTTCTTTATTCTTTTTAAGCCGATTTAAAGTAATCAGCCTTAACTCCGCCAAATCATCTAAATTGCATAGCATCAATTCTTTATATTCGTCGGCTGACAGATTATTTTGCCTTGTTACCCGTGCAGACTCAATATTTATTTCCACAGGCAATACGGCCTCTTGCCCATACACCAACTGATATGGTGACAGTTTAGTCGACCCGTGAAACGCTAGCCGATAAGCCCATAGTGATTCTGACAGAGTTGAGTGCCAATTTCGAGGCCTTTCATCGATTTTTCTTTTAATCAGCTTGATTAGAGATTTGTTAGATGACTCGGCTTGCCCATTAGCCTGAGCGTAATATGGCGACGAGTTAAGCAGTTTGATGCCCAGGCTCTCTATAAAGCTTTTAAAATCGTTAGACATGAACATAGTTCCTTGATCGGTTGTGATAGTTTGAGGAATACCGAATCGATGGATAATGTGTTCGTTAACAAAGCCGATAGCTTCTCTGTTGGTGACTTTTTTGTGAGCGGCTTCAACCCATTTTGAAAAATAGTCTGTGGCTGCGAGGATGAACTTATGGCCCTTGCTTGACGCTGGGAATATCTGGCCGATTACGTCTATCCCCCACCCTCTGAATGGCCATGGCTTAATAATCGGGTATAAAGCCGATGCAGGTGCGAGTTGCACATTCCCAAACTTCTGACAACTTTGGCACCCTTTGTAATACTTGAAACAATCTTCCAACATTGTCGGCCAAAAATACCCAGTTCGTCTTAGGATCCATTTCATCTTATGAGCGATTGATGTGCTCCGCAAATTCCTTCGTGCACTTCACCCATAGCTACTTTTGCTTCTTCGTCGCCTAAACACCGCAAGCAATCCTTCCAATATCCGATAGTATAATTCTCCTTCTAACACAACATACTTGATTGCTTTTGGCGAACTTTTAAATGCGGTATGCGGGATGGATTCATTAGGTAAGCTTTTATTTCCGTTCTCCAGTCGGCATCGTCAACACACAGCACTGTTTTGTCGATTAATTCAAATGCTTCGTATCGGCTGTATTCCTTATAGCCTGAAGCTGCCTGGGCCAAGATGTTGGCCTTGTTATTCATCTCCACGGGCACATAGCGTCTGAAGCGGCGTGAAAGTGTTGATAACTTCGAGACAATGCTCTAGATACTTTGATAGCACTTCATCGTTGCATTTAAATTCCCCTCTAATTTGTTGTATCACCGGCAATGAGTCACCATATGCTTCTATGTTACTTGCCCCAATACTTTCTACCAATCGCAGCCCTTTGAGCAATGCTTCATACTCGGCCTGGTTATTAGAGCATTGGCTTTTAAGCCGATATGCGAATTCGATATCATGTCCTTTTGGCGAAATCAGCACAATACCTATTCCACTCCCCTCTTGACACACTGACCCATCAAAATGTAATTGCCATGGGGCTACATCAACCATTCCTGCCATGGTATCATATCCAGTTATGAAATCGGCTACTGCTTGACCTTTAATGGCCTTGGCCGATTCGTACTATAGATCGAACTCGGTTAGAGCATAAGCCCACTTTCCGAGTCGTCCTCTCAAGATTGGTGCAGACAGCATATACTTGATGATATCGTTTCTGCACACTACTATGCAAGTCGATGCTAATATATAATGCCTCAATTTCGTACAAGCAAAATATAAGGATAAGCACAACTTCTCTATCGGTGGGTACCTGGTTTCAGCTTCCAGGAGTCGTCGGCTTAAGTAAAATATTACTCGCTCTTTGCGATCGACTTCTTGCGCCAATACAGCCCCGATGGTCTCGCTTTCAGCCGATATATATAACTTGAATGGAATTCCCTTCTGTGGTACGGCCAAGACTGGTGGTGACGCTAGTTATTGTTTTATATTGTCGAAGGCTTTCTGCTGATCGGTCCCCCATATAAAATTCTGACCATCCTTTAATTTTAGTAATGGCGTAAAAGCATGCATTCTACCAGACAGATTCGAAATGAATCGTCTTAAGTAATTAATTTTGCCGATCAGCTTCTGCAATTCATTTTTACATGTCGGTGGTTTTGTATCAGCTATGGCTTTAACTCTTGCTTGGTTAACTTCAATTCCTCTTTGGTGAACCATAAACCCTAGGAATTGGCCAGCCGATACACCAAATGTGCACTTCAGAGGATTCATTTTTAACCCATGAGCTCTTGTATTTTGAAATATCCTTTCTAAATCGACCAAGTGCTGCCAGTCTTCCTTAGACTTAACCACCACATTGTCAATGTAAATCTCAACAATATGGCCGATTAGGTCGTGAAAAATCAAATTCATGGCACGTTGATATGTGGCGCCTGCGTTTTTTAAGCCGAATGTCATTACTGGCCACTCATACAACCCTATCGCACCAGGGCATCTGAAGGCAGTTTTGGGGACATCGGCTTCCGCCATGAATATCTGGTTATATCCAGTGTTCCCATCAAGAAAACTAATAATCTTATTACCTGAAGCAGCATCGATGAGCATATCGGCTATAGGCATCGGATATTCATCCTTCGGTGTGGCTTTATTCAAATCTCTGAAATCGACGCATACCCGAAGCTTACCGTTCTTTTTCATGACGGGAACGATGTTGGATACCCACTCAGCATATCGGCAAGGCCTTATAAATTTGGCCTTCAGCAACCTTTCAATTTCCTCTTTTATTACATTGTACAATTCTGGATTGAACCGCCGAGGAGGTTGTTTGTACGGTCGATACCCCGGCTTGATAGGCAGCCGATGTTCCACTAGCTGTCGGCTTAACCCAGGCATCTCATAGTATTCCCAAGCGAAACAATCCCTGTATTCTCTAAGTATTTTGACCAACTTATTTTTGTATTCTAGACCTAAATTTGCACTTACAAAAGTTGGCCTTTTTCTATCACCTTCTCCTATATCGACTTCTTCAAGCATATCGGCAGAAGTGAAACCTTGACCCAATTTTTCGCTTTGAAAATCTTCAATGGCTTCACAGGAGTGTATCCCATGCCGATAGCTCCTCACCCTGTCCTGTAATGCTTGGATCATTTTTGACTCCATCTCCCTAGAACTTCATTTGCCAGATCAAATGTGCCTGGCTTTACACTGATCGGCATCAAACCTGTTTTTCCAATGCATATGAAGTCACAATCGTCTAAAGCTTTACCTGATATGCACTCTGCTTCTTTGTGCGGCCAATTCACATCTGAACTAGCCATTGCGATATGAGCCGATGTGTCGGCTGATACAAATTCAACTTCATCTTCGTTCCATTGTACAAGAACTTGGTGCATTGTAGAGGGGATACAACAATTGGCATGTATCAAATCACGTCCGAGAAGCACACTGTAATTTCCTTTAGCTTCAATTACAAAGAACGCGGTCGGCAAAGTTTTGCTACCGACGGTTAACTCTGTGACCATCACCCCTTTTGCTTCAGTGGGGTCACCAGTGAAGTCATTCAACACCATGTTTGTTTTAATCAAATCTTCGTTAGTTTTGCCTAACTTCTTGCAAGTAGAGAATGGCATCAAATTCACAGTGGCCCCTCCATCTACAAGCATCCTGGATATCGGCTTTCCGTTGATGAAGCCCTTTAAATACAACGGCTTTAAATGCCGATGAAGATCTTGTGGTTTCTCAAATACTGCGTCTTGTGCGCCCGAGCCTGGTAGCGAAGCAGCGTCTTTAGCGATCGGATTTGATTACGAATTAATTTGGTAGCGTGAATACCATGTTGATATCCATGGGAGGAGTGTCATTTCGGACTATTGGTGATAGCAAATCGTCTGAGGAATCTGATTCGTCATTGGCTTGTTCTTTCCTTCTCCATTCCTTTTTAGTGGTTTTCATCGGCCGTAATTCATTGAATGCTTCATCCCTCTGCTTTTCTCCTTCTGCTTCTCTCATCTCCTGCGTCCTTAGGCGCTGGAGCCGTCTGTGTTGCGATCGGCTGAGCCCAGTCGGACACCATCTAGGCTTGGGCTCCACTGGCTTGCGGATTTTACCAACCAAGTTCTCAGTTGGCTCTTCTCCCTTGTCTTGGTTTGGTGTGCCCAACCTCTTTTTATCGGTCTCTTATGCCTTGATTCACCTTGATTTGGTATTGGCCTGTATAGACGTTCTTTTGCCGATTGTCTTGGCCAATTTCTTTGCGCGTAATACTCCATGGGGCATGACCTTGAGGATGGTAGCGCCACACCCCTTTCCCAACAGAATTGCCAAAAAGGACATCTTTCATGAGCTCTTTCTGCGTTGTCCATCCGATACATATTATTTGGCCGAGACACACTGTTTGGCCGATATGGTTCGTCCGGTCGAAGAGACTGCTGCTTCTGCTGATGGCTCATCCTCTCATATTTCTCGAGTAACTGCGAGAAAGTTGGCTTTGGCTTGAATGTCGTTTTCGAGGCGGAGACCTTTCGGCTTTGTACCATCGCCCGACTTGTAATTCCCCTTTTGGCTTAATTGTCCTTGAATTCTTCCCATCGTGATCAGCTTCAATCTGAAGCGAGCCGATCGTTATCTTCAGCGTTTCTCCTTTCGAGCTTGATTCTATGTCGATTTGCCGCGTCACTCTGGGATTACCGTTGATGATCTGCTTCCCTTTGCTGGAGCACTGGACCATGTTAATTGGGAAGGGATTGACATCGACTTCCATGGCCAGCTCTTCTGCAAACTTGAGCCGACCATCTTCAATGGCTGCCTGTATCTGCTGTCGAAAGATATTGCAGTCGTTAGTGTTATGGGAAAAAGAATGATGCCACTTACAGTATTGTCGTTTTTTTATCTCGTCGGCTGAAGGTATGGTATGCCCTTCAGGTAGTCGTATCAGTTTTTCTTGTAACAACATGTCGAATATGCGGTCACACTTGGATACATCAAAAGCGTATTTAACCTCCAACTTACTCCTAGTCGGCTTGAACCATGAACAGACAAGTGGTTTTTTAGAACCCTTTATCCATTCGGCTATATTCATGTCTGCTTTATCTTCAGAAGTTTCACTTGAACTATACTCAACCATGTTCACTTTAGCCTTATCTTTCCCGTTACCATTTAATCTAATTTTGTCCTTGAATTCATTATTAAAATATCGGCTTTCTTGTGCCGATACACGATGGAGCAGGTGACTTAAGTCAGTAAACTCCTGTCCAGCGAGTTTTTCTTTAAGTGGGGGAATCAGCCCTTGGAATGCTAAATCGGCTAGCTGGTTATCGGGTAACACTACACTGAAGCACCGATTTTGCACTTCTCTAAATCTCCTAATATATTCAGAGGCTGATTCACCAAATTTCTGTCGGATAGCGCTTAGATCCGAAATCCTTAATTCCAAACAGTCAGAGAAAAAGTATTCGTGGAATCGGCTTTCTAAATCGTTCCAAAAATAGACCGAATTTGGAGGTAGATTGGTAAACCAAGTGAAAGCAGTCCGCGATAAAGACAAGGAAAAGTCTAATCTTGACCCATCGACCGAAATGCTTCACCACCTTTGTCTGATAAATCGTCCGACATGTTCTAAAGTGGTGATTGAATCATCCCCTGAAAATTTTGTAAAATCGGGAATCCTAAAGTTATGGGGGTATGGCATGCGGTCAATATAATCTAGGTATGGCTTTCTATAGCCGATTGGTCTCCCTTTGGGTTGTAAGCCAAATTGTTCTCTCAAGACCATGGAAATCGTCGGCCAATTAGCGTTATTGGCGATGTAACACTAGGGTTTGGCCAATTTTGACGAAAGCGATATCACGCCCCCGAGTGCAAACTTCATTGGTCGGCTTGTTCTACGAGATGGGTATTCTTTGTTGCCATGCTGCACGTACCCATCGGCCTGGCGGCCGTAACCTCGAGCAATGGAGCGAACGGCTCGTGTATGTAACTACTTTATATGGGCCAATTTCTAACTTGGGTTGGTCCTTGAGGTTTATAATTTCCATCTAATTCAGCAGGTGAGAAGCCGACTGGACATAGTGAGTCCCTGACGCCGATGGATCCAACCTTGCAGCGTCAGTACATGCATGAACATGAGTAATTGGACTCGGGCGAGGATTTGGTGGAGCCAACACGGTAGGCTGGGTCGGCATTAGTGAAGTCTTTGGTGCTTGACGCTTTGGCCGTGTTGGTGTTTGAAGCCACGAGAATATATAGGATCGTTGGGAGTGGTTGCAATGGGTCCATCAATCCTCCAGACGTAGCCAGTCCTTGTGCGATCATTTTTACACTATTCTCTATCATCGGCTTCAAGGTCGTGACCAAAGCCGATGATTGATTAATGTCGTGATGCATAGATTGCTCAATCATAGCAGATAACTTCGGCTTGGTGGCATGTATCGGCTTCACGGAGTTGATGTGATGCGGCCGTAGCGGGTTCGATGTTGGAAGTGCCATCTTCTGCGTGACTCCTCGTCGGGTTTTTCGATAGCAACCCAACATCAACTCCTCCAAGGCGCTTTCCGATCTTGATTTCCTTGCGGCGCTCGAGTTAAATCGTCAAAGTGGAGCGATTATGGCCGGTGTTCGTCGGATGGTGCGATGATTTACTGCGGTCATCTTGTCGATCGTTGTCCCACCGGGCGTGCCAAAAATGTGTTGACGCCAAAAACGTGAAGAGGATTTCTGGCCTACAACACACTAGACGAACGCCGGGTTCAAGTTTGCGCGAGCGTGCCAATCGATTTGACCCTGCAATCGATAAGGAGGATAATGTGAAGTTTAATCGAGCCGATCCTAGAAGCGAATCGGCTAAAACGGAAATCGGCCAGAAAACCGATTGGAAAGGTAACTAGACTAGTCGATTAAGACTAATCCGAAGGTAAAGGCAGATTGATTCTGAAAAGGCGATGCGTAACAAGACAGAATAAATCAAACCTGAAGAAATCGATCAATATCGACTTACAAAGGGAAGATTACAGAACTAAAAGACTAAAAACTACGAAAGAACTAGCAGATGTGTATTTGATTGTCGTGGTTGTCCCCCTCTTCAAGCAGCCCTGATGCGCCTTTTATACCTGTTAGCCGATCCGAGTCCTGATCCAACTCGACAATGTAATCTGAATCGGCTTTGTAGTTTCCTATTTGGACTCTGTTTCCAAATATCATCCGTATGTTGTCCAAATCTTTTAAGGCGCTTCGTGTTGTATCCAAACTCACGCTTTTCTGCCGATTCTTGTCGCATTTTCCAAAAACTGGTGCAAACAGTTACCTACACTGGGGCCTGAACCTGGGTACATTGGTGTGTTCTTTAATCTGTTGACCCTCGGAATCCCTCGCGAGAGAGCGATTAGGGTGTCCGACCGTGAAAACGCTCTCTACCGAACCTTATTCTCTGTCTTGGGAGAAATCTTGCCGGTGAAATACGCCGACCATACATTATTTTGATGGTTGTTTGGATGGAATGATACAGAATGATATGAGATGATGTTTGATTGAAAGGATAAGATTGGTTTGAGGGATGGTGCGAGTGAACGATCAAGTTCTGGATCGATTGGTTCGGCCAAATTGTCCGTACGGGATGGTGCAGCATCTTTTTAGAATATCCTAAGAATCTGTACCATCTCCTCCTGTACCAAATGATTCCGTTCAGCCAACCAAACGCAAAGATTAAACTAGATTCTATACAGAACGGTTCGATTCACCCTCGTATACTCAACCAAACGCACCTAATACAGTTCCCGTATTTCGATCTGTATTTTTGTGTGGGCATAAGTGCCCCTCTAGCCAGCGTTGTGTATTCGGTTCAACTCAAATAAACCCAGCTCTCATTCCTTCTCCAACACTTCACCCAGAACTCTCTCTAAAAAAATATATATAGCCAGAGTTAGAATGCGGCTGTGCACCATGGATCAAGCTGAAGCAGACCCAGCAAGCGGTGGCCGGCCCATGGTGACCACCGCCGCACGCCTACTCGCATACTGCTGTGCCTCCTCTCCCATCCCTTTCGTGCGGTCGTGAGCCAGACTGCGGTGGCGCCACGCCCTCGCTCGTCTGCCCCTTTGAAGGACACGACCCACGCCTGTCACGCTTCTCACCTCCCTGGCCGCGCACGTTGAAGGCGCGCAAGATGGAGTGGATTCCCACTGGGTCATATGAAGCACTTGTAATAGGCTCCCGGTTACAGTGATATCTCTCGATTAAAATGGTTTACCTCATTTGCTAACTTAGCTTCTTCCTTGAGTTCCTTCCCCTTCAACGAGTTCGGAGCTTCCAATCAATTCTTGACACTGTAACACCATTTCCGTATAAGGGCTTTTAGCTTACAACCTGATTAGTTAGCAATATGGCCTTTAATAATTATATGACCAGAGCAAAGCAGAGTTTTTTATCCTCGTCAGAAAGTGCGGAAGATTTGCCCTGTTTAGCGCATTTACATAATTTTTTTTCAGATTTGGTCTCCTCCCGAATAAAATTGTAAACTAGCCCTTCTTGACTACAGAAGCATCGACAGCAACACGCGTCGTCTGCCGTACTCCCACATACTATAGAATATAGATCGGTAGCACTGCACCAACTGCGACAGATGAGCTACCACGATACCTGATTTCGTGTGAAAGAGGATCAACATTTTTTTAAAAAAAAGTGCAAGGGGACGAAATATAAGGAGACTTCGAAAGTACGAGACTACCCACTGTAAACAATATATCAACTCTAATATAAGCGGGAGAATTGCAGCCCAACCGGCCTAGCCACGTGTCGCCGTGCCAATTCGCGAAAAAGTCCCTCCATTTGTTCGAAATTACAGATAGGACCTTCGTGATTTTTTGTGAGAGAAAGATATTCTTTTTTCTTCGCGTTTAGGTCCCTGGCGCGGTATTTTACAGAAAAATCTCCAGTTAAGTTCAAAATCACGAATAAGCCCTTTTCTAATTATTCAGGATAGCGAACAAGTCCAAAAAATTAACAAACAGATCCTTGCTTCTTACGTTCAAGTCCTTCCCCCGTTTTTCCAGTAAAAAAATGTTTTCGTCACCAAAAAAACCGGGAAAAAATGTTTTCGTCGCCCAAAAAACTCGGAAAAAATGTTCTGGACGGCCGGGAGGCCGACTTCTTGATGTACGCCCCCAATGGCCTCCGGGCGGACGGACCCGCGGGGGGGGGGGGAAGTGGCAGCACCCCCGCTCGGCAACTCCCTCGGAGGCAAGCTCCTTCCTTTTGGCGCTCGGCTCCTCCGCCTTGGCTCGGCGGAGCGCTTTTCTTGAGACACCACAGCAAGAAAAGCGCGGCGGCGGGGATCGAGAAAAGGCCACCGATCTGCGACAAATCAAGGAATGAACGATTAAGCGGTCGGTGGCGAGATAGCGGAGAAACCGTCTGAGGCATAACGCTCACCGCAGGCGGCGGATTCGCAAGGCAAAAGGCGCTCGGAGTGTGGGGCGGGAGGATCGTGACGTCCGGGGCCAGGAGGTCGCTCATTCGGATCACGAGTAACTCCCGATCGATAGCCTCGGCAACCTCCCGCGTCGGGTCGTCCTCTCGGTACTCGTACCCCAAGAATACCCGCTCCTTAATAGGCTGCACCCGGCGAACGGCAAAGTTGGAGAGGATCCCAACGCCAGTCAGTCCCGCCTCTTTCAAGTCGGAGATCAGGGCGAGGAGTTCGTTCACCTGCCCCATCTCGTGCTCGGGAGGAACCGCGGTCCAAGAAGGGGACACTCTCGGGGGCTCTCCGGAGAAGGACGGAAGGCAGGGCTCGAGGTTGGCAGTGGGAACCACTCGCGGTGCCACCCCTTGTTTGAGGTCTGAAGGGATGGCGAAATAGATCTTCCTCGCCCGTCCCTCGGTGGCCGGCGCCCCCAACCGCCTTAGGCGAACTCCTGCTCGGAAAGGGCTTGAGAAGAAAAAGGTTGCGGAAAAGATTGAAATGCGGGCGAATCCCAAGATACGCCTCGGAGAGGTGGATGAAGATGGCGATGTGAAGGATAGAGTTGGGATTCAGGTGGACCAATTCGACTCCGTAGTAGGAAAGAAGCCCGCGGAAGAAGCTGCCCGCCGGAAGCCCAAATCCGCGCTGAAAGAAGGATTCGAAGACTACGATTTCCTCGCAGCGGGGGGTGGGGTAGAACTCACCGCAGGCCGGGCGGGCGCTAATCAGAGTCGCCGGCGGCATCACCCCCATGGTGACCATCGCATCCAAATGCGCCTCCGTCAGCGTGGAAGGGACCCAATCGTGGGCGGGGCGCATGCGAGGGACTGAGGGAGGCGGGTTCGGCGTTTCTGGGGCGACATTGGTGACTCAAGGAGGAAGCGCGGCGGTGGCGGCTAACCCTAGTAGTGGAGCTCGCGGGAAGGACGATGGGTTTCTGGAGACGAAGAGGCGAGAGGCGTAGATCGCGAGAGGAGGTTAATCTGGCGCGGCCTGGGGACTATAAAGGGCCACAATTCCCGCCGGAGGCAGGGCCCGTCGCTACTAAGTTTGACCGGGGTGCGACTTGCGGTTGGCTGCGCCCATACGCGTCCCATCTTGGGATCGTGTCTTGGATGCATGAAGACGAGTCAAACATTGGGGGGGACCCAAATCCAAGGTACGCTCCATGATGAGCCGACTGTCGTACATGTACGGGTACCACTCGGCCAAGAGCCAAATGGTGGCGCGCTCCATGACGAGCCACGCTATGTACTGGCATGGCCAGGTATAGGCGCCATCAGACCCAAATCCAAGGTACGCTCCATGATGAGCCGACTGCCGTGCTTGTACGGGTACCACTCGGCCAAGAGCCAAATGGTGGCGCGCTCCATGACGAGCCACGCTATGTACTGGCATGGCCAGGTATAAGCGCCATCGGACCCAAATCAAGGTGCGCTCCATGATGAGCCATTGCCGTACATGTCTGGTACCACTCGACCAAGAGCCAAATGGTGGCGCGCTCCGCAGCGAAACCACGCTATGTACTGGCATGGCCAGGTATAGGCGCCATCAGACCCAAATCAAAGGAACGCTCCATGATGAGCCGATTGCCGTACACGTACGGGTACCACTCGGCCAAGAGCCAAATGATGGCGCGCTCCATGACGAGCCACGCTATGCCCCGGCTTGACCAGGTGTAGGCGCCTTCCTACTAAAACCGGGAGAGTTCGACGAAGTTGTCGAGGAAATTGAGTCCATCGCGACCTCCCCGTCATCACACCCAACGGCGAGAAACAGCCACCGCATGCAAAGGGCAAACTCGCACAGGACGGCACGGTCCCGAAGCACTCGGGGGCTACTGTGGAAGTCGCGTGACTAGGAGTCTAGTTGGCGGGCCGAATTGACCAGCCCATGAAGATGGACCGAGCCCACCTGGCAAAAGGAAGGGGGTTCTAGAAGAAGCCAGACGGGTGCAGAGAAAGGAGGAGCGGGAACCGCGGGCGCCAGGAGCAGGTGAGTAGCAGCTGCGCTTCTGCAACGGGTGGCGCTGCTCTGCATGGTACTGTGTTTTGTCGGATGCTAGAGGACGGTCTTCCCTGCCATCTCCAACAACTTCCGCCGCTCTGTCGCCCCGCTGCGCCCAGCAACTCCCCGGCCGTGCCCAGGGGATGCCCTGGCCGGTGTATATAGAGAGGGAGAGAGCTTCTTGTAAGAAAAAGAGAGAACGCTGAAACACACACAACAACAAAGAAAGCAGGACTAGGGTATTATCTCCATTGGAGAGCCCGAACCTGGGTAAAAATCTCTCGCGTCTTGCTTTACCATCTGGCTCAGATCTTCCGCCTAGTCCCACTCCCTCTTCTTCATTGTCGGGAACAACCATCGACAGGTCCTTCCGCCGGTTATTTTGCAAAAAAGGACCCTGTAGTTCTGCAAATTCAACTCGAGCGCCGGTTCTCTAAACCCGAAAAATTTAAAATTACGTTTAGGTCCGGTTATTTCTTTAGGCTCGAAATATTTTAAATTACATTTAGATCCTTCTACCATTTTTGCAATAAAAAAAACTCGCTCTCTATTCTATCTAGTATGATCCATGTATGGGAAATCAGCCCATGCCGGAAACAAAGACAACTTAAAGGACACAATAAAGGGTCGGGAGTCACAGGACTGCTAGAAACCAGTTTTTCTGTTTTTACCATAGTGTTTGGTTACGTAATGTATTTCGGTTTACTCGATCATCAATCCGTCATAAGACGCACATGGCCACCTGAAAGGTTTGGTTACAAGTTCATACATGGTTTCTTCGTGTTCTGTATACTTCTTTTCGTCCTTTTTTTTGTTTGTATATACTAACATACATGCGCTTTTGCAGATTCCTTCCGGAAGGAACCTAGTACAACGCATGACTCATAGAGCCCCCCAGATTGCACCAGCTAAACAAGGACAACCACCGTTATGCTTTGTAGTATCTTCCTTTCCTAAATCACTAATGCACCAAGTGGCTCTTCGTTTGTACGTACTACCTTCCATCTTACATTAGCCAAAAAAAAACCTACGAAAGACTAAGACGTCAGTCATAAGATTAAATCTAAAAAAATCTACAAATAACACTCGTTTGATCGTATGATATACGGTCCTTGGTTAATTTGATTGCTCAAGAAATAGCAGATATTTGACAACAAAAGTGCACTGCTAAAGCCATCCGATCAGCACGTAAGGGTGTGTTTGGTTGCTTGTATAAGTGGTATATATATGAGATAGGTCAAGAAAAAAGTAATCTATATGTTTGGTTACTTGAATAAAACCACCTCACCTTAGATGATGAGATACAAATTTAAGAAATATTCTTTATAGATGCTGAACTATTCCATTCACCCTAAGCAATAGAACTAAATGGTATAGGATCATCTTATCCCATTCAACCTCATCCTACCAACCAAACACACCCTACGTATACCGGGATCTAGCGTTGGATGAAGTCATCACTTTCCTAACCCCGTAATAAATTTTTTCAGCAAATTTGGCCCCCTTGAGAACAAAATTGTAAAAATAGCCCTATTCCTAATTGTGGAAGGACCTGAAGATGACATGTGGCACCTTGTGCGGTCTCACAGCTCTAGGGCCGCGGAAGGTTATAGTGCTATCGGAGATAGGGTTACTTTTACAATTTCATTCGCACAGAGACTAGATTTGTAAAAAATATCACACACGTGAGCTAGAAAACTAATCATTTCTCACGTTGGACGATACACCTGAATCATTCCTACCCACTAGTTCTCCACTCTTCTTTTTCTCTCTCGCATGGACAAAAAACCCTAGCTAGCCAACACAGTTGTCCTGCTCACTATAGAGCCGGTTTGGTATGGACGTAGCTTTTATGCAAAGTTGTTTTTTGGTTGGGTTGTATAGCTGAAGGATTGTACGGCTAAGTTAAAAAGGTTTGGTGTTTGGCAATCTCACTTTCAGCCTAGCTTTTAGGTGTAAGAGGTGTGGGTCAGAAATGAGGGTGAGAGGGGTGTGGTTTGCACTTGCTTGCCGACTCATCTCCCTCGTGATGGGAGATGCTCTAGCGCTTTCTCATCATCTCCTCCATCTACATGTGCCACTCACAAAGTGTCACACCAGAAAGGGTCCAAAATCCCGGTGAAATTTCGGTTGAGATTTCGGATTTCGGCGAGAGCCGAGATTCCAAATCTCGTTGGAACAAAAAAAATTCGAAAATTTTAGAATTGCTACAGTGATTCCGGTAAATTTCACCGAGATTTCGGCCTTTTGGACCAAAATTGTAGAAATTGGACCAGTTTTGATGATTTTAGGATCGTATTTCACTCTAATTTTTTGTGGAGAATTATAATACCTTTTATAAGAATTACATGTGAAATTTTTATTAAAAAATACATATATAAATTTGCCTTTTGAACTGAAATATAAGAGTGCATTTGCTCTGTGCATGCAGGTACCTGATTTTCCCGTGTTAAGGAAAAAGCTTCTACACTTGGTACTAAGGTACGTTGTATCTTGCCTCTTACCTCATTACATGGGATTTGTAGTTACCTCTCTTCTTTCTTGATTGTTGTTTGTCATAGCTACAAACATTACTGAAGAAATGAAGAAAGAACTCGAAGACCTAGATAGCTGGTGGTAACCGGTTAGATGGTTTATCATCCAGTTGTGCTTGTAATCAAGAATTTGACTACGACTGTTTCACCTGAAAAAGCTCCTAGTTAGGATTAATAACTATCCTGTTTTCAGTTTGTGTCAATTTTGATAGTTCTGATTGAGCACAATATAAATATTGATGCTTGTGCAAACAATCACTAGCTTAAATAATTCATTCTTATACATTTTCCTTGCTTCATAGGTATAACTTTCGGCGAGTCATAGGAAAGAGAAACTTGAGTCTGGGACACTTGGTAAATCCCTATTCATTTTACTAATTATGCATGCTATCATAAGTGAGGCATCGCACATTCTTAAACAAATATTGCAAAGAGGTACTAAAGTTTGGGGAATAATAAATTTCATTACCTTGTTCATTGTGCACCTCTTAAGCATATCTGTTTACGCTTTGCAAATGCTTAGTATTTTAAATTCAAACATATAGAAAATATAAATAAATACTTGCATGTTTTATTCATAATTTTTTCTAGTTTTGGGAGACTATTTCACAGGAGGTTGAAAATCACTGAAATTTTGGCAAATTTCATTGAAATTTCGGTTTCAAATTTACTGGATTTTAAATTTACTTTTTGGATTTCATTTGGATTTGACCGAGATTCCGAAATATCGCCGAAATTTCAAATTTTGGCCACCTTCAAAATATGATTAAAAACGAAATGTGAAACCTTGCTGGGTCGCTAGTTGCTTGCTTCGTCGGCAAGGGCCACCTCCTCTAACATTGGTTCCGAGTCTTCCGACGTGTTGGGGATTATTGAGCTAAAAGTTGAAATTCAGCGCTGAGTGTTTCTTCAATTGATCTGAGTTAAAATATGAAATTTATGTTAAAAGTTTTGCTTCTCAAATTGAAAGTTTATGATTTTCAGAGGGCCGCAGGGGCCACGATGTTCTCGTCGGAGTTCGAGCAACGGGAAAGTGTTGACTGTTGAGGCCTGAGGGCATGGCGTCCACTGAGACGAAAACCACTATATGCCCATTTATTAGGGACTCTTTGTGAACATAACCTAGTCAAAATGTTGGCAACGACCCAACTTTTCTTGGTCAATGCTGGCTTCAAACGGAACACTGGCTTATCGATTTTTGGAAAAAGAGACGATGGCAAGACGGTTGCTTTGGGACTTTAACACGTGCAGCCTAAATTACTTTGCTTACCGATTTGTGTCCTCCTTTCTCAGATCAGTTTCCTTTTTCCTAGTTCTCGCCTTAATTTTGGAGTAGTTTCCGCGTGCTCCTACTTTGGTGTTGCACGTCCCGTTGTTTTTGGAGTTTACTCCATGATCGATTCAACCACGCACCACAAACGGGAGTAGAGAGGTAGCGAGGCAATAAGCGTGTAAAAAATAACAGGAAGCTCAGAACCCTAAACCAAACCAATCGACTGGAATATTTTGAGGCAAATCCAAAGCTCATTTCAGTGGTAAAAGAGCTCACTCGAAGAAGAAGAAAAAGGATTCTCCGCCAATCCGAACACGCCCAGCCATAACTCAGGCCCAGGCTAGACTAATGGTTAAAATAAGGCAAGATCTGTCTTGTCGAGCTCAAAAGTGGAAGGCTAGAGGCCAAGCACGTCCACGGCTCCATGTAACCATCCGTTTTGTTACGTTCAATCTTTTTTCTATTAAGACCGTCTTAGGAAAAGATTCCGGTAGCCCTTTCTCATGACGCTATGTCCACATGAGAAATTGCAGCATGAATCCCCAGGGTATGTAGAAACTCTGCTAAAACACCGGTAGCCTGTATAACTATTCGTCACAACTTTTATCCACATCGCAACATATAAGAAGAAATAATCGATGCTATGCTTATCAAAAGAAAGGCAGATATTCAATCATTAATAGCAAAAATATATACGGTAGAAAAACACATGTTATATAAAATCACAAAAAGGATATACCCACCATACATATTAGTACAATCGATAATCATATGAGTCATATTTTGAGAATATGACTTGGTGCAAAATAGAAAAGTCAGAAAGAATATAAGGACATAGCTACCATACATATTAGTACAATCGATAATTATATGAGCCGTATTTCAATAATGTGACTTAGTGCAAAATAGAAAAGACAAAACGAATATAATTACCTTGTTTAGCTGGTACTAGCATACTATATATATATAGTAGTAAGTTAATATTGTGTATTTGAAACAATTGAATATGCTACGCTACCCTAAAAAAAAGTTAAGATGTTACTCACCTAGTGTAAATAAAATATTGCAAAATATTACTATTTCAGGACACATCGATAGTCTTCATTATGAACTTATTAAAAAAACCTCTCCCTTCAAAAATAAAAGAAAGCCATCCTCGAAGTCATACATCCCTCGCTCAGAGAACCTCGGAGTACCTGCCCTCAATAATAGGAACCACCCTTCACCGGGCCCGCACCACCATCCGCCAACAACAGTGCTTCAATCCCGCACGGGCCCATATATCAGCGGCAGTAAGCCAATGGCCGTGCCTGCACGAGCCTGCACGACTAGCCTAGCTAGCAGCTAGATTACCGCTTAGCCAGCCAGAGCCTTCGTTGGGTCAGCAGACAGACTGCAGCAGCTGCAGAGCGTGCGGTGTGTGTGGACGTAGCGAGGCGCGGGGGAGGGGCCCTAGGCCCCCTACCGACCCTAGGCGGGAAGCGGGCGCGGGCGCGGACGCCAAGCGCGGCTGCGCGGCTACCTCGGTCAGTCATCCACTGTGGCCAGCGTCCATCAGGTGCAGTACAGCGCGCGCACAGTGGCGCATGCCACTACCCTCGTGGCCTCCTGTTGCTCTCGCCCGGCCCGTCCCCTCCTCCTTCCCCGTCTCCAGTGCGCGTGATTTGATCGCCGGGTGGGTGGGGTGCGTGCAACTGCAGCAGCGCGCGGGGGCATCCACTGTGCGACGAATTGAGACGGCACGAGCAGAGACGCGCGGACTTTTCCACGGACACATGTGTGCACCACCCTGCAATTGCTACCCCTCCAAACTAGGGGTGAAAACGGATCGGATACGGACGGATAATAGCTGTACCATATTTGTTTTCATATTTTTTTTCGGATTCGGATACGGATACGGATAGTCGGATCTGAATCTGAATCTGGATAATATCGAATACGGATCTGGATCGAATCTGAATCGAATCGGATCACTGATCACGGATATTTATCGAACACGATAACCCCTTAAATTGTACACAAGAAATCAACAATCAAAGCTTACAACCTTTCATTACCTATTTGTTTTTCCTCAAAAACCTCACAGGAACCAAGAACCTTTCAACAAAAAAGACCGTGACAGACTTAATCAGCTTGTGTTTAGTAGCAACTAGCAAGCAACCGATATAAACCACATATCCTCCATATCCAATCAAACATCAATCAACAAATGGAGAATTACTATGCAGCTGGTGAAATGCTGTGGAGGCTATGTAGAACAATCTGTTGTGAAGTGTTGGCAGGCGACAAGGAATACTATGCATCAAAGAAATATGAGTGCCACTAGTAAGACCTCCTCAAGAGCTGGAGACGACATAGTGCCTCACCGAATAGCGCAAGATGTGTAAGCTAGGGCGAGATCATCTCCTTGATCTTGCACCGTCCTTGTATATCTTGAAGGTTGGGAGTATCGCACATTCTCTGCCTTTGCTACCATAGGGCTCTCATCGATATTTACGCAAGTTTGCATACATGATTGATTAGCAACTTGTAAACTTTTGTCGAGATGTGTTTGATAAGAAAACAATTATAGAGACAGATGTTAGGTGGATTACCTTGAAAAATTCACGAAGGGCACTTTCGAGCAAAGAGAGTCCACGGATGGAGTAATCTGTGTGCCTTCTTGCGATTCATTATCGCCATGAAGTAAATAATGATGACCCTGCGAAATTTCCCACTTTAATCATATTAGAGGCCATCTTATAAAGTGAACACTGAATTGATTAAATATATGCAAGACATATTATATATTGTTCAAGTCAAAACTTGTGAAATGCATAAGAATAAAACGAGGATAATCCCAATTATCCACAATACTAGCACTACTAGAATTCAATGACTAGACGAAAAGATTATGACAGAGAGGTTACCAAGCGAGAGAGTCCGCTCCATTGGCAATGGTGCATCTACTTCCCTCGGTGCACTCTTCCAATCTCCGATTTTCCTTGCATCCATGCATCTCCCAGATGGCCCTCCACCTTATAAACCACGCAACTCGGCAGGTCGACCGATTTACATGAAACCAAAATGCTACCTCACAAGTGTTCTCAGATTTTAATTCTAGCTCAATGTTCAACAAAAGAATCTTTGGATTTTAATTCTAGCTATGTTGCACTTAAGAATCTCTCTATCCATATGCGGAAGAAAGTCACGGAGAGCAATTGTATCCCGATATCCTCTACTTGTTTTGTTGGGGAGTTTGATTATGAGAGCATGTGTTTAACTCTCTAGGAAAACATATCATCGCTTTGATCTATTTGTTGTCTTGTAGCTTCATCTTCAATCATCATTGAGGTTGTGAGCACCGCCCATGGGAATGATCTGATTGTGGCATAAACAACTACCATAAATTACAAAGACAGGAGGAAATGTCACTAAAGTATGGCACGACTTGCTTCTAGAGCGACATCCTTGAGCGTTATGGTCAAGAAGAGCTAGTCATTAGTTTGAGCGAAGGTTAATCTCAAGGTACGAAACAAACATTACAAGTTTACAACCAATACCATAGCAAAATATGAATTGAGAACACCGATATCCGGCCGAGGATAAACACGACCACACGCTCATAAATCGAATCTTGGCCATTGACTAAGAATGTATCATTCTCATCACCATCGCCTCGAGCAGAGTTCTGCTAAGAATGTATCACCAAAGCTCAAAAGGATGGTCTTGGTCAAACCTTCATGGGCGGTCTTTGGTCGCTAGGAACTGGGGCGGCGTCGGGAGACACAACGGCGGCGCCCGCCAGTACTCCGTGGGGAGACGGGAGTAGTGGAAGCGAATCCGGAGGGCAGCGGCGGCGTGGTGATGCTGCAATGGCAGCGAGACAGCGGTGCAGTGAAGCGGTAGTGGCAGGCGGGGCCAGGCGGCGTCAGGCGAGGCAACACAGGCAAGGGAACAAATCTGGAGCGGCGGTTGGCTGGGAGACCGGAGACCAGACAGGGCCGGGGAAACGAGACCGCGGCGCCAGCCGGTGGCCCGTGGGGAGGGGGGGTGACTACGACCTAGTGAGTAGTGACCTGAGTGGCTGAGTGCCTGACGGGGGGAGTAGATCGAGTGACTGGAGAATAGGCGAGCCCACAAGGCCAAGGCCCAAGGCAACAGCGCCCAAAGTTCGGATATCCGAGACACTGTTCATCGGATAATCCGTATCCGTATCCGTATCCGCCGGATAATATGCTACCGAATCCGTATCCGTATCCGATAAAAAATATCCGTATCCGTATCCGATCCGGAACTATCCGAAAAAAATCCGATCCGAAACTATCCGTATCCAAAAATTATCCGGATCGATCGGAAACTATCCGAACCGTTTTCACCCCTACTCCAAACCGCGCACGCCCGGCCCGCGTATAAAAGACGGAGCCGTTTCACCCCGTAGCCCAGCGAGAACGAGAGCTACTAGCCTACTACTACTACTACGGAGCAATAGCGTTAGAAAAGAGGTGGTGGTGGTACTAGCCAAGAAAGTTAGCCAAGCAGCGGCGTTAGAAAAGAGGGTGGCAGCAGCAGCAGCAGCTGCTGTAGCTGAGGCCCGAGGGTGTGAAGTGTGGTTGTGTGGAGTAGTGGGAGTGCGTGGAGTAGGGGAGATAGAGACACACAGCACACAAGCGCACACGCGCACACACTGCACCACACACAAAAGCTTCATTTTAAGGGCGGTGCCACCACTGCTGTCGCCTCCCTCCTCCCTGCTCTCTGCGCTTTCTTCTCTCTCTCTCCTCTCTCTCCTCCCGCTTCCTCCTCCCTCCCTTCCTCCCTTTCCTCTCTCTAGCCGGAGAGGAGGGGAAGAAGGGGCAAGAAAGGAAAGCCACAGCTGGTTGGTTCCCTCCGCGCGGTTAAACCCCAGCAGGGGAGGGAAGGGAACGGGGCTCCGCCGGACGCAATGGAGACCGGCAGCAGCGGTGGCGGGGGAGACGACGTCCGCGGGCTCAATTTCGGCAAGAAGATCTACTTCGAGCAGGACGCGACTGGCGGGAGCGGGAGCGCGGCTGCGGCGGCGGGTGGCAAGAAGGGTAAGGGCGCGGCGAGCGGCGGCGCTGGGGCGGGTGGAGTCGCCGCCGCGCCGCCGCCGAGGTGCCAGGTGGAGGGCTGCGGCGTGGATCTGAGCGGCGCGAAGGCGTACTACTGCCGGCATAAGGTGTGCGCCATGCACTCTAAGGCGCCGCGCGTCGTCGTCGCCGGCCTCGAGCAGCGCTTCTGCCAACAATGCAGCAGGTAATAGTAATAAAACACTTTGCTACTACTGCAGTAAATTTTTCCCCTACTCCCACCCATGGAGTTGGTGATTTCATTCGTTTGTTTGGTCAAGTGCTTATTGCCGCATTAGATGCGGTGTCCGGTCTGGTGGCTGGTGGGCTCGCAATTTGGGCTCCATCAATTGCCTCCGTTGCGCCTCCAATTACTCCATTTTGTTTCTTCTGGAGTTGCTGCTGCTACTTTCCTGTACTGTTCCACTTGTGATACTCCTACTCCTACCTCAGAAGCTTGTTAGCTATGGTGATTAGTGTAGTTGTGGATAGATGCGGGTAAAATTCAGGACTGATCCATAGATTGGTTGTAAGAGCTAATTTTGTGAGTCGCAGCTAATTCGCTCCTCAGTGCAAGAAAACGTGTCCTGGAATTGGCCCACCATTCATAGGCATCTCGAAGTAGTAAGATTCAGTTCAGCTACCTCTTGTCGTGAACAGATTCAGAAATTCAGGTGCTGTGTAGATGGTGAGGTTCATTTGGTGATGCATGGGTGTACTGCTGGTGTGCATTTGGTGGATAGCAATTAATATGAAATTTGGACATGTGGGATCTGACCGGAATAGTAAGGGACGTAAAAGTGTACATCCTGAATATCTTGTCTGAGTAGCATATATAGTAAGTCTAGATTTCTTTTTTCTTATTTTACTGTATGGTAGGATATGAATGGTTGGTACTTGGTACACTGGTACTACTACTACCCTTTAATGTAGGGGATACAGGTTTGGATAGGGGAGATATTGGGCTGGAACAAATAAAAACAGAGTAGCGAAGAATTACTAGTAGTTCTAATTTTCAAATAGCCATTATAACGAACTAAGCCAGCAGCAATCAAATGCCAATAGAAATTGTTATTTACTTTATCTGTGGTCAGGTATTGTTCTTGTTTCGTGATTGGTCTGCTAGCCTTTGATTACTTTTAGAGAACCTTTTATCATTTATTATTTAGAGACTAATTTTTATTTAGAGAGTACAAGCGTACACCACCATCCTAAACGCCAAACTGAAGTAAAAGCATGTGATAGTGCACATCGGTGAACTTTTTGAAGAAAAAAAATATTGTCCCGTACCATTTCACATTGGCCTGTGGCCTTATGAATCATCAGGAAAAAGAAGGTTCTCGCTGCTGTTTGAAAGATAAAACATCACTTATGACTATTACTGTACTATAAGCCTTTGCGCGTGTCCACTATTTAGGAATGATTACAGGTGCTCTTTCCACATGGTAACCTTTTATTTTCCCAGTCCTGGTGCATGGATCTAATCATGAAAGGCGTGTCTTTGGTTGGCGTTGCTGCTTCGAACAAATGCAAATTAGATTAGTATTGTAAAAAAAACAAATGTTCTGCTTGCATCGACGCAGCTTTTCACGTGGCATGTGGTTTGCTTTTTTATTTATCTGATGCATGCTTGGTGTTAAGATAAGCAAGTAGCTGATTCTTGATTACAGAGTTAGCATTTCCCCTCTTTTCATGTGCATGCAGTTTTTTACAGAAAGAATCTCTATTATATGCAATTGATCCACGAATATTCTTCATTCTTCTTTTGTTGTGTGAAATTGATTATTGTTACGGTTGTCAGTATACTATTCCTAGGAATTTAATATTCTTCGTTAGTGTAACTCGTCAGGTTTTAAGATGCTGCCTATTCTCTTGTGACTTTGCACTAGTAAAATCATTTGTGGAGTTTGGATCATATGTCATTACTTTATCCATGTAAATCACAGGTTCCATCAGTTGCCTGAATTTGACCAAGGAAAACGCAGTTGCCGCAGACGCCTCGCAGGTCACAATGAGCGCCGGAGGAAGCCGCCACCTGGACCTCTCACTTCACGCTATGGTCGACTTGCTGCGTCCTTCCATGGTAACAAGTCTTTCTTTTCTCGTATCCATGCACTTGCCATTCCTTTGAATGTGCTAATTAACGCCCTGTTCTTGCAACTTTTGGTCCAGAAGAGCCCGGCAGGTTCAGAAGCTTTCTACTGGATTTCTCCTACCCAAGGGTTCCGAGCAGCGTGAGGGATGCGTGGCCAGCTATTCAGCCTGGCGACCGCATGTCTGGTACTATCCAGTGGCAAGGGAACCATGAATTTCATCCTCACCGCGGTACAGTTGCAGGATTCGGCGACCATGCATACAACGGCCAGGACGGCTCAGCGTCAGGGGCACCAATTCTCCCGGGCTTTGAGCTTCCCGCAGGCGGATGTCTTGCAGGAGTTGCCACCGACTCCAGCTGTGCTCTCTCTCTTCTGTCAACTCAGCCATGGGATAGTACCCACAGTGCCAGCCACAACCGGTCCCCAGCAATATCGACGACCAGCACCTTCGAAGTCAACCCAGTGGCGCCCTCCGTCATGGCGAGCAACTACATGGCGGCAAGCAGCTCCTGGACTAGCTCCCGGGACCATGAGGGCTCCAGGAACGTGCAGCAGCATCACCTGCCGCATGGGGCTGCGCTGCACGAGGTTCATCCAGGCTCAGTTCATCTCGGTCAGTACTCCGGCGAGCTCGAGCTCGCGCTGCAGGGAAGCGGCCCGCCGACCCAGCCGCAAGTCGAGCATGGGTCCGGCAGCGCCTTCAGCCACTCCAGCAATGCAATGAACTGGTCTCTGTAGGGACCAGTTCGTGCACTCCGTCTCTTGTTCTCACGCCAAGAGGCATGGAACATTGGGAGGCCTGATTTTGTTTGCCTTACCTTGTCGTTTTGGTTTTCAGGATGGAGGGGAAATTCTCAACTGATAGACCAGGAATTTCCTCCCGTGGAGCCCAATGTGTTCATGAACTCAACACGTGATCCTTATATATGTAAAACTGCATGACTTGGAAGATTGAATATGCTTGTCAAGGGCTTTTACTTGACCTAATGATCTCGTCGTTCTTGTGCCTGTTCACTGTTTGACATAGTGTGTTCATTTCAGGGTGTCTGGTTAGGTTATTGGTAGGTTATGTGGCTGATAACTGAAAGGGGTAAAAGGCACTAGTCACTAATGGTGGCTTAATCCTGCAATGGATTTCCTTTTTTCACAATGTACCATGAGTCCATGACCTTGCCCTGTTGTCCTGAGAGATCTTTTCCGGGCGAGTGATCTGGGAAAGTGTGCGTTCATCTCTTCTTCTGGTAGTTGGCAGTCTGCAGTGATTTTTTTAGACGCTCTGCGGTTAATTCTCCCCGGTTGTGCCATGCAAGAATGCGTCGAAAGGGCGTTCGCAAGGCAAGGAGGCACCAGGTAGCGAACAAAAGTTGTTGAGCGGGTCGGTCGGGTATGGTATCCTAGAGGTGAGCCTAATGCAAATTTAGGGCCCATGTGATCACCCATTCACCTGCACGCAAATGGCCTGATCCAAGCAAGATAAATGCATGAGCTACCGCTCAAAATTTCGTCGACATGCTATTGGGATTAAGGGTGCGTTTGGTTGGAGGATGAGGTTGGATGGGATATAGCCATCCAGGTCTGGATGGGATAGGGCCATTCAAGTAGCTGTTTGGTTGGGTGGACAGGGTTGGATCAATTTTTTGTTTGGTTGGATGTATAAGGATGGATGGAATGAATCAATTTTTTGTTTGGTTGGACGAATGATGAGGATAGACGGTTTGTTAATTCTAACAGAGAGAAAAAAAAAACTTTTTAAAAATTTTGGAATGAAAAAAACAAACCAAGTGTAATTTTAAAAATTTGAAATTTTTAAAAAATAAACAAAAGTACTAGAAAAGAAGAAGACAAGCTACAGTATTTCGTGACACTGTAGCAGCTACAGGCTAAAGCCTTAACCAACTGCGCTAACTGAGATTTATGAAAATTAAGAGCTAATAAACATATAAACCAAGCGCATGATGGATACTGGATGAGCCCATTCGGCCAAATATCACGGATCAGTTGATCCAGCATCTGGACAGTATATTCTCATTTTCTAGATAGCCCCATCCACCTTGCCTGTGAACTAAACACCTAACGACCAAAAAAACTAGGATCACCCCATCCCATCCATGATTTGCCCATGAACCAAACACTACCTAAAGGGAGCGATCAACTCGAAAACTTCCATGCTAATAAGGGCCAACTATTACACAGTCCCTGGTAAATCTCTTCATTTCAGTCAATTTTTTAACCACTGGATCTAGATCCAATCATCCACATCACTTTTTTTTTTCTCACGAACGGGATTGAGTTTGCTCTTCAATTTAGAAACTGTTAAAAACTGTCATCACTAATGGTTTAAAAACCGTGTGTGATAGGTACACATCACAGACGATTATTCACAAACATTCGTCTGTGATAATTACATTTCACGGACAGTCAGTACATAAGAAATCATATGTGATAGTAATAAATAACAGATGGTTCCATTTACGCACCATCTACGATAAGGATAAACAACAAACAACTGTGATATGCATTTTGTTTATACATAATTTCAGTTTGATGGCTAACTTCGGGAATCAAGCTGAGATATAAGATACACAATTCACAGTCGAGCTAAATATATGTAACACACGTTGAAAAAGACATAAGATAAGCAATTCAAAGCCGGGATAAGTACATACAGTGTACATTTAAAAAGACATAAGAAATATGCACAGTTCATAGTTGAAAATTCACAATTGAGATATATACATATAACACACATTTAATAGAATAAACGACTTAAAATTCACAATTCAAATACATCTACATGTACTTTAAACAATTTACAATTGAATAATACACATAATATGATATACAACTTATAGATTCTAAGGCACTAAACTCACCCCTAACACGAATTACATCAACTAGAAAGAAGGCGGAGAACTCTCCTCGAACCTTCACAAGATCCTCAAAGGGGAAAGAAGAAGTAGATAGTTTTTCTACTTGGTCGATACTAATGCATATAAGATGCTTAGGCCAACAGACTACTCCTATTTCTCGGTCACACAACCACCAAATTTCTACTACGTCAACCATATCTTTATTCTTAACTGAAAGGCTGAGACAATGAACCTCTAGACCGATAGCTATACCTAAGAGGTGGTGAAGGAGAGAGAACGTGGTGTGGAGAAGATAGGATGGTGACAATGTGATACAGATTGCGTGAAAATGACCCTTTGTGTGGTAGTAACATGCCCTACCACGCACCACAAAGACCAGCGCGGCCAGCACCTCCCTAATGGCACCATGCCCACCTGCCCATGCACAAAGCACCCACCCACCGCCGGCGCGGACAGGAGCCCTTCCACCCTGAAGTAGTCATCGACGATGGTTCTGCTACCGCTACTAGGGCCCTTGCTGGCCATTCTGTTGTAGCATCCAGACATTATCGTTACAGATCATCAATAGCTGCATTTTTTATTGTAATAACCTCCTGGTTGGGGAGGTTGGCGGCTGTGGTGCGAGAGGAGAGATAGGTTTATGGTTATATTGCCAATTCAACACATGATTGAGTTTGTCATTAAAAATTTGCATGAATACAGACCATGTACTTACCTATAGCTGATAATTGTTTTTGGGTTTTTGAAAACCTACGCATTTGATTTTAGTAGAATTTGCACTATTTTCACGTAAGGCATCATTTGTACTGGATATTTCCCCAGATGGTACACCAAACAACTAGAGTTTGTGCTGCACATGCTCGTTTCGAGGATTTGTGATTGATTGGGCAAGAGTGCCATCGACTAGAGCATTTGGGATTTAAGTGCGCATATAATGGGACATATTGTACTCCTAGTTCTATCCTTCATCGGTCCTGCTAGTTGGGTCATGCCACTTCGTTGAGCACACTCTCCGCTGCCTCTCCTTGGGCCCATGAAATGTGGGCGTGGCAGCGACGCGGTGGAGAAACTAGCGAGCACTATGTTAAGTGCGACGCCTCACCGGTCACTAGTCCCTGTCAGGGCACGACATGCCTGTGACATTTCTCAAACTCAGAGGGTCGTGTTTGAAAACCATGCAGTTATCTTTTACACAGATGGTTTTTAAGAATCACCTATGATAAAACATTTAATATAGATCTTTCTATAGTAGTATAGAGTGGCAATGAATAAACGTAAACCATACCGTTGTAAAAAGATGATTGATCTTGGTGTACTTACCAGTCAAAAGGATGCTCACCTTACTCGAAAGGAAATATCAAGAGGATCGCGTCAACAATCTTATTATTCTGATGGTTGAAGTTAAAAATTACCCGAGATTGCAATCAACTCATTCAATTCTGTAGTTACCAATTGATGCTTGGAGACCTGATCAACGAACACGCCCCACTCTGGGAACGCGAACAGCAATGCCTCGACAACAACAAAAACGATGTTTGCAAGAGTGATGGGCACGCTATCCCATAAGCTCGGATATGTGAACTGCAGCTACCAAGCTCCTGTGGGTCTATAATACTGCACAGATGGATCTATCAACGATCCATCTATAATATCAGTTTTACAGATAGTTCTATTCACAAATCGTCTATGATACAACTTAGACCACTATATAAACATATCGAGATCCTTCACGCAGATCTTAGCACCTAGCACGTTTCGCCTTCACCAAACCCTAGCCCCTAGCGTCCTCTTCCCCGACGACATCCCTCTTGGCGATCTCCTCCGCAACCTCTCTCTCGGCGACCTCCTCCTCAGCGTCCTCTAGTCCTTCCCCTCAGCAACCTCCTCTTCCTCCCCTCGAGCCCGTGCTCCATGCGTTTGGTTCGGTGAAACCCTGTATCCTTGTGGATCCTTATCCTGTGATTTATATAGATGATTGCTAAAATAGTAAACAAAATACACAAAAGATCGATAGGTAGGGCATGCATGCATAGTTAATTTATCCTTCAATATTATTTCACTGTAAGCCTCAATTTTATCCTTTGATCTTCGGGTCTAAAAAAATGAAGGCATGCGCACATAGAACGGTTGTAGATAAATGGCAAAACACAGATTGGAAGATGGCAAAATCAAATTAACTCATGTCCATATTTGGTGATTAGGCATAATAGTAAACAAAGTACACAAAAGATCGATATCTACCTAGGGTATGCATGCATAGTTTAGTTTATCTGCAACTTCGATGCTGCTACAGCACTTAATTATCTGGTGATTATGCATGATTGAGTTTAGTTAAATATAATATCTATGATGATCTCTTATACTCTTTTTTGTATTTGTGACTACTGTTCATGTGGTTTGTAATATATACATGGTCTGTAATATACAGGAACATTGAAATTCTCATTACCACTACTTTGATCATTTCGAACATCCCTTGTAGTAAATTTCTTGTAAATCTATTTGATGCAAAACATTAAAGTTCTCATTACCACTACTTTGATCAATCCATTAATATGATATGTAAGAACATCATTTTGTTTCTAATCTAAATTAATTGACAAGATTAAAAATATGATTTATTAAGATAGACAATATGGAAAAGCTGTTGGATGGAAAACAAAAACTTGAGGTAGAGATAGAACAACTGAGGGAAAGTCTGAGTTAATAGAATATGTTTATGAGATGAAAGAAAACTGAAAGATATAGATGACAAATTGTAAGATATTAACACCGCACTCATCATTATGGACCGCAGGGCGAATGCAGAGCTAGAAGAAGTCAAAGTTGAGCATATAGAGGTAATATAAAAGTTTCTAATATTTAATTCAACATGGTTACTAATAATAAACCAATACACCCTTTTTCACAACAACATGATCGCTTTCGTAGGGATTAAGAGATATGACTGGAAGTCAATGGGTAATTGATGTCAAATAAATGGGCACTGTGCCAGAGTTGTGAAACTTCACGGAGAATGCTTCTGTTGCGGAAGCTATGACATATATGATAGCAGATATGGAAAAGTCATAAGGTCTTCTTGTGTTGATATATCAAATAATGTTGATTCTCAATATATACTTGTTGACATTTATGATATCATAGTTTGCTAATATATTGTCACATGATATTATCCTTAATACATGAATAGTTAGTTTGCTATGATTATGATTACTTAGTTAATTGTCTAGTTCAATTTTGATTACATGACCTAGTGTAGTGGAGGTATGTGATATGTTTTTTCCTAAGTCTCTTGGCAGAATTTCCACGATTAGTATTTATTGTTCAAAATTTCCTTCTCGTTAGATATTTCTACAACCATATTTACAAGGCACAATCAGTTATAGATTTTGCAATTGAATATCAAAATATCTTATATGCATTGAGGCAACAACTTGTCTGAAGAGAATAGTCTTATAATATGAACATTTGTAGCACTTTCATCTCCTTTCTTATTCTAATGTTGATAGATTTCAAGGTAAAATGCAATTCTATCCACAGTTCATCTTGAAAGTTGTCATGCTCTGATTTATCTTTCACTTCATCATCATCCCCGAATGAGAACATAGGCAATCTATTTTCACCCATGGCACACAACGCCTCCTACCCACAGGCACATCCTTCCCCACCCAACTCTCACCACCTTCTTCGCCTTCTCTACTTCAATTCTCTCAGTCAAAACTTTCAAAAACCAAAAACTTCTACTTGGAAGAAATTTCAACTAGATTTTGAAAAAAAATGATCTTGATTTCAACAGGCTTCGAATCGAAACCTTACAAGCATTAGGAGAACTTTGGTGCTGGAGCACACAGCGTAGAGCTGGTAGCATAGCGGCGTGAAGGAGCTTACATCGGGCAGGGCGAAGGTAGGGGAGGCATCGTCGTAATGACACCGCTCAATGCACAGCCCACCCATGCCGATGACGGCAGCGCAGGGTCAGGGCGCCAAAGGTAGGGAGCCATGTCAATAGGGTGAGGGAGCCTGCAGCGTGTTGACGTGTAGCGCATTTGGAGGAGGCAGAGAAAGTAGCGAGTGATGAATAGAAGGAATCGGGCAAGTAGCAAGGACGAGCAGGTGAATGGGGAAGCAAACAACAGACATGGTCTGGCGCCTCCCCCTCCCCCCATGTGTCACTCTCTAAATGCTTCGAGACTCCATGTGTCGATCTCACATTAGTTGTCCGCAAGATAAGCCCCGTATGGGTAACCACAAATTAGGTATATATATCATTATGTTTGTTTTACATTGTTGATGCATCGCTACACTAGCACTGTTTGTATGTCGTATGTTTGGTCTTTAGGATGTAGATATTGAAGTATATTGTCTTTCTTTTTTAACAGATTAAACTTTTGGATAAATTGTTTGGTGCATGAAGTTCATCGACAATTTACCCACCATACATGGGTTGATCCTGTTAAAGGAAATTGGTTTTTCTCAAATTTAGAAAAAAAAGAATTTGGGCTAACAAGGCCCTTTGGGTTGAGCCAGCCCAGTCAACCTAGGCGGCTGAGGATAAGGCACCATGCATTGATGCCCTACCCCTAGACCGTGTCAATGGGGAGAGGGGAGAAGGCGGCGGCTATTGAGGCCCTTGGCTCGGTCTCGCCGCGCATGGCAGTGTGATGGTGGCTCCCTCGGCTATCGTTACATTTGCTTATCCTCCTCCTGATCTCCTTGAAATCCCAAGTATGAGTTGCTCTTTGATATACGGTGATATAAATGAGTTTTTCCCTTTTGGTCGATTTCTAATCCACTCCATTCCGGTTGAGCTTGGGCGAGGATCTTGCTTTCCCGTTGCTCTCTTGTGGTCCTTGGCACAGATCTGCTCTTGTTTCATCCCGTGGATGTTGCTATCGTAACCTACGGTGACTTGAGAAGGTGACCTAGACTGGTGGCTTGAGGCTTCCTATGTGTGGAATATACGGACCCGGGTATCTAGTTAATGGGCCGACTGGATCGTCCCAAGAGGTGGGCTAGGCCAGCCACGCAGAAAAGAGAGATCTTCTAGAAGACCCAGTTGTACGTAGTAGAGACAAAGATCGGGGGAAGGAACGGACAGGGTAGGTAGACAACGTCTGCGCCACTGCAAAGGGCGGCTCTGCCCCTGCATGCTACCGTACATGGTCGGCCAGCTACAGGACAGTCTCTCTTCTGCGTCCAACTACCCCTGTCGCTCCTGCTATGCCTCAACGACTCCCACTGCTGTACGCAGGTGACCCTTCTCTGCTGTATAAAGAGAAGGGGAGCTGAGAGAGAGAGAGAGAGAGAGAGAGAGAAGAAATCTGTAAGAGAAAACCTTGTAAGAAAGAACACTCTTCCATACACCAGAAACACCGAACGCAAGACTAGGGTATTATCTCCATTGGAGAGCCCGAACCTGGGTAAAAATTGCCTTGCGTCTTGCGTTACCATCAGACTCAGATCTTCCGCCTTGCCTCGTTCATTCTTCTTTATCGCCGATCATAAACATCGACACTATGGAAGGTGAGGTACGTGAGGTTCTCTTTGTTGCTAAGCTTGTGCACTGACCTTGCTTGGTTGGTTGGTTGAAATCGGCTCTATGGTGGATCGGTACTAGGTTGTGTGGTGCCTTTTGTGGAGCAAGTTCTTTGAGACTTGTTGTTCTTGCTCGACGAGGTCATCTCCCTCGGCCAGGGAGTCGGTTCTATGGTTCTGTGTAGTATTGGTCACATCTCGGGACTGCTTGGTGAATTGCCTCACTCAGTGGTTTGCTGTTTTGTATCTCTGAAATATTCAACGGTGAGTCTATGTCATTGCAATGGCGATATTGTTTTTTGGACATTGTCTTCGATGAGTCTAGCCAGTTTTTACTGACCGCCAATTGGTGCCTTGTGAGTATACTCATATCTTTGTCATTTGTTCTATAATTTACATGAAAGGGCTAGACACTGACTATCTTTGGGATCTTGCATGTTAAGGTGGCTATATATTGCTCGATGAGGATTGGGCTTTAGTGAGACAATTCGTGACAATATAGTCGGTTTATTCATTCTAATACTTGTCTAGATAGTTATTTCAGTACTTGTTGATGCTCTGTCTAGTTCGATATATATGATCTAATATTTGTTTACAACATATACCTCAATCTGTTGTTACCTCTAGTTTGCTATTTACATGATCTATAAGCTTTAGTTTATATTCCTGAACTGCTAGAACACCCTGTTGATTTTGATTTAATTAATGTGACATGTTGCAAATTTGATTTGATAAGACTGTATAGAAAATATTGTCATAAATTATTTTATGGCCCTGTTCATGTCCATAGTGACGAGGAAGTCTTTTAATTAAGATAGTCCGGCATTTGAGAGCAATCTATATTCAACTTAAAGCTTTAGTAGCTAGTTGACAATCACCATTAACTGTTTTTTGTCATATACATGCTTAGATACTTGATTATGAGCTGTTTTGCTTTGATATTAGACAATATCATGCTTTAGTATATACTTTTATTTTGACTGTTTTTTTCTAGCTACTTATTATGCTTGGAATTAAAGTAAAAGAAAAATTGCTAATACTGTATATTTCACAACAGATCTAACATATGTCAATTTAATCTAGGTTTCAAATTTTGTTTTTGACTATATCTCAAAGGCAACCGAAACTCAAAATTTCAGCGAGATTTTAGAATTTTGAATGAAATCTAAACGAAATCCAAAAGGCAAAATTCAAATCCAAAATTTTTTGGACCGGGATTTCCAAGATTTCGGCTGAAATTATCGAAATCTTGGTAAATTTTAACCAAATGAAAAATAGTTCAAACCACGTTAGAAAATTTAATTTTTTTTATGGATGGTCCTAATGCATCACTAATATTCCCATGCTATTTTCATATGATGATGAGGCCTAAGTAATTTTGAAAATTCTACTTGATTACTCTTGCCTAATAAAAGTTCAGTACATGTATTGATTTCATAGATTTAATTAAACAACAAAATAGGTTTATAATTTTTGAAACTTTTAGAGAATATTGTTGAAACAATCCTTAAAAATTTTGGCTCTCCTAAAAAGTTTGGGTCATGATCACCCTCGAACGAATTTATAAAATTCTAACACTATTAGCTTATGATCACCCTCGAACGAATTTATAAAATTCAAACACTGTTACTGTCTTATTTATGTTCCTTTAGTTTTTTATTTTTCAAATATAACAAATTAATTTAAATTCTTTTGGCAGTTTTTTGTATGATCCTAGACCGTTAAAAATAATACCATAATTTTTTTAGAGTATGATCTAGCTTATATATTTTTATAAAAATTTGACAGTGCTTCTATTATTTTTATAAAATATCTCAAAAATTCGGTTTTTTTTTAAAAAAATCATGGAAGATGATACTCTTAAGAGGTATTGTCCCAAATCCGATCCTAAAAAGTTGAAATCCGAGAAATTTGTGTAATTGCTGTAGCAATTTTGAATTTTTTTCAAATTTTTTATTTTGCCGTGATTTGTAATCTTCTCCCCGACTGAAATCCGAAATCTCGGCAAAAATTTCCGAAATTTCCCCAGAATTTTGAACTTTGAGTCTAATAAAAGTAGATAAGTGAGATTGTTGCGTGTGAGGCCCGTATGAAAACAATACATGCAAGAGAACTGACCAAAGGTCAGTTGGCTAAGTGGGCTATTTGTGCTCCCGTCCATCCACCAGGGTTTAAGCTTCGGATCGACACTAACGCTCATCTCCTTTTTTTTAAAAAAAAATATAATATATGCAATGGCCAATCTTTTGTGGGGACACGAAGGGACCAGTCACCAGTGTGTTTCAACTCTTTCTTGAACAGCCAGTTAGTCCGCTATGCATCGCAATTTCCTCATGGCCATCTGATCTCCACGTGCGACATGTCTGTAGATGATATATGCAGTAGTAGTCGAGTCTCGAGTCAAGTGCCTGTTTGCACAGAAGCATTGTACTACTACGTACCGCGACGCGAATTAGATTAGTCCAGAAGACACAATCAGTTGACAGTATGAAATGCTGGGATTCTGAAATCGAAATGTGTCGATCGGTTCATTAATTGCCGAACATGTTCTTCGTACTCATCGTTGAATGGTGATCGTCATCGACTTATATACATCGGTGAAGTGCCTAGGGTCCTGAACCACGTGGGCGTCTCAATGTCCAAATCCATCCTAGCGTTTCGAGTTTGTCGACATGCATCACATATGACGATGTGGCCAGCACGACGGAATTAAATTTCACCGAAATTCACCAATTTTTGCTAAAATTTTGGATTTCAGATCTCCACAAAATCTAAACTATCGGACAGATTTTTTTTTGAAATTGTTATAGTAAAAACCGAAATTTCGTCTTTTCAACAAAATTTCACTAAAATTTCATAATTTTTAGCTGTTTTCAAACTTTTAGGGCCGGATTTGATCTTATTTGGTCTAATAACCCTTAAGAAAGTCATCTTCTATTAAAATTTATTGAAAAACAAAAATTTTGAGACATTTTAAAATTTTAACAAAAACACTATCAACTTTTTATAAAATTTTAGAAACTTGATAATGATCTAAAAATTTTATGGTACTATCTGTAGTAGTGTAGGATTATACAAAAAAAAATTTAAAATTTTCTAACGTGATTTGTACTATTTTTTATTCGGTTCAAATTTGCTGATCAATGTTTTATCAGGATAGTAGTAATATTCGAATTTTTCAAAATTCCACACACTTGATAATTACCTGAAAATTTTATGAGAACATCTCTGATGTATCAGGAACCTTACAAAAAATTTTTAAAAAATATTGATATCGTTTGGACAATTTTTTAATCAGTTGAAATTTACCAAAATTTCGGTAATTTCAGGTGAAATTTTGGTCAGAAAAATTCCAGATTTAAATTTTGCTTTTTGAATTTTGACCGGATTTCATTCGAAATAACGAGATTTCGCCGAAATTTCGGATTTCGGTCATGGTAAAATTTTATCCAAAACGAAATTTGAATCCTGGCCAGCACTATTATTTCGTCCTGTCAAATGATTGCTATACTCGGTGTTTGCTCCGTGTTGAGCCAGCCAGCCAAGAAAATATAGCCTCCCGTGGAGCCATCATCTGTCGATTATACACTTGGCTTCTGTGATTATATGGTACGCATGATCTGACTCTGGAATTCTTATCCTCACCCTATCGTTTGATTATGCGAAAGATGCCGGCAGATTAGACTGGACCGAAATCTGACGCGCGAGATATATCGAGCGTGCACCCAAGGCTTGATTTAGCCCCCCAAATACGAATCACGTGCCCATTAAGGTGGGTCCGCGCACTGCGGTGGTGGGACCGTGCGTGTGTCAGGCAGATTTGTACAGCGAATGGGATGGACCGAGCGGCCGTAGCATATACTCTAAGTTTGAACTTGTCCTACAAAGTCAACATCATTTGTATAGGTAAGAGAGATGTTTATATGATTTTTTTATAGTGTATAAATATTAAAACATGAATAAAATGTAAATGATGATGTACACGGATGACATACGTCACAAACGCATCTACTTACGTCAGACACACACATTCGTACATGAAAGTGGAGCTAATAGCGTTCATTATGTATTGATAACCAAGAGCTTCGGTCCATATGGCGCCCGGCAGCAGGTGGCGAAACGCATACTTTCGCCGGCGCGCCGATCCACGTGGCGGGTGGCGAAGCCGCCCGCTGCGCCGGCGCCGATCCGCGTGGCGGGTGGCGGCGATTGGCGAGGCGCCCGCCGCGAGCAAAAAGGTGGAAGCGCGGTGGCCGCCTCGAAGCTCCTTCGCCTCTGCGTACCATGTCGGGCGGCGAGCACGCCCGCCGCCGGCGCCATAGCGAGCTTATCGGTACAAAGGTTTAGCGCAGCCGCAAGCCCATTCCCTCTGGCGCCTCTCACTGCTACAGCTTATCACCTGCAGGGTTTAAAGGGTCCCATCAAGAAGGGGATCCGGGCAAAACGCAGCGTAAGCATTTAATGAGGTGGAGGAGCAGGCAAAGACAGAAGGAGTAGTAAATGTATGAGGATCGGCATGATGACTTCCTTTTACCTACTCGGGTTGCTTTGGCCTATATAAGGGCCTCCGGTGCATGGGAAAAAGGAGAGGGCATTCGAGAGAAAAGAACTTGTACCCCAAGAGCTTTGTACTAGTTTTAGGCACATATATAGGCTTAAACTTTTCATATCTCAACCATTGGCTTATAGAAACAAGAATTCAGGAGAATAGGAAGGGAGCCCCAATCCAAATATAGTCTAACACCCCCTGTAATCGAAACGATAGTAGAACGAATGTTGAGACTGGATGAACGGTAGGAGGAAGGCAGCCGGTCATGCCATGCAGCCGGGACTGAAGCACCATGCATGCAGGAGCCGAGGCACTTAGGAGGCCAATAGCTGAAGACCAGTCTAACACACCCCCGCAGTCTTAGCACCGGTAGGGTAGATGTTTAGGCTGGTTCAGATCTCCGTGAAGACAGAAGTAGGTAGCCCCCTAGTGAAGATGTCGACATACTGCAAAGAGGTCGAAACATGGAGCACATGAACATCACCAGCAGCAACACGCTCCCGGACAAAGTGGAGATCAATCTCGATGTGCTTAGTGCGTTGATGTTGTACCGGGTTTATCGATAGATAGATTGCACTGACGTTATCACAGTATATCAAGGTGGCGCGGTGAAGAGGAATGCGAAGCTCCTAGAGTAACTGGCGCAGCCAACATACTTCGATAACAGCATTGGCAATAGCCCGGCATTCGGCCTCAGCGCTGGAGCGGGACACTGTGTTCTGGCACTTGGAGGACCAGGCAACAAGATTGTCACCAAGGAACACGGCATAGCCCGAAGTGAACTTGCATGTGTCCGGGCAACCAGCCCAGTCAGCGTCAGAGTAAACAATGAGGTTCGTCGGTGCAGAAGGATGAAGAACAAGATTGTGATCAATGGTGCCATGGAGATACCAAGAATGTGCTTCACTGCCGTGAGATGAGGTTCCCGAGAATCATGCATATGAAGACAGACCTGCTAGATCGCATAGGAAATATCAGGGCGGGTGAAGGTGAGGTATTGAAGGGCACCGGCAAGACTACGGTACTATATTGGGTCAGATTATGAAGTTATCTGGTGTCATAACCAGAACGGACCAATGAAAGGTCGACATGTGTCACCGACGCATGGACCCAGTCCACAAAACAGACACGGTGCACGATGGACTCGACGTACGATGCTTTGTAGGCACACCCAACGTCACTGATGATGTCATGTGGGTGACGTCAGCGAGCATACGGGGCTGATTTGATGCGCGACATGTGGCACACATCCAACAGCTTCTTGATCGATTGAACGGCTAAGAACACGGCAAAGGATGACGATGGAGTGGTGGCAGTGTCTCACCGGGCTTAAAGAAGGTGGCGCGGTTCTCGATGTTCTAGGGAGATCCCAGCGATGTTAACTGGTGGATCCAATGTGGGTTGATGCAATGAACCCGACAACACCCACAGAGATGGTGGCAGAATCTTGCAGAAATCCTCAGCAGCGCGACCTCGCAACTCCGACGAGCTCTTGCAATGGCACATGTTCTCTTTGAGCAATGTTATCAAGGGCAAAAAGGGGCAGCGGCTCATGGGGATTCTCAGGGCAGGGTCCACGACTTAAATAGCCCCCTCAGTGTCTGTGTCCGAGGTGGAGTTCGTCTCATACATGGCAGCGGGGTGCAAGTCCGAGATGGCGGTGTTCTCGCATGAAAGAAGAAGCTTGGTCATCCACGTGGTCGATCGACGGGCTTGATGCACTTGGATCCAATCTAATCCAGGCTATATACGAGATCAACGGTTGTGATATGCTAAAGTCTCGAATCGTTATGACCAACCCAACGAGTCCGATCTTGATCCAACAATGACTGCCATTAGGGTTTCCGATGAATACCATCCGTCTGATCAAAACCAATGACCACAATCTAAGCCACGCACTGATGGGCTTCATCTGGCCAAAGCTGAAGAAACGGGCTAGGTGCACACAGTACTAGGCGGGACCAACATTGTTTAAAGGTTTTCCCAAAACTCCTCGATTTAAATAATTCCTGAAAATAATTTAAGCCAAAATATTAGTAAAATTCTAGAAAAATTCCAAAAAATATTTGAAGATATTTGGAACTCTAATAAAATATTTTTGACACAAGTTTATTAAAACCATCCAATTATTTAAATAATTTTCACAATATACCATATTCAACCCATCAACAAACCATCTGAAGTTGAATGCAAAATAATGTATACATGAGCATCGCATCAGCTCGTTTTCTCACCACCGTTGAATTCCAAGACACTCAATAAATCATACTACAATCTATATTAAGAAACCGTATATTTAGCTCTGTTGTTTGGAATGAAAAACTTCCGCATTTTTTTTTACAGATTTTTGGAGAAAATAATATGACTCTAACAAAATTCATAACAAATTAGACCCTCCATTTCCAATTACCAAACATGACCAAGTGGGTGCAGTTGCACGAGTTACTTTTTAAAAGAAACTTCTTGTCCTTTCCATATATAGATCAAGTGATCTCTGAAGGGCATATCTGAACCTCCACGGGCATGATATTCGAGTCAAATATCTATTTCTATGGCAACATTATTGTATTTATAGTCTCCACTCCTACACAAAGACGGAGCCAGGCCTCAGGCCATCTGGGACTGAGCCCAAGGCCTGGCCCAAAATGCAGTGCAAATTATGCTATTGTCTATTATAGTCTTTGGGTCAATAGCCTTTAATTTGACCCATTATTCCTGATGGTAAAGATATAAACTTTAATTTGGTCTAATAGTCTTTAGGCCAGCCCTAAGCTTTTGCCTGGGCGGCTGGCTACGCCACTGCTCCTACATTAGTGCAAAACATAGGCTACCGATCGACAGTTACAACATACATACAGCATCTCAGCTTCATCGATCACTCGTTGTTTAGAAAACCTCACTTCTGCAAACACATCAAATTAGGTCGCGCGTAGTCTTCAGAAGACCGAGGACGAGATCAAGCATACGACTGGGCGCATACAAGAACATCAGCGCGCGCTGTCATGACAACAAGGCCAAATATTGACTAGTGAGTATAGAATACTCTTTTTCCTTGAGGACACGTGCACTGTCATGACAACACCGGGCACATGAGAGACAGCTAGTAGTAAATATGAGTGAGATCTGCCTTTCACATGTCCTCTCTTGTTTTTATATGAGAAATTTTATGATGGATAATATAGGTAGTAAATAATGATAGTGAAAATTAGATAACAGTGTACATTTGTTAGGGGTATTATAGACTATTTATCGTTTGTTGCCTTTACTTGTTGGCCTTGGCATTTTCCTCTCTTTTTCGCTGACGCCGACGCCATTGTGACGAAGCCACGGCCTCTGCCTTCCTGTGGTGTCCGACGCCTGCGTCCTCTCGGATCGTGACAACGCCGCGGCCAACGTCCTCCCGGTTCATAGCTCATTTTCTTCTTTTTTTTCCGCCGTTGCCAGTGCCAGGGGGTTGTGATGCCACGGTTGGCACCCGCCCAGATCTTGAGGAGGCCACGGCCTCCGCCTTTCTGATCATGTTGACGCCGCGGCCAGTGATCTCCTAGTTCCTAGCGATGCAGATGCCCCTGACAGCCCACTTTCTGTCGACGGAGGCAAGGGCGGCGTGGGCGAAGAGGATGCATGGGCAGGGAGGAGGGGCTCATGATGGCGACGGGAAAATGGTGGCACCGTCTTCTCCATCTGGCTTGGCATTCATTACTAGGCTGACGCTATCAGTTTCGAATTTTAACGCCAAAGCACAAAAAAAATGCACATGCATTCAAAATAAAAAAAGCTAATTACACTACTATCCCTCATACGAATTTTACTACCAATATTACCATAGGAAGTATAATTACATCCTAACTAATCTGATCCGTTGGATCAAATAAAATGGACGGCTAATATTCAATATTGTCTATCGTAAAAGAGCTTTTTTATATAGTTAAAAAACACTGATCACTTGAGAGAGGGCTAGTGTTAATTATGAGTGAGATCTATACCCATGGGGATCCTTATATAGAAGTTAGGGGATGACTATTTCTCATTTTAAGCTCACAACACTTCTCTAACAGTCTATGCATAGGGCAGGCCTATTTGAGGGAGCCATAGCTTATCTAAAAAGCTGTTTTTTTTCTTTCTGGACTGAAAACTAGATGTATGTATCTATAAGAGACCGTTTGACAAACAGCTAATTTTTCTCAGCAATAAACTGCAAAAACAGATCCCGCCCAGCTTTTATCTTTTAGTTGTTATATTTGGCTTCTAGTGTATGCAAAAAACCGCTTAAAAGCTGAGTTATTTGAGGAGCTTACTTGCTTTTCAAAAATTAAAATCGGCTTAAAGCCCCAACCAAGACCATACAGTACCTTTCTCTTGAAGTTTCTACGAGGTTCATTTAACACTCGTGACAGTCCGACAAGTGTTGTAAAATGAATCACAAAAGAATAAGAACACGAGATGCAGATTTTTACGTGAAAAACACTTGCGGAAAAAACCACAGGCACCAATTGACGATATCATTATTTGAGGAATTTAGTACAAATACTGGAGATTACAATAAGGCGTCTTACCTCTCCAAGTAACTTACGAGAGATATTTATAAGATGAACAAATCGACTCGAGTCTAACACGAGCCACACCGAAATACGGACAAAAACATCCCTAAAGTCAAAACAAAAAATCAGATCAACACCTAGCAACAAAAACACTCGCAAGTCGTGACAGTTCAACTTCGACAAGAATTGAATACTCCCATGTCTCACGTGTCATTGGACGATCCCCAAGTCGATTTCAAAAGCGCATCCTCGACACTGTCGACAAGCTCTTGATCGCAGCAATGAAATCCCAATCACGAAGGCGATCCTGTATTCCTGTCTTCCCATGCCGTACCCGTGTGGTACAAGAGAATAGTTTCGGGTAGGGGCCCACCCGTCTGTGACTGATGGAGCGTGCTCTGGTCGTGCATCGCACCCCCTATAAAAACTCCTTGGATCTGGAAGTGCAGCATGTAGTAGCTCGCTCAGCTCGATCAGAGAGCTAAACCCAAGAGCAATTCCGATTCCAGCTCTGAAATGGATCTCGGGACTGGAATAGGAAGGCGGATTCTTCCTGTTCTTGTTTTCGTTGCTCTGCTGTGCAATGGCGCTTATGCAGCGTTCAACAGGTACAGCTTCCCCAAGGATTTCATGTTTGGCACCGGCTCCGCAGCTTATCAGGTTTGGCACATTGGTCATATCTCGTACTAATAGTTTAGTTGTCACACCGTTGAATTTTGTTGCATGATGCATGCATATGTGTGACTTGTAGCTGAACAGTTAGTTTCTTGCATTTTGGTCACTCGCAGTACGAGGGCGCCGTTAATGAAGGAGGCAAAGGTCCTAGCGTATGGGATACCTTCGCTCACATTCCAGGTATGGATCTATATATGTCTCTCTCCCTGTCTCTCTGCAAGATGAATTGCTGTAACTTAAGTGCGAAGTACAGACACAGAGCTCCTACAAAGTAGCTAGCTTTTCTATGTGGGAGTAGAAATTACCTTTGCGTGCCTGCAGGTAAAATTTTAAATGATGATACTGGAGATGTAGCAAATGACTTCTATCATCGATACAAGGTGGCATTCTGCGGAATTACTATGAGTTAACATGAATCATTTGAAAATTCGCCTAATTAGGTATTAATGAAACCAATCAAATTGCAGGAGGATGTGAACCTCCTGAAGGACATGAACTTGGATTCTTTCCGGTTCTCCATTGCGTGGACAAGGATCCTGCCAAGTGAGTGTTGAAGCTTTGATCGCATATCCTCCCTCAAATTATTCATCCATGTTTATTATCACAGATTCACAATTAGTAATACTTACTAGCTTTGCTTTTTGTCACTGCTTACTTCTGGCAGATGGGTCATTGAGTGGAGGAGTGAACAGAGAAGGGGTAGCTTTCTACAACAGCCTGATCAATGAGGTCATAGCTAAAGGTAATCAATATAATTTTTCTCCACTGCATTCCTATGTAAAGTTATCTACCAGCTAAGAAAAAAAACTCAAACGTTGACAAAAAAATTTCAACGGCAGGGTTGACGCCATTTGTCACAATCTTCCACTGGGACACACCCCAGGCCCTGGAAAGCAAATACGGAGGCTTCCTGAGTGAAAACATAGTGTGAGTACCACTTAGCAATTGCAGCTCCTCCCTACTTACACGAGAGACTCTAACCGTATTTCCGCTCGTTTGCACGGTCATGCATATTCAGGAAGGACTACGCGGACTTCGCCGAGGTCTGCTTCAAAGAGTTCGGCGACCGGGTGAAGTACTGGACCACGTTCAACGAGCCGTGGACGTACAGCGCCTACGGCTACGGCACCGGCTCGGTGGCCCTGGGCGGTGCTCACCGCACGTCTCCAAGTCCTGCGGCGCCGGCGACTCCAGCAGGGAGCCCTACATCGTCACGCACCACATCCTGCTCGCCCACGGCGAGGCCGTCAAACTCTACCGCGAAAAATATCAGGCCACGCAGGAGGGGCAGATCGGCATAACGGTGGTGACGCACTGGTTCGTGCCATACAGCAACACGGCGGCCGACAGGGGCGCCGTGCAGCGTAGCCTGGACTTCATGTACGGGTGGTACCTGGACCCAATCGTGCACGGCGACTACCCGGGCACGATGAAGGGGTGGCTTAGCAACCGGCTGCCGTCGTTCACCGCCGAGCAGTCGGCGTTGGTGAAAGGCTCGTACGACTTCATCGGTGTCAACTACTACACCACCTACTACACTATCAGCGTGCCGTCGCCCAACTCCCTCGAGATGTCCTACGGCGTCGACTCTCGGGCCAACACCACAGGATTCCGTAATGGCAAGCCCATTGGTCCACAGGTTTGCACACACACAGCACGTCTTATCCAAACGGGATCTTTTTTTTCTGATTATTTCCGTCCCTGAAAAAAAGAAGTATATATTAACTGCTTGGCATGACAAGGAATTCACGCCAATCTTCTTCAATTACCCGGAGGGCCTCCGCGAGCTCCTGCTCTACACCAAGAGGAGGTACAACAACCCGGTCATGTACGTCACTGAGAACGGTAAAATCATTAGCTCACTGCAACTAGCATTGGTGTCTATCAATTCGTTTCAGCATCTATTATACAGGAAAAGCGTGCGAGAGTTACTAAGAAAAAGAGAAATATATTAGAAATTTTTATAAAAAGTAAAACATCAAGCCTTTAATATGGTAGACTCTAATTACAATCGTTTTCAGATATTTCTAACAAACAATAGTAATAGACTAAAACTTCTTTTAAAAACAAAATATTTGGCCTTTAATTTAGTGGATTCTAACTAAGTTCAACTACAGAAGTCATTGGATGATATTATTTAAAGAAAAACATATATATAACCGTTTATCTAGCAGGACCGAGTTATAATAGCTTAGATTAAAAGAAAGTCTATGTCAAGTACAATAAAAAAACAAAATAAAAAAGAAGAGTCAACGCCAAGTACAATAAAAAATAGCAAAATTTAGAACAAAAAATAAAATAAAATAAGCTATGCAGCTATACCGATATAAGCTATGTGACGCACATTATTAGCATGTAGTATAGCCAAACATTGCAACAAGGAAAGAACAAGATGGTACTAATATAAACCAAAAATGTCATGTTATACTTTCTCCGATCACAAATAGTTGTTGTTTTGGACATCGACATTAATTGTCCCTAAAACACTACTTTGACCACTAATTTCTATTATAGTATATTTATAAAACTCAATAAAATTATAATATTATAAAAGCACTTTCCGAGATAAACCTACACATATGATTTTCATGTATTCAATTTAAATATTTAAAAAGATATTAATAGTTAAAGTTTTGAAAGTTTGACTGCACCTATGTCCAAAACAACTATGAGCAGCGCTTTTCTTCCAATATAAGTTGTACAAATCTTAAAGCAAACGAAAGAGTAAATAATCACCATCTACCATTCATTTATACTTTAATATTTGTTCAACTATCAAAAAGGAAAGCATGAAAGCACGTCTTAACAACTATTTTGTGACCGGAGTGAGTACTATGTTTGCTATATAAGTATTTGAGGAAAAAAGTTTAGCCACAGGTGACAAGGAAACAGAGTGAGTGTTTTTTCTCTTATAATATATAATATTAAAATATTACATATGCATCTAAACAAAATACGCACGCAATTGCATTTAAACAAATGGAAACAGAGTGAATATTTTTTCTCTTGTAATATAATTAAGGAAACAAATAGAGTCATTTAAACATGCTTTAAAATTATATCCGTGTAAGTACGTGGGCCACAAAAGAAAAGTGCAACTGTTTTGATACGCACAGCCGCATGCAAATACGCAGGCATTGCCGAGGGAAACAACAGCACCCTACCGATCTCAGAGGCGCTCAAGGACGGCCACAGGGTCTCGTTCCACTCCAAGCACCTCCAGTTCGTGAATCTCGCCATCAAGTACGTTCAAATATTTACTAGTTATTATGTCTATTGCAAAGTCCGTATTTGTCCGCGATACAGGTACATCACGTAGTTTTGCAAACAAATAATTGTGAATCGATCTGTCAAACAGGGACAACGTGAACGTGAAGGGGTACTTCACGTGGACGTTCATGGACTGCTTCGAGTGGGGCGACGGCTACCAGGATCGCTTCGGCCTCATCTACATCGACCGCAACACGCTCAAGCGCTACCGCAAGGAGTCCAGCTACTGGATCGCCAATTTCCTCAAGAGATATTGAGCTCCATCTCGATCCATCACCGATCTTAGTGCTTAGCTGGTTTTGTACTGCTGTCGTGATGGATGGTGTCAGGCTCCCATTACTTTCTCATCTGTCAGGTGATCGTTGTCTGATTGATGTACGTACGTACCAGATGTTTGCTCCATGCTGTGCCAAATAAGAAATAATAAAGCTTCATGCCGAGCTATCATTTGCCAACTATATAAACACATGTCCTCTGAAAATGACTTAGGGCCTGCTTGGAAGCCTGGTATTCAGTCTAAAACCAGTGTAAATTACCGGCCCAAAAATTTTTCCGTGCTGGGCTCAAAAGAGGTGCTTGGATGGTCCGGTAGCCCAATTCCTTTCCGTCCGGTTTGGGCCGAAACCGTCGGAAAAAAAGTCACGGATCGGAGGCAACGTTTTCTTTCCGACGTTTCGCGAAGAAGTGTTCGCAGCCTCGCTCGCTCGCTCGCAGCTGGCGACTCGCGTCGTCTGTCGAGAAGACGAACCCTAGAAGTCGACGGCGGCGATCTCGACGGCAGCGAGGGCGAGTGTGGCTGGGCGACGACCTCCCTGCAAGTCCTTCCTCCCCTTGTCCGGTCGAGCCGCCGCCATCTCCACCTCCTGCCGTCCTAGCGATGCAGCCACCGCTTCACTGACCTCACCTCAGTGACTTCATCGGCCTCACCTCTCCTCCCCCCAACCAGAACTAGGTACAAAATTGCGCCCTCGTCTCTCCTCTCTCGAACCAGATCAGATTTTTTGGATGTGGAAATTCCAGATCTAGTCACATGAAACCAGATCAGATTTCATTTCTGAAATCCAGTTGCCTTGTTATAGTTCTGGCACTAAAACAGTTGATAAATCTTGCTGGTAGTTTTTCATTCTATGTCTTGGTTGTAGTTTTTAATTCGGGAAAGAAGTATTATTCCAAGTTCGCAATTGATCGGCAACACCCAGAGTCAAACGGCAACAGCCTTGAGTTGAGGCTGCCCTTTTCAGATTGTGTTGATTTGGTTTTGTAGTGCACACTGGAGAGTAGAAACTTTGCATCCAAATATGCTTTCATGGTTTCCTTGAGTTAAATATGATACTCATATTTAAACTAGATTTGCAAAGTTGTTCAAAGCTGATAGCTAATTGTAACTAGATTGTTTGAATGGTCACCCTGTTGCCCTCGTTTATTTTGGAACTTACAAAAAGTTCTGTGTTAGCATTATACCTACAGATAGGAACTTATGCAGTTATTGAAGAGATTTGATTCATGAATTTGAGACTGGTTTTGTATGGTGTGCAAAATTGGATATAGCTAGGGAATAGCTATTGTGGCACTAGATCTGCTGAGACAGACTTCTTGAGTCACATTACACATTGTACTTTGTTAGCTCTGTTAGCTCATCTCACATGTAGTTTTGTATTTTGTTTCAAAAACTATATATGATCATACTGTCATTGTGATCTATCCAACTTACAGAAATGCTCCTCTTGTACTCTTCAGGTTCCATGAAGATTGAGCAGTGAGTAGCTGGTATAGCTCTGGAGTTCTGTGAATCGTAAAGCGCTTTCAGAATCAAGTTTTGTATAGCTGGAGTTCTGTGAATCAGATTGAGCAGTGAGTAGCTGGTATAGCTCTGGAGCTCTGGAGTTCTGTGAACCATTTGTTGCCGGCTTCCATTTGTTGCAGTATTCACTGATCATCTGTTTTCGTCATTGCTTTCTTTGTATTCACTGATCTCTTTGACAGGATGATGAAGCAACTTTGTTGCTATGAATGAAGGAAAGGTAGCCCTGATCCTCTGGATGTGGACGTTGATCTGGACGCCATTTTGATGTGATGTTGATCTTTCTTTGTAAAGCATGACAATGATCTGGACGCCATTTTGATGTGACGTTGCTCTTTCTTTGTAATGCATGACAATGATCTGGACGCCATTTTGATCTGGACGTTGATCTGGACGTTGATCTTTCTTTGTAATGCATGACAATGATCTGGATGACAATAATCTGGACGTTGAGTTTTCTTTGTAATGCATGACAATGCAAAGAACTGCAATAACTGATCTCCGTGTTGGTGGATTGGCAAACCAAGTGGAGAGTTTTTTTTTTAATACCCAAACAACACTTACATGGGAAAACAAATCCAGATGTATTCGATGGTTTTTTTTGTGCACAGGAAAATACAAGTGTAATCTATTTACATGTGGAAAAAGTTTCAGAGCTTCCAAGCATGTCCTTAATAAATGGGAAGATCTAATCCTGGGATTCTTATCCTAGGCCTCTCAAACTAGTTTATGTGGAATGTGCTTCGCCTCTCACACTTCTTTACATGGAGCATACCAGATTAGAGCAGGCCAAAACGGATCCTATCAACTCTTCATTTATTTTTAGTATATATATATATATATATATATATATATATATATATATATATATATATATATATATATAAAGCATCTCTCCGTATATGGACCATGCTAGCTTGTTGAGTCTTGATTTAAGTCGGCAACATAATCAAGCTATGCGTGCTGTGTTACAGAAGTAGGCGTACGCGATTGTTCGATCGCCGAGTACCCTTGCGCAACCGGCACGTATGTGGGGCTGCGTTTCGTGTGCCGAGTGAGATGGGTCCGCGCACGCGGAGGCTCGGGGCCCTGGAAACGGGGGTCGCGATTCGGGAAGGTAGTTGTGCCTGCGGCGAGCGGACGGCACGGCGGGTCGCGAAGGAGTGAGTTGGCCCGGCCCATCTGTTAGTGTCGCCGTCCGCTCGTGGGAGACGCGCCGCTCCGTCGGGCGTCCGCGTCAGGTCCTGGACGCCCGTTGGGCCCTGCACGCACACGCCCCGACGCCCGTTGTTGATTGCATTTTCCGTCGGCGCGCGATCGAAGGCATGTCACATGTTGCAATGGGCACGTCCCCGATCGTCCTGTTCTCTTTATCACAAAAAGTCTTTGTAAAATTGTAACATTAAAACAAGGCATGGCAGAAGCTGGTACGGCACTACGTCTTAAGCTACAGCTTTGATGCAAATTTTCTTGCCCGCCCTTCTAAGCATCTTTTCTTCCCAGCCTTGTATGCGTTTCTAAACCTTCACCTCCAGAAAGGCAATGTGCTGACCTACGTGTTACGACTTACGACCAATCTTCTCCTCATCATTCACGAACCTACGTTTTACGAGATTCACAGACCTATGATTCGATTCTTCACCATTTTAGATTAGAAAAGGCCATAATGTAGTGGAATATCATACTTCAATGAGGTCATAATGTAAAGAAATATTCTTAAGTGTACGAATAGGAAAAAAATTGGGTAAAAATTGAGCTTCGAGCAAAATTCCTGGTACGCGAGCTAGGTGCACGTAGCAATAACCAGCCGAATACTGTAGCTTTCAGGTACACTTAGCAATTTTTCTGCGGCTGACATCAGCGATGACATCGACAGAGCGGATCCCGATCGGATCTTCTGCAGTTGAGGTTTTTGCGATCAAATCTGTGGCAAGGAGCGGTGGGACGCCCGAATAACGCTGGGTGGCGGCGTGACGGCGATGGCCGGCGGAACGATAGCGACGGCGACGGCAGGGTAGCGTTGGGTGGGTCCGATTTGAGGTGGAGAGCGTCGGGCTTGGCGGTCAGCGGCGGCAAGCGGACGGAGGACGCGGCGGTGGTGTGCGATGGTCGCGAGATGAAGACGACGGCGGCTTAGAAAGCACGAAGGGCGGTGGCGCGAAGTGTCGTGCACTGATGACATGCGACGAAGAAGATCGATCGAGTCAGCGCCGAGCATGAAGAACGGGACGGCGGAGCGCATCGGCTAGACAGCGATAGACGATGGCAACGCATCGGGTGGCGGCGCGACACGACTACAACGAGCGGCCGAGAAGATGAACCGTCGCCGATTGGAAGATGAACAATCGTCATGAACAGTAGATTAGATCTGATTTTTTTTTCCTTCGTGATTGATCTGCTCTGATACCACTTGTTGTAAAATCAATTACAAAAGAACAAGAACACGAGATGTAGATTTTACGTGGAAAACTCTTGCAGGAAAAAACTACGGACGCCAATTGGCGATATCATTATTTGAGGAATTTAGTACAAATAGTGGGGATTACAATGAGGCGTCTTACCTCTCCAAGTAGCTTACAAGAGATATTTATAAGGTGAACAAATCGACTCGAGTCTAACACGAGCCACACCGAAATACGGACCAAAAACGTCCCTACAGTCAAAAAAAAAAATTCAGATCAACACCTAGCAACAAAAACACTCGCAAATCGTGACAGTTCAACAAGAATTGAATACTCCCATGTCTCACGTGTCATTAGACGATCCCCAAGTCGATTTCAAAAGCGCATCCTCGACACTGTCGGCAAGCTCTTCTTGATCGCAGCAATGAAATCCCAATCACGGAGGCGATCCTGTATTCCTGTCTCTCCATGCCGTACCCGTGTGGTACAAGAAAATAGTTTCGGGTAGGGGCCCACCCGCCTGTGACTGATGGAAAGTGCTCTGGTCGTGCATCGCACCCCCTATAAAAACTCCTTGGATCTGGAAGTGCAGCATGTAGTAGCTCGCTCAGCTCGATCAGAGAGCTAAACCCAAGAGCCATTCCGATTCCAGATCTGAAATGGATCTCGGGACTGGAATAGGAAGGCGGATTCTTCCTGTTCTTGTTTTCGTTGCTCTGCTGTGCAATGGCGCTTATGCAGCGTTCAACAGGTACAGCTTCCCCAAGGATTTCATGTTTGGCACCGGCTCCGCAGCTTATCAGGTTTGGCACATTGGTCATATCTCGTACTAATAGTTTAGGGTGTGTTTGGTTACTTATATCAAGTAGTATATATATGAGATGGTTTAAGAAAAAAAATAATTTATGTGTTTGGTTGTTTAAATGAAATCGTTCCGTCTTGGATGGTGAGATACAAATTTAAAGAATATTTCCTATAGATGCTGGACCATTTTGTTTACCTAAAATAATAGAATCAAATGGTACAAAACTATTTCATCACATTCAATCTCATCCTACCAACCAAACACACCCTTAGTTGTCACACCGTTGAATTTTGTTGCATGATGCATGCATGTGTGACTTGTAGCTGAACAGTTAGTTTCTTGCATTTTGATCACTCGCAGTACGAGGGCGCCGTTAATGAGGGAGGCAAAGGTCCTAGCGTATGGGATACCTTCACTCACATTCCAGGTATGGATCTATATATATGTCTCTCTCCCTGTCTCTGTAAGATGAATTGCTGTAACTTAAGTGCGAAGTACAGACACACAGCTCCTACGGAGTAGCTAGCTTTTCTATGTGAGATTGTGAGAGTAGAACTTACCTTTGCGTGCCTGCAGGTAAAATTTTAAATGATGATACTGGAGATGTAGCAGAAGACTTCTATCATCGATACAAGGTGTCATTCTGCGGAATTACTATAAGTTAACATGAATCATTTGAAAATCACGCAGGTAAAATTTTAAATGATGATACTGGAGATGTAGCAGAAGACTTCTATCATCGATACAAGGTGGCATTCTGCGGAATTACTATGAGTTAACATGAATCATTTGAAAATTCGCTTAATTAGGTATTAATGAAACCAATCAAATTGCAGGAGGATGTGAACCTCCTGAAGGACATGAACTTGGATTCTTTCCGGTTCTCCATTGCGTGGACCAGGATCCTGCCAAGTGAGTGTTGAAGCTTTGATCGCATATCCTCCCTCAAATTATTCATCCATGTTTGTTCTCACATATTCACAATTAGTAATACTTACTAGCTTTGCTTTTTGTCACTGCGTACTTCTGGCAGATGGGTCATTGAGTGGAGGAGTGAACAGAGAAGGGGTAGCTTTCTACAACAGCCTGATCAATGAGGTCATAGCTAAAGGTAATCAATATAATTTTTCTCCATTGCATTCCTATGTAAAGTCATCCACCAGCTAAGAAAAAAAACACGAACTTTGAAAAAAAAAAATTCCACCGCAGGGTTGACGCCATTTGTCACAATCTTCCACTGGGACACACCCCAGGCCCTGGAAAGCAAATATGGAGGTTTCCTGAGTGAAAACATAGTGTGAGTACCACTTGGCAATTGCAGCTCCTCCCTACTTAGGCCTGTTTGAGAGAGCTACACTCTAAAAAAATCAGCTCCACTCCACCAGTTCCACCATAGAGTAACTCCACCATAGAGTTGAAGTAGGGAAGGGAGGTGTTTGGCTTGCAAATTAGATCCAGCTTCAAGAATATATGGTTTTGGTGTGGATACCCATTTATACCCTTTGGATGTTGAACCAGTGGCAAAGATGTGTAATTACCTAGGAACTTCCTCATGTGTATAACGTGGCAAAGGTGGTTAATTACCTAGGAACTTCACGAATGGGTACGAAACTGTGTTTCTTGGAGTACCCCTTGAGGAGCTCCACAAAAACTATGGAGCAGCCCCCTAGATTCACATTTTTCCTGAAGTCGGTGTTCTGTGGAGCTGGGGTGTTTGGCTACACGAATTTGAAGTGGAGCTGAAAATTGAGGAGCAGAGCTCTTCGAAACACCCCCTTACACGAGAGACTCTAACCGTATTTGCGCTCGTTTGCACGGTCATGCATATTCAGGAAGGACTACGCGGACTTCGCCGAGGTCTGCTTCAAAGAGTTCGGCGACCGGGTGAAGTACTGGACCACGTTCAACGAGCCGTTCACGTCTGGCGCCCTGACTACGGCACGCTCGTTCGCCTGGCGGTGCTCGCCGACGTCTCCAAGTCTGCGGCGCCGGCGACTCGGCGGGAGCCCTACATAAATCACGCACCACATCCTGCTGCCACGGCGAGGCCGTCAAACTATACCGCGAAAAGTACCGGGCCGCGCAGCGAAGGGCGATCGGCATAACGGTGGTGTCGCACTGGTTCGTGCCATACAGCAACACGGCGGCTGACAGGGGCGCCATGCAGCGTAGCCTGGACTTCATGTACGGGTGGTACTTGGACCCCATTGTGCACGGCGACTACCCGAACACGATGAAGGGTGGCTCAAGAATCCGGCCGTCGTTCACCGCCGAAAGCGATCGGCGCAGGAAAGACTCGTACGACTTCATCGGCGTCAATTACTACACCACCTACTACACCATCAGCGTGCCCCCGCCCAACTCCCTCGAGTTGTCCTACGGCGTCGACTCTCGAGCCAACACCACAGGATTCCGTAACGGCAAGCCCATTGGTCCACAGGTTTGCACACACAAAGCACGTCTTATCCAAACGGGATCCAAGTATGTTTTTCTGATTTCCTTCCCTGAAAAAAAGAAGTATATTAACTGCTTGGCATGACAAGGAATTCACGCCAATCTTCTTCAATTACCCGGAGGGCCTCCGCGAGCTCCTGCTCTACACCAAGAGGAGGTACAACAACCCGGTCATGTACGTCACAGAGAACGGTAAAATCACTGGCTCACTGCAACTGGCACTGGTGCTTATCAATTCGTTTTAGCATCTATTATACATTAAAAGCGTACGAAAGTTACTAAGAAAAAGAGGAATATACTAGAAATTTTTATAAAAAGTAAAACATCAAGCCTTTAATACGGTGGACTCTAATTACAACCGTTTTCAGATATTTCTAACAAACAATAGTAATATACTAAAACTTCTTTAAAAAACAAAACATTTGGCTCTTAATTTAGTGGATTCTAACTAAGTTCAACTACAGAAGTCATTGGATGATATTATTTAAAGAAAAATATATATATAACCGTCTATCTAGCAGGACAGAGTTATAATAGCTTAGATTAAAAGAAAGAGTCTATGTCAAGTACAATAAAAAAACAGAATAAAAAAGAAGAGTCAACGCCAAGTACAATAAAAATAGCAAAAATTTAGAACAAAAATAAAATAAAATTAGCCATGCAACTATACCGATATAAGCTATGTGACGCGATTATTAGTATGTAGTATAGCCAAACATTGCAACAAGGAAAGAACAAGATGGTACTAATATAAACCAAAAATGTCATGTTATACTTCCTCCGGTGACAAATAGTTGTTGTTTTGGACATCGACATGGTCTCTAAAAACACAACTTTGACCACTAATTTCTATTATAGTATATTTATAAAACTCAATATAATTATAATATTATAAAAGCACTTTCCGAGATAAATCTAGACATATGATTTTCATGTATTCAATTTAAATATTTAAAAAGATATTGATAGCCAAAGTTTTGAATGTTTGACTGCACCTATGTCCAAAACAACTATGAGCAGCGCTTCCCTTCCAATACAAGTTGCACAAATCTTGAAGTAAGCGAAAGAGTAAATAATCACTATCTACCATTCATTTATACTTTAATATTTGTTCAACTATAAAAAAGGAAAGCATGAAAGCACGTCTTGACAACTATTTTGTGACCGGAGTGGGTACTATGTTTGCTATGTAAGTATTTGAGGAAAAAAGTTTAGCCAAACAAAGTGAGTGTTTTTTCTCTTCTAATATATAATATTAAAATATTACATATGCATCTAAACAAAATATGCACGCAATTGCATTTAAACAAATGGAAACAGAGTGAATATTTTTTCTCTTGTAATATAATTAAGGAAACAAATAGAGTCATTTAAACATGCTTTAAAATTATATCCGTGTAAGTACTACGTGGGCCACAAAAGAAAAGTGCAACTGTTTTGATACGCACAGCCGCATGCAAATACGCAGGCATTGCCGAGGGAAACAACAGCACCCTACCGATCTCAGAGGCGCTCAAGGACGGCCACAGGGTCTCGTTCCACTCCAAGCACCTCCAGTTCGTGAATCTCGCCATCAAGTACGTTCAAATGTTTACTAGTTATTATGTCTATTGCAAAATCCGTATTTGTCCGCGATACAGGTACATCACGTAGTTTTGCAAACAAATAATTGTGAATCGATCTGTCAAACAGGGACAACGTGAACGTGAAGGGGTACTTCACGTGGACGTTCATGGACTGCTTCGAGTGGGGCGACGGCTACCAGGATCGCTTCGGCCTCATCTACATCGACCGCAACACGCTCAAGCGCTACCGCAAGGAGTCCAGCTACTGGATCGCCAATTTCCTCAAGAGATATTGAGCTCCATCTCGATCCATCACCGATCTTAGTGCTTAGCTGGTTTTGTACTGCTGTCGTGATGGATGGTGTCAGGCTCCGTTACTTTCTCATCTGTCAGGTGATCGTTGTCTGATTAATGTACGTACGTACCAGATGTTTGCTCCACGCTGTGCCAAATAAGAAATAATAAAACTTCCTGCCGAGCTATCATTTGCCAGCTATATATACACATGTCCTCTGAAAATGGCTTAATAAATAGGCACGTCTCCGATCATCCTGTTCTCTTTATCACAAAAAGTTTTTGTAAGATTAAAACAAGGCATGGCAGAAGCTGGTATGGCACTACGTCTTAAGCTACAGCTTTGATGCAAATTTTCTTGCCCGCCCTTGTAAGCATCTTTTCTTTCTAGCCTTGTATGCGTTTCCAAACCTTCTCCTCCAGATAGGCAATGTACTGACCTACTTGTTACAACCAATCTTCTCCTCATTCACGAACCTACGTTTTACGTGATTCACGTATGTATGATTCGATTCTTCACCATTCTAGATTAGAAAAGGCCCATACTGGCTTAGTTTTAATCTTTTTTCTATGAGTTGATGGCCCAGAACCACAGCAAAGTACCGACCGAATCCCTTCTGGGCCCAAACAAACAAGGCCCGTACTGGCTTGATGAACCATGCACAGTACCTTGAATTCTTTTTTTTGAGGGAACGGTACCTTGAATGTGGACGGCTTCTTTGGCGTCAAAGGGGTAGGTCCCCGTTCAATGAATCTGCCCGTTCAGGGAACCTGGCCGACCACCCACTATATGCAGTAAAAATTGCAAAAATGCTACTCTAACATTATCTCTGACTAAATATCACTCTTCTCTCATTGATATATGGGATCTTCTGTGTCTATGACAATAAGCCCGAGTGGCATTTTAGCGAGGAACAATGTTAGGGATGGCATATTTGCAATTCTCCCCACTATGCATGCCATGCACGAACGAATACTAGAACCAGCTGCGCCCTTATTCATCTACAGCCTATTACACTGTCTTTTCGCCGCAAGATTGGGCTGGTCAATTTAGCAGCTTAACACACTAAACTACTCGGTGCACTAGTCACGCCCCTGGCCAAGTACGCGAGCACTCTCGCTGTCGTGTGACCCGTGCGTCGTGCTCCGCGGCGCCGCGAGGAAATCATTGGATGGTGAATTGAAGGTTCGGCGGTTCAGTGGCTGACTTGAGCGGTTGGACGCACGGACTGGCTACAAAAGCAGAGAGCACCTCCCCAATTGCGTTCACTGAACATCGATAGATGCATCATGGCTGACCCATCTCCGAGAATGGGATCTTTCTGCGGAGACAAGGATGCTGCGGTGTTCGTGGCCCTGCGAGCAGAGATGCTTTGGGAATTCGAAATTAAATTATGAACCATCTTTGCGAAAACAACTAGATTGTCGTTGGATTTGCTAACGATATTTAAATAATTATGACGCTTATTGACATGGGTGCATACCTATCTAAAAGGGTCACGTAGATACGTACCACCAAGGTTTGAAATCTCGTTTTCAGATGATATCTCGGAGATGGTCAAAGTCCAAAATTTTATCGAGATCTCGAATTTCAGACAAATCATGAATGACATACAAAAACAAAAATTCAAATCCATTTTTTCCCTCAAGAAAACCAAAAATTCAGCCAGAATTTCTGAAATCTCAGCGAGATTTTGGTGATGTTGCACTAAATGAAAAATAGCTCAAATAACGTTAAAAAATTAAAAAAAATTTGTATAGGTTTCTACACATCAGTGATATTTCCATTCAAATTTCACATAATTACCAAGTCTGAGGAATTTTTAAAAATTTGAAAATTTTTATTATTATAATAAAACGCTAACCCGCAAGTTTGAACCCAATGAAAATGGAACAAATTATTTTAGAAAATTTTAAAATTTTCTATGCATGGTTATGATGCATCACTAATGTTCCCACAAAATTTTTATATGATAATAAAGCTTCATGAATTTTTAAAAAATTGGAAAGTATTACTATCCTGATAAAAGTTTTACCAGCAAATTTCAACCAATGAAAAATAGTTCAAACCATAATAGACACACTCTAGTAAATTTATAAAATTCTTACAAGGGCACTGTACCATTTATATTCTTTTCGTTTTTTTTTGAAATATAACAAATAAAATTCAATGCTTACATAAATTTGATTGAGCAAACAAAAAATTTAAATTTTTGAAAATGTTAGAGAATGGTACTGAGACAATTCTTAAGCTCTTATAAAAATTTTGGATTATAATCACACTCAATCAAATTTACAAAATTCTAACAAGATTACTGTCCCAATTATGTTTATTTTGTTTTTGATTTTTGAAAAATAACAAATGAAGTTAAATTATTTTGAAAATACACTACTAAAGATAGTACCATAAATTTTTAGATCATGATCAAGCTGGTACAATTTTATAAAAATGTAACAGTATTTCTGCCAAAATTTTAAAACATCTAAAAAATTCAGTTTTTAATAAATTTTCATAGAAGATGACTTTTTTAAGGGTTATTAGACAAAAATTCAATGAAATATGGCCATAAAAAGTCAAAATCTCATATTAAAATCCGAGATTTTAGCAATATTTGGTGAAAACTCATCGAAATTGTTGAGATTACTGTAGCAGTTTAAATTTTCTTATCCTAGCCGGGATTTTGGATCTCATCCCCGGCCAGAATCCGAAATATTGACCAAGATTTCTAAGATTTTGATGGTTTTTTGAATCTTGCATACCACTGTAAAGTTCTTACTTTTGAGATATACAACTACAAAGTTTATTATTTGAGGTATGGCACTCCTAGGCCTGGGCATTCGGTTTATTCGGTTTATTTGGTTCGGTTTATTCGGTTTTAAAAAAATTCGGTTTTCAGAAACAAAAAACCGAACCGAACCAAAAATTCTAGAAACCGAATCAATTAACCGAATTAATTCGTTCGTTGATTCGGTTTTTCGGTTAACCGAATTTTGTATGCGCAACATTCAACAGACATAAGACATTAGAGAGCTCAGAATAATATTGTTGGTCAGCAAGAAGATAGATACAGAAAAGCATGAGCTTCTTCCATCGTGGATGATACAAAACACTTGCCGCTTTTGATGGAGGAGAATGGCAGAGATCAATCACATCTTGGTGGACCGACATCTCATTTGGTAAAAGCAATTCAGGAGAAACTTGTCTCGGTTTGCTAAAGCTATCTGCATGGTGGCCATTGTTCACATAGTGCTGTCTCATTGTTTTCTACCCACCACTTTGCTAGTAAGAAATTGATTGCAAGTCTTTTGTCAAGTATGGAAAAGAAACTACTGATAAAATATTGAACCGACACTTTGTAACGCAGCAAACATCACCTGATTACAGAAACAAGCATCGCTACCTTTGTTTCCAATCTTCGGACAAGGAATTTCGCAAAGTGTCTTCATTTCTTTCTTGCGCCTTTGTCAGAGAAGGCTTCTTAGTTTCTACTCCTTTACTTGTATGCGGTATCTTGGTCTCCAAATAGAAATCCCAATAACGATTACAACAGTTCATATTCTGATAATTAAGCCATCTGCAAAGTAAGGAGACAACTTAGTTCAGGAAGAGTAAAAAACAAACCATCAGAATGGACTCTGTCAGACAAGATGAGAACATCCAAAGTTAATCATGCTGAATAGAAAGTGAATCAACTAAGGACAAGCCAAAACAATGTACTGGATCATCCAAGGTTATCGCAATCAAATCGCATCCTTTAAGCAAACGTAACAGCTGCTTCTTGTTCTTGAAGCAGATCTAGCGCCGGAGGACAACGGAGTGGCAGCTCCTACCTCTGGTCTGGCAGGCTCGAGGATGGCGGATGAGGCCGAGAGGGCAGCGGACGGTGGGATGGCGGGGCCGCGTCCGATCAAAAATTTTATGAGGAGGTGGTCGATCTACCTCACCAGAAGGATTGGAGGAAGCCAGAGTAGCTAGGCTGCTTGGAGGAGGCTGCTGGGGACGAACAGTGAATGACGGGAGCAGATCGACGTCGGAGGCGTCGGCTCGGCATCGAGGAGGAGGCTGCACCGAGGGTCGAGGCGTCGAGGTTGATTGAACGAGGCGCCGAGGGTCGGCGGAGGCGCCATGGCTCGAGGTGCACCAGGGCCGAGGAGGAGGCGCCGAGGAGGCGCTGGGCCGAGCTAGCATCGATCTGATCGGGGAGTGGCCGAATGGGGAATCGAATCGAAGAATCTGGAAGTGGAAGCGGGAACCGAGTCCGTCGGGTTTATTCGAGAACCGGTTTTTCGGTTTTAAAATAAGAAAACCAACCAAAAGCGGAAAACCGAATAGTGCTAAATGAAAAGAAGCGAAAAGAAACCGAAAAACCGAAATTTTCGTTAATTGATTCGGTTGATTCGATTTCGTTTTGCTTAAATGTGCCCACCCCTAGGCACTCCTAAGGAAATGAAATTGAACATATTTTATTTTGGACCAAAACACCCTTGTCCTTTTCCTTTCTCCTCCATCACCTCTCACTCCCCCATCTCCTCCACTGCCTCCCATGACTGCCACACCACCTGCACTACCATGTCCAACAGCAGTAGCGAGTAGCGTCCATCGCGAGCAAGCTACTATTGGATCTTGGGAAGGAGGTAAGCCAAGGTGAGCAGCGACGACCAAGGTTTCAAAACTGGTGAAAATCATGGTTTTCGACCTTACCGCTCCAGTCCGAGATTCAAAACCGTTCGGTAAACCAGTTTAATTAAAAAAATTAAAATTTTGAAAAAATTTATGTGTTCGGAAACCATTGAAAAATCGCGGTTTTCAATGAAAACCGCTTAAAAACTGTTTTTAAAGAACATTCAATTGGTCGGGTTGATTTTTCGTAGAAACCGAACAGTTTTTGGTGAAAAATCGCAGTTTTCATTGAAAACCGAACAGTTTTTGATTTTTTAAATTTTTGATTTTTCAACCCTTAAGTTTTTGACGGTTTTTGCAGTTTTCATACTGGTTTTTTAAATTCGGTTTTTAAAACCTTGGTGACGACTAAAGCTCGGAGAGGAAGCAGGCTATGCCCAACAACAACAGCGAGCACCATACATAGCGAGCATGCGATCTTGGAAAGGAAGTGGACCATGACAAGTAGCGACGAATGGAGCTTAGGGAGGTGGCGGCCCATGGTGAGTAGCAATAGGAGCAAGGGGAGGTGGTGAGCCTTAACCCGAATAGCAACTCGAGCATGATGATGTCGTATTGATGAGGCTAACTGGTGAAAGAGATTGTCGGGAGAAGACACAACCGAGAAGATTAGGACCTTGCTGATGACGACGGAGAGAGGTTTCAGCATGTAGGTGGTGTAGAGAGAGGGTGGGGATAAGAATGGTGGGAAGAGGAAAACAAAGGGGGCGTTATAGTCTAAACAAAGTTTATAATATCATATTTCAGATCTTATGCACTCTTCAATAGCATATTTCAAAGAATAAACTTCGTAATGGTGTATCTCAAAAATGATAACTTTATGGTGGCGCATATCTAAATAATCCTATCAAAATGTCAATAATAGAACAGTGTATATATATGCCCAATAATGATAAATACTAATACACAACACTTTTAAAAAGACCGACACGCTACTTTAAAGTAAGTCTAACGTTCTGGTATGTTCGAAAAATACTTTCCGTAAACTATTATAGTACTATATCAAAAATTGAATAGTGTTTTACAGGATCAAATTCCCGACGAGGAGGGGAAGCCGTGGTCAATCCTCCCACAAGGAGGTTCACAGAGGGAGCCGGAGCAGAGGATCCGCGAAAATACATGAGTGGAGGTCTCGTGTTGGCCTTCGACCCTTTCTGTTTGCTCTGTTTCTTCCTCCACGCTGGCCTTCCCTTCCGCGTCCTTTCCTTTTTCCGCCCTTTCCATCCTCGAATAAAAAACCCAGAAGAAAACCGAATCCTCGCCGCCTCCCGGAGAAATTCCCCTTTCGCCCGAGCAGATCAAGTCGACGAGCGAATTCCCTCGCCTTCGCGTCGCGCCGCCCCTCCCTCCGCTGCTAAAGTACGCGCTAATTCGTCTGATTACTTTTCTGATTAGGGTTCTTAGTTCTTAGTCCTCCTTGCGCCCGCGGATCAACAGTGGTGGGTGGGTTTTTGTGCTTAATCCTTTTCGCTCGTCGACGTTTTGAGAGTTTTCCTGGTATTCGGATTGTTATCGCCTCCCCAGTTGACACGCGGATCATTGCGGAAGGTATGGATTCCCAATTTCCACGTTAAGTGACGCAAAATTAGCAAATATAAGCCGTAGAGTGGATGGAAATAGAATTTGATTATTCACATGTCCGTCAAATTTGTTCTCGCAATGATTGATTCTTTTTTTAGCTTGCTAGGATCCCAATTTGGATGTGCCTGCTGCTGTGATGGTTCGCTCAATGGCGCGAGGCAGCTAGCTACCAGGAGGGGTTGAGTGGAGTGGATGCCATCGGGTTGCCAAAGCGGTAGTATAGTTCTTCTTATGGAGCATCTTGCTATCCTTGCGACGGAGCTGGGTGACTCTTCGGACTTCGAGGTGGACGGCATACAGAACCTGACTGAGAATGATGTCAGCGACGAGGAGATTGAGCCCGAGGAGCTGGCCCGGCGAATGTGGAAGGACAGGATCAGGCTCAGGAGGATCAAGGAGAGGCAGCACAAGCTTGCCTTGCAGCAGGCTGAGTTGGAGAAGTCCAGGCCAAAGCCGATATCTGACCAGGCCCTGCGCAAGAAGATGTCGAGGGCGCAGGATGGGATCCTCAAGTACATGCTCAAGTTGATGGAGGTGTGCAATGCGCGTGGGTTTGTTTACGGGATCATCCCTGACAAAGGGAAGCCTGTCAGTGGTGCTTCGGATAATATTAGAGCTTGGTGGAAGGAGAAGGTGAAGTTTGATAAGAACGGGCCAGCGGCAATCACCAAATACGAGGCTGACAACTTGGCGGCTGCTAATGTCCTGAGTAGCGGTGTCAGGAACCAGCACAGCTTGATGGATCTCCAAGATGCCACTCTGGGTTCACTGCTTTCATCATTGATGCAGCACTGCAATCCGCCGCAGCGCAAGTACCCATTGGAGAAGGGCACTCCTCCCCCATGGTGGCCTTCAGGGAATGAGGAATGGTGGATCGCCTTGGGCCTTCCAAGGGGACAAATCCCTCCTTATAAAAAACCACATGATCTTAAGAAGGTTTGGAAAGTTGGTGTGCTTACAGGTGTGATCAAGCACATGTCCCCCAACTTTGATAAGATCAGAAACCATGTACGCAAATCAAAATGCTTGCAGGATAAAATGACTGCAAAAGAGAGCCTGATTTGGTTGGGCGTCCTACAGAGAGAGGAAAGGCTTGTTCACAGCATTGACAATGGTGTATCGGAGATTACTCACCACAGTGCTCCAGAGGACAGAAATGGGGACACACACAGCAGCAGTAATGAGTATGATGTTGATGGTTTTGAGGAAGCTCCTCTTTCTACATCATCTAAAGATGATGGACAAGGTCTGTCTCCAGTTGCACAGTCCAGTGAGGAGATTGCCCCAAGAAGAGGGAGAGAAAGGGCTAACACTAAACGCCCTAATGAGGTTCCTATTAAGGCAGGAGCAAAAAAACCACCAAAGAGAAAAAGAGCACGTCACAGTTCCACTGTTATTGAGCATGGGGTACAAAGAACCGAAGACACACCAGAAAATTCAAGAAATTTGATTCCTGATATGAACCGACTGGACGAAGTTGAAATGCCAGACATGGCTATCCAGATTACCAGCTTCAGTCAGGGAGGCAATACAAGTCAAGCTTTACAACATAGAGGAGATGCTCAAGGACAGGTCCATCTTCCTGGTGCTGGGGTTAATAACTTTGAGAATGCCCAAGCTGCGAATGCTACCCCTGTAAGCATATACGTGGGAGGCCAGCCTGTACCCTATCAAAGTAGTGATAATGCCAGGTCAAAGTCTGGAAATACCTTTCCACTGGACGCTGATTCTGGTTTTAATAATTTGCCCAGTAGTTATCAGGATTTGCCTCCGAAACAATCACTACCACTATCTATGATGGACCATCATGTGGTTCCCATGGGTATCAGAGCACCAGCTGACAACAGTCCTTATGGTGATCATGTAATTGGGAGTGGAAATTCAGCTCATGTTCCTGGAGATATACAGCAGCTCATAGATTATCCTTTCTACGGTGAGCAAGATAAGTTTGTTGGCAGTTCCTTTGAGGGATTGCCTTTGGATTACATCGGTATCAGTAGTCCGATACCAGATATTGATGATTTGCTGCTGCATGATGATGATTTAATGGAATACCTGGGAACATAACATGGGTAATTTCATTACGTATCCATTTCTTTGCTGTTTCTTCCTCTTTGATCATTGAGTTTCCCCCATTGTCATTTTCAGGTTAGGCAACAAAGCCTGTTGCGCTTTTTTCTGTCATCCATTTTGTCTCACCAGGATTACCATCTTAACTTGAGTATGGAAGGCTGAACTTCTCATTTTACTGTCAATCCTGTTATTTGAGATCATCTGTAGTATGCTCAATGATACTTGACTTGCATTCTTTGGAAACAATATATTAAATAATGACCAAATTGTAAATGGGAAAGGTGTACACGGTTAAGTCTGAAATATGAAATCTTTCTGGAGAAGATATATAGTGAAGAAAGGGCAAGATTTTTGTAATTTTGGAATATCTGAGATATGAATGTTTTTCTCTCCTGTATTATCTCATTCTCACCCTTTTTGCCTTCAACAAAAATATTTTTTAAAGGATTTATGCAGAAACATTGAAATTCAACATTGTATATGCAATAAAGAAATGAAATATCACTGGTTGAGCGATCCCTCTGTATCTCTTATTTTTCCATTTGTTCGATTTTAACAAAGTAAAAAATATCTTTTGTAGCAAAAGTGCAAAACAAAGTTTATTGCTTGTGTCACTTGCTGAAGGTAGTTACACAACGACAACTTCTGCTACACAGTAAGACAATTTTTTAAATTACCAATGTTGCAGAGAAACTTTAAGAAATTAGAAATACCTAATATAGCAGCACCAGCAGGCAACATGGTGGTTATTACTAAATCAAGAGCGACACTAGCCTATCCTGTTCTCTTGTGCTATTTGGCATCATCATATTTGGATATGGCTGATGTAACCCTAGTAATCTGTATGATAGGCTGTTTTGCTGACCTTTTTGGTACTACCGAGGATCCATGTGGATGGGCCGGAATTTTAGCCTAAAATCCTAGCCCATCCACATGGATATCGGGCAGGAATGGGTCTCCCAGACAAGCCTTGCCGATAATTTTTTTAAAATTTAGTTCTATACTTGTATTCATGCAACAAGAAAACATCCATTTGTTGAATAAGAGCCCTGGAGTCTCTTCTGTTGGAGTCTGTATGTGAGTACTGAGTACCTCCTATATCCCTCCTCTATACCACAGAATCACAGATCTTCCGAGTAGTCTTGTTTGTAAAGATGTGATTTCAGTATAAAATTCTCCCCCCAGGCTCATGCTATTATCTCTAGGCATTTTCTTGTATCCTACAACTTCTCTTCCAATACTAAACAAAACATGGTTCACCATTATACTTGATAATGGCTAAGCTTTTGCCCCTGGTAACAGTTTCACCTTTGCTATGCTTGCAAATTGTCTCACACCCAAAATACCAAGAACAATTAATGTCAAACACTTCCACATCACGTGTTGGATCTTATTTTATTCTACTGATAATATCGTTAGCTGAGCACAGTTTTGCATACCTAGTTTAGATCATTAGATCAATAGACCCACCAATTTATGATTAATATCGGCCCTGAACTGCTGCTCTTTTACTAAAGTGCAATTTTTTGAGTTTTGACTATATTTATGTGGATCAGCGCAGTAATTTCTTCAGTACCATGCTGATGAACTTTTCATGTAGTGTGCTTACATTAAAGGACATGTTCTGCCCATGTGCCATTGAGCATGTGGAATTCTAGCTTCTCGTGGTGTTGATTATTTTTCTTGTTATCATGCTAGCTAATTTTTGTGGGCTGCTGGCTCATGACTCAGCTTGATTTGTTCATTAATATATTCCTGAATGAAATATACAAATAAGTTCCAAGGCAGTTTTCTTTCCTGAGGAACCATGCATCTTGGCTTTCTTGTGTCATGTAACTTTTCTTCAATGCTTTGGTCTTCTTATCTGAAGATTATGCCCAAGTTTTCTGACCACTGTTGTTGCTGATAGAGCTACGATACGTATCTGTATGTGTTCCAAGAACTGCGAGCTGTATCTTATGTACCCCAGCTGTTCTTCCAAAAGTAGAGTGTAATGCTTAATTTTGACTTGGTTTCATATGTATCCTTGAGAACAACAGATATAGCACAAACTTTTCTTAACAGTACTCTTGTGAGGTCCCTCCCCTAACCCTTCCATAATCATGGCATAAATCGTCATCATTATCATTCTTAAGCATAATCATTATAATAAGCATAAGCAATTGTCATTAGTTTTAAGGATGAGCATTAGTTAATCTAATGAACAACAAGGCATTTTCATGTTGTGCATCAGCAGTAGTCGTTAATCTTAAGCAAAAGCAGCATGTCTACATGCATGCATATTGTTGGCAGTAAATGGGTAAATGAGTGGAGTAGTAAGAGGGTAAAACAGCAAGGGCAGAATGGTAATTGCAATGCACAGTGAAGAGATAAGGAGGCCAGCCTATGAGCAATGCATTCTCTCAGCTCCATTTCTCTGTCGTCAAAACCAAAGCTAGCCAGTGATACATCTTCCCTCACCTCACTTTTCAGTCAAGAGCTAGCAATCCTCATCCAACCCAAGGCATTCACTTCCCTTTTCTCACCTCCCCAAAACCGAAAGCCAGCAACCAAAGGCCAACTCTTCTTTGCCATCGCCAAAAGCATAAGCCAGCAAGGGATTCACTTCCCTTAGCCTTGCAACCAAAGAGCCGTCTACCTTCCAAATCAAAGCACTAGAGCAAGAGATAGCAAAGCAACCGAGGAGCAAGAACCATCCAGAAGCAAGAAGGGTTCGGCCAAGAAACAGCAAAGGAGCCAGAAAAGCTCAATCGGCCAGGGAGCAAGGAGAAGGGAGCTCTAGCCGGCTGAGCAAAAGAAGAACTAGAGGATTCGGCCACCCCTACATCACCTCAACCCTAACCCTAGCTGCAAGCACGTTGTAGAACCGAATCACCAAGAAACAAGTAAGTGGTAGTTAGTATTAGTTGTAAATACCTAGATCCAATGAAATAGCCATAGATTTATAGATCAGCAGCTAGATTAAATAGATTGGAGGATAAACTTAGCTTGGGGGAGGGGGGGGGGGGGCAGGAGAAGAGGAGAGGAGTAGCGGCGCCGGCGTGAGGGGAGATGGAGGTGGCGCCGACAGAAGAGGAGAGGAGGAGATGCGCCGGTCGGCCAGGAGAGAGGAGGCTGCGCTGGCAGGAGAGAGAGGGTGGAGGAGAAGGTGTCGCGGCCGGCGTGAGAGAGGAAGAGGAGGCCGGCACTGGAGGGAGGCGTCGCTGGCCAGGAGAGAGGAAGGCATCGCCGGTGGAAGAGAGAGCCGAGCAGGGAGTGGCTTCGGTTGAGCTTAGAAGGAGAAGAAAGAAAAAGCAGAGAAAAGAAAAAGAGAAAAGAGGAGAGAAAGGAAAAAAGGAAAAAGAAGAGAGGAAGAAAAGAAAAGGAGAAATGAGGGAAGTTGAAAAATGAATAGATTAGTTGCATGCAGATTTGTCAAGAATAGCATCTATTGCATTAGATGATTAGTAGTTAATTATAAAATTGGATATGCATGCATGCGCATAAAACTAGGAAATAACAGCACTAGTGGCATTAAGTGACTAATTAGTTAATTATAAAAATGGAGCATGCATGTCATCTAAATAGAAACCATCAGGTTTATAAAATGAGCATATAGATATTGGACTGGTTGGACACTTAACTCGTACTTAATAATTGGTTGTAGATTAATAGATTAGAAATTTTTAGAACAAGAACATAACCTACCCGAAACCCAGAACCCATTTTCGAGCGAGGTCAAACATTCCGAGTATATTCCAGGCAAGCAAAACCCCTTGATCATGCTTTATTAAATGTTTTAATTGTTTTTATCTATTTAACTTTACTCTCATTGCATGGGAAATGCTAATATTTTATGGAATTATTAAATTGGATGGGTTCTGGGAGATGGTTTGGAAAGATGGAATGTTGGATTGGAATTGTGTTGATAGTTGAAAAATGGAAGTGGTATTGGGTTTATAAGTTTAACTAATGGGGGGAATGTGTGTGTATTTGGTATAGAATGCTAATGAGAAGGATGTTGGCCGGCGGAGTCCTCTACATAGGCTATAATATAAGTTTTCAACAAATTGACACTTGGGCAATGAGCCATAAAACTAGTATCAACTATGGTGTGTGAAATCGGCCAGAAAAGGTTGTCTTACAAAGGTATTAGAGCTCTCCACACTGGGTAAGTATAAAGGGTGCTCTTTGGGAAAGGCTCGATGGGATAATGGTATGCCTCAAAACTGGTTAAAAACTTTCCGTAAAACCGTAACCACCATCTAGAAGGTTTATGGCGGTTTCAAAAATCAAAACTCCGATGCCATATATTTTTTGAAAAAAATAAAGGTAGCATTGCTTCATATGTTCTACAACTTTTGCAAAATTTCATGTTCTAACTATTTCTATGGTGAGGAAACATAAAAGGAAAGTTCGAAGGGAATATGGGATGGGCTAGTCGATATCCAATTTTAGTTTGGCCCAATATCGATTCAAAGATCCAACTAGAAATGCTTTTCCATCCCATATTCACATCTAAAAGAATAAGGCAAATAGATCAAGAATACTCCTTGGCGGCTTGGCTCATCGATCAACAGCAACAACAACACATGATGCAACGACCAACAAGTGAACAAAGCTGCAGATAACGCCACGGTCTACGATGTCGCCAAGATGGACTGATGTAAGAACAACCAAAACCATCAATAACACTCGACAAAGATAAATTGAGCAAAGAATCAGCAAAGGTCGACCGAGCCCGGGACCAATTGAATGGCGGTGTATTTGAAGCCAACAGTGTACCCCTGGTTAAGAGGGAGTACAACAGTGTCTTGGAGTTATGTGGCAGCCTGGGATAGGTGTCACAAACTCGAAGTGCAAAGTGGAGAACTAATACTAGAGTAGCGATAAACGTTCTGGGGCATCTCTTGTGGATGTTACTCTGGGTGAAACGATACAAACATGCGCAGGTAAAAATATTGAATTTAAGCCAGTCTCTTGGATTAGAGACTATCGAAGCTTTGGCTTTCTCATATACGGTGTTAGTAGAGTTTTCTAAAAGTATAAAATCAACCAACCTTTAAACTAAAACTTAATTGCTGTAGAAGGGATATCTTGAGAAAAGTGGTCTTGGGTGAAGTTAGATTAGGTGTGGCTAATATAGGAGGGAAAAATCATTTGTGCATTTATATATTATTGCTTGCTGAGTACTTAGTGCTCACCTTTGCTTAGAAGGTGAGTCATATGGACGACCTTCTGAGGCCTAGGGTAAGGACTGTTCGCAGGACTAGGATATATCGGAAGATGACTACTACTACTACTACTACTACTAGGAGCAGTAGAGGGGCTAGTAGACTATACCCCTGTTCTAGCAGGCCCTCAGGGAATAAAAGGTTATAATAGATATTTATATCTTTTGCTGTAATCAAAGTCTATGTAAATTAAGGTAATGTAATGGACAATAGCCCTGTATGGCTAATGGAATGTAATAAGAAGTTCCATTGTCTATCTCTAATTATTGTTCTACTGCAATATTCTGTATACAGTATAGTAACTAATAAAATATCGGAAAGTCCGATGTTTTGCTAGTTACTGTGCTGAGGTCCGTAAAATTAACTCTAGGTGACAGTCGTTATCAGGGTTAATTATGCGGGTCGCCACAACTCTTTCCTATGTTATAGAGTCACTTTCCTATATCTTATCTCACACAAGCGAATGGTCCAAAAAGAATGGAAATTTCTCCAGTTAACTACTTAATTTGTCTCCATTCATTTCAGTCCGCAAAAGATTTATTAGCATTTCCCACCGCTTTATGAGTTACAACGTATTCTTCTCTTTACTATATATTATAGAGTAAATTACATCGTGGGTCCCTTAACTTGTCACGTTGGTTTGCTTAGTTCCCCAAACTTTAAAACTGCAGTTTCGCGCCCTCAAAACTTGTTTAAGTGTGTCATCATAGGTCTCAAGGACGGTTTGCTAGGCTTGACCGCCGATATGGAGTGTTGACCGCTGCCATCCTGGCATATGTATGCCTGTCACTTCGGAGATGAGTTTTTTTACTTAGGTCCGCACAAGACATTGAACTGTGTTGTCTAGCATGATTTATATATAAAAAATCCCTAGCTATTGCATCCTCGTAATTTTTGAACTCCTTCCTTCCCTCACTATTCTTGAAATCCATCTACCACTTACATCATCTATGGCTGTGGCATCGAGTTCATTGACGGCTACTCACTATTATGTAGAATAAAGAAATGAATTCAAAGTGGCCATGGGCGACGCGGGTGGGCCATTGATCGATTGCATCGTGGCACTTTCCCTTGCGGCAACTAGCCGTGGATGAACATGACGACGCAGCCGTGGATGATGCGAGCGATAGATGGATTTATAGAATAGTGAAGGAAGGAAGGAGTTCAGAAATTATAGGGATGCAGTAGTTGGAGAATTTTTATATAAACTATACGAGACAACACAATTCAATGTCTTATGAGGACCTAACTAAAAAAAAACTTATCCCGAAGTGGTAGGCACACATGCTAGGATGGTAGCGGTCAACACTCCACATCAGTGGTCAAGCCCAGTGAATCGTCCTTGGGACCTGTGATGACCCACTTAAACAAGTTTAAGGACATGAAACTGTAGTTTTAAAGTTTGGGGACAAATCAAGTGAACCAACGTAATGGAAGTTAAGGCATTCAAGTTGATGGCTATTAATTTACTCTATATTATATCTGGTACAAATCAGTAACTGGTCTATTCAGGTAATGGAAGCTTCTGAGGCATTCTGAAGTTGATGGCTATTGAAAAATGAGTGACTAAACCGATTGACCTGTTGCAAAACTAAGATATATATGATCATTGACGGCTCCGGCCAGCCTCCACCTCAGTGACCCGTCGTGGCCGCTTTCCTCGCACGGCCGCTTGGCTTCAAGCCGTGTTACCTCATCCTTGGTTGAGGTTCTTGAGATGTGTTAGAAAGGCTTCTTGAATTTGATCTTCAAATAGCTAGACATGGATACTGAGTTGTCGCTCAATTTATCTTGTCGAGTGTTATTGATGGTTTTGGTTGTTCTTACATCAGTCCATGCGGCGACATCGAGATCAGTGTGTGACGTTATCTCGCAGCTTTGTTCACTTGTTGGTCGTTGCATCATGTGTTGATTGTTGCTCGTTGATCAAATGAGCCAAGCCGCCAAGGAGTATTTATTGATCTGCTTTGCCTTATTCTTTTAGATGTGAATATGGGATGGAAAAAATGATTTCTAGTTGGATGTGAATCGGGATATTGGGCCAAACTAAAATTGGATATCTGACTAGCCCATCCCATATTCCCTTCTGAACTTTCCTTTTTATGTTTCCCTCACCATAGAAATAGTTAGAACATGAAATTTTGCAAAAAGTTGTAGAACATATGAAACAGTGCTACCTTTATTTTTTTCAAAAAAATATATGGCATCAGGGTTTTGATTTTCAGAAACCGGCCATAAACCTTCTAGATGGTGGTTCTGGTTTTCTGGAAAGTTTTTGTCTGGTTTCTGGAAAAAAAGGGGTCCAATTTTTTGGAATTGTTTTAGTTATTAAAAATCTGATGTTTGGATCATATGTAACAAGTAATAATACATGTATTCTGCCAGAAAAGGAGGTTCCGAACAGGTCAATGGTTTTCACATCCTGTTTGCCATCTTGTACAAAGTGAACACGATAATGACAATATGCACTAGATCGCAACTCTTAGTCGTTGACTATTTATAGTGAGAATTTGTCGCTTTTTACGATTATAATTATGTTGCTAAGTATGATCACTAACTCTAGTTTTTTTCCTTTTCGAGTTGATGTTTTTTGCTGAACTCATTTGTATGTTTATCTGTGACTGGTGAAATGCATGAATTTTTGCTGATTTATCAGTATCTTTAATTTTTAATGTTGTTCGTAGGCTTCTAATATTTTCTTACAGAGCTGATGGTTAAGACTTATCATCGTTGGAAGCACGATTGTATTCTATAGAAGGAATGTGTTCCTAATGTTCAGCTTTATGGGCTTATTTAACTCAGTAGTGTGAAAATGAGCTACTTTCAGGACACTGAAGCAAGTCCTTCCAGTGACAACTCTGAGGGAGAAGCTGTGCATCAGGATAATTTTGAGGCCTTGTCCAAATTAGAGGTTAGCAGCTGCCAAATTGCCTCTCACCCAAGGAGATCAAACATCAAAGCAATTCGGACTTCTGAACTTTTGTTTAATGTGCCTGACTGCCGAGTCAGTTGTTTGTAAATTGTAATGCAAATCATGAAGTGTCGACAATATATTTATTTCTCGCACTATCTCGCTCAATGTTTACATTCTTGTTAATATTTCAAAGTTATCAATGTTATTTCTGGTAACACTATCCATAAGCTGACTTCTAGTTTAGACTTACAGTAGAAGTGATAAATCAATTAATCTATCACAAGCATATACATTATGGACAACAGACTGGTAAAAACAAAGTGGCAGTTGCGATCGTAATCACTACAGCTAAAAATGGGAGTAACAATCCCCCTGTGCATTATTTTTGCTACTCTAGCACATTTCCCTTGTATTATCGTATCCTGTTGACTGCCCGATTAGATTGGGCAAATATTAGATTCACAAACAGTAGATTTGACCCTTTTAAATATTTCTTCTTCCTTCTTCCACCACTGTATTTTAAAATGTATTACTCAGCTGGCACATATATTTCTGGCACTGAACTATTGGTTTTTTCTTTGGGGTGGTGTCTTGATACACCTAAGCCAATAATAACCCTCCGAATTGGACCAGATAGGTATTTCTTCTTCAATTTTGACATCTATTAGTCCAAAGCTAAGCAAATATAGATAGGTATTTCTTCTTCAATTTTGTCATCTATTAGTCCAAAGCTAAGCAAATATTGTTAACAACTTTGATTGCAACAATGGATTAAAATAAGGGCGCTTAGGTAGGGGGTAGGTGTTTGAAGTTGAATTAATCTTGATAAATATTTTGCAAATAAATGCTTTGATATGTAGCAGCCTGCAACTGTCAAATCACTTGGTATGCTTTGTTATTAAGGAAATTAAAGAAACATGTTACTTGCTTTACTGCTGAAGTTTTGCAATCAATGTTTTTGTTACGTTTAGTGTAAACTGTTATACTCTTCTGAGAATATCATGTCATTTTGACTTTCACAATAGTTGATTTCCTTCCTTAATGTCTAGGGACCATTTTTCTGTTCAATAATAAAGGTAAGAGATCAAGCCTAGTAATGAGTGTGGTTGTTTCTTTTTTAAAAATTTGAGCTGATGAAGTATGAAGTATTTGAGATTAAGATATCAGGCAGTGTGTGTGTTATGCATGCTGTTACGACAGGTAAAAGTAAAAATTTTCTTTGGCCATGTCGTAGCAGTCATTGCTACGATAAAAATTTTCTTTGGCCATGTCGTAGCAGTCATTGCTACGATTTTATTTTATTGTTTGGTGTGTGTGGGTCGACAGTACTTTTTTGTTGTTGCAAAATTTAGTTAATTCAGTAGAGCCGTTTAACACACATGCATCTTTTTTTTTTTGACGGGGATCACACACATGCACCTTACCATCGAGGAGCGGTTTTGTTATTGTATACATGTGTAACATGTTTTACTGCTGTTATTTATTTGTGATCCTGTTTTTGAGCATCGTGCTTTGCTTCCCGCTGTTGCCAACTTGCCATCCCTTTTGTTTTGTTCTTCTTTTTGTGTTAAAAGTACAAGATTCATATCTCTTGGCCTGGGTGTTGTTGTACTGAGCTTCTTGTGCACAAAGTGGCAGGAGCCAACAATTGTGGGGCCCTAATCCCTTTGCAGCAGCTGCAGCTCAATCACGTGGCAGGCCTGCTACACGCTGGAGCATAGAGTGATCAGTATTCAGAACGACTGGATCAGTGAAAAGCATCAGTATTCTGAACGACTGGATCAGTGAAAAACTCTGTGAGTAGAGTATCGACTTGTGAAACGGGATGTTCAGGTAACAGTTTGACTTCTACCGGGAAACGCTTTTTAGAGGCTGCGTCGGCAGCGGTACTTACATGCATGTCTCTCCCTTTTTTTTCTTTCATTAGACAGGTTGACCCAAGGATGTACTAGAAACCAGAGGAACAACACAAAAAACATGGGAGAAGTGCCAAATCCTTTATTTTAGAGCCTTTTCACCTCCAGTGAGACAAGAGCAACTCCACCCCTATGGAGGTGAGTCGTTTGGCACTTGAAATGATGTTATATTGTGAAATATTCAAGATTTTTTTTTGTTTGAACAGCCAGGCTAAGGCTTCGAACACTTCTCGTCTTGCACGTCAGGTAAAGAAATAAGTCATGGACCGTCAATTTATTCAACTGCTCAATTGTAGACTACATCGTTTATTCTCATGATTTTCTCTAAACTGACAGAACTTTGTAGGTGAAACGAGCATGTTTTATAAACTGCTGCTTCGGTCCGTTTGTATGTACATATATGATGATTGTTAGATGAACCGCGAACGTCCTCCTTACTATCAAATGCCTTGAACAAAACTGTAAAAATCTCATCGAACTTTCTCATGTACCATATAGGATGTGTTGTCTAGTAAGCTGACGACGAATTTCCTGTTTCCCCAGCATCAGGCAGCACTTGACGGCTTCTCTATCCTGGGTCGCATGCATGCGTGTTGCAAGTTCAGGAGCCGACCTGTGTGTGGTGTGGCCACCCAGGCTGCAAGTCTCCAGCTGACATGGGCAGCAACTATTCAAAGTTCAAAAAGATCAAATTTTCTACATGAGACGAAGAATTAGAAATAGTCTCTCACGAGTTAGCATCTCGAGATCGCCAATGTCAAGATGTCATACATACAAACTAAATTCTTCAGAACTCCTCCAGTTCTGATCGCTCCATGCCAAGCGCTAATAATTAAGCGCAGGTCCACAAAGTGAATGTAGCGAAGAACGTTTCATGTCAGTAAAACTTGTTCAGATGTTCAAAACAAAGAGGCTTTTTTATCTCTACTATATAAAGTACTGTATAAAGTAAGAGTTTCTTCTATGTCACTTATCACCACTGTTTTTTAGTTACTCACCTTTATTACTGTTAATGTTCTTTGCGAATAAACTTTTTATTACAAATTGAGTTTCAATCATTATACATTTAGATTAAACAGTGTTATTCAGTGCAATCAAAAGTTAGTGTTTTCAAAATTAAATTTTATCATATGAATTAAGTTTCATTTACATTGCTACATATAAATTTCATGATCAAATTCATCCTATGTTAGAAGTTACAAAAAGACAAATTTAGGTGCATTTGAACCATTCAAGTTTGTAGAAATTTGTCTTTTTATTACTCTTAACATAGAACGAATTTGATCATAAAATTTTATATGTAGATGGGGTAAGATGAGATGAGCAACAAGACGGAGCGGCGCGATGGCATGCATGGGATGAGAATGAGGTTGCGGCCACGTAACGTGGGAGCGTTCATTCAGCAGACTGATGATTTTGGGAGTTGGGACGTGCCTCGAGAGCAGCAGAGGGAGCATTCACAAACTCCACGAATCCTTCCTTCCTTTCTCTCTCTCCTCTCCTCTGAGAGTCTGAGCCGCAGGCCTCAATTCTGGACCATGGCCAGGCGGGCGGTTCTTGTCGAATTCGGTCAAGCTAAATAGTCGCTCTGTCTGTTTTACTTTACACGAGACCACCCTTTTTTAACATCGTCGTGTCCGTCAAGCCCTTTACTCTCCGTCGTAATTTTAGGTATCTTGTTTTGACCAACTTTTAGAATACCCGTTCGAATAAATATTAACTTCTACTGAAAGTCAAATTAAAAGGGTTATAACATCTTTGCCTTCGCAATCGTCACCTTTTTCAATCTTTTCCAGAACAATATCTTCGCCCCTCTTTAAGTCGGTCGGTCTCTGCAGCATTACCTGGGGTGCATTAGTTGCTTGAGATTCTAATAATTCCAAAAATTTAATAATAGGCTGGATATGCTTTGTCACGGGGGGAAAATAAATAGAGAAAAGATATGGATTTCGGTGCAAAAGGGAGGGAGAAAAATTAAAGGTTTGCAACGTCTTCTACTTCACCTGCCCTCTCTCTCTCCGGAGGGGTTGAAGACTTGAAGCCAAGCAAGCAAAGAACGGAGAGAGAGAGGAGAAAAGTCGGCTGTTTGTAGTATATCATTAGATGCAGAGAGAGCATGGAGCCAAACAGAAAGTCTGTTTCGCCATTGATGGCTCTCACCTTTCTGGAACCCATAGACACACACACAGCAAAAGAGGCTAAGGTCATCGTCACCAGCAAGCATTAGAGATCGGAGAAGCACTAGAGCACGACTAGTAGTAGACTAGTAGTTTGTTGGTACTAGGGTCCAAGAGCCATCACGAGCTAGAGTCCTAGATAGATCGAGGTCATGCATGGGGTAGTTTGCTAGTGTGGAGGGAAGAGATAGAGGTGTTCCTTGGCAGCTAGCCTCTTAGAGTCAAAGCGTATTTAGGTCTCTGGAGTCTGGAGAGATAGAGTGATATATACATACGTATATGGCCCTGTATATGTGTCGGCGTGCGCCTCCCCTGAGATGATGAGTTGCAGCAAGAGCCTGCAGGAGAGGCAGCAGCAGCAGGAGATGAACATCTCCTTTGGGATGAACAACCACCATCACCCTCCTTCCTCCTCGTCTTCTTCCTCCATGCATGCAGCTGCTGCAAGCTTCATGTATACTTCTTAGTTTTCTTGATTCCTGTTTTTATTTGCATGCCTTTCTTGTTCTTGATTGATCCGTGTACCGAAATTCGATTGAATTAGTCGTGTTTTGTTTGATCTTCTTTCTGCGCCTGATCTGCTTGTTTCTTGGCTTCTTGCACTGTCTCTGATCTTTCCTTTCGTTCTTTCTTTCCTTTTTTTTTTTGGGTTTGACAAACCTCTAGCTAATAGGAAGGCTAGCTAGGGTACCGGCCTTCTTGCACTGAATTTTCCATTTTGATAATTTCGCCTTTGTATTTTCTCATTCCAAAAGAATTCAGGATGTATCTGAACAATTGCTCTATTGTACACTCTTCTTTAATGCATGGCAGAGCTCCTACCATTTCTTTCAAAAAATAATTTCGCCTTTGCTTGCTGATGGAAAGTCGATTGATTCTCAGACTAGTGTGGTTGATCAATCTTATTTCTTAATTTCTTCTTCTCTTCTTGTTTTTTTTCTTTGATTCTTCCTTCCTTGCTCTTATTCTAAGAGGAGGAATGGTTGATGATTAAAACAAGCTCAGATTTAAAATTGGCACTTCTGTGTTTATAATTGGATCCAGACAGTTTTTTTTCATGGAGCCAGATAGTTGAATTGTTCTGAATTAACAACTCACTAGTCTTTCTTTTAAATTTTAGACGCCACTAATTGTTTTCAGAAGAAGGGCAGGAATATTAATTAGGACACAAAGTAGTATAATTAAGTAGTAACTATATACAGTATATGTATATCAGTCCATCTTTACATTAATTTTTCAATGAGCATAACTTGCACACATGAAATTTTGAGACTAGCTAGACATGCATATCTCCTGGATTGCCAAATAAATGCTAAAGGCTAGAGAAGATTCCCTATTATTCTCCTGTTCCCACTCCTACAGAGGTTGGACCAGATAATAATATCATCACACATATATAGGCTTATAGCAGCATGATTTCATGATGATGTGTTGGTGCATGCCTTCAGTTCCTCAAACCCTGTGCATATGCATGCATCTATATATTTTTTTTACATACATAGCTCATAAGTCATCACCATCGATTTGTTCCTGTTGAATACAACCAGGAGCACCAAGGAGGCATCGGGAGCTTATGACCATCTGGGAGAGCTGGACCAGGCTTTGTTCATGTACCTAGATCATGGCAGCCATGCCTCCGCGCATCAAGAGCAAAGGCGTACGTATGCGATCGAGAGCCTTACAATTCAGTTCACTGATACAAAATTATTTGCTACTCCATAAAGATCCATGTCTGTATTCTTGCTAACTTTTGCAGGAGTCAAATGCAAGTGATCAGTTGCCGTTTTTCTTTTTTCTCTTTTTCATATTTAGTAGTAGTAGTAGTAGTAATTGTAGTAGATAGTAGGCTCAGAAACATATGTGCCACATATATGAGTAGTAGTAGATAGCTGTAGGGATATGTCCCTCCTCTGATCAGTGCACGCAGAAAAGCGCATCCTTTTCCGGGGTCATGAGGGAAAACGATCATATGGCCGGCCGGCCTGCAGCAGATTCTCAGGTACTCCATTTGACCAGGATCTCCTGCAAATCTTCAGTACTGCCCTAGCTTGGAGGACCAGCGAATCAAGAACACATCCATGCTCAAAGTCCATGCATGAAACCAACAAATCTCTCTCTCTCTCTCCCTAGCTTTTGCCCTTTGTTTCTTTTCCCTTCTCTCTCCCTCTCTCACCCCCTACCTCCGCCCGGTTGGACTGTGACATGTAACAAACTGCTCAATGATTTCCTCGCGATGGAGCTGCATGTGGCCGCGGCAGAACAGGACGTACATGCACGCAGAGGGGATGACCTCCAGTACTAGTACGCGCTTGCATGCAGTGGCTGGCTGGCTGCCTTCTCTCCTAGCTCTCCTGCAGCTAGCTAGCATGCATATGCGCGTTTGGCCCGATCCTATCCACTTCTCTTCCGGTTTGGGTACAAGCAAGCATGCATGCCTAAGCTGTGTGCATCGATTCCTGCAACCCGTATCTTTCGTACCCCAGCTTTATAGTGTGTGCCTTGTATACTGCTCACTAGCTGTGCCATGATTGTCTTGTTCCTCACTGCATCAGTAGCTAGCCTTACTTCAAACTCTTCAGGGTTTCAGTTGATATATATGACCCTCTCCGACTCAGGCCTTTGAGTTTGTTCATTTGTCTTGTTCATGGATGCAGAGACTCTCAACATCTTCCCTTCCCAGCCTATGCATGTGGAGCCATCACCAAAGGTACAAACTAGAACTCACATTAGTTACGATGCTTACGAGTTATGCTTGTTTAGTGCTGGATATGTGTCTTTTCAAATGTATATTGTACTCATGCATAAATGATTGCTGTCTGATTTTTTAACATTCTGATCTGATTGGTAGGGGGAGATTAGTTTAGTTCTGTCCCCAGCACCTGTGGGATCCAAGATGCCTAGGTTATCTGATCATCAGCTGCAGCAAGCAACCATGGAGGAGTTAGCAGGGAGCAGGACACAGGATCACCACCTGCTGCACCAACCGTTCACTGCTAATCAGCCTGCAGGGATCAATAAGGATGTGAAGCCGGTGGCCAAGGTTAGTAGCTAGTTAACCACTTAAAAACTGACCTGCAACCTAACTACACCGATTTGTTAATGGTAGCTATCCCCATGCACAACTGAAATTAAAGCACATTGTTCATGTTCTTGTTTTAAATAACACATACGTATGATCTCTGTTGGTGATTGCAGAAGGAACACAAGAGGGGCGCATCGACCGGTGAACGTGACCCCAAAGTAACAAATTACGATTTTCTCAATTCTTGATGAATTAATTGTGTATTTCATAGATGCACACTATGCTAGTAATGTTGCTGTAATTGTGTTCAATGTTAGTAATATATAACACCGTAATTAACCAACATGCAGACACTGAGAAGGCTAGCCCAGAACAGGGAGGCAGCAAGGAAAAGCAGGATAAGGAAGAAGGTGAGTGAAACAACAATTTACATCAAAGTAGAAAGAAACAAGGGAAAAATAAGAACACAGAAAGGTCCTATTCATGATAGATCAAAAGGCCAAAATCAATACCAAACATTACCATTCCTCTCCATGATCAATGCACTCATTGTACGACGTTGATTATTTGAGTTTTCTTTCGAGAATACGCATAATGTTTGTGCCATTTCATTAACTGATTTTCTCTTTACTGCAACAGGCTTACATCCAACAGCTCGAATCCAGTAGAATCAGGCTAGCTCAGATCGAACAAGAACTACACACAGCAAGAGCTCAGGTAATTAAATTGTTCCAGTAGCTAATTCAACCGAACGAAAATTAAAGCTCCACATATACGGTCTCTCATCTTTGTTCGTGTATCTACCATTTTTAATCTCTTTGTATGCACACTCATGTATATATATACTATGTACAGGGAGTGTTCTTCCCCAGCAGCGGCCTCATCACCGAGCAAGGCCTCGCCGGAAAAGGCGTACCCATTGGCGGCATCGATGGCCTCAGCTCAGGTATCCATCCATCATGCTTCACATCTTGTGCTACGTACTAATTAATGTAGTCGCTGATGCTGATATATATGCTTATACATGTATATATACGTTAATTACAGAGGCTGCGATGTTCGACGTGGAGTACGGGCGGTGGCAGGAGGAGCATTACCGGCTGATGTACGAGCTGCGGGCGGCGCTGCAGCAGCACCTGCCAGAGGGGGAGCTGCAGATGTACGTGGAGAGCTGCCTGGCGCACCACGACGAGGTGATGGCCATCAAGGACGGCGTCATCAAGGGCGACGTCTTCCATCTCACCTCCGGCGTCTGGAGGAGCCCCGCCGAGCGCTGCTTCCTCTGGCTCGGCGGCTTCCGGCCATCCGATGTCATCAAGGTACGTTCGTATCACCAGGCAGGTCATATCGATTAACCCTAAATCCCTAACCCCAAAGATCGGCCACAAATACAATCATATCTCGGTAGCGATCGCAGGAATGGACGACGGCGTAATTGAAACAAGCTACACCCTTTAGTCACAAGTATATGTTGTTTTGGGTTACACACAATCAAACTTACAAAACATTGGCTATGGATATCTTTTTAAATGTTATTGAATGCATGAAAATTATATTTGTCTCGAAAAGTATTTTCATGATACTATAATTTATTGTGTGTTATATATAACTATATTAGAAGAAAAACTAGTGGTCAAAGTTGTGTTTTGAGGATCGTGTCGATATCCAAAACGACATATATTTGTAACCGGAAGGAGTATGGTTCTTGCCTATCATCATATCGTGATTGATGCTTTTAAGGGGAAAAAACTAAAATAGTGGATATATCCTCGGTGACCCTTGAAAAAAAAACTAAAATTCTCGTAGAAATCAAGAATGGAATGCACCATTTTATAGGAAACAGAACAATTCTCGTAGAATTTATTCATTCTAAACCACTTATAATATGTGGATTTACAAGGAAATATAGTCTAGCTAGTTAATTAAGCCTTATTAAAATCCTGCCATTAATTGTTTTAATTCATTTTACAAAAGACGTTTTATTTTGGCTATAACCGTTAGGAGCAAGGTATATATTTTTGGAGATTTCTGAAAGAGGAAAAAATCAGAAGGTCTCAACTATTGTTCTCCAGAAAAATTGGGACTTTATATATGTAAGCTTTTACGTATATAAGACGATTCACCAAAGCTAATTTAATTCTTCTTTCATGAAAAAAAAACTTTAAGTTGATTAATAGCAGCACCTTTCACAAGATTGTGACATGCATGACCATTTTTATTTTTATTTTTTTGTGGAAGATGCACCAAAATTAAATGTTACACATGCACATATCTCAAACTACTCCTAGTCCTAGGTCGATCCTAGCTAGTCCTGGAAAGAACAATCCGGCCGGCCCGAACGCCCTTATTGTCACGCAGCATTCAAGTTGAGCAAGAGGAGTTGGTAGAGTAGCAGTACACTAGTGGCCGGTTAAACTAGCATATCATGGACATTACGGCACTGGATGACGAGTGCCAAAATCCTCTCGTTTCCAACAACGGGAAGGAGAAACTTGCCCGTGCTCGGCACACCTCCATAACTCACCCATGGATCTGGCCGGCCCCGGCGATTCCGTGGCATGCATTGAAACTTCTCGTTCTCTGTCGAGCCGTGCAAGCATGCTCCGCCATGTTCGCGGCCCATGCAGTACAGACATGCCATCGACGATCGATGGCTGGCTAAATTTCGGGACACATTAGATGGCAAGATAAGCAGCGCCTGCTCTGTCTCTCTCCCACTTGTGGAAATGGATATAGGCAAGACACAACCGGTGATGCAATCTAGAAAACAAATCAAGCAATTTCGAGAAGCTAATCCACGATCTTGGAGTGTTCTTGCTAATAGAAATTAAGCTCACGCATACCGTGGACTTATATGTAATCATTTTCGCCTTAGCGGGCTTAAGTGTAAATTGGCCCCAACGTACTGCTGCATTTTCAACACCAGTCGCATCGGCAGGCTTGCGTGCTCACTGCTCCTGATTGGCCACGTACACTCTCGTGGTGTGTCCGTGTGTGTAGTGTATACTCATGTACTGATATATCTTGCTTAATTTGGTTCTTATTTTGCACGTACGGTGGTGATTATCGGTTAATTTGGTTCTGTTGTGGATGGATGGATGCAGCAGATGCTGCTGGGGCACGTGGAGCCGCTGACGGAGCAGCAGATCGTGGGCGTGTACGGGCTGCAGCAGTCGGCGCTGGAGACGGAGGAGGCGCTGAGCCAGGGCCTGGACGCGCTCTACCAGTCGCTCTCCGACACCGTCGTCTCCGACGCGCTCAGCTGCCCCGCCAACGTCGCCAACTACATGGGCCAGATGGCCGTTGCCATGAACAAGCTTTCCACCCTCGAGGGCTTCGTCCGACAGGTAAGATCGATGACACTTCACAATTTAACCCAAGCCATTCAATCCTGCGTCAACCTCATTACTAGCAAGTAGTGAATTCACACGCATGCATGCATGCGGTATATGTAGTTGATTTGTCTTCAGTAGTTCAGTCCTGACTAATTTCCTGTCGCTTTAGTGTGTTAGTTAGAGCTGCAACCAATGAGAGCACTATATATTCGTTAGTTGGCAAGGTAGGACGGATGGTTAACCTAATTGATATCGACAGTGCATTTGATTAGCTTAACTACTTGTGCATAGCGCACACGCCAGGTGCAGGCGGCTAATACTGTCGACGGGTGCATATATGGATTAGGTTGTGAGCATTAAAAAGCGCCCGACTGTCTCCATCCCAAAAACGGAGAACTGGGGTAGGGTTGATGCCCATGAATATAACAATAAAATTATGCAGGATTAACAAACAGTAGAAGATCCTTTGTTCATTGCTCTTTCCATGTTGGGTAGGTGTCCCTTGATGCTTGCATTGTTTAGGCCGCCCTTCACCTGCCCATGGACGCCACAAAGGGAACTATATATGGATCGATATACATTTTATATGCCTCTCTTGCAAGTTGCAATATGTTTGGTGTAAACTAATCCACCTGTCCATTTGCGTACACATCAAGCTAGAATCCTAATACGAAATGCAAATATACAGCAATGGCTGTCTGGCTGATTCTGGTGTGACGATGGCAAAACGTCGATGAAATGCGGATAAATATTATCTACTCTCTTTGTTCGTTGTGTGTGCTGTTCGAGTTCTGGTATGATTGATGAATGTTTGTTGCATGCGTATATATGTGCAGGCGGAGAACCTGAGGCAGCATACTCTGCACCGGCTGAACCAGATACTGACAACGCGGCAGATGGCGCGGTCGCTGCTCGCCGTCTCCGACTACTTCCACCGCCTCCGCACGCTCAGCTCACTCTGGGTCACCCGCCCCAGGGGACCGCAGGATCAGCAGGGGCCTCACAGCTGATCATCACCATCATCTCGATCCATCGTTAATTTCACAAGTTCGATCGATGCATCAGCACCATGCTTGCTTGCACGCACGCGTGCAATGCAATGCAATGCAATGCATGGTGTTCGATCGTCAGTTGAAAGAAACTGAGACCGTGTGCAAGCTTGGCTAGCAGCTAGCTAGAGAGATCAGGAGAGGGAGAGGAACCGAAAGAAACCAAAGAATGTACTTTGTTTCATGGCTTAGTGGTTAGGTATCTTATCTTATCATACCTCCGGATGCGTCTTCTTCGACTTTTGAGATGCAGCATTTAACGAAATCATCACTTTTCTAGTCCATGGCAAAAAAAATTTTAGCAAATCTAGCATCATTGCAAACACAATTACATACAAAAATAACTTCATTCTTAACCGCGTAAGCGCCGGAAGATAACACATGTCACTTTACGCTCTCTAGGAGCACGGTAGGTAGCTTCTTATGTGGCATAGAAGCACGGAAGGAGATATGTATTACCTTTCGATACTTCTGCGGTTGAGGATGTACCGTGGACCGAAAAGTAGTTATTCCGTGTTTAATTACTGCACAACAGGAAAACGATATTTTTTCGTCAGCCATAGATATTTTTGTCGGCTTTCTCAAGGCCGACGGCAATAATAATATATTTTCGTCGGCCTCAATCAAGCTGACGACAATATATATTTTTTCGTCAGCCGGAGCAACCAACCGATGAAAATAAAATTATTTTCGTCGGTCTTTTTTCTACGCCGACGAAAAAAAGCCCTGCCAGAAGCGGCATTGAATTTCAAATTATGTTCGTCGGCTTCTCAGGCTGACGAAAACAGCTCGGACCAATTGTCTTATGCCACGCAGTCTTATGCCACGCAGCAGGGAGGGCTATTTTCGTCGGCCAGGCTGGCCGACGAAAATTGCTAACCCTGTCACGTGGGCATTGTTTTCGTCGGTCAACATGGCCGACGTGTTGGCCGACGAAAATAGGGCATAATAACCCCTGGGCCATCCCCTCGCGTACCCAGTCCTCGCGCCGCCGAAAACAGTCCCGCACCGCCTCGCCTCGCTCCAGTCTGCTGCGCCGCCTTGCCTCCCTCCGGTCCGCCGCCCCTTAGGCCGCCGTCCCTCGGCCCGCGCCAAGACCTCCCTCGCCCGCCCCTCGCCCTCGCGCCGCCCCCCACGCCGTCGCCGCCACCCTCCTCAAGACGCCTTGTGTGCCGTAGTCCGCAAGCAAGGTGAGTTTTCCACTGATGAATCCTAGTAGTTTTACAAACCATATTAATTCATTGTTTGTATTTCTAGTGCACATGTGTAGATCAACCTAGTTAAATTATGTGTTGATTAGGATTAAAGTATTGATTACTTATTCATTTACTTTTATAATACTTATTTTTTAAATGATCTTGTTCATAAATTGATCACAGTGAATACCCTTTTTAAAATAAATAATGCAACTTGTATAATAAAGCTAGCTTGCAACACAAAGAAAATAGGCCCTGTCAGGAAGTTACTAAAATATAGATTACTAATTAAATAGGAAAAACTCCGCAAATAGTTCAGCAAACTAAAGTTTGACATATCTTCACATTTTTCATTTACCTCTAAACATGTGAATACCAAAAATTACACAAAGCAAACTATATATGTTCAGGAAATGAATTGTTAGCAATCCTGAAATTATGGAACCATTATGCATAGGGTAAAGAAGGAACCTATTCATTATCTCAAAGAACATATTGGCGTGCCAATATTTTACGACATAACTTCTCTAAAATTGTTGGTAAATCATCTTTTCATTGATTTTAGTAAAACAATCATAAAATGCCTACAACTAAATTCATAATTCACAAATTGTTCGCTGCCAAAATATAAAACTGGGCAAGTTTCAGGTCCAAAGTTTGAATAAGTACTAGCAAACGATCACTTGCAAAATGCAAATTACATAGTGTTTGGTTGCTTGCCACACTTTTATTTTGAATGCAGTTATTTTGTTTAGCGCATATGTAACTAAATATATAGTGTACTCCATTCTTATGAAGAAGATCATTTAAAAAATAAGTCTTATAAAAGTAAATGAATAAGTGATCACTATCATTATATGCTAATTAGGATTAAAGTATTGATAGTTTCATCGGCCGGTGATTTTTTTTATTTAGTGGTCACTGATGTTTTCGTTGGCCAAGCCTAGGCGTCACCCGTTCGGGAACGGCGCATCTCACATTTACTTGTGAGGTGTGCCGTTCCGGAATTGTCCAGTTTAATTTGGACAACCTAGGAATAGACGCTAGAGCATATGTAGGATTTTTGACGAGCCCAATGGTCCGAACGGAATCTCGGCAGCATGATCCAGTTGTTCTCCGATGCACCAAGATTGGCCGTGCATTCAGAGAACAGCGGGGTTATGATGTCGAAATTTCGTTCGGACCATAAGGCTCGTCATAAATCCGTGCTCTGGCGTCCATTCTTGGGTGGGTTTAGAACCTATCTTTCCCAGTAGAGCTCCTATTAGTAACCATAGCACACTGTGATTGATCTTGTTGCTCATTTTTAGCGTCCATAATGGGTGATGATAGAAGATGGATGTATGATGGTTGGAGTAAGACTAGGGCACATTCAAGAGAATGGGGGGTCAAGACACGGACGTTTATGGACAATGCGTTCGCAAGGGCCGCAGGTGGTGTTGTAAAGTGCCCCTGTAACAAGTGTCGAAACTTTGCTCGGCATGTTAAGTCAGATGTGGAACATCACCTGTGCAAGTTTGGTTTTATGCCGAACTATATGATACGGTACGAGCATAGTGAGGCACAACCCATTGAGATGGACCATGAGGATGAAGATAGGATGGATGAGATGATGAATGATATTGGTAGGGATTTTGAGGTTAATTCGGAAGAAGAGCCTGGGCCGGAGGTTCAAAGGTTCTATAGCCTCCTTTCGGCCTCGGAAGAGCAATTGCATGATTCCACCAACGTGACCGTCCTAGCGGCCGTGACGCGACTCATGTCAATAAAGTCGAAATATAACTTTTCAAACAATTGCTACAACGATCTGGTTTAATTAATCAGTGATATTCTTCCGCCGAACCATAAGATGCCAAAGGACATGTACCAGTCGAAGAAGCTGTTGTCCGGCCTTGGGATGAAGTATGAGAAGATTGATGTTTGCGAAGAAAATTACATGTTGTTCTGGAAGGAATATGCCAACGAACCTCGATGTCTATTCTGCAAAAAATCTAGATATGTCGAGGTGTTAAATGATGAGGGGATAACGGTAACGACAAATGTCGCGGTGAAACAACTTCACTACATGCCAATCACACCTAGGCTTAAACGGTTATACTTATATAAAAAAATAGCTAGGCATATGAGGTGGTATAAAGAAGGTGTCCGTGGTAGTTATGAAGTGATGGTGCATCCGTCATACGCCGAGGCATGGAAGGCATTGGACCGCTTCGATCCCGATTTTTCAAGGGACCCTAGGAATGTTCGCTTAGGGTTGGCGACAGATGGGTTCACACCTTTCAGCACAAGTGCCACCCCGTACTCTTGTTGGCCGGTTTTTATTATGTCGTACAACTTACCACCTGCGTTATGCATGAAAGATGAGTACGTATTTCTAGCCCTTGTCATACCGGGTCCTGATCATCCTAGGAAGCACCTTAATATGTTCATGCAACCGTTAATTGAAGATTTGAAAGAGTTGTGGATAGGGGTACAAGCATATGACAGCTATGGTAAAGTAAACTTTACCTTGCGTGTTGCATACTTGTGGTCAATCCATGATTTACCAGCATATGGCATATGGGCTGGATGGAGTGTTCATGGTCGGCTTTGTTGTCCCATATGTATGGTTGACTCAGATGCATTCTGGGTACGACATGGTGGAAAGTTTTGTTTCTTTGATTGTCATCAACGGTTTTTGCCGCATAATCACCCTTTTAGGAGACTTAGTACTGCATTTCGGAAGGACACCACTATTACAAAGGGCCCGCCAAAACGTCTGACTAGTGTTGAGATAGCTGCCTAGCACAGTCAACTCGTACCAACAGATGATGGTTTCGAAGGTTTCAAAGATGAGCATAGCTGGACTCATATTTGTGCAATATGGAGTCCCCCTTATGCGAAAGCATTGATTCTTATGCACAATGTAGATGTCAAGCACCAAGAGCGTAATGTTGCAGAAAGCATCATAAGCATGTGCTTTGATGTGAAAGACAAAACAAAAGACAATGTTAAGGCACGAAGAGACTTGGCTGAGATTTGCGATCGGCTAGCGCTTGAGATCGTACAAGATTCAGGAGGACGAATAGCCAGGCCATGAGCTCCGTATTGTCTTAAACCTCAAGAGAAGAAAGAAGTACTCCGGTGGATGAAAACTATCAAATTTCCAGATGGTTATGCAGCTAACCTAAGGCGTGCGGTAAATGTCAGCACCGAGAAGCTAAATAGTCTTAAGAGCCATGATTACCACATCATCATGGAAAGACTGCTCCCTATAATGTTTCGTGGCTACTTCAAGGATGAATTGTGGAGAATGTTAGCAGAGCTTAGTTTTTTTTACAGGCAGTTATGTGCTAAAGAAATCACGAAGAAGATGATGCAAAAGTTAAAGAAAGAAATACCATTGCTTGTATGCAAGATGGAACAGGTATTTCCACCTGGATTTATGAACGTCATGCAACATCTATTGGTATATTTGCCTTACGAAGCGGAGGTTGGTGGACCTATGCAGTACATGTGGATGTATGGGACAGAAAGAGGCTTGAAAAAGATAAGGGCATCTGTACCACTACCTGGGCTTGGTGGAAATCAATGGTGTGCAGCAGCCGGCCTTTAAGTGGGAGCACTACAGGTTGGCTACTGATGTCCAGCATGGCACCGTTGCTGACGAGGTGTGGCACGATTTCTGGGTAAGTTCTTTACCTCTGTACAGTTCATACATATAGATGGAATTTTGCTGACTTAAGCATTGTTGTTGTAGGAGAGGTACCGCTTGCAGGACGAGGATGTCCCTGCCAATCGCGAGAGGGCGCACAAGGTTGAAAGACCATGTGGAGGTCTATCCTTGTGTGTGATGAGTAATTGACGAGATTTGAGCTTGGTTTGTTTTGAAATTGAGTTTGATTTGAATTGGATTTTCGATGTGAAGCAATTTGAGTGTTAGTTGTTTTTCTAGTGCTACCGACCTGGGGACGGTAGCACCGGACCGTTGAGCGCAATTAAGATCGATTAATGATTTTGGGATAATAATTGAATATATATGTGGGCATTGCTATGTGAAGGTTTTTCCTTATCTTTGATGGTTGCAGGGCGACGGTGCTAGGTCATGGTGAGGCGGAGGATGACCGGGACTAGGCGAGGAGCGTCGGAGGTCCAGACGGTCGGGAGATCGCCGGAAGATGATCGGAGACGGAGTCCGGGCAAGTCAAGAAGACAAGGAAAGGAGATGATGCTAGCTAGATGCCACGTGGATTAATGAGGGCCGTCGGATTGCGGTTTAGTTGATAGGTTAGCGGGTCTAGGTAGTATGCTTTGAAAATCGTGCAAGAAAACCCGGTATGTGTGTGGGTTTTGGGTTAGCCCTTGCATGGCTGTGTGTGTGGGTTAATCCTATCCCTTGGATGAGTGCTCTAGGGTTGAGGGGCTCATCCAAGGGTGGTAGGTGGCCCAAGAGTAGTATAAATAGGGGTGGAGGGGTAGCCTCCTCCCCTTGAAGGTTTGAGTTGCTCCTTTGAGCTTTGCCCACATGAAGTGAGGCTTTGTAAACCTTCCCACCAGAAATACAAAGAAATTTCTTTACATTATTGTGAATTTAAATTCCGCATTTACATTATGTCTTTACTTTACGCGATTTAAATTCAGCATTTACGTTACGCATTTACTTTCCCGTAATCTACATTCATGCAATTTGGATTTGCCTCCCCTCCTTCTAAATGCTGATCTTCGATGTTTTTAGTGTGTTCATATGGTTTTACATCTCTTTTGCATTCTTTGATTGAGTAGAGATCATCTTTTCTTTCAAGTTCCAACTCTGTCCAGAACTTGTTCATCACGCAGCAGTTAGTTTTTTATTTTTAGAAAAATATATAAAAATAATTTTTGAGTGATTCTTATTGGAGATTGTGTGGAACTCCTATATACATCTGTATAAAAATTTTGGAGTTCACTTGATGCACCGTTTGGGCGCCATGAGATAAAAACCGAGCCCCAAACTCTCTGCTCGAAGTTTCCTGACTGTCTGTGCTCTTTGATTTTTGATGAATTTTTTGTAAGGTCTTTTGAAGTAAAATTTGGTGGAGTTCTTCAATACTCATCTTCTCATAGGAATAAAATTTCTCATAATTTCTTGAGTAGCAGAGACCCACCAAACTCTTGTTCAAATTGAAGACAGTTTCTGGAATTTCTGCTCTTGCTTTTCTAAAAGTGGCTTTTATGATTTGACTTGACCTTTTTTCTAAAAGCAAGGGTAGATTTGATTTCTTCTTGATTTGGACACTAGACAACCAGAATTGTGACTCAAAAATCCCCACATATTCTATGGAACTCATCCATGCATGCTAGGGGTACACATAGTTGTCTAGTTGTTCAGGTTTTTCACGATTTCCTTTGCGCGATCTTTTCAAGGTTTTAGTTGGAGTATTTTGGGGGAAAATTTATTTGCGACCATTCACCCCCCCTCTGTTCGCCATCTCGATCCTTCAAAGGTGTTCAACAAGGCAGCGGCAAAGGTGGTGAAGGACATGATCTTCAATGCAAGAATCCAAGCGGTTTGCATGTTCTACAAGAGGGTGAAGCAGGAGAAGATGAACAAGAAGCTCAGGGCATCCAGGATCTACCTACGCGAGGACGAGTACCTGCAGGTAGCCATCCCCTAGTTACTGAAGTGCCCTAATGCTTGGTAGGCTCTTTGTGCATACTGGGCATCCCCTGCTTTTGTTGTTAAGTCGAACAAGAAGAGAGGCAATCGAGAGGCAGGTGATCCGGTTCTGCACCGGTATGGCGCCGATGGACACCTACGCTTAGCGAAGCGCATGGTATGTCTGTATAATTATTTCATTATGATTTCATATGCATGGTACTACTTTCGATTACAAGAGGCTGAAAGTGGCGTTGCCCCCAGCTACATAGAGACATATCTTCGGGGACACAGGAGCAGGGATCCTACACAGCCTGATCAGCTATGTAGCCAGGCAGCGACTGAGAGGCTTGTAAGTTGTTTACTCTATTATGAAGTAATCTAATGTTTCAAATTGTTGTATTAACAACATTGTGATGCAGGAGAAATATGGGGGAAGAAATGGCTCGACGTCATGGCCCAGACTACAACTGGAGGAGGAAAGACCTAGATGTCGAGGCGTTGTACTAGAGCGGTGGATGCAAGAGACATGGAAGGTGAGATCATTCGCCCTTCTAAAAGTTGTCGGAAATTATGATATAATTGTGAGTGTCTAGTTGCAATTAATGAATATATTTGGTTTCTAATGTCTTGAAGGTACGCAATGTTCAATGGCGTTGTGGACTCTGACATTGCTTTGAGCCAAGCAAGAATGTCACAGTCATCACAAAGCAGTGCTCACTCCTCTCGAGAGACAAGGCTTCATCAAGAGCTGTTGCAATCAAAGGAACAACTGAGGCAACAACAGAAGTGCCTAGCGCAACAGGAAGAGGAGATGAGAAATATAAGAAGACAACAAGAGTACTTTCAGTCATTTGTACAAGTAAGTTAAAAAGGTTCAATTTTAGTGATTAAGTGTTTAGCTAGACAATTTTTAATTGGACACCTGAATGTATGAGATCTAACACGTTGCTTATGTAGAAATGCTTCTCGCAAATGGGGACTCGATTCACTTGCCAGATTCGACCTCCTCCTGCATACTCCCCCCCACAACCTCCACCAGCACAGGTACATACATATAGTTTTCCATTTTATTCTAGTTATTTGCAATTCAAGACTAACATCAAATTTATATATGTCCTTTCTCTGAGGTTCGACCAAGACGCCGACAAAGCTCCTCGGATGTCAATGGTTTCCTCGCGTCTGGAGGTAGTGCACATAACTCGAACAACCCTGATAGTTAAATCTTTTGTAATATGACTTGAACAGGAAATGTATATATGTGATGTGCTGGATCTAGTATGTGTGATGTGAATGCGTTGTGTTGGATATGCGCTGACTCTGTGTTTGTGACTATGTGTGACTAATGGTGAATGGTTAATACATCTATTTACTGCTGAATGGTTATTGCATATATTCCGTGGTAGTTGATGCCATTTGCTGACTATGTATTTGTAATGGTTATTATACCTATTTCTGTGTCGAATGGTGAATGCAAACGCTGCTTATTCATAAAACGACATGGATCGCACAGGCTTTATAGAGTGGAGGATAGAAGCACTCTTTCAAGAAAAACATTCGTTCGGAGAGCCTGATAGTGTAGCGAAGGACAACCGTTCAGAGAGCCTCGGAGAAAAGCGAAGGACAACTGAGAAAATACTGGTCGGCAAACGCCCAGACCGATCCTCAGTATTTTCGTCGGCCAAACGCCCAGGCCGACGACAATACTGGCCATCTCCCAGTATTTTTGTCGGCAAACGCCCGGGCCGACAAAAATACTGGGAAGATGCCTGGGGAGATGCCCTGTATTTTCATCGGCTACACCCAGGTCGACGAAAGGACCATTTTCGTCGGCTCGGACTGTGGCTGACGAAAAATATTAGCCATCGGATTTCTTCTTTCGTTGGTTAGGCTGGACCGACGAAAAATCTTGTTTTTTCGTCGGATTATTTTCGTCGGCTTTTTTTCGTCAGTAAGCCGACGAAAATTGTCATTTTCGTCGAGAAACGCCTTGTTATCGTCTGTTTCTAGCCGACGAAAAAATGTCGGATTCCTGTAGTGCTGGTTCACGTGCTCCGGTACAATGGATTGAGTGCTTGACGTATGCATGCGCCCATGAAATATTATGGTAGCTTACTTCAAAGTCTGCTGACGAACTTGCCCTCCGTGCACACTACTGTTCGTTTGTGGGCACGCCGCCGCCGCGCACGCACACACGCCACCAAACGAGCATACAAAATACACACGAAACGTGGCCCGTTCGGAACGCAAGAATTCCGGCTGGTAGATCTAATACTGTTCCCTTAGAATTCGTGATTAAATTAATTCTACGTAAATTTTACATTCGAAACGTTCGCCTGAGAGTCGAGGGCCCGTTTGGAACGCGGGAACTGTACGGAACTTCATCTTTGCTTCAACTGCTCTTACAGAATTCATGTCGGCCTAACTGCGAGCAATCACGGCCTAAGACCCATATTACATCTAGCTGGTATGGGCTGCAAGCGTGCACAAACATGGGCCTAGCCCATTGGATACGGCTTACATTCACCAAATGGGGAAGGTTTCGCTTGCAAGCAAATATCCAACCAAAAAAGCAAACGCAGCCGGAGCAACGAGAGCCAGAAATAGTGACGCGCATCATCTGTCTACGACTAGATTGGTTAGTATTTATTTATATATTTTTTATAGTAAAATAGTCTACGATTAATAATGTAGCACGTGTTATGAGATAAGATATTTGTAACCTTATTTGATTGAACTCTGTTTTTATATATGGGCGAATCCGAACTCATTTCTTATTGTTTTAGTCAATATTGGGCATCCCCCTTGTACAAGAGATCAGTCTAATAAAACGAGAGAACTTTGCCTCCTACTTTGTGTGTGTGCTCCTGTTCTTCCTCTTGTGATTTCGTTGACGTGCGGTTGATTGATCGTGGGTAAACGACTACGTTTTACAATATGTTATCAACACGGAGCCTTATCGAGGCTACCAACCGTGATCGCTTGCCTACGACAATCTATACGGTATCGAATTTCATCCTACTACACGCGATCGTCCTACGCCAAGCCCTATGTAAGATAATCGCGTTTTCACAATCTTTCAATCCTGTAGATTTTGTACACTATGGCAGATTAATCATTGAATCTAATCGCCAGTAAGGGCAGATATAGTTATTGTTCATCATCAAGATTAAAAAAAAGGCAACAGAACATGGCCAAGCGGCGGTGCACCTGCACGCCCATATGGCCATACATCGGCCATACGGCGGCTGTGATACTGCTCCGTGCTCGAGGCACCGCGCTCCTCGTCCACGACCGAGCCCTTGAAGCGGCGGAGTCGGAGGCAATCCGTGGTTTCATCCGCAACACTAGTTAGCTGTCGTGCTTGCGACTCACGGCGTCCCAGCGCCGCACTGGCCTTCGGGCCCCCAGACCCGCTCGGTCGTGCCTAATGCGTGGATGCACTGCCGCGCACCCGGTCACCACCCGATGCCGCCCCATAGGCGCGCCACGTCGGCCTCCGGCTTCGGCGCTTCGAACCATCTCCGCTTATGTCAACAGCCCCGTTCCGCAGGCTCCTAGCGCCCAGTCGCACGCTGTGGCCAGAAGTTTGGTCTCCACCCACGCCTGCCACACCGCTTTCAAGCCGTGCCATGCCAGGCTCTGACCGGTGGTCACGCTGCACGCACATCCGCGCGAATCACTGGCCCAATGTCTTGATCTGAGCCCGTCGTCATGTCGGCGTCGCCTGTCACCAATGCCTGCCGCCCTTGCGCCTATGCGCTAGTGACGATGGCTCCGCGCCTTGCCCCCGCAAGGTCTGCGCCCAATGCGCTGTCGTGCTCGGCCCCGTCGGTCGCTGCCGTGCCATACGCCCGAAGCGTCGCCGTTCTCGGCCTTGAGCCCGTCGCTAGCTGCCGCTGCGCTCGTGTGCAGCTCGGCCCTCAACCGTAAGCCCGCCTCTGGTTGTCGCCTAGCCTGGATGCCGCAGCTCGCCTGCCAGCCAGCCGCTGTCGGGCCTCACGCCAAAAAGGCCTTTGCGAGACGCCGTTCGGGAGTGCGCCACTCAGGAGCAACTAAGTGGCGGCTAGGTTTTTTTTTCTTTAACCCTTGCTGACCGTGGGCCCTTTTCGCTGTGTAGGCCGCATGGCCACCGAATTTATTTTGGAGCATGGACCGGATGGGCTGTGGCATTAATCTAACATTCTGCAACCAGAAAGTTACTTATACTAAAAAGATCGATAAGATATTGTGCATATTTCACCCCAATACGAGGATACTGTAGCAATAGTATCGTTATGCAAAGTACCAGAAGTACTCCGAGTTTATTTGCCTTTTGCTAGAAGCAGAAAAACATGATGAACTCATGGTGGAGAATCATTACGTACTTTTTAATGGGAATCACGCAATGCCCGAAGCACATGCAAATGTTCAATAGGCTAGGAATAGCCATGGCCACAGAAAGAGCCAAAGGACTAAAGGGGATAAATGGAAGAATGACATATCAGATTGGGAAAAAGGCAACCCATAGTGGAAAATTAAAAGGTAAAGGGCCGGGGAGCTTCTAGAAGCAAGATTTAGCTAAATAAAGCTATAAACCTTGAATAACCCTATTTTAGGTAAGGATGCACTAACTATTGATTGTGCAACTATCATATCCCGATGTATGTGGTAGATCTTTACAAGCAATCCACTGAAAAAAGTTAATAAGACCCAGAGAGACAATATTGATTCATGCTTCACCGTTCAACCTGTTGTTGATACAGATGTTGAGAAGTGTGATGATATGATTCTTGAAATTAATTAAGTTCGAGGAGTCGCAAGAGGACATCTACGTCTCATATGAAGATCTGGATTAGTCTCCTATGTATATCTTCACTTTGCTAAACAATGTCATATATTCCTTAAAAGTCTCCATATCAATTTAATTCTAGTTTCTGAATGACATTTGGTCTATGCTCCTGTTGAACGATTATCATTCAAAATTGAATATATAGCTATTTCCTAGATATTTGATTAATTGTGCTATGTCTGTTCTATATTCTACAATTTTTTCTTGATACAACAATTATTTTATTGTTAAATCATACTTCTAATATAGAACAAAGTATGATCCAATGGCAGAAGAGAAAATCTGTCTAGAAGAAAGTTGTACCACACTAAGTAAACTGAAAATATATGACTACTACTGGGAGCGATACTCTCATTGTTGGTAGTGGAAGAATGCCATATTATACCCTGAGTTCAGTCGTACTCTTAAGTTTTAAAGATATTGGTCTGAATTGTTTCCATATGGAGACAGTGAATGAGGACGGTACAGAATACCTATTTGTGACTAAGTTTAGTGGGTGTAATAAATGTGTGGTTGAAAAACTTTATTCATTCTCCTCTGGATTATACTATGCACACCTTGGTGACAGTTCTTGCATCGAAATTCGATCCCTATTGTCGGTGTATTTTGCACCGGGGTACCCTCTTCGTCGTAAAAGTAGTAGGCCCAAGAGGTGGCCTGGCCCGGTCGGGCGAAAAGCCCACGAGCCTCGGCGAAAGCGGCGGTGGCGGTCACGCTTTTTCACGGGCGAAGCGCCCACGTGGCACTCTGGGCGGGCGGGCGACCACGCCCGCTCACGGACGAAAGCCCACGCTGCCTCGGCGCGGCAACTGGCGGTCACGCCGCTTGCCGGGCGAACGGCCTATGTGGCACCCTGGCGGGCGGCCGGACGACCATGCCCTGCCCGCCGGGCGAGAAGCTGAGGCGGCTTGGCAAGTGGGCGGGCATCTGGGCCCCCCTTGTCAGGCCACGGAGGCAACCAAAAGAACGAGGGGAAGGCTTCGCCTTGAAGTTTTCCTCCCCTGGCACCCCGTGTCAGAGTCATTAATTGTGAAGAATTCAGCCTTCGACACGAAGACCGCTCATTCCTCTGACACCTCTTACAAACATTTAATGAGGTCCGAAGGACAAGGCCATGGAGGCGTGCTTAATAAATGAGTCGTGGGTCGATGTGGAGGCTGGAGTGATGGATGTAATTAGTGTGTTGTAGATAAGTATAGCGCCACCTTCTCTCCAGCCCAGGCTGTCTCGTCTATATAAGAACGCCCTGGTGCATGAAGAAGGGAGGCCGGTTGGCTAAAGCAGAAAGCATAGAGAAGCAGACAGAGAAGAACACTCTTGTAATCACTTCCCCTTTTTCTCAACAGAGAACCAGCAGGACGTAGGGCTATTACCCACACCGGGGGCCTGAACCTGGGTAAATCGCTGTGTCCATCAGCTTGCCGACCCCCGGAATCCATCGTTGAGAGACATTAGGGTTTCCAGCCACGAAGATGCCCTCTACCGAACCATAATTTCCGTCCAAGGGGTAACCCACTCTATTCATCGGCGGAATCTTGTCAGGCGAAAGACGCCGACACCTATCTTCTCGCTGTGCTCCCACACAACGTCGTCCTAGTCTGCTATCTACTAATACAAAGTAACAAGAAGTCAACATGCATGCAATTTATGTAATGTTCTAGTCATACAATGAATACGTACGTAACAAAAAAACTACTTATACCTACAAAATGCTCGATTATCGCATGGCCAACTATGAAAATCGCACAGGTAGATTGTACTTGCTGCTGCACTCCATCTAGTCTGTCTAGATGATTGACAATGGTTTCTAGTACCTTAGAGATATGAAGTAAGTCTTGGTAGATAGGCTAATCTGATTATTTATTTTCCTTGTATCTTCAAACCATACAACTTGTATTTTCGTCTAACTAGTGCCTTATGATTTCTATGGATATTTTGGACAGCTATTAGCTAGCTAGTATATTTTTCATACATACGCCTACCTCATACCAATTGAAACATGATAAAACTTAATAGCAGTATAATCCTATTAATCTATACTTTGTCTTGCAACAAAAATATAGCTTCTTGCACACCTAAAATGACGTACAAAACCTAGCATTCGAGCTAGAGCCAGCAGAACTTACAGTGCTATTGTCGCGACCGAAATTGCCCAATCTAAGCCAAAAATCGACACAAATACCTAGAAAATCAATCAGTCACCAGCAATAATTGACAGTTCATAAAAAAATCGACCTACCCTAACGATAAACTACGCTTTCCGCTCGATAATGACACTTACCGCTTGATAATCGAGCTCCCAGGAGCGAAAACAATGATGTCAGCGGTGGGCCTGGTCAGAGTCAACGCCGATGAGTTCAGGATGGGGCAAAAGAACTGTCCGAAGGGGACTTCCCTGTCGGAGCGGCCAGGTGGTGCCTTAAATAGGTGCCAAATTCTTAGTGGGCCTGAACTATGCATTGCATTGTTGTAAGTTTTTCCATTTTCAAATTTAAAAATTCAGAATTTGGTGTAAAACGTCTCCCAAATTCAATTTTTTATAAATTTTCATCTCATATATCACAAAGCTATTAATACTAATTTTAGAGAACTTTTGGATAAATTTTTCCAAATTTTATGAATTTTTTAAATTTGAATTTCAACGTTTACCGACGGTACCAATTTTCGTGTGAAGTCTCGATACACGCAATAAATCGCGATTATCGTCGATAATCTCACCCGCAGCTACCGATGGTTTTATTTGCAAACCAATCCACGTTCTGCATTGAGTATCGCGCAGATTCAAGTAACCGTGTTGTATTTTCTAGTGCTTGCGAGTTAGAGATCTTCATTCTTTGATTCTTTGCTGGCTCCCTGTGAATCATATTCACAATTCAAGGTGCATTTGGAAACATTAATCCTCAAGAATTCGATGTCACCTTGATGGTAGCTAACATTATACTCTTTGAACTTTTGTTGTTTAAAAGTGATAGTTTTGCTCCAATATTAGTTTTAGATGAATGATTGAAGTGTAAGGAGTTTGTCTTTGTATGGATACTATAACGTTGTCTAGTTATCATAACTCGATATAAGAGGTCTACTGCAATTTATGCTCCATTGATAGCACGAGTTTTTCTTTCATACTAGTAGTTTTACAGGAATAGTTTTAGCCATATCATGATTTTAATTATCTTTAAAGTCAACAGTTTGATGTACGTGATAGATTACATGTGCAAGTTGCTCTTTCAATGAGCATTTTTTTCGAATTTTATATTCCAGTTGGAGCATGCCAAAAATTTATGATATAAGTTCTTCGCTATCTATCAAGCACTACAGGTAATGTTTTGCCTTGTGTCGTTTGATGTTTGAATATTTGTTTCAGGTGGTCAGTTGCATAAACTCAGATTTTACTAGGGTTATGAATTGTTGGAGAGCTAGATTTCTTCGTCCGCTTTTGTTGATAGCTGTGTATTTGAATCTGCGGTGGTTTGCTCAATTTGCTGTGCAAGAAGCATTTGGATTAGACTGTTCCAGTCTTTCTTTCCCTTCAAGGTTTTTCGGAGACAATTTCAATATGGATTTTAAATTAAAGGGAGATTTGTTAGAGATATCGTTTCTTCAAATACCCAAACAGTTTGTGAGATAAGGATTCCTTAACTATCTTAATAGAAGTTCAAATCTTATACAATTTAGACTCATCCGGTTATATAAAGCTACCCTTCATGTACATGTAAATGAGAGAGAGAGGACAGATATAGTGGATTAATTTGTCTCCCATAATTTTTCTCCTTCGTAAAGTTTTCTACTTAAAATTCATTTTCCTTTATTTGCGTCTCTAACCCTAACATTTTTGTATGTCTAAATCCATTTTGAGCAACCTTTGATGCTTAGGTAGTTCGGTTAATATGAAGACACAGTTTCTAGTGGCCAACTTGTGATTAGTTTTCTAACGCTGCTCCTTTTTTGCTCCATGTTGTCCATTTTACACATAATTTTGTTTGAAAATTATGTGCTACATTTATATTGGGTTTTGCTGGATGGACTGTGTAATGAAGCCAAAACGTCTTGGTGTTATGTTGCGCTAATACATGCCTTGGCAAGTAGATCGTGACTACATCAATACGACGGAGTTCCCAAGGGTAGAAAACCTTGATTTCACGGACTGTATTTTGGTCTTTGGAGGAGGGTGACCTGATGCAGTGTGTAATGAAGCCGAAACGTCTTTGTGTTATGCTGCGCTAGAGGCAAGTACAACAGCAAAGGTCATTGCTGGCTAATAGTAAGCTAAAAGTCAGCTTCTACAATGCTGTCTCTAAAATTATCTCTAAATGTTATGCAATAATTATCTTTTCTCTCTTACACATAAATAATCTATCTATACTCCTGTGCAAAATTGGCTACTAAATAAGAATCAAGTCTCTTCTCTCTTATCTTTTCTCACTCTTCCATATAGACCAAAGCTAACGTGTACATACTAAGAACCAGCTAAAATAGCCTTATTGTATATGCCCTACATGCCTTGGCAAGTAGATCTTGACTACATCGATACGACAGAGTTCCTAAGGGTAGAAAACTTTTATTTCATGGACTGTATTTTGGAGGAGACCCAATGCAATGTGTTAGGAAGCCAAATCGTCTGTGTTATGCTGTGCTAATACATGCCTCGACAGGTAGATCTTGACAACATCTATATAGAGGAGTTACCAAGAGTAGAAAACCTTAATTTTAGGGACTGTATATTGGAGGAGGGTGACCTGCTCTACATTCCACCAAAATGGTGGCCTTACGTCAGATTTCTTTCTGTTAGTTTCTCCGTTAGCTTTTGGTAGCGTGCAACAGTTCTTTCTTTGATCTTTCGTACATCAGAATCAGACCGTGGGAACATGGAAAACCATAAAGGACCGTTTGTTTCAACACCCAGCCATCCATTATTGCGTGGATGTGGTCATACGCAAGGTTCAAAAACCGCTGAAATCTTGGTTGAATTTTCGAATTTCGGTTGGAGACGGGATCCAAAATTCTAGCCAGGTAAAAAAAATTAAATTGCTACAGTAATCTCAAAAAATTCGGCATGAATTCACCAAATCTCGCCAAAATCTCAGTTTTTACTCATTTTTCACTTTTTATGGTCGGATTTCACTGGATTTGGTCCAATAACCCTTAAGAGGGTCATCTTCCATGAAAATTTGTTGAAAAACCGAATTTTTGAGATGTTTTAAAATTTTAGAAGAAACACTATCATATTTTTATAAAATTGTACAAGCTTGATCATAATCTAAAAAATTTATGGTACAATATTTATTAGTGTTGAATCATAAAGAAAAATTTTAAAAATAATTTAACTTCATTTTTTATCTTTAAAAAATCAAAAATAGAATGAACATAATTGAGACAGTAACCTTGTCAGAATTTTATAAATTTTCTCGAATGTGATCGTGATCCAAAATTTTTATGAGAGCTTAATAATTACCTCATTAAAATTCTCTAAAATTTTAAAAAATTAATTTTTTATTTACTCAATCAAATCTATGTAAGAATTGAACTTTATTTGTTATATCTCAAAAATAAAAAATAGAAAGCACATAAATGGTACAATGCTCCTGTAAAATTTTTATAAATTCACTGGAGTGTTATCATAATTAAAAAAATTTATGAGATATTAATAATTTCTTTAGAACCCTTTTGAAAATTTTCAAAAATTTTAAACCTTTTTTGGTTGCTAAAGAAAATCTATGTATTAATATCAAGCTTTTAACAGGACGTAGCTCTGTTAGAATTTTTGGAGCTTGTTGAAGCTTGATCATAATATGAAAATTTTACAAAAATATTAATTATATATCAGGACCATCCACAAAAGTTTTCTAATGTGGTTTGGACTATTTTTCATTTGGTTGAAGTTTGCTAGTAAGGCTTTTATCAGGACAGTAGAACTCTCCAAACTTTTAAAAATACATGAAGCTTGATCATCATCTGAAAATTTTATGAAAATATTAGTGATGCATCATAACCATACACAAAAAATTTTAAAATTTTCTAACTTGGTTTGTTCTATTTTTTATTCCGTTCAAACTTGCGAGTCAGCTTTTATCAGAATAGTGACAATATTTGAATTTTAAAAAGTTCCTCAGATTTGATAACCATCTAAAATTTTTATGAGAATATTAGTGATATGTCAAGAACATCCACAAAAAGTTCAAATTTTTTGACATTATTTATGCTATTTTTCACTCGTTACAAATTCATCGAAATCTCGGCAAATCTTGCCAAGATTTTAGGAATTTCGGCCGAAATTTTAGTTTTCTTGGTGAAAAAAACCATATTTGAATTTTTTTTCTTGTATTTCATCCAGGATTTATTCAAAATTTCAAAATCTCGGTGAGATTTCGGATTTCGGCCACCTCCGAGATATCATCCAAAAATGAGATTTCAAACCTTGGTCATACACACTATCTCAGATATACATTGTTACTTTTACTACAATGGTTTTAATTATTTAATTGGTGCTATACCAAATGTAGGCCCTGTTTTGAGGTTTTAAGACAACTTCAGCTTTAGCTTCTGAAAAGCCAGTAAGCCTCCGAACAGCTTAGTTTTTAAGCGACTCTTGGTATAAGTTAGAAGTCATACATAACTAACAAAAAGCTAAAAGCTGAAAACTGAGCTAGACTTTCTTTTGTAACTTATTGTAGAAGAAAATTAGCTACTTGTCAAACGGTCTCTTATAAAAAGCTACAATTGCTTTTCAGCTCAAAGCTAAAAAGCACCTTTTTAGAAAAGCTACAGCTCCCTAAATAGGCCGTAACCATGAGATTTACATTGTGTTACCCTCTGATGCTTGGAATTGGGAAACTGAGGTTGAAGGGCTGATGTATTGTTTAAAGTCCTTTGATCCATAACTGTCAATCCTTTTAGAGGAACTCTAAACTATCAAGTAAGTCTGTATAATCTCTGAGCTATTCAATTATAGTCCCAGGCTTGTAACCCATTGCAACCCATTTGCATGTAAAGAGGGCCCATTTTCACAACACTTACCTGTAGTGTTGGTCCTAATGCTCTTCGGCTTGCACCTACATCTGCGGGGCTCTGATTATCGGCGCTCCTCCCTAATCAACAATACCGCAGCATACCGGCTACATGGAGCACGGCCACAGCAGGCCACGCCCCCTTCTTTGCCTATGCTACTATTGTTAGTCGTTACATTGGTTACACCAGGGCTGCACCCTTTATATAGAGCACAAGGACATAGAGTCCGACTCCTACTCTATCTCTCCCTACCTATTACAACTAGAGTCCAATTGTAATCCTACTCGTACACATATTCGACACAAACCCTAACAAACTCCATCTTGACGAATATGGTCCGTCACCTTGAAGTCGTCCCTGTTCACGTCGAACCCGCGTACTCGGACTCTGGTTGCCGTCTTTGTAGCTCACGCCAAGCCACCCGATGAGTCTGACTTGGCTTCAGACCCACCGCCTTCTAGAACGTACAATGCTATCCCTGCTACATGGAGGCAAGCAATGCCGTACATAGACGATATACTTCCTCGTACTACTATTTGGTTGATCGCCTTTTACACCTGTTGTCACCGAAAACACAAATCTAGCTCTCTCTTCACCGAAAATACAAATCTAGCCCTCTAAATATAATCATGTGCTCCTTACCATGGAAGGTGGCCTCCCGTGCTTACCGGCCATGGCAGTGTCTCGCGCCCAAACGTTGCCTCTCCCGTGCTCGCTAGCCTCCTATGCCTGCTTCCCAAGCTCACCGGCTGCTCCCGTGACACAGCGTGCTCCTGCGCTCGTTGGCTGCGGGAGCTCGCGCTCCCACGTTCCTAGAGTGTGGCATTGCTGGATTCCATGATAGAGGAGCGCGGGAGCTCAAGGGTAGATTTGTGATTCTGATGACAAAAGGGGCTTGAAAAGTGATCACTTCTTGGTCTAGTGACCTCTAAATAGGGGTAATATACGTCTGTGTGTGAGTTCATGGCATTGTTACCAATTCGCCCAGGCAATTGTACAGTGTAAGGATTATTGGTTTACTGAGTAGTTAGATATGTGTTCTAGTACATATCTCATGCTCTATTTTGGAACGAAGAAAATCAGTAGAAATTTAGGAGGAATTGTACTGATTTGGTGTTTTTGTAGAAATTTAGGAGGAATTGTACATATCTCATGCTCTATTTTGGAAAGGAGAGAGCTCAAGTATGATTTGGTGTTTTTGTGGTTGTATGAGGCTAGAGGCTTGCACGTGTTGCAAGTAGAGAGCTCATACGGTTGATTTGGTTTTAGTGTGGTTGCATAAAACTAGAAAATTACATGTGTTGCAATTAGAGAGTTCACACACCTTGATTTGGTATTGCTTGGAGCTAGACTTTTGCATGTGTTGCAAAGAGTAATGTTCAAGCATGAAATTGGTTGATTGTGTTATTTGCAAGTTTGTTGTACGAATAAACCGAGGGTTATGAGTCTGGAATGTTGAGAGCATGTGAGTAGGGCTTACAATAAGTGTATGATCATGTGTTGATCATCTAATGGCTCAAAGAATAGCATTTGGTTCTTTGGAGAAAAGATTGCACGAAAAACCGGATTTGGAGTCGATTAAGTGTATGATCGCACCTAGCAGACTACCTACCGGCGGTAGTACCGGTGCCCTCGCGGTAGCTTTTTTCTAGAAGAGGTGTTTTTGCTCTCTGAACGTGCGGTATGACCGGAGGTGCATGCGGTACTACCGGTGAGCGGTAGCACCGCACCCTCCTGCGGTAGTACCGACCATGTGTGGTCATACCGGCCAGGGCGCGGTATGACCGGGTTTTCAGTGCAACGGCTAGTTTTCTAGCCGTTGGCTACTGAGGAGCGGTAGTACCGGCCCCTAGGGCGGTACTACCGGGCTCCATGGGCACTTTTGCCCAATTTGCCCCCAAACGGCTAGTTTTCTTGTGTGGGCTATATAAGGAGGTCTTGGGGGGCATTTTCTTGTTGTTGAAGCTCTCATTTGTGTATTGGCTCTTGTGTGAGTTTTTGGGAGGTGATTTGCATGTGTTCCATCCCCTCAAGTTGATTCTTGAGCTAAGAGTGAGCTCTAATTGCATGTGTTGCAATTAGAAGTGGATTGAGTGACCTATTGTGCATGTGTTGCACTTGAGGGAGGCCTTGGTGCATGTGTTGCACTTGGTGATCACCGGAAGCGCATGTGTTGCGCTAGGTGAAGCTCGAGCGGAGACTCGGCTTGTTACTCTTGGTGGTTGCCGACTTCGAGACGGCGTAGAGCGTCGTGCGCGGGAGCTCTCAAAGGTATTGTGAGAAGCCCCGGCGAAGTTTGTGAAGGTTCGGGTTGAGCCTACGCGAAAGCGTGAAAAACCACATCTAGTAGATTTGAGGCGGGTGCTCAAGCGCGGAGCCGATCCAAGGGTTTGGGCTAGCCTCAACGTGGATTAGGGGAGATCGGCAAGTCTCCGAACACCACGGTAAAAAGTATCGTGTCTCTTGTCTCTTTTACATTCAAGCATTTACATTGTTGACATATTATTGATTGCTTGATTATATTAGAATTGCTTAGTTTAGTTTTCTTGTTCAACATAGCAATTCTTGTGTAGAGACATAATTTAGTTAGCGCACTAGTGAGCCTAGTTGATTTAGGCCTTAATTGTCAAAACCCAGTTTATCGCTTTCGCATTATCTTTGATTAGGTTTTGACATAGGGGTTGATTAGAGCGAATTATTTTAGAGAGCGATTAATCTTGTAAAACGCCTATTCACCCCCCCTCTAGGCTCATCCTCAATCTTACAAATATGCGACATGCATTGTGAACCATATATACTGACATTGACTTACCTAGTTGTCCATGCACATGTAGAAAGCTTGCTCGGTGGTGTTTGGGTGTATGAATTGAATGATACACACTGGAGTAACGTAGTTGCAGTTTAGGTGTGGAAACTCTGGTGGCACAAGTGCATCCTTGCAAGAATAATATGGGTAGGTTCTTGCTATCTTTGCACTTCCATAGTCACAGTTTGGGATGCAAAGTCACCGATAAGAACTTCTGTGAGTTTTTAGTACTTAATGAAGAAAGACGGTTACAAGGCGTGTTGGGTTTGTTGAAGTGCAATCTTGCCAACTACGCCTACGGTACAAATGGCAAGGCACATGATTGAATGAACCGCACTTACAACTACGATACATCTATGTCTTTCAAAATGAAATAATAAGGTGGGTGTTCACGGGCTCTAGGCATCTTTGGTTTTGAGCGCAAGGTCGAGGCTGGGGGGATCGGAGTTAAGGAGAGCATAGATGTACTTGTCCTTGAAGGAAGGGTCGCACCCTCGAAAACTTATCTGCCCCTATCTTTCCCTCTCTCACCTTGAGCTTCCTACTCTGTCCATCATATTGAGCATGAAGTACTTAGTTCGAGATGCATTGGATATTCACGTAGGAGTACATATAGGGTGGTTTGGATGTGGATGTTAGTCTTGGCACATAAAAATTATGTTTTTTAAGAGGTGTGATCATGTCAATCTAAAAAGCAGATGGCGGTGTATTACCACTTCTGATGGAAAATAGTTTGCAGTGTGCTATCATGTCTAATTGAAAGTAATTTGTAGTGTGTAGTTACGTCTGGTGGAAAGTAATTAGTAGTGTGCTTTCACCTCAGTTGGCAACAACTGGTGGCAGTGTGTTATGACCCCTAATGGAAAGTAATTGGCAGTGTGTTATCATATTAGTATGCAAAAGCAGTTTTAGTAATATGATTTGCAATAGTTCATTGTATAGGAGAAATTTTTAGGAGCAATTCTTTTGTTTTTAAATCATCAAGGAACAAAAACAAGGAGGGCGAATACATTAGTAGAACACTAGAATTTTCATTGTTGTTCATGAATACAAAATGAGTACAACATTTTCCTCTCTTTTCATTGTTGTTCATGAATACAAAATGAGTACAAAATGTGTTGTGGCTGTCACGTTAACTCAAGTCTCCTCTCCAATCCTCTTCCTTTCTTCTCTGCTCTGCATGCAAATGGCGACAAGGACGGCATGCCGAATTTTATAGCAGACCTTATGTTGCCATTTCAAATGGCGACATGGCGTGAGGCCTCTGTTACCGTTTCAAATAGTGACAATTGCTGTGGTAACCTATGTGGAACTTTGTCGTTGGTTGAAATGGCAATAGGGTCTCTATTATCATTTGAAACAGAGATAGAGCCTCTATCCCAGCCTTTGATCCTGATTGAAATGGCGACAAAGCCTCTGTCTCATGTCAAAATGGCGACAGAGGCCTATTTTTATCATTTTTTGGAGTATCATTTCTGTAAAATAATTAAAAAGTAAATTATTTAAAAAATCCCCACCATTGCATGGCACCACTCCACTGATATGATGATGCCTTTGTTTATGTCATGGAATGTAGTTATATTTGTCTCCAATAGCTTCCGTAACACCCTAGAGTTTTTATCATTAAAAATAAAGGTAAAAATTAAAATGTTATTTTATTGTCTTTTGGGAATTTCGAGAGAATAATTTAATTTTCTAAATTTTTCTGATTTTATGAGATTTTATCACAATTTTCTGGATTTTATAAAGGCTTTTGTTATTTTAGAAATTAAAAAGTAATTTATGTGTAAAAATAAAAACCAGTTTTATGTTGGAAATAATTTTATTAAGTTCAAATTTCCTTAGGAATTTCTATGAATTTTCCAAAATTTTAAACTTTATTTGCTATTTTCTAAAGGCAATTTGTTATTTTTGTAATTATTTTGTATCAAAAATCAAATAAAATTTATTTTTCCTCTCTCGGGACGAAGCCCATTTCTCTCCAACCCGTTTTCCCTTTCCCCGGCCCAGTCCATTTCTTTTTCCCCTTTTCTGTTTTCTTCCTTCCAGGCCTACCTGGCCCATCTCCTCCCTATCCAAGCCTAGTTGTCCCCCTTTCTTCCTCCTCACACCTGTGCCCTGTCTGCCATCATTACCGAGCTAGCGAAGCTCCAGAGGCCGTATTCCCCTCTTGACTCTTTTTAATTTTTTGTGCACAATCAGTGGAATTCAACACCGAATCATTCTCGTGTTCATCCCTGGCCATCACTCCCCCTAATCGCACCTTAAGCCTCCCGGACGCCACTCATTCCACCGCCATTCACATCTTCTCGGCCCTCCTCTCACACTATAAAAGGAAGCCTCAAGCTCACATGTCCGCACTCAACCCATTTTGCCCTCGCCACTCTCTCTCACTCTAGCTTTGCTAGAACGCGTGGCACCTATCGTCTTCCTTGTAACTGGCCAACCGTACTCCAACCGTACTCTGCCACCCTCTAGTGAGTCTCTACACTTTTCAATTGCATCACATCATGTTCCATGCCACCGTGAGTGTTTCCTCCCAATCTATTTGTTGTTCCCCAAAACACCATTGGATCAAGCTCGTTATTCACCGCCGCACCAACCCTCGCCTCATTGCCATTTTTGCCGCCATGTGAGCTCAACAACCGCAACCAACCACACCATCAACATCGCGGCACCATGTTCTACACGTTGCTCATCCACTCCGACAGAACCTCACTGCAGTGCCACCGATGTTGTTGCCTGTGCGCACAGCCGTGTGCCTAGTCCATGGTGGATCGACGCGAGGCCGTGAACTGAGTCCATGGTCCACAGGCCCACACATCAGCGACTCAAAAAAATTCCCATTGAAAAATAATTTGGCTTGAAAATTCAACTTACCTGTTGATGTCATCATAACATCATGCTTGCATCATAATTCCTATTTTCCTTTAAAAAGAAAATTCTAAATTCAAAAAATGCATGTAGACGTCATGCTAACACAATAACCCATAATTTTCTTTAGAAAGAAAAATCTAAAATTCTAGAAAAATTATTTCTCTATCTTTTTCCTTGATTTAAATCTTCTAGGAGACCTTTTGAAATTCAATTAACTCTATTTTTCTTCCTAAATTCATCTAAAATGTTAATCTACTTATTTATGCAAGTTTTATATTTTATTTAAATTGGCTATTTTCAATGTTTAGATTTTAGAGTGCCGGAAGAGTACCAGATAGACAATTCTCAATACAAGTTCTTCAAGCAAGGCAAGTTACACATTCTGATCATGTTGAACCCAACTTTTAAATTATATTTTATTTTTTAAATATTGCATGCATAATTTTAAAAGTATAAATTCAATCCTGTTTTAAAATGAGTAGTTATGCCTAGATTGTTATGAAAAAAGATGAGATTCAAAGTAAAGAGAAAAATGTGATTTTGATCGAGCAAGAATTGATTGCTAGGTGGCAGCGAAATGGTTCTAGTTTAGGGAAAGTCTCGCTAGTCAATTAAGGATGAGTCTGTGAGTTACGAATTATAAAGCCTAACCGTAATACCACAAGTCTTGTTGGAGGCATACATGGTTAACTAATTTGCAATATTCCATGTCGGTTTTGACATTGGATTGAATGTGGGATCGAGTAGACTGCCACACAGTGCAAGAGGAGGCTTTTGACTATGACAATTTTAACTTTATCAGCAGTGGAACCTTAACGAGCATGACTACTTTGGAATGGTGCTCTATAAAGGCCTTGTCATAATCTCTCTATCACACACCAAAGGAAGTATATTATATCTTGGCAAGAGAGAGTTGATCATGTATTGTGGGTAAAGTTAAACAACCTTTGTAGAGTGTAAAACTGTTCGATTAGTTGAGTCCATATCATGGGCATGTTGAGTAAAACTTTTCACGGATTAGACTTTAGTCTTCAAAAATGTTTTACATAAAATGATTTATGGAGAGTGTCCATATGTGAAAATTTGGGATGAGACTTCGGGATGGATCCTATGTTGAAAATTTAATTAAAACTTAGTTTTACTATATCAATTACGCATTTGAAATTACTTATTGTATTTGAAATGTTGCTTTATGCCCAAACAAACCATATTGTCCCTTCCTTTGTTGTCCCTTCATTAATATTGTATTTGTTGTGTGGCTTGCGGAGTGCTTTATGTACTTAACTAGCTATATCTGTTGTTTTTAGAGAAGCATTTCTACACCAGTGGGGATCTCGACGACTAGGCCGCTGCCCCAATCGATTGTCTATGGCAAATTGGTTGGGCACTACTACTCTTTTCGCTTTTCGCTGCTATATTTTCAGTTGGCCTGTCAGCCATTAATATTGTAAAACTCTGCTAATTAAATGAATAAAATTTTATATAATGTATTATGATATTAGTTTTGTTTATTGTGTGTATTAGCTTTGTAAGGACCCGAATTCACCCATTCGAATCCACTGTGTTTTACCGCACTAGTCCCAGGATCAATCGCTAGTGCACACAGCTTAACATCGGTAAGCATCATATCATACACAACGATAAGAACAATAAGACTTTATTTATTGAATATATCTAGTGTATGATCTTATGATCACTTACAATATTCAACCTCACAAGGCAATAGTAAGACAAATGAGACAAATGCAACGTAAAGTAGTAGAAAACGTAGATGTCCCATCAGCACACCACAGGCGACTGACAAGGATTAGCCTAGTGACACGCGTCCACCTGAAAGTCTTCCTTCAATAACGACGATGATTCCTCCACTGTTGTTGGTTGTTAAGCAAGGGTGAGTATACCAACACGTACTCAACAAGTTGTGCACAGAATGCAATGCTATCATAGCTATATGCAGGCTTATTCCAAAGGAAAGGCTAAGGGTTCATTTGCAATAAAGCAGCATTTAAGAACACATACAATACATAGATTGAAAAGACAGTAAAACAAATAATAACAAGTAAATAGATTCAGTGATTCTCAAATAAACCCAAGTTTCCATCCTAAATCAGGTTCCATTAACCACACGGCATCCTGCCCTCCCATAACAGTTGTTCATTTTAATTAACTACCCCTTGACTGTAATTCCCGAGCTTTGCTCAATACCGTGAGCACGGCTATCCAAATAGTTTGTACACTCTGCAGAGGTTATGCACTTTACCCACATGATACAACCATGCACCACACAGGTGAACGATTATAACAAAGCCTTTACAATGCATCCTCTTAACCCAGTGCTACCCGCTAAGGTATCAACACTGGAGGGACTGGTTACCACACCCAGAGCCCCCCTCTTGCGCCATGTGAGTTTCCTCCGTACACCCGGACTCACACCACCACGATAGCACTCAAGCTAAGCATTTGCAAATTAGTCAGCTAGGCTGCTCCATAACAGACATGTGGTTGCAAGATTGACTCAGGTCAAAGGCTCACAAGGTTAAGTCCTTAGGATTTGATTAAAGCAAGACTTGCACATACCCTCAGCTCCACTGAGCCCACCCCGGCACACTAGCCCCTTCCACTTGCTTCAATCAAAAATGATTACCACCTGGTTGATTACCAAGCACCACGTGCAATTCACAAATTAACATCGTTGTGTGACCTCCCCGCCACGACAACTCAATCTCTTTGTGTGACCACACATGACACACAAGTTATCATCATTGTTCCATATTCCATTAGTCAAAATTAATAATCAACATTTCATGTATATGTGATGACGTGGCATGGCTAAGCACTCTAGTTCGTTCTAACCATCCATGTTGATTTCATTATTAACCAACTATAGTAAACCAACCTAGGGTGACAAGTGGATCATGGCATACAACTAGCAAGGTAGGGTGTAATTCAAAGGGTACGATAGCTAATCCCAAACTCATGTTAAAATCATTTATACACATAAAATAACAAGTGATATGGTAAATCAAAATAGCATGCAATCTAATTTATGGGTGCAACATGATCAAAGCACAACTTGCCTTGGTTAAGCTCCTGGTCGTGGTCTAGAAACTGCTCTTGAGTTGGTAGCTCCTCCTCCGAAGCGTCACACAATTCAACGTCTACGCGAATCGAGAGAGAAAGCAAATAAAAACCAAAACCAAAGAATAAACAAACTCAAAAATTCAAACAAAAGCCACCATTAGAAAGATCTCAATTTTACAAATTTTTAGGAATTTGAATCACCTAAATCGGAGTTCGTATGAGGGAGAACGAGTCCTCGGAACTTTCAAATTCCTGAAAAATCCATAAAATCAGAAAATCAAAATATTTTGAATTATTTTTGTAAAGAAAATCGTATTTATGGCGTCAGCTGACGTCATCTTCTCGGCTAGGGTTAGCGCGGCGCTGACACGTGTCTCGGTGGAGTCCGTGTCACCGACGGCTGGGCCCCACGCTGCCAACATGCGCGCACACGCGTGCAGCCGACGTGGCGCCAACTCAATGCCACCTCAGCCAGAACCCGACGTGGCGGACACGTGTCGACGAAGCATCAGTCCACGTCGACCGGCGGCGCGCGCGGCTCTATGGTCACTGGCGACGAGCGGCGAGGGCACCTCCTTTCTCACCTCGACGTCGCGGACCTGATGACGCGAACGGTTCTCCGAGTTGAGCCTCGGTTCGACGGCGGCGCGATCCTTTTCTCCGGCGGTGATGGTCTCAACGGCGATCTCCTTCTCCGATAAAGCTCCGGTGGAACTTCGGTGCGCACCAGATGTGCTGGATGCGGCGAGTTCGAAAGTCCCGCTGGCGACTCGAAACAACCCTCCGACGACGTCTAATCGACAAAAGCAAACTTGCGGCGGCGCTTCGAGACAACTCGGATTTCGACGGCTACGCGGCGCTCCTAGGCCTAATGCTTGGAATTTATGCGGCTTGAGCTACGGCGCACCCGGTGCTCCCCCTTTTAAAGCGCGCAGCGGCCGGATATGGCAAGGCTCGGCGCAGAGTCCACGGCGGCGGCACAAACTCCTAGAGTCCGCCTCGGAGATGGGTGAGAACGACGACCGGATGGACGACACGTGGCGAATCGGATGGCTAACCTCCATGCACGCGCTTAGGGCTTCCGAAACGGTATGGGCTGATGTCGGCCGTGCGATTTTGATCTGACGGCACGCATTAACCCTACCGATCCGCACAGTAGAATGGGCCGCGGCCTGTTACTGTTCACGGAGATTTTCCGAGGATTTTCCATTTAAATAAATTCGAGAAAATCGTTTGATTTATTTGAAGCATTAAAAGTACTCTAAAAATTCCAGGAAAATTCTCAAAAATACTTTGAGACATTCTGGACTTAAATAAAATATTTACAGTAAAACTTTATTTTAAATATTTTTTTTATAATTATTTATTAACAAAAGGCCATATATATTAATTCAAAATAAATTCAATAAATCTCAGAAAAATCCAATTAAATCCAGAAAATTCACAAAAATGATAAATTGCAATGAAATAATATTTAATAATTAAAAACTTAAAAATTGGGATGTTACAAGCTTTTTCTGGACTAGTGTAGTACACAGAGGATTTGGGGGTGTTATTCCTGGATCCGACAGCATCTTGCTTAGCTTTGCATTTGTAGACAGTGGCACAACTAAAAATATCTTAATAAGGGTGCATATTTTGTGCACACAATTTTGTAGTATTGTACAATAATTTCATAATATCATTAATTCAACACATAGGTTCAAAATATTTGAAAAGTACACTATAAATAGTTTAAATAAGATCTTGTGTGAATAGAAGAACTCATCATCCTATAAAGTTTTGCATATAAATATTTCAAATAGTCCAAATTTATCAACTAAAAACTGATCCTCACATATTTCTTTCCCCATTTTTTTAGGTTTACATGGCACCCCCTGCTAGTTTTGCCCATGTTTGTAGCTTTTCAACACTAGTGCCTCTATAGCTACCACCAACATAAAAAATATGGCCATTGCCTCCATCGGAGCTACCACTATCTCCTACTCTCACTACCAAACCACCATCAACCCACACCTAACATCACCTCTGGCTTATCACCTAGCACCTCTCTCGCTACCAATACCACCAAAGCTACATTCTAAGTAATCTTCTCTCCCTATTTAAGGGCCTCTCTACCTTGTTCTGAGACCTCCATTGTTACTATCACAGCACAACCTCCACTTCTTTCACCACCTAAATGTAGTAGCACATCATGCACACACATACTTCTTTTGATCTACTCTTCCCTGTACACACAACGACAACTAAAGAAACACTAAATCAACCACAACAAATTGGATCCCACGATTAACACTTAGCATCCACACAACAACAATTCCTCTTCAATCTCGATCAACACACCCTAATCACTAAACTATGCCCCAAGTCTTTCTATGATCACAGCAACCCTTCAGGCATAAACAGATTGGGCAATCTCGCATTGAAAGTGCACTTATGTTATTTTGGTGATTAATGACAAACATATATAATGACAATCTATGTAATTGAGTAAATGCTTAACTCAGAGCTTAACAAATGACAAACCTCTAATATGATTATATTGCTATGAGACTAACATGTTATTGCCTAGTTGAGTATCAGTCTCATCCATTTAGAGGAAAATCAAGTGGAATGGTTAAGCAAAGATAAGGTATGCAATTTTGGTATCTCTTCTATATTTGTTATTGCATTCCTTTTGTGCAAATCCATAGTGAACTCCAAGTAGCATGTTGATTATATATATGCACATTGGTTCATGTTATATTTATTTGTGCATATATATTCATTTGAGTTCATTATGTGCTTTGTTTTTAGTATGCATGTATTAACTAGAGTTAAACTTGATATTACTATAGATTGACTTGGTGCATGCATGTTTTAGTTGCGTATCTTCTCATGAACTTCTCTTAGTGAAGTTTAATCTAGTGTTGGATCACATATTTACTCTTATTCTAAATATTTTTTGCACATGTACAATTCGTGTATATTCTATCATGTGCTTCATTTAAGTAAAGACTGTGATCCTTGCCATGATTTAATTGATTCATCATATTGGCAATTATCTCTCTAGTGCATATAGATCAATTACATATTCATCATGATGTACTTAGTAGAGAATATTTCTTATGTCAAGTGTTTCCATTTATATTGTGCCTCTTTATATGAAACACCTGTGGTAATCAACTGCTCACAAATATCAATTTCTTCATATCTATTGAGCTTTTGGGACTAATGCTTTTCATGAGTGGTTTGGAAATAATTAGGTCCCGTGTGTGTATGATGACCAAGGTATCGTGGAGGATGATCGTTAAGCCGAGGTCAACAAGACGGCGGTGTCACCAAGAGTTGAGGACTAAGTCAAGATCAACTTGGCGTGGAGATCGTCGGAGAGGATGATCAAGTCAAGGTTGATAGGACGAGAGTCTCATGAGGTGAATCGAGTCAAATTGGACAAGGCGAAGATGTCATCAATTATATGGTGAAGGTCTTCATGTATCGGCATTAAGAAAGAAGACGGCAAGTGACTATTTCTAGACTTGTATTATCTTTGATTTAATTTGAGTCTAAGGATTGCCGTACTATTAAGAGAGATGCTCCATTGAATGACTTTTAGATGTGTCAAGTGCTCAAGTGATCCATCCTTATGAAACTTAGAGAGAGAGTGGTGTTGGTGGTGCCGGAAAGTGAGAATTGTAGATCTCTCTTGGATTCTTTGTGAAATCTAGATTTATCCTTTGAGATTTGGGTAGTGAGACCTTATTAGTTGTGTAGCCCTTATTCTTAGCTTTCAATAGAGTCCAAAATCACTAAAATCGGAGTCCGGAGTCAAAAGTTATGCTCGTTTGCTGGTCTGCTCAGTTCTACTCGGACTATCCGAAGTGCTGTTCGGACTATCCGAAGTGAGTTCGGACTATCCGAACATATTTTCGGATATTCCGAGCTGGGTCTCTCTGTTAGCCAAATCTAATGGGTTCGGACAATCCGAACTTGAGCTCGGACTATCCGAACTGAGTCGGGGCTGACTCCAAACGGCTAGTTTTTTGGAGCCTCTATTTAAACCCCCATCCATCCCCATTTGTGGGGGGTTGCAACCCTTTAGATTTGAGAGGTTATCCCCTTGTTCTTGAGCCACCAAAACACCCCTCTATCCTTTGATCTAAGTGATCCCCTTGGTGAGAAGGGTTGGGAAGAGTGTGAGGAGTGAGGTGCTAGGTTGAGTGAGATTTGATTTGTTTGAGCACTTGATTTCATCTCCAAGCTTGTTCTTCGTGAGCATTTGTTACTCTTGGAGGTTGAGGACTCCTAGACGGCTAGGAGGTCGCCTACGAGCCACCGAAGCTTTGTGTGGTTGGCCGTGGGAGTTTGTGAAGGCCGATTCCGCCTCCGCAAGGGAAGAAATCAAAGAAGTGAAGTCCGGCGAGTGCATTTGTGCAACACCGGGTGGAAGAGAGTTGAAAGAGACCCCCGGCTCAAGTGTGACCGAGCCGCACCGGTGAGTGCATTTGTGCAACATCGGGAGGAAAAGGGTTGAAAGAGACCCCTGGCTCAAGTGTGACCGAGCCGCACCGGCGAGTGCATTTGTGCAACACCGGGAGGAAAAGGGTTGAAAGAGACCCCGGCTCAAGTGTGAACGAGCCGCCTCAACGGAGACGTAGGATCCCCTTTAGGATCCGAACTTCGGGTGAAAAATCATTGTCTCCAAGTTTGCTTTTACTCTTGCTTTAGTATTTGATTTTGAATCTTGAAATTGCCCGATCTACTTTTCTAGTGAGTTTTCGGCTAGATCTCTATTTGCCTCAAGTATTCTAGGCTAACTAGTTTAATTTGGTGTATTTAATATTCCCTAAATAGTTTAGATCCTTTTTGCGAGCTGTGTGCTCTGGAGCATTCGGAATATCCGAACCAATCCTCGGACTATCCGAATAAGCATTCGGACTACCGAATATTACCCCGGACTATCCGAACAACTCGGATAGTCCGAAGTAAATTTCAGATATTCCGAACTGTTAATTTCCGCTGCGATTTAGTTTTAAAATTTTTAATTCGCCTATTCACCCCCCCTCTAGGCGACATCCCTTGTCCTTTCAATTGGTATCAGAGCTTGGTCTCTCATTTTATTAGACTTAACCGTCTAGAGAGTAAAGGATGTCGACTAGAGAATTAGTGCACTCACATGATCCACTTGTGCTAGATGTCTCAAATTATGCTCATTGGAAATTAATTATGACTTTTCATTTTAAATCCATGAGCCCCCAAATATGGTGGATCGTAGATGTCGGCTTTTCCTCTTCATTGAATGAAATTAATCCAACTGAAGGAGAGATGAAATGCATACATTTCGACGCTCAAGCTGCTTATGCTTTATCTTGTGTTGTTAGCGATGAAATTTTTGATAGAATATGCAATCTCAAGAGCGCTCATGAAATGTGGATAAAGCTTCAAGAACTATTTGAATCATCCACTTTCATTGAGGATTGCATTGAGGAAGAGGTGTCGGGAGATGAAACCTCAAGCTCCACATCAAGTGATGAAGAACCGACATCTTCATCGACCTCAACCTCCGCCTCAAGCGACGATGAAGATTCACTTCCATTACGAATTCGTTGCTTCATGGCAAAAGGTAAAATTGAGGTAAGTGATGATGATGATGATGAGCTCTCTTGTGATGAATTTATAAATATGTTAAAGGAGCTCAATGAATCTCTTGGGAAGGAGAAAAAGAAGTATAAAATTTTGAAGTTGAAGCATGACTCACTTCAAAATGATTATAATATTCTAAAAGAAAATCATGAAAAAATCCTTCTCAAGGAATTCACTAAGTCTAGAGTGGATATTGCTACTCAATGTAATTTAGTTGATGAATTGCCTTGCCCAATTTCTATTACAAACAAATCATCAAATAAATGCATATCCACATCTAGCAATGATTTACCTTGTTGCTCAAATTCTATTGCTACTACTTCCTCTATGCTTGTTGAGACTACCTTGTAGAGGAAAATAAAGAGCTCAAGGCCCAAGTTATTAAATTAGAAAATGACTTGAAGAAGTGCGTAAAGGGAAAAGCCATCCTCGACGAGATCTTGAGCAAGCCAAGGGCGCCTCAAGATAAGCGAGGACTTGGCTACATCTCCAAGAGGGAGACTAGCAAGACAAGGCACAACGCAAGACACTCAAAGACTATCAAGTGCTTTGCTTACAACAAGAATGGCCACTTTGCCTACGTGTGCCCTAATAAAGTGGAGATCAAGCCACAACCATCAACAATGAGGCAAACCGGCAAAGAGCAAGTCAAGAAGAAGAGACGTTCAAAGCCTACTTGCTACAATTGTCGGGAAAAGGGACACATCGGTAAGGATTGTCCCAAAAGTATCACTCCTAAGCCTATTATTGTCAATGATCATCATTTGCTTAGAAAAGACAGAAATGGTAATGTGTTTGCCAAGTCTGTTAATTCTCCTAAGACTATGCAAAATAATGACAATAAATTGCTTTGGAGATATAAATCTAGAAATGTATTTGCTCAAAATACTAGATTTCCTAAGACCAAGAAAAATCATGTTGATCATATGCTTAGGAAAAATAACAATAGCAAACCATTTGCTAGATATGCTAGATCCTCTATGCCCCTGCATTATAATGATTATTATGTGCTTAGAAAGGATCAAACTAGGAATGGATTTGCTAAAAGTGTTAAAACTCCTAAGCCTCCTCAATTCATTGCCACTAAATTGCTTCGGAGTAATAACAATCATAAATCCATTGCTAGTTATGTTAGTTCACCTAAGACTATGAATATTAGGACTATTTGGGTTCCTAAATCTATTGTGACTAACATTGTTGGACCCAACAAGGATTGGGTACCAAAAACCGCCTAAAAATTTTTTTAGGTAATATGAGATGGATTGGACGATTGGCTTCTTCAAGAATATAAGGACTTCATCAATTACGAGTTGGAACCAAGCATAAAGATAATCAAGTCCATCATGAGCCAATGCTATCTCGGGTAACAAGTATTTAAATTGATTCTTATAGCTTATAACCTTGTGTAGGTTATATTGCATTATTCATGAAAATCAATTTAGATTGCTTGTTATATGCTTGCTCATGCTTATTAGTTGTTCTGTTTGCAATGTTGAGCAAGTTTGGGATAGTGGCACATTAAGGGGGAGTGTTAATTCATATCCATGTATATTACATCCCTACATGTGCCTATATTTATATAAGTGCTAATATATATTTTCAAAATCAAGCCATTTAGCCAAAAGTCAAAATTTTGTATACTATTAGTATTCTTGTGAAAAACTAATTGCAAAATGTATACAAATGTATTTGAAACGTTTTTCAAAGGTTTTGGCTTCACAAAATCTATTTTGAAAAGAAAATGAGTTTCATGATCAAAATCTAGTTACTAGTATCTTGTTTTGGATTTAAACTTATAATTTTCATAGAATTAAATGTAAAATGATTTTGAAAGTAATTCCAAAATGAAAATCTTATAGTTGGTCATTCTTAACAATTCTAGTATTCAAAAGATTTCCAAAAGACCAATCTATCAAAAGTTATTTGATTTTGAAACTCACTCAAAAACTATGTTTGACCTAAATTGGTCACATTTTAGCACATTGTGAGTTTTACCCCTTGGACCGGATTCTTAGCAATATCTTGGTTCAAAATGATATTTTAAACTCATACATACCAATTCCAATCAAATATCTTCTCATTTGCTTCATTTGATACTTTTTGGATTAATATTGAAAGCATATGCATGCATATCCTTCATATGAGTCTCTTTGGTCAAAAGTCAAAAATATTGTTTAAAAGGCTAATATTTATGAAAATCTTTATAAAAATTCTCAAATATGTATTTTAAATGTTTTACAATGCTTTCGGAATAAAATTTTCTATTGTAGAAACAAAATAGCAAATTTGACCTCAAATAGATCTTATAGGATCTTGATTTTGGATTAAATGAAATATTTTCATAAGTTAAAATCTATTTAGTTTTTGAAAAAGTGGTCAATACAAAACTCGTAGGGTTGGTCATTTTAAGCATTTCTTTAGTTCAAAATTTTTTCAAACGACCAACCGTTCAAAAGTTATAGCTATTTGAATTTGGCCAAAATTCTTCTTTTAACCCAAAATGACCCATTCTTGCATAATGTGGGTTTTGATATTTGAGATGGATTTCTTTACATATCTTGGCTTGAAATAGTATTTCTAACTCATACAAATCCATGAAATTTTAAATCTCTATGAAATCCAAATCAGATTGCATTTTGAGCATTCGGTGCAAATTGAACTTCTCTTTTTGCCTACAAAGCGCAATTTGCCATATCTTTTGAAAGAAAATTCCTTTTGAGGAAATTATTTTTGTGAAACTTTCTAAATAGTTGAAAGTTAATTTCTAGAAATTTTCAAATCATTTGAACTTTATTTGAAAAGGTTTTGACTTTTCTCCTCTTTGAGTGAAAATTATGCCTACAAAGTAAAATTTAACATATCTTTTTATTGGAGACTCTTTTTTGGAAAATTCTTTTTGGAAAAGTTTCTTAAGAGTCTAAAGTATGTTTCTGCACAATTTCAAATGATTTCAATCTAATTTAAAAAAGTTATGGCTTTTTCTCACTTTGATCAAAAGGCTGAAAATTCAGACTTTTGCATGTTTTTGAGCTGATTTGTGATTTTTGTATCTCCAAATTAAATCATAATTTGAGGGGATCACCTTTGTAAGAATTTATCCACAATAGTTGTTCTATAACACTAAATTTTATCAGATTTATTGGACTTCATTTGAGCAGTTTTTCAGCCCTCTTTTAAAGCCTAAATGAAATGTCAAAATCTGAAATTCTAGTTCATTGAATATTTGTGGTTTTCATATCTTTAAATTGGTTTCAAGGTGGAAGAATCTCTCAAAACAAAACTTGAGCATATTTAAATGTATTAGCTCCATGATATACCTTATAATCCTTTTGGAGCTTGTTTAATCAAGTTTTGTATGTTTGAAAGAGGATCTCCTTTTGGTTATATCATGGTATTAAGTTGGACTTTACGATTTGCATGCATTTGATTATGCTAATAGGCTTATAAACATCTCTCTAACTCATATTAAGTCATATAAGTGCACATTTCCATTCAAAACTCATTTGGTTCCATTTTGAGGATTTGGTGAAAATCTAAATCCTTTATGTGGTTCAAACACATCTTTCACCATATTTCTCAAAATAAAATTTATTTATTGAAAATTTTTGTTGGAAAACCTTCTCTCGCATATGGAGTTCATATCTGAAAATTCTCAAAATTTATTTTAACTCATTTGCAAGGTTGTTGACTTTATTTGACTTAGTGTCAAAACTAAACCTCCAATACTTCTAATGGCCTAATTTTTGAATGGAGGGTGATATTTGAGAAATTATTTTTGTAGAAGTCTCTTGGATGTCCAGGGAACATTTCTACAAAATCTCATGGCCATTGGACTTTATTTGATCAAGATTTGACCCAAATTCAAAATGTTCAGTTTGCTGAAATTTTAGGTTTTAGGCTGATTGTGGGGCTGTTTTGTGATTTTTGTTTCTTCAAATGGGTTCATAATCAGAGGAAAGTATTATGACATATTTTGATCCTCTATAGTTGGACTTCATTGTATAATTTTTTTCAGAATTTATGAACCTTGTTTGAATCTTCTTTCAGCCCTATCAAAAAGCTTAAATGGAATGTCAAAACTGAATTTTTCAGCACATTGCATTTTTGAAATCTTGCCTACCTTTGAGATGATTTGAGTATTTCCTTGTGATGAAAACTAAGGTAACTCAATTTATTGATCCATGATTCATCTAAAATTATTTGGAAGTTTATTTGCTGTTGTTTTCATCCTCAGGACCATTTCAAAGCGAGATTTCTTTTCTCGAAACCTTCGGTTCAGCATTCACTATTTTCAAGTTTTCGAGGTTTTACTTTGCTCAAATGAATTTTAGGTCTTCATAGCCCTCGAAGACAATTTCAAGATGAATCTTTTCCACATTGATGATTTTTGTATTTGAGCAATGGTTTAAAAGTTATAATCGATTTTGTGCTGCTATTTGTATCTTTTGGGATTTTGAGAGTTTTTAAATTGGAATCTTGGAAAGTCTTTCAAGATGAAAACTAAGTGAACTTATTCATTACTCCAAGCTTCAAAGTGGAGCATATCTATTTAAGTTTTCATTCCAATGAAAGTGCATCTTTTGGCTAAGTTCTTTTAAAAATTGGATTTAATTGTATCTTAGCCTCAAAATGTTTCCTCTCTTGCATAACTCAGAGCTTATTATGGAAAAGAGAAAATATCTCTTGCAAGTTCAAGAGTAAGTTTGAATGTGTTTTACCTATTGTCTCTCTTACCAGTGGATGTCAAGATTAAATTTGAATGAGTTTCAAATATTTTCATTGTAAATTGGTATAATGAAATCTTCAATTGATATCTTGAATTTTTTCAAATTGCGTGCAAAGAGTATTGTCTTGTATATCATCTATATCGTGCATGTTGTACTTAGACATTATCAAACTAACTTGGGTCAAATTAAAAGATATTTGTTCCCGGAAATCGTGTGCTTGTCTATTGATGTTCAAGGTATTGGAAAAGGGGTCATCTTCGACGGTGGGATGAAGGAAATGGAGAGGAGCTCCATTGTCTGAGGGATCTAAGGCCGGGCGCGGTGATCATGACCGATTCGAACATGCGGTGGACAAGAATCGACAAAGGGACGTGTTTCTTTTTTGACCATATTCAATAATGTCTTTGCACACCATTATGCTAAATTGTGTCATTCTAAATGGTGTTGTATCTTTCAATTGGTATCATTAATTGGTATCTTTCGAGAGGTATCCTCTAATCCTAAATTATTTTGAAGTGTCATCTAACTTGCATTTGCCATTATCAAGAATTAAAAGGTACATATGGGTGACACATTGCAAAGAGGTACGCTCTTGATAAGTTTATGAAATTCTTGATCATGAAAGTGCATCTTACTTATACAATTTTGATTCATGATCTTGTATACATCTTGTGATCATATAAGCAATTTCTTCTTGTGTAATCTTCTCTATATGATCTTGATGTTTAAAGAATAGATCTTCTCCATGTGAAATCATATTCATATGTCATGTTTAAGCATCACTCATATCCTGTGAATCATGACTACTTTAAATTGGTATAATTAGAAACATCTATTACCTAAATCTTGGATATAATTGGTACCATATCTTGCCTAGATTTAGGGGGAGCTTAATATTATTGTCCTATTACTAGTTCCTTATTTTTATTTTGTTCTCCCTAATATTTTTATTGAGTGTGCAATCAAGGGGGAGAACATATTTTATTGAATAAACAGTAAGGATCTTTTAAGCACCTTTTTGGGATTAATGACAAAAGGGGGAGAATTTATGGATTTATCAATTGTCCCCTAATCGATTGACAAAAATGGATAATTTGTAAGTATGATCTCTTATTGTTTCTTCATGCTTGTTTTAATGCTAAATATCTTAATATTGTCATTTGGTGCAATTGATAATAGGTTTGTCATAAATCACCAAAAAGGGGGAGATTGAAAGTGCATCTAGGCACTTATGTTATTTTGGTGATTAATGACAAACGCATATAATGACAATCTATGTAATTGAGTAAATGCTTAACTCAGTGCTTAACAAATGACAAACCTCTAATATGATTATATTGCTATGAGACTAACATGTTATTGCCTAGTTGAGTATCAGTCTCATCCATTTAGAGGAAAATCAAGTGGAATGGTTAAGCAAAGATAAGGTATGCAATTTTGGTATCTCTTCTATATTTGTTATTA